>OY735143.1:21549383-22242519 GCA_963457615.1 Nicrophorus investigator
ATCCGCACAAAAGGACGACCGACCGTTCCATTCGCGCGTGTGTTTGATTTACATGCGGCGCGCACAAAGAAATATAATGTAATCCCTTCTGGTCGGAGGGAAAACTGGTTTCTCGCTCCGCTCCGACCGCAGAAGGATAATTTGTAAGCTTAATTCAATTTTAACTGGGCGTTTAAAATACGGCCTTTCGCGATATTTATCAGAACGGGAAGAATCTATTTACTCTTAGCCTTTGCAAAACTCTTCATCCATCCGTTCAAATGGCGCAGAAAACCGATCGCTATTAGTTATCCTGTCCGTCTGGCAATTAATACCTTCCATCCAACATATCCGCAGATGTCGAGGACAACCAGAAGGGCGACACGCGTCCAAGAAAAACCTCCCCCACGTTCGACAGGGAAAATTGAAGAAGAAAAAAATTAAAGAAGAAGGGGGACGAAATCTGGACGCGGTCCGCACGACCGGACCTCAATCACTCGCAGGACTCGCAGGAGAAGAAGCGGGTGAAACGAACCGGTCTCTAATTAAAAATATATACACACACACACAAACACTAATGTATTCCTGCGAAGGGGGAGCCGCGCCCTTTGTACTTTAATTGCAAGTATTCAAATCGTATGCAAAATTCTACACCGTCACAAGTATTTTATTTAATTGCAAATCGCTGCGTAACTTACGTAATCACTCGTCACGAAGAACACACACATACCTGAAACAAATAAAAATATGCATTTAGCACATTGCAGCGAAATAAGAATTGCATTACTTATTATTATTATTATTACTAAATGGATTGTATAGTTTATGTCGATGGGAATTTCATGTCGGGAGATTTTCTTGAGAGTCCTTCTCTTCGGTTGCGAGAAAAGATGATGTCCGAAATGCCGTTTCGAGTGTCATCCACTGAACTTGATGTTCTGATGTACACGTAATACCAATATACACTTGTCTCGACGGGTTCTTTTTTTATTCAACACTTGAAACAATAATCGCAGCTCAATAACTTCATATTACATCAATTAGTTTATCTCCGATTAAGTACTTTATTAACCGATTATATTTAAGACGTTATTAAAAACTTATTAGATTATCTGTAATTACATCTACTTAAGATTAATTTTATTCGATTCACAGTAATGAATCTTAATTCGATGTAATTAAATCAATATATTATTATTAAAATCATTAATTTATATTTATTTTCAATTAAAGTTTTTACAAATTTTTTAGTAGTTTAAATTTGAACATTGGTTAAAGAGCAATTTGCTCGAACTGATTGGTTGCTCGTAGCAATCAGTTGCAGCATTATTACAAAGCATATAGCTAAGCAGGATGGGAAAACGTTTGATGGAAGATGGAAAAAAGTGGAAGAAAAAATTGCTAAACATGAAGTCTTAAGCTGGAAGCTTCCTCCCCTAATTCCAACAAGAAAGCAATTTCTCTTCCAAATACCCCGGGGAGCCACTAACGGCCCTAACGCACTAGATGAGTTTCGGACATCTTTGATACATTCGGCGCACGATTTATGACTGTTGTTGCAAATAGTTTACGCGGAAAACAGAAAAAATATATATATTTTACCGAACTACCGACAACGGGAAATGTACTAATTAAACTTACAGTTAATGTGAATTTACTGAGGAAATTTTGATGAAGAAACGGAAATTGTTAAATGTGGAAGTAGTATTTTTGAGAATTTGGCAAAAAGACTGATGGATGGAAACGGTGAAAAGGACTAAATACTAAATCCTGGATGGACGAAGCAAGTGAATTATTGTGCAGGTCCGCGTTGATAGCAGTTCGATGGAAATATATTTTGTAAAAGCATGTGTGCGTACTGAGGGTTGAAAAAAAAATGTAAATAGAGAGAGAGTGCGCGTGTGTATATGTGTGTGTGTGTGTAGTGCAGGGGATGCGCTGGTTGTGTAATACAACGGGCGGAATATAAAAACCAATAAATTTGCAGGGAATGGAACCCCGGGGAAGAATTAATTCAAAGCCGAAATTGAAATAGTTCTACATATTTATAACTCGCCCGAAGGCGTTCAGACGACGCAGGGGGAAGTTGCACAACATGTCGCTCCTCCACTACAAAATACGTAATTAGAGGGTGTCAGGTGATGTAAAACGAAAAGGGGGACGAAGAAAGACGATGCCTACCGCCAAAAATACATCGAAATCTAATTAGGGCACAATTGGTTATCAAAAAAAAAAAAATAGAAATTGAAAGATCTAGAGAGAAAAATGGAAATGGGGGCGATTTTCAGGGTAGAAAATGCAAAGCTGTTTAATATCGAATAAATCCATAGATGAAACGTGACGCGGATTCCAGATTTATTTCTGCGACTTCATCGGTTCCTTTTAGGGGTTGGTTTTTGCGTTTTGTGTATATGTGTGCAGAACGATACCGTGCATTTCTGCGTAGCAAACGAAGTGTGGGTATAAATCATATACGTGGTTCGGTCTGCAGCTTGCACCTAACATTTGCATATTTCAAACGCCACCCCTTAACCGACCACCCCCCTTCCAGTCCTTTCGGGCGAGACGGCATCGCTCTAAATCAATCCCCGAAATTTTTCGCCGAAAACCCAACAACAAAGCGAATTTCGGAGGCCAATCTGCATATTCATCGCGGGACGCCGCCACTTTGTGAACGAACCGACGCCGCCGTCCCCTCATCGCAGCAGGCGGCAGCAAGAAGAAGAGGTGGTGGCGGCGGCGGCGGCGGCAGCAGGAGAGAGCGAGCGGTCCTCACGAAATCGCGTTAATTTCCGCAAGTACGCTTTTTCAATTGGATTAAGCTCGATTTAAATTAGGCTCAGAAGTTATTAATTGTTATGGTAATTCCTCGCCGCCGCCGCCGCCCCAATACGGAATATTTATTGTGTCCTCGCCTAATCCCCTAATTTCTTATATAAATTTAATCAAATACTCTGAATTGTTGATCTCACGCAAACCAATAACAATTTGTAAGATTCGCTTTCCAAATTTAGTATTCGATAACTAATATTTAATAGAAATGTATGAAGTAAAAGGAAATCTGTTGGAAGTTGTCTGGTAATGTATGCAAATAACACGTGCATCGCATTCCGTAAAAGTTGGATCGGATCGAAATGCGAAATGCATCAAACACAATCGAATGTAAATATAACCGGACAATCAATTACGTAAGCCCAGTGTACGCAACCGGCTTTAATAGCTCCATTAATTGGTTTCGCAGTCCGCTTAATAAATCGATAAGTGGATATTATGCCATTACCACTATCTCCCGTGTTTATTCATACGTCGGTTTTACTTTTCCCATCGTTTTCCTTGTCCACCAAACAAAAAGAAAAGAAAGTAAGGAAGAAGGGAAAACAACAACAAACCGGTATCCTTTTTCCATCCGCTGAGGCTACTTTAAGTGATCCCACATAAACACCGGATCCGTAATCCGCGGCTCAACAAGGATTCCTCATTTCTCACTCAATATTTTGTTCCCTTTATTTTCTATCCATCCTTGCGCGCGCGTATGTGTGTGTGTGTCCTTCTTCTTGTCGTTTCTTTTGTCCTTTTCACTCGCCCATCAGCTGCCGTCGCCGTAAAACTAATATTTGCGAAGCTGAAATTTTCATTTAAATTCCCGGCATAATTCCCGAAACCTAGGCGGTCCCCGGCCATTTACATTTTTTTCCACCCTCACGTCCTCCATTTTTCATTTCCCTCATCCTAGTTTTAATTCCCGGTGCAGTGCTAATTACAGCAGTCCACTAAATCGAGATGCATTTTTGTTACAGGATTTTTACCACATCTTTTTTTATTTCATTTCTCTCTCGTTATTTCATATTTCCACATTCCCTTACCAATTTTATAAAATATTTAAAAAATTTATTATGTTTTATTGAATTTATTACATTTTTTGTTTAGATTGGGTAACTCGTTAGATCAAGTGTAGACTTTTCATGTAGCTGTCGGAGTACTTTATTTACTTTCAGCTTTCATAATGTGATGAATTACGTAATTTCGTTTCGGTTGCGTTGAGGTTAAACAAAATGCACGTGCATAACCGACGGATAGTGCAGAATGAGAGAAAGAAGAAGTTGTAGTATAGAAGCAGAGGGAGTGAGAGATGAGGATGGTAAAGGCAGACAGCGCTTTGTAATCTAATACAACGTCGAGTGCATTGTGTTTCGGTTTGCACCGAGGATAAAATACAATTATTTAAATGAGTTATAAAATATGGTAAATACGTGTCTCTAGGTGTGCGTGCCGTTTGGCTGCACCCAAATATGACGTTCGATGCGCCGTCCCATTACCATCATCACATGCATCCTTCCTCCTCATCAACATCAAAATCATCCACCTCCGCCTGCCTCGTCAACATCATCATCATCCACCTCTAATCAACAAACAGTAAATACTTGAAATTCCATGAAACATCTTTTATCGATTCAAAACCACTCCAACCTATGCCGTGCTACATGCATTTCACTGCATCCATTATTTATGCTCGCGCCATACAAATAGATTCGTCTGACCCCCAATCATAATCATAATAATAATAACACTACAGCTTAATATTTCATTATTGATGGCCGTTTTGCAAATGCATCTCCGCATTTCTAAATTAGGTCATATCTGCTAACTTTTCCCGTCCTCAATATTAATTTCACTTAAACTCCGTTTGCATTATTCAGGCTTTTCCCTCCCTCATTCCATTTATACTGATTTCCATCTATCCTTAGACCATGCGACGACGTAATTACACCGCTCGCTATTTACGTATACCAAATTAATTATATACCGTGCACATTCGATAATTCACGACTCTCTTTCATGGAATTTAATCAATACACATAATAACACCAATCCACTTCAATCCACTCTTTATTTTAGCAATTACTTCTAAAAAAACCAAAATACATTTATGTGTATATCAACTGAAACTAACACTTTAATCGCCGTTTTCAGCAGGAACATCTTGGGTTATTGCAGGTTTAAATTCGAAATATAATTAATTTAATAAAACTATTTTAATTTATATAAAAGGAATTTATATATAATGTAATTTTTCTTAAAATAATTGAAAATTTCCAAGAATTATTTAAAAAAAAAATAAGATTTTCAAAAATATTTACAATTTCCCTTGGCATTAGAATCCCTTGTAGCAATCGTCTTGTGATTCCCTTGGGGCGTCGCAGTTTTTGATGCAATTTCTTCCTTTCATATTCTTTAGATTGTAAGAAGATTGAGTTAGTTTTATTAAAAAAAAATAAAGAAAAATAAAGAAAAAAAATAAAGAAAACGGTGTCAATTTTGGTTTTGCTTAATTTATATTCGAAATATTCGGGTTATTCCTTTAATGAATCCTCTCGCAGTCGGAGGGAAAATAATAATCTTGGCGATATTATGAGGAAACCCGTCCGTTCGTTCGCACTAAAAACAGCGTGGCGTTAAAATTGTGTTCGAATTTGCATTAAAGAACAAGCGCTTTATTAAAGACCGCCTGCATACGTTTCTAGAATTAATCGTTTAATTTCTAAAATTATTTGATATGAAAAAGATTTGTATATTTTATAGATAATTATTGATCCTTGGAGAATTGTGATAAAAAAAAGCAATTTTTGAGATGAGAAGATTGCGGGTCCGGAGGGGCGATACTTCCGCAATTCAGGTGCATAATTTAGCGAGAGATATTTGCAACGGAATACACCTATTGTCTAGACTGTAAAGTTGGGTAGTCTAGACTAAAAATGGGATTATGTGCGAGAGGTAAATTGGCGGAGGCGCCGGGTAATTTCTGCGATTCGGTCACGGAAAGTGATTTGCTCGCTCGCTCGAACAATTTGCCGGAACGAAAATAAAGCACGTTTAATTCTTCAAAACTTTATTGATATTTCATCATTTTTTCTGTCGTAAAATTGGAAAATTCTCATCGAATTTCAAAGGAAAACAAATAGTGTTTGAATCGATCCGCTGCGCGCATATCGCTCCGATTCGTTTAATTACATCAAACATTTGGAATTGCGAATCGTCGATTTCCATCCACTCTTTGACTCCGAACTTCATTTAGTATTCAGGCCTGCAGGGGGAGTGGTGGTGCAGTCGCTTCGGAACGTTTAAATTGAAGATCCTGCAAACCAAAGAGAAGAGCCAACTCCCTCTTCTCTCGCCTGCTGTAAGCTAAGACGCTCCTGCTGAAAAGCTGCAAGGTGTTAGTTTCAGTCCGGGACAATTATTCTAGTGGAGACTCTTGACACGCGTCAGGTATTTGCATGAAAGCAGCCCAGGACTTACGTCTTCATTCATCGAGCAGAACAAGCGCATGCATGATACGAGTAATTACTGTCTGAACTAGCTACCATATATACACTAGTTACGTGCATCTATGTGAGTGAGCGCGGGCACTTCAGAAATAGACACTTCAGACTGCTGTCCTCAATACACCTTCTTCTTGCTCCGCGAATTCGCATTCTTCTTCACTTTTTCTCTTTTACCACTTTTTTTTTGTCGTTCTTCAGCCTCTTTCTCGCACACAGCCATAGTTTTTCAACACGTACATGCATATAGAGAGGACATATTTTCTCGCCTTCCGCAAGATGAAGATGGATGAAGAGTGAAAGAGAGAGGCAAGAGCTAACACGGAAATTACCTTATGAAAACCGGAGTTTTATTACTTCGCAGGTGGTGGGAATCTCGTAATTCGCGCGCGTATGATAAACGGAGAAGGTTAATGTCATCATCGGAAGTTACATGTTTTCTCCATTTGGAGACGGCGCGTCGGGTGCATCTGTAATTCAATCACCCTCGAAAATCCCCGTGGATAAATTGCATTCCGCGGATTACGGAAGCTTTCAATGAAAAGAATGGAAAGGTCGAAAAGGGTAGAAGAAACAACTGCGTATAATGTGGACAGGAAGTGACGAAGGCCGGAAGTGGTGTGTGTGTGAGTGTGTATTCTCGCGCGCGCGGCATATTCTTTTGAAGTGTCCAGATCCAATCTGTCGCGTAGGTGTAAATCAGGTGTTTCAGCGCTCTCGCAAAAGAGGCGAGAACACTTCAAAGAGAAGAACGCAATTGCTATTAGCGATACATACACACATTAACGCACACAATGCAGGTGTGCATTTTATGATGTACACCTTTTTTACACCACTAAATACAGCTGTCTGATGTATACAAGTACAAAATCATTTTTAATAATAAATTCAAACATTTCCTTCAAAATAAATCTTAATAAATACAAATTTATTTTATTTTATTACTGTATCAAAATTAGGAATTCCTAAAATAACAATTAATTATTGAGTGATGAATAATACAAGTGTTTTTGTATTAATTTCATGCATTAATACTAAAAATACAGTTTCATGCTCGAAATATACATCATATAATTTACTAAAAGATACACAGATCATATCTGGTATCCCACGGGGAAGAGCGCAAGGTTCAATTATATAAATTTACATAAACCACTCGAGTATTCACTTTTACTAACAAGAGAATTTTTTTTCAATTTAAAAATGTTTCAATTTGTAAATTATGTTTAAAATATTGAAATGTAAAGATTAAAATTATTTTTTTTCTTTTATTGAGTTAATAATGGAATAACTTATTTAGCAATTACTTTTAATGATGAATTAAGTGTGTGATTAAATGAATTTCGATTAAATTTTGTAGGCAATTTATGCATTGCGATGGGATTTTGTCGCTGAAATTAATGAGAGTGCATCGAGTTAATGCCGCATGATACATGTCCAATTAAGTTGCGGAACAAATTGCTGGCGATCAGAGGTATAATCAGATGCGTACGGTGGTTGGTGGTAAAAACGAAATTCGCTTTTACCCTATTTCCTCAATCTAATCCTAATATCGCGGAATGACGTGGCAATGATATTAGTATATGATGGGAGCTAAATGGAATATCGGTAATGGGTGCTGCAGCAGCAGCAGCAGCTAACCGATGAAGTTTGCGTTTTGGGTCCATAGTTATCGGTGGCTTTGAGTGTTCCTCAATAACGAAGTTATAGTGTGTATATGGATGTGCGTTAGGGGTGTGTAGAACTATCGAACAATTCGATGGACAATTAGTACTGTGGGAATTGGCTGTCGTCGGGATGTGGGTCAAACTACAATTACAACTAAAACCAACTCCGCGCGATCCGCCGTTGTCCGGTGGGCGCACACACCGCTTTGCACCAATAAACACAAAATATTGATTAATGAGCAGAAGCAGGACGAACGCACGCCATGGTTCGAACCCCAAAATGCAGTCAGCACCACCCATTGTAATCCCCCAAAATGCACGTGCAAATACGCATCAGTTTTGAATGGAAACCTAGGATGTCCCATCCATCCCTTGCATTAATTATGAATCTGAATCAATCACGAAATTTAATCATTTTTTGCTAAAAAATAAGTCCAGATCTCTTTGTTTTTCATTTTCATAGTTTAAATATAATATTTTACTTACTGCAAAGAATTAGAGTTATCCCGGCAATATCCTCAGCAGTTTTTATTACGTTCGCAGCGGCAGCAGTGGAAAACATTTATGATCTCGTCGCAGGAACATACTGTCACGACGCGTCGAGCGGAAAACTTATTGTATTTAGCAGTTTCTGCGAAACTTTACTGCATCATTTATAACTGAGCAGCATCATTCCTTAGACAATATTAATTCGTTTCGTCGCCGTTTTTCTTCTCCGCTCTTTCCTCAAAATAACAATAATAATAATAATAAAGAAATAAATAAGTGAGTTCTGAAACGATGATCTTATGATATATCATAGATTTGATGCACTTCCGTAAACTACCACGTAAATTGCATTTTTAAACATAATTAATTGAGTGAAATGTATTTTATAATTATATTTCTTCTGTTCTATTTTTCTTTATTTATACATATGTTTGATGAAAAACTGATTGAAAAATACGTTATATTTGAGATCTTTGAAATTTGTAGTAAATCTTGAATTATTGAAATTTAGTGCAGTTTTAAATTTACGGTATTTCCTTGATTTTTTTTAAATTTACGATATTTTAAAATCTTTGAAATTTACTGCATTTTCGAATCTTTGAAATTTACGATTTTTTTTGAATATTTGGAATTTACAGTAATTTTTAAATCTTTGAAATTTATGGTATTTTTCAAATCTTTGAAATTTACGGTATATTTTAAATCTTTGAAATTTACTTTAATTTTTAAATACTTGAATTTTACGGTAATTTTTAAATATATGAAATTCACAGAATTTTTCAAATCTTTGAAATTAACGGTATTTTTCATGTCATTGAAATTTACAGTAATTTTTGCATCCTTGAAATTGACATTAATTTTTTAATCTTTAAAATTTATTACATTTTTGTAATTATTGAAATTTACATTATTTGTATGAATCTTTTAATATTTTGAAAATATAAATTTCTTAATTAGCAAAGAACTTATAAAGTATTTAAAGTTAAGCATCAATAAATTTCCTTAAGGATCAAAGTTTATCGATGAACAACGTACATTGAAATAACCAATAAACAATTGCAAAACAATAACAACTTAATTTGCGAGCGCTTTGTTCGTGCTGCAGAAGGTTGTTGAACTTTTTTCCTCATCTCTTTCCATTTCATTCACATTCTCTCTCTCTCCCACCCACACACAAACAAACACATTCCTCTCGGATATTACATTGTGTATGTAATAAACACACGGTGGAAAGCTTCCATCATGCAATGGAAATATATATCGCTTTTATTACATATTCGTGTTTCTCTTTATTCTCGCGCGGACTTTCCAACCTAGGTGCAATCACGTGATTCACTCCCACGTTACCCATGATAGCAACATTAACCGTGCAATTTAACCGCCGGTTAGCTAATTTCGAGTCGGCACAAAGTTCATCAACTTTTCGGCCGCAAAAAAAAATACAAATTTTAATTAATTGCCTTAAGAATTATCAGGTTTGTTTCAGCTTGAATATTAATTTACACGTTCAATTATCGATTAAACTCGCAACGTAATCAGTTTTTTTTTTTTGGAGCGTTGATGTGATTTATTAGCGAGAGGTTTGAAAGCTCGAATCCCGTTATCGTCTTTAACTTTTTTAATCTGCTTCGGAGGGTGGCGATGTTGGTGGTAATTTGCCTTTCGAAGAAAATGAATGGATTGACTCGTTATTGGGGCAATTAAGTTTTCATGAAATAATGATACCGAGTAAACTGGATTACTCCAACCTCCATCAGATACTCTCACTCACACTGGCATGCATGTATACAGTCAGATAGACACACACAAGCACGTAGACGGGGAGCGAGAGCACATCTCTCTACAACGCAATCTTCAGCTAATGAACTCCGCAGGATAATAAGATTTTCCAAAGGGAATACAGTCTCTCCAGTCGCATAAATTAACGGTAATAGACTTGTCACACGCACATAGTTTACTCACATTTGAATAATTGCTGCAATAATTTAGGCTCGGAGCGCATTCCAGGTTCCTATCTATTCCTGGATGACGCCGCGATGATAGCCATCTTCTACAACCCATTATACATCTTAATCCACCTTTAAAATCCATGCAAACTTCTTTGAAAATAAGATTGAGGTGAGACACAAAGAATTAATTGAATATCGAAAACCTTTATTTTTTGTTTTAAACGGTCTTTCAGGGTCGGTTTTTTGTTGTTGTTGTTTATGTTGTTGATGACAGTGACAATATAAAGAAAGTTTTGGGATCAAAGGTCGGAAATCAACGCGACACATGCAAAAGGCAGGGGCGTGCGTGCAGTCTCGCCCCTCTCTCGAAAACTAAATTGCTTTCGTCGGTGGTTGATCCTTCGATCCTTGCTTGATACACATCAAAAACACATACTTCAACCGTTCATTTTCCTCGAACTTTGTATACATAATTAATTTACAATTTATTTTTTTCAATAAAATACATTAATAATATTAGTGTATTCGTTTTAAATAAAACTTTGATAAACTGAATCATTAATAAATACAATTTATGGAAACATTTTCAAATTATTTTAAATCCTGTGCAGTTGTAAACATAATTAATTTATAATTTATTTTTTTCAATAAAATACATTAATAATATTAGTGCAGTTAATATTTAGATTTAAATAAAACTTTGAGAAACTGAATCATTAATAAATACAATTTTTGAAAACGTTTTCAAATTATTTAAAATCCCTATACATAATTAATTTACAATTTATTTTTTTCAATAAAATACATTAATAATATTAGTGCAGTTAATATTTCGTTTTAAATAAAACTTTGAGAAACTGAATCATTAATAAATACAATTTTTTTAAATATTTTCAAATTATTTCAAATCCTGTGCAGTTGTAAACATAATTAATTTACAATTTAGTTTTTTCAATAAAATACATTAATAATATTAGTGCAGTTAATATTTCGTTTTAAATAAAACTTTGAGAAACTGAATCATTAATAAATACAATTTTTGAAAACGTTTTCAAATTATTTCAAATCCTGTGCAGTTTTGTACATAATTAATTTACAATTTATTTTTTTTAATAAAATACATTAATAATATTAGTGCAGTTAATATTTCGTTTTAAATAAAACTTTGAGAAACTGAATCATTAATAAATACAATTTTTGAAAACGTTTTAAAATTATTTAAAATTGGCGGAAAGACTTAGGTCGATAGCCCTTTGGTTGCATTTAGTATGTGATCAATAAATATTATTATTATTATTATTTAAAATCCTTATACATAATTAATTTAAAATTTATTTTTTTCAATAAAATACATTGAGTGTACTTAATATTTCGTTTTAAATAAAACTTTGAAAAACTGAATGAATTAATAAATACAATTTTTGGAAACATTTTCAAATTACTTCAAATCCTGTGCAGTTGTAAACATAATTAATTTACAATTTATTTTTTTCAATAAAATACATTAATAATATTAGTGCAGTTAATATTTCGTTTTAAATAAAACTTTGAGAAACTGAATCATTAATAAATACAATTTTTGGAAACGTTTTCAAATTATTTCAAATCCTGTGCAGTTGGATAGTTCCGTCCCTCGCGAACAAATGTTTATAATTGGACCTAGTACATTTCCCGGTGGGATTCCCTACACGATCATAATAACGTAACGTAACTAATTAATTTAGCACAGCATAATTAATTTAGTTAGTTCACCCAATACAATTTGCAATTTATTTTCAAATAAAATTTAGCTGACAATATTCTATTTATTATTCAATTACGTTACTTTATAAACCTTAGAAATATTTGAATTTTAATTTTAAAATAGTTTTTTTTTTAAATTCTAATTAACTAATAATGATTGTTATTATTATTATGAGGTGTTTGAAAAATTGAAGCTGTTAAATTAGCTGCGGTCGAATGGTTTCAAAGACCATTAATTTTTGAGCACGGAGAGGAAATGGAATATAAAAAATATATTTTTCGATTAACCGACAAGGATCGGGTATTAAATATGTTAATGGTGCAATAAAAGCGAACGCTGTAAACGCGGGGTGGATGGTTTTGTGTGTGTGTTGACATGCGTGCGAGGTAATTATCTGCAAAACTGTTTGTCCTGGACAAATACGAACAGATGGAGGCGGTTTTTTTTTTTAAATATTTTTCATATATCTGCTGGATTTGCGTTTTGGGGGGTGGTTTTTTGTTGGATTTTTGTTTTTGGGGGGATGATGGAAGCTGCAGACGCAACAGATTTCGGTCCGGGGCTCAACGCAAACAGTCATTTAACGTGATGGTGCGGCGGTTGTGTATGTATCTTATCTGCAAATTAAAATCGCCCCGGTAAACAAGGCAGTTTACATTATGGGAGGCAATCGACCATAAACTCACCGTTGGACAAGGGCATTATGGGACGCATAAAACCGCCCAGGTAGCCGACCATTTCGTTATATCCATAACATAATGGAAAGTCGATCGTGACGTCGGTTTGTATCTGTGTGTCCAGTCTTCACCTTGCTTGCTCCACTCTCTCTCCTCTTCAATACCGAAAGATGAAAACAAACAGCAAACTCTGATTTCAAGATTTTTATACTGTTAATTTCATAAATAAATAATTTACACTTTTTATAATCAGAAATAATATAACATCAATAAAAAAATCAATATTTTACTACTAACATTTTTCAGTTTCAATTTTGAAAATTATTAAAAACATAAACACTAGAATAATTTTATTTTTTGTACTCACGATTTTCTTAGTAAAATATTTCAATTTCAATCATGATAATTATTCAATCAAATGAATTTAGAATAAATAAAATATTAGTAAAAATATTTCATTTATAAATATAAATAGTTTTGTATTGAATTTAGAATAATTCTAATTTTTGTAACTACTATTTTCTTAGTAAAAATTTTCAGTTTAAATCATGTAGTCAAGATTTTATTGGTAAAATTTTTAAGTTTATAAAATTATTCAAAACATAAACAGTATTTGTATTGAATTTAGAATAATTCAAATATTAGTAGTCATGATTTTATTGATAAAATTTTTAAGTTTTGAAAATTATTTAAAATAATTAAAATATGTGTAAAAAAGATTTTATTAGTAAATGTTTTAAAATTTTAAAATTATTCAAAATAGAAACAGTTTTGTATTAAATTTAGAATAATTCTAATTTTTGTAGTCAAGAATTTCTTAGTAAAAATTTTCAGTTTCAGTATTTGTATTGAATTTAGAATAATTAAAATATTTGTAAAAAAGATTTGACTAGTAAATGTTTTAAAATTTTAAAATTATTCAAAATAGGAACGTTTTAAATTTAGAATAATTCTAATTTTGTAGTTACGATTTTCTTACTAAAAATTTTCAGTTTCAATCATGACAATTCAAGTCAAGATTTTATTGGTAAAATTTTTAAGTTTTTAAAATTATTCAAAACATAAACAGTACTTGCATTGAATTTAGAATAATTCAAATATTAGTAGTCAAGATTTTATTGATAACATTTTTAAGTTTTGAAAATTATTCAAGATAAATGCAATTTTGTATTGAATTTAAAATAATTAAAATATGTGTAAAAAAGATTTTATTAGTAAATGTTTTAAAATTTTAAAATTATTCAAAGTAGAAACAGTTTTGTATTAAATTTAGAATAATTCTAATTTTGTAGTTACGATTTTCTTACTAAAAATTTTCAGTTTCAATCATGACAATTATGTATGTTGAATTTAGAATATTTTAAATATAAGTAGTCAAGATTTTATTGGTAAAATTGTTAAGTTTTTAAAATTATTCAAAACATAAACAGTATTTGCATTGAATTTAGAATAATTCAAATATTAGTAGTCAAGATTTTATTGATAAAATTTTTAAGTTTTGAAAATTATTCAAGATAGAAACAATTTTGTATTGAATTTAAAATATTTAAAATATGTGTAAAAAAGATTTTATTAGTAAATGTTTTAAAATTTTAAAATTGTTCAAAATATAAACAGTTTTGTATTAAATTTAGAATAATTCTAATTTTTGTAGTCAAGAATTTCTTAGTAAAATTTTTCAGTTTCAGTATTTGTATTGAATTTAGAATAATTAAAATATTTGTAAAAAACATTTTACTAGTAAATGTTTTAAAATTTTAAAATTTTTCAAAATAGAAACATTTTAAATTTAGAATAATTCTAATTTTGTAGTTACGATTTTCTTACTAAAAATTTTCAGTTTCAATCATGACAATTCAAGTCAAGATTTTATTAGTAAAATTTTTAACATTATTCAAAACATAAACTGTATTTGTATTGAATTAAGAATAATTTAAATTTTAGTAGCCAAGATTTTATTGGTAAAATTTTTAAGTTTTTAAAATTAATTAAAATATAAATATTTTTGTATTGAATTTAGAATAATTTAAATTTATAACCACGATTATACTACTAATTTTTTTCAGTTTCAGTTATGCAAATTATTGAAATTAAAATAATTAAAATATTTGTAACCAAAATTTTCTCAATATTTTTTTACAGTTTCAATCCTAAATTAAATTATTCAAAACTGTATTGAATTTATAATAATTCAAATAGTCAAGATTTTATTAGTTAAATATAAATAGTTTTGAATTTAGAATGATACAAATAATTGTAGATAAGATTTTAATACAAAAATTTGTAATTAATTTAAAATAATTAGTAATATTTATAAATTTTTCAAAATATAAATAGTTTTGTATTGAATTTAGAATAATGTTTTTTCTAATATAATAATTTTGTGTAGTTAGAAAAGACCACCAAGAACTTATTCAAATATACTGAAATGAACTGTTAAAAGATACAAATCGGTGCGTTTAATTTTAACGACTTAATATTGAGTTAACATTGTGTTGTTGGTCGGTTTATAAAGAATGCATGTATGTTTAGCGTCGATAAATCTCATCGCCGTCGACGCATGAATATACTCCGAAACATACATTAACTTAACGTTAAACTACCTTTTACTTCGTTTTTTTTTTCTTCTCTATTTTACTTTTGGTTTTATTATAATTTCATCGTGATTTTTTTACTGTTTGTAACCATAAATAATCCAATGGAAAATATGTCGCACGAAACGGTTTTACGTTCGACGCCACTAAATATATTAAAGTGTAAAACGTTATGTGGGTTAAGTAGTTAGAGCCGCATAAAGCGAGTAAGAAATAAATAAAAAAAATAGGAAGAGAAGGGCGCTTTTATTTCATTTCCACTCGAAATGAAATAATGCCGACACGTTTTATAATAACGTCCGCAATATTTGTTACGATCATCGTCAGATTAAACTATATAACTTACAAAAAAGAATAAAGAATTTCAGAAAAAGAACAATAATTAATTACTTACATATTTTTTTTATAATAATTAATTCACATGAATATATTTACTTATTTATTTATTTATTTATTTTAGAAGCGAAGCAGTAAATCCTGAGGCGCAACTTTACTTGCTTTACGCCGATATTAAATATTCACTGGAAATTTATAGATACTGCATTCCTCCATCTTTTTCCTCTTTGGCGAGAAGTAGAAGTCGGAAGGAGAAAAAAAAGCATACACATGCATCGACTAAATGTTAATGTATTTTCTAGTGAGGAAGCTCAGGTAAATATTTGAAATACAAGATGGATTTTCAATATCCGGAACGTAAACTTTTCCCGAACGCAGCTGTACTTCGTTCGTTCCAGCACCTTTTCGAGTTATATTTTTTTTAACTGATTTTTATTTTATGCGGCATCTCTCGCGTGAATAACATGTGTATACGTTACGTGTCAGTTTTTGAGACGCGAAAGGACTGAAGATAAGGATGGGGAAGGAAGATAGACTGGATCCTGAGGATAATAAACTTTTCCATCGCATATATTTTAATCGCCATCGATTTCAGGATGGGAAAACCTTTCGTGTCTTCGTTTAATCCTAGCGAGAACTTTAACCTCTCTTCAATATTTCACACCTAGGTCGAGAAGTGCCCCCATTTTCATTAACCCCCGATTGTTATGGTCATCTCTAATGCCTCCCCTTCTGCAAATTAATATTGGAATCGCCGCGCCTTCGTCCTTTCCCCCACATTTCCCGCAAACTCCGAACACGTCATTATACGATTATTGTAATTGCAAATTTCATTAAAACGCTCGTCCTGCCTCGAACACTTAACACACACCAAACCCAAAAATCGAATGCACTCTACTTCTCCAATCTTCTCACTTATACACGTTCTAAATAGCAATTTTTGCTCTCCCAATAACAAAATCCTCGTATTCCCTTCAAAGATATATCATTTTATATGGCGAGCAATTCATGCATATTCTATACCCGAAATCTGCAGGATTACGCCAGGACTTAATCGCTTTAATATGCAACGCAAAATTACGTAATTATTTTACATGCAGAACCAAAATATTTTCTCATATATTTTTAATTTGTTCATTAATAAATTTTTATTAATACATTTTTTTTAGTATAAAAATCAAACTTTTATTTCTTTATAAAACAAACTTATTATCAACAAAAAATGATATATATTTCTATTGATTTGTAACAATAAATATTTCATTTTTTAACTAATATTTCTCCTAGTTTTTTCAGTTAATTTATTTGTTTTTCTATATTTTTTGCATTAATTTAATAAATATTTAGTTTTCATTCTAAACACTTTATATTAAAAGTCTACAAATGATTAAATTAAAAAATTACTAAATTTAGTTTTAATTTTCATTAATATGTACTTTTTAATTTTCTTAAAGTTTTAAAGAAACTAGGATTTTTTTTTAAATAAATAAATTAATTATGTAATAGTTTCAGAGAAATGTTGGAATATGCATAAGATATTCCGTTTAGAAAACGAAACTCGGTTGTAAATCTGTTGGGGTTAGGAAACCGGCAATTACGGAGAAACAGGAAAGTGGGCAGCCATCATTTTCCGGAACCGCGTAATAACTTTTAATTAGCGAATGATGAATGCGAGGAATAATGTGTTTCTCGGCGCGAATAAAACGAACGCTGACACACGCTCATTTCTGTGTGTATACGTACAGCGCATGTAAAACAGTCCGTATGTGTGGTACTTAATGGCACGTTAGGATCGCGTAAATTGCTCGAAAAGTTACCTCAAGAGAGAGAAAGGGAGAAAAGAGTTACGGGCGTTCTTCAGGTTGAGGTGGTCGGGTTATCTAATATTTATTCGAGATTAATGTTGTCGAGGTGGATGCTTGCGAAACGCAACGTTACCTTACGTTTACATTACGACATTCCGCCGCTGAGCAAGTTTTACGGCTATTGTTATGAGTCTTCGGACGTCGTGTCTACTTAGTCAAAGGATACGAGTGGACAAGCGAAATTGACAGGACAACATAAATGCAGCCTTAATTGGGACCTATTACGTAAAATATCACCACATTACTTATTTATTTTATCAATTTCAGCTTGACTTTCACAAATATCTTCGTAAAGCTACAAAATAAATACAAAATAAAATGAAACAACCACAAATTATGATAAATTTCTTAATTTATGGTTTTAAAGCATTAACTCGACAATAATATGTGCTAACGATCGTATTTCGTATTCTTTTCGTTTCCGGCAACAAAAGCAAATTTGCTTCTTTCTCCAATTAACTTCTCGGCGTGGCGAACATCAAAAACATGTTTACTGGCCTTTTGCGTTGCACAGAACTAATCTTAGGATATTAAAGCGAAGTACAAGCGAAAAAAATATATGTATAGAGAAAGAAAAGAAAATTTAAAATGCAAAAATAAAAATAATCACGGCGAAACGAAACTTAACTCCTTTGCGTTTCAATTTTCTTATTACGTTTGGCGCCGATGCAAGAAGAAAAAATGTATAAAATAAATACAGAAAGGAAAGGAGAGAGAGAGAGAATAATAACACACTGCAGGGATAAAAATGCGCGCACCCCGCATAATTAAAAACTTTTACATGTTTACGTGATTCCTGCGCTCCGACGTTTCCAACCCTTACCAGGAAAATGCGACAGGAAAATTACCTAATTGATTCAGAAAATAAGTTTTTTTTTATTAAACAGCTTTCATTAATTATGTAAAGTTTATATTTAAGGATTTATTTGTATAAAAATGATTGGTGCACTTCATTGCAGCAATTTGTGAAATTTGATCACTCGACTGAAACTCCTGAAATAATAAGTTGAATGCATGCGAAAATATTATGCGACCGCACCCGGTGATCACTATTACAAGTTTTCAATTCGCACACAATTACAACGTCGAAAACTAGTAAATCTTTCGATTGCGTGCATTCGGGGAATAATGAAGTTCGTCGACTGTAATAACTTCATGGCGTATTTCCATTATAAACAAAACGGAGCGAAAGAAAAGTAAATAAGTAAATATGTGCAGGAAAAAGAGAGCTGCTGTGGATTTTCACAAATTTGATGACATTTTAATCACGGACACTCGCAAAACTTTTATGCAAGAATTTAACTTTTTTCCCTTCAGTTTTCGCTTTTTATTTCTACCTTTTTCTGGTCTTCTCGTGTTGCGGCGCGCCGAAGGAGTTGAGGAGAAAGGCGACGGGACGAGACGAGAAAAATGTAAAATAAAGGAGTCCCGTCGAGCTCCATTAAAATGCATTTTGAGGCGTCCTGCGGGGATTCGTATTCGTTCCTCCTCCGGACGATTTTTATTGGAATATATTCTCCCCCCGTCGCATTAATGAATCATTTGTCCGACAGTATTTATTACGTAACCCGTGCGTCTGCACAGAAACACTTTTATGTTTCCTAATAGTCCCGTGCGACAAACATAAAGGACACTCCCCTGCATCCAAATCGTAAACATGATCTTTCATAAATTACCTGAGCAGTAAACGTCTCACAAAATTTTTCTTTCCTCATTAATTTTACATCTGAACTCGCGCATCGATTCAAGAAACCAATACCTCATATAAATCTTCAACAATCATTATATTACATAAACTTATACAGTATACATTTTTTAATTTTTGAAAATTTCTATTCCAAAAATATTTTTAAAAATATTGTGATAACTTAAAAAGCGGTCTTTAAATGCGCATTTTTTTAAATAACTTCCATTACTTAATATAAGATATGAATATTTTTTTAATTTATTTTTTGTTCGAAATGGAAATCGTTAAATAACGTAATAACACATAATTAAAATTAATGCAAACGCTCCAGTTTCGTTCCCGCTTAATATGCATATTCCGAATTGAAATTATTTATCATTATTATGCGGATCATTATTTTATTTTAATGCCAATAAAATTAAAATCGCATTTCACTTTGTAATTAAAGCTATGCCATAAATACATTTGCATTTAATTTTTTTTTGTAAAAAAATATTAATATTTTACTGTAATGTTTGCTAATATAATTTCAAATATAATAATTGAACACATTATTTTAATTGATAATTAAATTTGCAGAAAATTCTATAATTTATTTAATTTTGGTTTCTATTTATTAATTGTAGAAAAATCTGTAGAAATTATTGAAATATAAAATGAATTGAAAATAGTGTGAATTGTGCATTGTGTTGAAGGGACGAGCAAAAAAATCTGCATGGAAAATGAGTTGAACAAAAAAATAAAATAAATTGCGAAATTGTCGCATTGCCTGAATACAATTGGATCGTATGCGAAAATGAAAAAAATAATTTGTACAAAAAAAAAATGTATAAAATTTAAAAAATATATTTCCTCGTGGATTGCATAATGCATGACAAGTGGTGGAACGCAATTGATGCCATCCAGTTTTCGCTCTCCGCGCAAACCAATAACCGCCGCTTTTGCGGAGGGGTGGAAAAACCAGTGGCGCGATTTAGTTTCAGTAATTAAATATGAAAATCTCCGATTTCCATTAAACCAACAATTGCCCGCGCGGTTTTCGGAATGCAATTTTCCTCTTCGCTTTCCCGTCCATCGCCTCCCGATTTGATTGGCTTATTTCGTTTTTGTTGTTGCTTTATTTTGTTTTTCGTTCGATTGTTTTTGGCCCCGATTCGAGTAATTACGGTTAGCCTCTATTAGTTAGGGCAAACGTCGGATCGCTCTGACATTTTCGCGTGACCTTTTTTTGGAGTAATTTTCGTGGAGGCAACGGATAATGAAAGAATTTGCCATTTAGTTTATGATGACCTTTACGAGGGAGGTGACCATCGGCTGCTGATGCTCCGAAAGCAAATAGGAAGGTGGAGGTATTTGGATGAGGCATCTCCATCTAGTTGGGTAATCACACGCACAATTTGCGTTCGCAGGAATTGCTCGCTCCCCCCAAAATCCTGCGGAGGAGTTTAGATGGTGGAGGTGGAGAAGGATGAGGTGGCTTTAATCTCGGCTCGAATCCGAGCTCCGTAGGTACGATTAACGAGAATTACAACCACCTGAAGTGTCTCGCAGATGAGGGACTCGTCCAACCGTGTTATGTAAGGCCCTATATTATCAGCGTCAGCGTGATAACGCGGAGAAGGGCGCACCTTTGATGACACTTGTCTGCATATAAGAGGATAATAGAAGGTGAAAATAGGTGTGAAATTGTTTGAAGATTACCGAGAGGGACGGTCTCCTCTCCCTTGGCTCTCGGCGTTATTACTTATTGCGACTGCACAAGTTATTGTTCATTAAAGGATGCTGCAGAGAAACCCGGATAGTTCCAAAAACTATTACAAATAAGCACCGTTATCAACACGCCATCTATCGAATAATTATGAAAGTGTAACTTGGGATAATATTTGTTTAATTTCTCAACAAAATTCGAATATATTTTGGACAAATATATTTTAATTTCAAAAAATATATACGTGTTTCTGTTCGTTTGATCTATGTTATTATTTTCTTTGAGATGTTGTAAGATGAAATCCAAACAAAGCATTGACTAGATGAAAAATCACAAGAAAATGGGACAAGAAACAAACTATTCCCCCATTCTTAAATGCGTACATATAGATTGTTTTATTCTGCTGTAAACGAGAAAAGAAAACAAGGAAGCACTCGAGATGCGAAGGGTAAGAAACGGAGGGTCAGAAGGAGAATAAGGGCGATATTAGCAGTGAACCCTGCACATCGACCACTGGTCCGGAAAATGGAATTATAAAATTGTTTTTAAGAATTTCCTCCCTGAACGGAGGGCGTATGTCTCACTCGCCGCTTTCGATCTTCCGTCTTCCATCCTCATCCCTCGTGTGGAATTGGTAGAACGCGGAGATACGAGCAATAATAAACGTTGTTTCTCCGAATACCTTAATCAGTTTATGCCAGGCTAATCTTATTACATTTTTCTTGATTCCCAACGTTTATTGAGGAATCAATCTCGGCTCTCGGGGAACGAGGGGGGAGGTTTTCGGTTTGAAGGCGGCGGAATGCGATGGCTCTTTCCATTCCGACAGATTACGTCCATAGTTTTTATTGCCGCCAATATCCGAGCGCGCGCACACAAAGCGGAACTTATTGCCAACAATTTTTTATTGCCAATAGATATTTTATAGCATTAATATAATGCTGCTTGCTGTGGCTTAAGGACGGAAATTAAACGACCAATAAACAATAAGGAGCAAGGACCAAACAAGGGGTTGAAAGGAGTTGAGAGAAAAGGAGGGCGCGCTCGTATATTAAACTTTATATATTACTGATATATTTAATATGTCAACATTATAAATATTAATGTTCGAGTCTACGGAAGGAACGAAAACCGCCCCTCACCACGACGTATCGATTTCAATATAAAAAGTTTTTCCATATAACTTTTATAGTTTTCGGACGAGAATAGAACGAGAATAATGATCGCTCGAAATTATTAAAAACAATAAACTTAAAGACTCATTTCTACATTTAATATTTACTATATTACTTCAATTTTTCCCAAACTTTGCCAGCAAATAATTATGATTTTAATTTTAATTATAATTGACATTAAAAGAATATTATTAAACCAAAACCATGTTTTAATTTGAGATATAAAACATGTTTCTGCGATAAAAAGAGCTGTTCGCTGAGCCAGGTTTTCTGATAGCGAAATGTACGGTTTGCGTGCCCGTAAATGAAATCAACGCTTTTACACGATGATAACGGAATCGACGTAATATCGTCCTTACAAACCACGTACAAAATACTACTAATAATAATACTAATAATAATAACAACATCCGGGTGCATTAATGAACGACAACTTTTCGGTGCAATTTACACGCGGGTCGCATCCATCGGGGAAAGATAAATTAATTAATTATTGACGCTGCGAACCAAGTAATAATAATTTTAATTATGTTTCGCGTCCCCGAACTATAGCGGCGGGTGCAGGAATTTCAATAAATAAATAAATCTCGGTGATAATATGAATCTTGCGTAATGCGAGCGGCGTGCGTTCGCCCGTAATGGCCATATTTATATTAATGCATTAATTTGTTCTGCTCGTCGGTGTATATGTATGCGTTTGCAAAAGGGGGTTGAAAGAGTATTATGTGTGTGCGTGTGTGAGAGGGAGAGAAAAGGGTTTTCTGTCTGAAAGCCATTTTGCGGCAATAAAATATGATGCGCGTCGTATGAAATCTTGTTTATGGTGGATGCGTCGGGTTAGACTTTCGTTAATTACGTTTGTTGTAATAGCCGAAAAAGAGTATTTTTTCAATTAGGAATTAATTTGGGTATTTATTCATATTTTAGCCATTCGTGGTTGTTGAGAAAATCACTAAAAATTGCAGTAACTACTGAACTTATCGTTTTTCAATTTTAACAAAGAATTGCAAAAAATGCAGAAGAGCCACAATTATGTCTTTAACCTCATTATTATTTAACGTCTATTGAATATTGAGAAAATCACTAAAAACTAAAGACGCATTTTTGAAGCTTAACTTTTCGTTTTTTCAATTTTGACATCGAATTGCAAGAAATATAGAAGAACAACAATTATGAGATAAACCTCATTTTATTCCCTGAATAATTATCTTTAATTTACGTGGTCAATCATATTTCAGTGTCTATTAAGAAAAACACTAAAAACTAAAAACACTGCTTTTTCGAAAATTAACTTTTCGTTTTTTCAATTTTGATATCAAATTGCAAGAAATACAGAAGAATCACAATTACGCTCTTAAACTCATTTTATTCCCTGAACATTTATTTTTAATTTACGTGGTCAATCATATTTTAACGTCTATTGAGTATTGAGAAAATCATTAAAAACTAATGGCACTACTTTTTCGTAGATTAACTTTTAATTTTTTCAAATTTAACATTGAATTGCAAGAAATACAGAAGAGCCACAATTATGCCTTTGGCATCATTTTATTCCCTGAATATTTATTTTTAATTTACGTGGTCAATCATATTTCAGCGACTATTGAGTATTAAGAAAATCATTAAAAACTAAAGGCACTGCTTTTTCAAAGCTTAACTTTTAGTTTTTTTCAAATTTGACATCGAATTGCAAGAAATACAGAAGAGCTACAATTATGACTATAGCCTCATTTAATTCCCTAAATATTTATCTTTAATTTACGTGGTTAACTATATTTCAGCGTCCATTGTGTATTAAGAAAATCAATAAAAACTAAAGACACTGGTTATTCGTAGATTAACTTTTCGTTTTTTCAATTTTGACATCGAATTGCAAGAAATGCAGAAGAGCCACAATTATGCTCTTAAACTCATTTTATTCCTTGAACATTTATCATATTTCAACGTCTATTGATTATTGAGAAAATAACTAAAAACTAAAGGCACTGCATTTTCGAAGCTTAACTTTTCGTTTTTCGAAGCTTAACTTTTCGTTTTTTCAAATTTGACAGAGAATTGCAAGAAATACAGAAGAACCTCATTTTATTCCCTAAATATTTATCTGTAATTTACGTGGTCAATCATATTTCAACGTCTATTGAGTATTGAGAAAATAACTAAAAACTAAAGGCACTACTTTTTCAAAGCATATTTTTTTTCAAATTTCATTACAAGAAATTCAGAAGAGCTTTGGTTATGTTAGTTGACTCTACTTATTCCCTATATTTGTATCTTTAATTTAAGTATCTAATCATATTAGATTCATTTGTGTATTTCGAGAAAATTGCTGAAAACTAAAGACATTACCTTATTTTGGTATATAAATAAACACCCCTCATATACAATGTGAAAGGGCGTGTACATATTTTATATTTTTTTTGTAAATTGGAGGTGCTAGGGTATAGGTATCGGCGGGGGGTGGTAGCATATAAACATTTTGACGTGCTTCGGAAATGGTCGCACTTACGCGCGCACCCCCCTTTTCACATTTGACTCAATTACCACTTCGGATTGATTGCGCAGGTAAAATAACGTGAGAGTGTATGTATGTCGTGTTGATGTGTGCCCTATCTCGCGCACGCACGCACACGAACAAACAACGCGTGATCCCATTACAATTTCCCTCAACAACGAAATGTAATTGACGATGAAGTTTCTTTTTTATTTTATTTTTTGAAGTTCGTAACAAAAAAAAAATAAATAACAACATCCGACACCCTTCCTCAAAGCACCTATTTCTATCCTTGTATCCCTTTCGCTATCTCTATATCATCATCTCTATCCTTACTCACGTCTTTAACCCTCACGCCTTCTTTTTTTCCACCCCGTGTTTATTGAATTTCGAGCATGCGAGAGAGGATGGGAACGAGATTTAAGTAGACGCGCATCCCTTCAGTTTCGGTCCGTAAAGTAAGTTAGCCCTTTCTCTCCACGGAGCGCGCCGGATTGTCAGATTATGGAGCGAGCCAATAGTTTCTTGCACAACTCGCCTTCACCCCTTCTTTTTTTTTCCCTTGCTACGACGAGGCGTAGATCCTACGGACTTTTACTTGTCAATGCCCCTAGGATCAGGCGAACCGATATCTTCTCTTCCGAAAAGTCGATCCACATAAGATACGTTTCCTACGTAGAGAGAGAAAAGATATAGAGGGATGGATAAAAATCAGATTTTTACTGCGTTCGACGCAACAAGTGACACCACGAAAGTGCTTATCTCGCACCTCGCCGCCGCCGCCGCCACCTCCCTTATACGTTATCAATCCGGAAATCGAAGTCGGAAAAGGGCACGCTCTTAGTCTTCGAGGAGAAGATTAGATCACGTTTAGCCCCCGACTGATGAAACTGCATATTAAATGTCATGAGAAGAGAGCGAGAGAGAGTAGAAAAAGGGCGCATTCATCGATACCATCCTATGCAGATACGTATATTGGCTGTAAAACCTTTTTTCTTCCGCCCTCCGACAAGATAAGCTTCGCGCACATCCAACCCCATTTAGATAAATTCGTGCGATACAGCATGTGTCATATGTTCTACCAATTTTTTTTACGACCGAGAAACTAATAAAACATTCTTTCCATTCCACTCTCACACTCGTCGTTGCTGTTGTTTCCTTCGTCTTCCTCCACACGATTCCAAGTTATGTCTTTCTTTTCCGTTCTCTCTTTTTCTTTTTACAGAGTTGGGAGTTTTTTTTTTTGGGTGGGTGGTGGCAGCAAAATGTTATTAACTTAATCCAATGAAATCTAAATTATTGCGTGTTTCGGGGCCGTTCCCGGTTTTCGGTGGTTCACTCCTGCCAGCACTGGAATATGCTTTTCCCGTCTGTCTGTCTGAGTGTGTCTATGTTTTCTACCAATTTTTCCTCTTTGTTTTGTTGCGTTTTTCGTTTCCATCGTCCGTTTCAGGGGAAATTGGGAATTCATTAATTTTTTACAGCCTAATAAACGAAAGTGAATGCATCGTAAAAAATATACGAACGTGTGTTTTGCGTTATTTTCTACTTTCCTTAATTGAAAAAGATATTTTAGTCACATAATTTTATATTACAGTTTTCAATTATTAATTTTCCAAATTTATATGAAATATTTAAATGCATATATTTTTTTCAATATTTATTAAATTGTTACATATTAAATTCGTAATAATATACACGAAGTGCGATAATAGCCGACGGAATTCGATTTATGTACAAGCAGAAATAACATCATTCCTGCGGCAATCCAATTGCTATCCCTCAGGATACGAATCGAGGAAGTTTCGTTTTTTTTTTATTATTCATTCACTACATTTTCCCTCATTCTAGCATACAGAAAATCCTATATGAAATGATTTCATAAACGATTTAATATTTTCCCAATCGGAATTGCATTTTTTTTTTTAAATATTTCAATTTTATATTTTGTAAAATCGAAAACTTTTAAATTACAGTAATTGTAAAGTTGAGACTTTGGAAGATAATTTGTATGTTTGAATATGGCTATAAACGTTGCTAATTAGCAAAAAACATTAACCATTAAGGAAGGACGAAAACTTGGCTACGCCGTCCGGATTCCAGGAATTCGCTACGAAAACATAATTGAAGGCATAAGGCGACACTTTTACTGCATTCCGTCGACTTGCGCAATACACAAAACGTATTTATTGTTATTGCGATCTTTGAAAGCTTTACCGCAGTTTCCCAATGACACATCGGGTTCGGTTTTAGTTCGCCGAAACTCTTGCATTTTATTTATTTATTTATTTATTCGGGTTTTACGAGATGAATAAAAAAAATCACAACTCCGAATTTAATAATAACGTTGTTTTTATTGCGTCGTGGCCAGAACTAATGACTTTATTATTAAAGTTTGTAGGTCGGCACGGTATGAAGACGTTCGGAGGAGATGATGATGGGTTCGTCACGACCGCAAGGTTAACGTTAAATGTTGATTAAGGACGTGATTATATATGCGATCGCCGCAGGTTGAGAACAACGGGTTTTCTTTCTTGATTTATTCTTTGAAGATTTTAAACACGAGGCGCCCAAAATTCCTTCCTTTACAAATATAAAATCCGCGTTATTTCGTTTCTATATTATTATATTATTTATTATTTTTTTCTTGGGGAATAATTGGCGATGAGTGGGTCGTAAAGAGTTTAATATCTGTGAAATTGTCTGCTGCTCGGAGGAATATCGGGAAGGCGAAGCGCGAGGGTTCACAATAAGGCAATGTGTATTGAGAGAGAAGAGAGGGCAAAATAAAAATAAATAAAAATCGGTAAAAGAATCCGGAGAGGAGAGCTTCCTGTTTTCCAATATTCGCGCACTCGAGCTGAGGAAGCTTTCGCATCGCATCGCAGAAGAAGTCGAGTCAAGTCGAGCGAGGATATGTAATCCGTCGGAATATCGAAAGTCAGAAAGGTCTAATAAGCGATTATAAGCAATTTGGGCCGAACCCCTGTGACAATCCGACCACGAGATCTTTTTAAGATTTTCTCCTTCTTTTTCCTCTTCGAAGAGCGATTTTTCCGGCAGTCACGGTCCATTTGGCCTTCAACAAAAACGGTGCACGCCCCCGAATCAGATTAGATTGTTTCATCGGAGGAAACGGATAACTTTCATCTTCCCTTACATTTCGAAATAATTTTGTATAAAAATACATGCATATGCATGCGCTCGAAGAGTCTGTAAAGAGAGAGGAGAGTTTTTTTTTGTTGTTGAAATGTTTCCATACGGGATAAATTATACATCAATTTATAATGAAGATGTGCCTGCACATTCGCTCCGCTCAGCTCGGCTCTTCCGACACGGTTAAATATATAAAATGAAATTTTAATATGTCTCCTCTTATGCGCGTTCGTCATGCATATAACCACCCCATTAACTGTCTCCATCTACATCAACGCAAACACACATTCATCCTTACCAACTGACGCTACTTATAACTCTCCTCTGCTCACGACACTCCCACGAAAACCCCAAAACTCTCTCACTCTCTAAAAGCACTTCTAACTCGATACTAGTACATTTTACTCGCATGCACTCGCATTTATTAATTACAAACTCGAAAATAGTCATTTTTATAATGTACAAAATGATGATGATGATGATAATAATGAGAGACGAAAAAAAAAATGGGAAATGATAATAGCAGCAGCGACTTCGTAAACACGAATCTGCGCCATTTTTTTTAATAAGCGACAAAGGGAGATTAAAGTCCTGTTCAGCGCGCGACTCGAGGAATAAGCGGTAAAACTCCTTTATATCATTTCTAATCAAGATTCCCTTTTTCCATGTCATTACTCTCCTGGCACTTGCGAATCTCCCCACCTTCGTCCCTTCACTCGCTCCACCTTATATTGAATAAGACAAAAAAAAAATGTAAAGCACGAAGGAAGAAACGTAACGAAACGAGAAGACAAGGCTGAGAATAAAAAAAGCGAATTGCAATTTCGTAAGATTAACCCCGCGTAACGCTATTACACCTCGCGACTGAAGTCGCAAGAAAAAACGTAAAATATAAAAAGAGAGGAGGAGATTCCTTGAAGGGTAAATCTAATTCGCAATTAAAAAAAGCCGAGCAATAAAATCCTCCGGATTTTTTTGCGTGCCGTCCTTTAATTTTGTCTCTCCCTCACCTTAAATTGCACAAAGAGCGTGTATCTGCGAGGATTCTCATTAATTCTCAAAAGAAAGCGCGAGGACAATTAAAATAAATAGCAATTAAAAAAGGGTTTCTCTCTTTCCACGAAAGAGAGAAACATGAAATTGAATGCGATGTGCAATGTATGGATGAGTTTAAGGTTTATACGGGGGGGCAGCATGAATCAAGAGATGGGTGAAGAAGTTGTATTTATACGGAGCACGTCGCGGGGCCGTGTATATCCTCTCAAGGGGTTGCATCGAGATGAGCCTTTTAATAGCCCCAGCCGAAAGTCGTAAAGTTTCTTCGTGTATACTTATTTTATTTTTATTTTACTTCTTTTTTCTCATCTTCGTCCTTCGCTCTCGGGTCGGGACGGTAGGTAAACATCGGCAGATTAAATTACATCGAAATGCGTGCACGGTGCACGGCATCACCTCCGGTGTTAATGAAGATGGAGCTCCGGAGGAGATGAGGATGATGTAAAGGAGGTCGCAAAAACCTCAGGGCGGTAGTTTTGCTAATGATAGCTGCTCAGGACAGGTGACATGCTCCAAGAGAGAACAAATTGACTCCGAATGTGCAGACAACTCCGAAACGACTGCGAAACAGCAGAGAAAACATACAAAAAAAAATATGAAAGAACAAACATCAAGTATAATTTGAATAAACTTCCTTCTCCATTATTTCACCTCCTACAGCTGTTCCAATTCCAACTATTACCACCTTTAATTCATTAACATTTCTTCAGTTCCAATTATAATTAAACATAATTTTCATGAAATTTATAAATCAATTATAAAACATTTGTTTGTTGCATATTTTCTTCATTGCAAGTACTATTTCTAATTCACCATATTATTTTATTTTTCATATACAACAGCTGTTTCAATCCGAAACATTTCTTCACGGTTTTTTATTTTTCAGCTGTTACAAATTCGAAACAAGTCATAATTTTCCTGAAATTTGTAGCAGGAAACACAAATTGCCTTGTCGTCTCGAATTAACACTGACTTTAATCGTTCCCACATCATTTTTTGTTTGTTCATATTTCTCTTCGTTTGCGAGACACGTATTTATTTGAGACAAAACAAGATTAACGTCGTGACGTGTTTATTAAAACTTATAAATAGGATGTAATTATAGACATCAATCCCAGTATTTTTAGTCCGTTCCTTCAAGGACATAAATCAGAAATCTCGCTGTTGCTGCTGCTCTTTCGAAGACTAAATGAAAAACAGTTTTTTTAATGATATTAATAGATATACTCATATTTTATGGATTATAAACAAATTTTAAATTAAAATTGTTAATTGAAAATATAAAGAAATCATTAATTTTATAAAAATTTGGTGTATGTTGGACACTTCACGAGGATTAGATTGCTTTTGTAAAAAGGGTGTATGTCATTTTCAATGAATCTGCAGGATGGATGGATCCGCGGAAGGGCTTATCATCCTGCAGCATTGATAACAGCAGGGAGTACAATGCAATGAAGTCGTTGCAGAATGGGGGAAAAGGGACGATAACACACATACTCGTACATACAGGAGCAAAAAAAATATGTAGAGAGAGGTGAAACGTTTACAAATGAATCTATAAAAAAGTCATTTTGATTCTGAGTTGACAGTTAAATTTCCTCTTTATCCTCTGGCTTCATGACACCGACAGGCCCAGGGATTGATAATATATTAACTCACTGCACGGGCTTCGAGCACGTTTGACGTATGCGAGCTAATCTCCTGTTTGCATGCCACCTAATATTCCGTGCGTTTTGCTGCAGACATATCCACCCATATACACGTACCATTTTTACCATTATCATCGTAACACTCGGGAGGAGCAGCAAAAGGGATCTCTCGGCTAATAAATTGCAGTTTTTAGAGCGAAAAATGGAAACGAGAAACAAGGATCGGCAATGGGAATGGACGTTTAATTATTTACAGTTGCATCTGATGCAATCGTTGGTCTTTACATTGTAGCAACTAATACGCCATCTTTTGATTCTATCCGGAAGCTTTCCTGGTAATAAGCCTAAGGAAACCCAAATAATGTTTCTGCATCTCGAGGTAAAAGCTACTTCCGGGCCGGCATGAAAGGAGATTATATCGCTGCAGACGTAGAAAAAGAACCATTAGTGCGTTTGTTTGCTTGGCCGGTGTTTGAGTCCGGCCTACTTGGATTCATCTAAATATTTCATCGCACAGAAAATTGCTCTCACGTTTTGCAAAACAAACAAACGACAATAACAAAAGGAAACCATGAAACAATTGAAAAATGCGACAAATGCATGCACGGTGCAGGAGGCGCGGATCTTGCATTCAGCAAAAATTTAATTTAAAGTCGCGAATTATCTGTTTACGCCGTTGAATGAGAACGTGAAAAAAAAAATGGAAAGAAAACTGGTTCGGAAAATGCGAACAAAAGGACCATGATGAGGGAGCTGGAAAGGAGAGGAAGGAAGGAATAGCGTCGAGCAAAAGATTGGAAAGTAGAAGCCATTAAAATGCTCGACACTGAAAATGAGATTATTACTGCAGCGCTCGCTCTTCCTCTCCTATTAACTACATCTTCATCTCTCTTTCTCATTTCTTTCTCATTTTCTTTATTTATTTCATGCTGCTAAATGGGCGGAATAGGTGGAAGTCTCCATCCACTTCGACGACAACGTAATTACTCGAAACGCGTATTGAAATGCGGCAATAATGCACAACTATTTCCGTATTTAATTCCATTGCGAACTAATCGATTTAAAGAAGCGCCGGTTCGGATCCCAAGATGTAAGATCCCAAGTGGTGTTAATGAACCGCGCGCGTCTCGCTACGAACCTCTTGCCGACCCAAGCAAAGTCTGCGTTGGTGTGGAAGACCTCCAATATTAATCTAAATACTTCAATTGAAGTCTACACAATTTGCACTTAATCACATAAACCCAACAATGAATAACATTTATTTCTAAAGTCTAAAAAATATTGAATTATAAAAAATACATTAGATTTCCAATATTATGATTACAATATTTAAAAATCATAATTAAATATTAAAGTAATTTCGGAAGCATTTTTAATTTTGAATAAAATATTGTATCATTTTGATATTTCAATAATAATTTCATAAAACTTTGTAGCAATATTAATTTTTTAGAAAAAGTGTATTAAAAATATAAATATAAAAAATAACTTTTAATTAGTAAAATTTTGTAAATTTCAGACAAATCTATTTTCAGAGATTTGGACAAAGATGTTTCATTTTACACAGATTTTACGTTTTTCGCTATAAATAAAAGCTTCGAAATGCGTTTAAATCTAACAAAAAAAATATGAGAGAGAGAGCAGTTTTTAACCCCGAAGCAGAGAATGAAACTGTTAATACATTTTGCGTGTGCGTTTTGCATATTTTTTCCGCTGCACATTTGGATGCTGGTAGGAAAAGAGAGAGAATAAAAATTGAAAACTATTTACGGTGAAAAACCGAAAAACGTTGGAATGGAACGATAAATTCGCCGTGTCACAACGTCGGTTCGCATCACCGGAAGTTCACAACGGCCGAGGTTTTAAACGCCGCGCGACCTGCTGATTTTCGCCGCCGCCGCCTACGGCATTGCATTTTTTTTGTTTTGTTTTGTTTTAGTAGTTGTTATTTTCGTTTGTTTGTTTTCGGCGATTCATGAATAATAATAAAACAAAAATGCGCACTACCTGGACGAAATATTTATATTTAGAATGGAAGAAAAAAAAATGGGCAAGAGCTGAAAATTATACGCTCGGAGAGTGTTCACCTGTCAGATTAAAATTTCCAACCATAATTACCGTCAGTTTATGAAGTTCGCGACGCGCGGGGGCGGCAAAGGTGGCTGCGGCGGTTCCGACGCGCGAGAGGGTTGAGGCCATTATGAATTCAGCCGAAACTTTCGAAATAGTATTTCCCTTTTGGGCGTCCGGTTGCGCTCTGTATCTCTAATTGACAAGGAAACTTTTACCCGACAAGATCCTCGCCGGATGGAAATAAATCCCGACGTTAATATCTCCTCATCTCCGTCTCTTTCATTCTATCCTAACTCTTCTTTCTCTCCGAGTTTCTTCTTTTCTCGTTGCGACCCCCAAAAACCGGTCGCTCTCATCCCCCTAACTCTATACGTATATATATATATATAATCGTAACCCGCCGCCTCCACCGAAAATAAGCTGAAATTTGGCTCGAGGATATTGCCGGAGCGCCGAAGAGTCGCGCGCGAATCGCCTAACTTTATAAATGTGTTTTTGTATGTCCGAGCAAAGCGGATGAACTTCCCCAGAAAGCCCTATCCCACGAATAACCCCAACAACATACACACACACACACAAAGAATCTGCAAGGAAAACCCCAAGACTTACCAATCCGTCCTTCCCTTTTTTCTTTCTTTCCTTCTTTTATGCAAGGGAAGATAAATAAAACGCCGACCTAGAATTCCGGGATGTGTTTTTCCGACTCACCTGAAACGAAAAGAAGAAAGGGACGGTGAGAAAAAGAAAACAGGATTAATAAAGGGCGATGTTCCATTACGCGCGGACCCAGATTTAACTCCGGGCTTGTGTATACATGCACAATTACATCCAGAGAAGACGAAACAAAAAAAAAATAATACAATGAGATTTGCGAAAGTATCTTACCATAATTACAGTTTACAAAGGCCGTATTATTAGACTTATTCTCATTTTTTTTTTGTTTCATTATCTTTTCTGTAATTGTATTTTCAATAAAATGTAAAAATAGAATCGACGAATTTGTATAATGCATTCGGCGTTCCACTTTTCACGCGATGCTGAGTGACGTTATTTATCAGGCAGGAATTGGACCACCGCAGAATGCGAACGTTTGATTTTTTTTCCCTTCCTTTCGGTCGGTTCTTTTCAGGTTTCCTTCGCCATTACCATTGTTCGATGACGGTGAAATCAGATAAATCGTCCTTCACCAATATTCGCCGCAACATAAAGTTGGACGCTATATATTCGCAGGACGTGCAAAGATTCACGCTGAATTAGAGACCGCAAACTCTCTCCTCCCTCTGAATTTCCAATAAAGATGACCCAAATGGTCACGGACGGAAAATGATTTAGTACAAATTTATTATTCAATTGCTTATGACTTTATTGTAAATTGTAAACTTAAGAAAATTTTGATTTTTCAGTGATTTCATTAAAGTTTTTAACAATTTTCTCAACTATCGCAAATAGCTCGAATTTGAGTTATATAATTACAAATATATAATTTACTTTCAAACTTGAATTACTAAAATGTTATTTTCGAAATAAATACAATTAACTAATATAATGTTGAATATGCAGATTCAATTTGTAACACTGATGTTTATTTCTGGAAATATCTAGAGAGTGAAATATGATTATTAAAGCTTAATTTAAGTAAACGATATTGTAAGATTTTGTAGTTATTGCTATTATAGTTCAAATTTTCAAAATAAATCGTTTTGTGAAGTGAGTGGAAAAGGAATAGCAAATTTTCCGAACAAGCAGTTCCATATTTGCCAAGTGCGATGATAAACGGCTGGACGCAAGCAAGTTCGGATAGCATTTGCGTAATACCTAACAAAGCGGTCGAAGCACATTTCTCTGGCAAAGTGAGAGAAAGATAATTAATGGATCGCGCAGCTCCACATGGAAAATGTGAATAATCTGGCGTAAAAATTTACGGTAAATTAAATTGTTGCGTCAGATTCTAAGTTTTGGGTGGTGAAAATGTAGATTTACTGCATGTTCGGATGGAAAATTCGGGGATTTCGGGGGAGAGTCGAAATTAAAAGTGGAAAAGCTCCAGTGGAAAAGCGTGGTGGTAAGTGGAGTTCGGAGGGTGAAAGATCTCCAAATTTATGTGTATTACCAACTGGTGTGAGTGCGTGTGTGTAGTATATGTATATTATCCGTAATTTTAGACATATAAGCTTGGAAAACATATATATGCCATTAGGCTCGGTGGAGTAGGAGGGTGGAGGATATCTCCAGTACATTAGCAGAAATCTATTTATATGCGGCTCGTTATATTTATATATTCCACGACTGCGGTCAGACTTATACGGATGAATTCATCTGGAGCAATCCGTCATATTTAAATAAGAACGGAATATGAATTATTCTGACGCCGAATGTGGATGAAGTAGTGCGCTCGAGTCTACCACATGTATAGACCACATTGTAGTCTACACTTCTACAATATGCGCGAGTGTGTGAGTGTTATTCTACACGCAGTTGATGCCTTATGCATGTTCGTCTACAAAAGAAAAGAGAAGAAAAAATATTATTAATCTAAAAGCGCACGCCGTACAGTCTATACCCAAAGACACTCCCTCCTCGAACCATCAATATATCCTATTTTTTTTATTACTATCCTTCATCTCATATACACTTCCTTTTTCACCTTCAAACTTCTTCTACTCTTCCTTCGGTTTTTATGCCCGCACTCACTCGACAGTTTACCGGAGTTATGTTTTCGGAGTGCACTACAAGACTTTACACTTTACCTACCGGAACACATTGTTGTCCGTTGCCAAAGCGCGTTTAATATTTAATTTTAGATGCCTCGAGAACGTACTAAATCGAGCATCAAGAAGAAAAACCAAAAAAAGAAGTAAACTAAATAAATAGATGGAGGAGAAACGAATTCAGTTCATTTAATTATTGAGAAGTTTTAATGCTGTAAATCAGGATTTCCTTTTATTTTTTTAAATGGAAAATCGTTCAAAAGTTTTAATTCATTCCTGGAGGCAATTTGTAAGTTCGATACATTTGAAGACGATTAATAATTAATTAAAAAAATAATATTTCTTTAATTATTAAAGAAAAACTTTTCAATTTTAAATCCCAAATAATTAATCTATTCAGTAATTAACTTAAGTTTTGCAACATAAAATATTATAATTATTAATTTTTAAAAATTTTATATGTTGATATTTATAGTTATTAAAACCATCTGCTTTGTGTATTCTATTATGGTTTTCCTGTTTGAGTTTTTTTTTTTGTTGTATGTTGGAGGTGCGGTAAATCGCGTTGAAATTGTGAATAAATTTGCGGAACGTTATGCACAATAACTGTTTAGGAAATAACGTTTTCGCGTGGTCCGAAAGCGGCGCGAGGGAGTGAGCGTGCGAGCGAGCGAAGAAGAAGAAGGTTGAGTGGACCTATCTCATAGAGCATCGGATCGGAGAGGCCTGGAAGAGCAGTAAAACTGTCCATCTTACATTTCTCACACTGGTAAACCTATCAGACTGCGTCCATGTATCGCACGATCGAACGGTTTTACGATTTTACTTCGACGGGCGAGAAGTTTATTGCAAAGAACGAAAAGGCGCCTTTTCTCATGCCAATGTCTCTCTTTCTCGCACACACGCACATCAGCATATGAAGGGAAAGAGATGAGCGACTTTCGCCGAGAGCCGAAAAACGGAGCAGAAATCCCGGTAAAACGGTATATGAGTTATGGGCCGATCGTAAAATCTAAACAAAACCTCGAGGATTCAATCAGCGGATCGAAGAAATCGTGCTTTCTGGATTCATTTAAACTTTCAATTCAATTCAAGCATCAATCTTTAAGAAGTGACCACTTATTTAAGAATATTCAATAATTTAAAAGCGTACACTAATTTAAGAATGAATATTTAAAAAGTTAAGCAATAAAGTTGCAAGATTGTCGAGCTGCAGTAGAATTCCCGAAACATGTGAATAAGTGATGTTTGATAGCGTGTAATTTGGAGAATAATACTTCCTGCATCGTGGGAGTAAGTTCGGAATTGGGCCAAAAATTGTCTTTCTTGCATTATTATTCAATATTTTAACGCATCCACTATTATCGAACAACTATGGAGTTTCTAAACTAAACGGATCGATACGCTTTAAGTACACGTGTCCCAGCGGGGATTCCATAATGCACGGCTTTCGAGTTGCATAATTGCCAGAATTACAGTCAAACGCTCTAAAATATTCTCTTAGTTGCGGTCCGGTAACGCATCTCGTCGTCTCTTCACTAATTGGAGAAGAGTACGCGAAGGACAAATTTCATAATTGGGTTAAAAAAAATAGATATACTGCGACTTTAGTTTTATTAAATTAAATAATTTAAACGAATTTAGTTAATAGATCATTTGAAGCGTTGCAGTTGGGTAATTTCGATGAGGAATGTTGCCATGTTTACGCTGGACGCATTAATGGTGAGAGATGAGGTTACCAAGGCAACCTATTACGCGAGTGTCGACCGTTTATTTAACGCGGTCAAATTAAACTAACAATTTCAACGGTTCTCCGGTGATGATAATAATTCAGCGGTAAATGTGAAAATAGTCAAATTATTGTAGGTAGACTTATTTTTAAGGTTTTTGAAGTGTTGGATGGGAAGGAGCTCGAGAAGACGCCGCTTAAATACGGTAATGAACTCCGACATTCCGTGCACAATAGATTTATCTCTCTTAAAAGAGAGATCGCAGATAACTTTATCCAGTGTAAATAAGTTTGGAAATAGAAATTGATGATTAAATCTCTTCCATCCTAGATGTGTTCCCTTTATATACTTTTTTTCACCCTCGCTTACACCGATGACCCAGGGTAACTTCTGCAACTAATCCCGATTCCCCGTCTCTCTCTCTTTTACGTGTCTTCGATAAAACTCGCTTCAGAGCTCATCTATTTTTCACGCACGGAGGAAAACGCCTTAAAAGCCTTATTTAATAACGCCATCTATTCATTTTTGCAATATTTAATCAGATACATTATGCATGGATTACTGGCTAAACCACTTTAAGACCTTCGCGCAACTTTTTTACTGCTCCTAAAATTTCGAGGCGCGATACCGAATTTTATATTTATTAATCAATGAAACACCGGCATCCATCATCTCATCATCATCATCATCTGTAATAATGATGATGCGAATTTAAGTATGATAAGTTTCCTATCTCCTGAGTATTCAATAGACGGTTTTGCGAATCTCGGCTATTGATTCTAGTTCGAGTTTGCTTATCCTAAAACCCATATTTAATTAAACAACGAAACTTTCCGAACTTTGTCACCGAACTCTTGAACTACTACACTTGACCCAATAAATATCGAGATTCCGAGCTCACTAAACAAAATTTGAGAAAGGCAAGATCCAACAAGGCGCGATTACGAAACATCCAGAAATGTAAATTCTTTATTAAGAAATAATAGGTCTCACAATTAAACCTCTCTATCTCTCTGCAAGTTCATTCTCTCTCTCTGAATGCTGCAAATCGCCTCATTCAACATCAATTAAAATCCGTTACATGCACTCCGTTTGTTGCAACTTAATATTTTCTCCTGGCCGTAAAACAAAGCGCCTGCAGCTACAGTTACAGCGGCGGCAGCAAATGCCCCCAGTTGCAGGTCATTTGTAGCCTGCTCCATGCATACATATGCAAAGTAATCTCGGCGGAATAGAATTTTAGATCGAACTCGTAATTTGCGCCTTCTTGTTCCTCCACATCCTACTTCTTCCTCTTTTTTTTTCCCCCGCCAACCCTTTTCCTCCACCGTTTCTTGCTTCGCTGCTTTCACCCTAACTGATTTACTGGCGAAATGCTTTTAACTCGTTTAAACTAGTTTTAAATTCGCTGTTTATGGCTAAAAGATTTCGTAATTTTCTCTTGCCCTTTCCGCACATTCATTCTGTTTTTACACACTACTTTTTTCTCTTCATCATTGTTGCTTTTATTCTCGTCCTCCCCCTCTATTCCATTCATCAAAAATCCAACTTGATTGCATCATCTAATTAGTATTTCGTCGTCTTTTCATGAACTCCCAATTATGAACATTTCGACAGAAAATAGTTTAAAACCAAATCAAGTTGAATTTTTTTTTAAAGTATAAGATAAGTTTAATAAGTGTAATTTTATTAACGCTCCAACCTATACTTATCAGATATCACGTCTTTAGTATAAAGATGATGAAGATTGAGTATGGATGGGAGAGCGGCAATCAATAATAATTGATACTCGGCATCGGATCACTTGGAAACTAATCTCCTGGTTATTATCTTCAATTTATTTCTTTTTTCGATTTCGGTTAAATCAATGTGGGTTAAACGGCGCTAATATTTGTAGGTGAGACGTGGTAATGAAGCGGAGCAGCAGCAGCAGCAGCAGCAGTAAACCCATTACAGAAACGCTTTTATATATACGAGCGCGGCGAGAGACCCGCAGGTCTCCACACACCAATCAAACCCCATTCCCACCTCCAAACCACCGACAACATTCTTTATTTCCAGACCTATTCTTTTCCATTCCTGCTGGCTCATTGCAAATGGCCCCAAAGTCCTTTCTCCTTTCGCGAACCTCTCCTGGGAATATTTCGATTTCACCGGCAAAACTTTTCATTAACTACCACTACCTTACTTTTCCCCACAAAATAATATATCCACACTCTTTCCTTTTTTTTTTGGAAACCATAAACTATCCGAACCTTATCTTACAGTTAATTAGACTTTCTACTTCTTTTTTTTTTTTCTTTTCGTGAATTACAATCGCAATAAGTTACGAAACGAGAGTGAAATGGAAGGGGAGGATTGGAATAAAAAGAAAATTAGCTCAAAGTTGCTCAAACTGGATTAGGCCTTTTCAAGGGATGGCCCGGAGATAAGGACGAAGGGTGCATAACGAATTAAGGAATAAGTGTTAAAGCGAAAATATTCTTTTGTGGTTTCGCATATGAATTTTAATTGAAATTTACACAATCCTCGAGGATTAAGATATGTTTGCATTACGTATTCTCGCGTCTCCTCTCTACTTTATTTTTTTTCTCTTCGCGTAATTCTTTTCGCTCCGCATTAATTTTAAGCGCTACGTAAACATCCGCATTTCGTCTGCGGTTTTCGAATTTCCACTTCTAATTAAGACTTTGCGCAAAATTAAAAACTATAACAATAATAAGGATGTAGCAAAATCCTTTCTATATTTAATTTTTATTAAAGTTTCGAGCTAAATCCCTGAGCGATTACTTAAATGAAAACTTGATCGGCTCATGCAGCAGCAGCAGCAGCAACCTGACCTCTAATTACCGGACTGCAAATCCTCCGTGTCCCCTCGGGACGAGGTGAGTCACGTTGTAGTAGTAGTAGTAGTAGTAATAATAATAGTAGTATTCTTCGTTCGTTCGGTCCCATTATATAAGGCTCCAGCACCACCACAATGGTCTATTATTATTATATCTGTAATCCGGCAATGAGCCGGCAATTCTGTCAGATCCGAGAGCGCACTTTGATCTCCTTTCAAGTCCGACGTATGCTCGATATTAACTAATATTTACCTTACAATGCAACACTAGCAACACAAAGGGTGGATCTCAACCCCTCACCCGTTTCATCAATCCGAAACTCTCTCCTCCACCCCCCAATTATCATCCGCTCTCTTTTATTTTATCTCTCCATTATTTAAAACACACAATCAAACGACCCTCGTCTGCACGAAACCCTTAACTTTAAATGAAAAGAAATTTTTTTTAAATGATTAATCATAAACTCTCTTAATTGCAACCAGATCTTAATCCTGCACCAAAATTAATTAATTAATTAATTAACACGATTTAATCTCAGGATCGAATAAATATTCTTCCGGTTTGTCCTAGACAAATATCGTGCACGTTATGTGGAATTAAAGAGGGGATATTTTCGGGTTTAATTAAACTCGACGATTTCGCACGGCGGAAATGTCTCGCATATATATTTTATTTTTTAAAGCCTCGCAGCGAACGAAACCGGAAGAATACGAATAAGAAGGGCATATTTTCTGAGAGGGGAAAAAGTTAATCCGAATTGGGGGGCATAAAATTTTATATAATAGTTAAAGTTTCGTGGATAAATTCGGTGGGCTAATTTCGAACGAACATATTTTTTTTCTTTTCTTTCGTCCAACATTTTTACTCGCTGAACTGTAATTTTATTCATTTATGTATAATTTAATAACAATCTCTCAAAAAAAATACTTTTCCGTTGAAACATTCTAGTTTAGTGCATTAATTTGCATATAAAATTCTTAAAAACCAATGACATTTGACAGTTCCATCTGAAAAATACTAGTGGCGGATATATCCGCCGCTCCCACGCAAATGGTTGATTGAAGTCAAAAAGAGTTAAATAAGTGTAAAAATAATAAAAAGAATTGTTGAGATTCAATTTAATAAAATTCTGTATAAATTTTGTAATGAAGAATATAAATTTTGATTATGTTCGTCGTCTGAGAGATGTTTCTCTGAATAATGAATCGGTTGTAATTAGGGTTGATTGCTGGAGGATGGTTCTCGCTGAACTGTAATTTTATTCATTTATGTATAATTTAATAACAATCTCTCAAAAAAATTACTTTTCCGTTGAAACATTCTAGTTTAGTGCATTAATTTGCATATAAAATTCTTAAAAACCAATGACATTTGACAGTTTCATCTGAAAAATACTAGTGGCGGATATATCCGCCGCTCTCACGCAAATGGTTGATTGAAGTCAAAAAGAGTTAAATAAGTTAAAGTGTAAAAATAATAAAAAGAATTGTTGAGATTCAATTTAATAAAATTCTGTATAAATTTTATAATGAAGAATATAAATTTTGATTATGTTCGTCGTTTGAGAGATGTTTCTCTGAATAATGAATCGGTTGTAATTAGGGTTGATTGCTGGAGGATGGTTTACGGCGCGAATAAAGCTCGCGCAGTTAATTTTTGAAGGGGGTGGACGATTCTGGATGGATGTTGGTTTATAAAGGACGTAAAAAAAGAGGTGGAAATACATTTGCATGTTTGACTCGACGAGTAATTTCGTCCTTTTAATTAATATTTTTTTCTACAACAATAAGAGAGCAAAAAAGTAAATACTTAAATGAAAAGAAAGCAGCAGCAAAGGGGGCGCGCATATTTCAGGTGAGATAGTGGCTCTAACTAGTGGATTTCGGTGCTCGGGGATGATTTTATCTCAGCCCCTCGTTTTTTTAGGTGTTTCTCCTGCTTGCTCTGGTGGGTATAATTGCCACCTGAGAGATGTAGCAGCGCCGATTATTTACAATTTTAATTTCGCCTCGACGATTAAAGGGTCGCCCTTTTCCTCTCTCCGTTTCACTCGCTTTTAATCTCGTTCTTTCCTTGGGTGAATTACAATCCATTTCCTGGGTACAAGCTCAGGTTTCGGAAAATGCACACCGACTTATGATTAATCGAGTCCAGCGCGGACAGAACAATGACCGGCGAACGGGAATCCTCCGGTTATTATACGCACACATATATCTGCATACATAAAATATTTATCGGGGCGCGCATTGTCCTTGATCTCCGCGCTGGAAGAGATAAAGGACCTCAATTACATCAAACACGCTAATAAGTCACAGGACCCGAAACAATGCAATCTCTCTTCGATCTGGCGCGCCACGTGAATTATGGAAAAAAAAATCATTTAACCGAAACGATAATGAAATGTAAATAACTGAAAATATTTTCGCACAAAAAATTCAACGTAACGAGAACCCTCGCAAAAGGAGCACTTTAGCAACAATCTTATTTAGTAATTAGAAGGAAAAAGTCATAAAGTTTAACGTCTTCCAAAGAAAGCCCATACTTTTTTACCCAAAATTACACACCTGAAACCTCCCAAATTATTAATTAACTTCAGTGTAAAATGAGTCCACTAAATTTCGAGCTAAAATATTTTAATTATAGAAAATCCACAAACTTTATATTGATATTTTTTTCAAATATTCATTCTACTTTTCTTGCTGATTGTTTGCACAAATCGATTGTAATAATAGTAAAGGTAATAAAAAAAACTAATAATAAATTTAATGATTATTCCTTATTCTGATTCCTGATGCCGGTGCACATCGTCGGAAAGGCTGCAGCACGAGGTTTGCCTTCGCCACTAAACGATAATCGCGCCATAAATTGTTTTACAGCTTCATATAACTTTACTGGGGAGGATCGAATTTACTCTTATTTACAGCGGAAAAACCCCTCTTAAATTGCGAAATTTAATGCCCGTAGGAGAATACAAATTTTCGAAGATTAAATCCCTTTCATTATTTTTTATTTTCATTGTCGAGCAGAAATGCATTTAACCAATTTACGTCCTCGCAATGAATTCTATTACACGAAATTAAATTTTTCATAAAATATTTATAATAAAAATAGAAATTACTAATTTACAACCATTTCAGTTAATTCTTTAGAAACTGCTTTGAGTCATGCAAGTCTTACATAAATAATTCTACTAAAATAAATATTATATGAACGTTCTTGTAAGATCTATGATACATATGTAAACATAAATATCATTTTTATTTATACTAAAGCTAATATTAGTTTGTTGTAATCATGAAAATATGTCCATGAAAATCTACAAATTGCTTCAGCCTCGTAAAATAAATCACAATTATATTGTATACAGTTTATTCTGTATAATTTTATATTTAATTTCAGTAGTTAATTGTAGATTTATTGTTGAAATCAATAAAAATATAATAAATTCTAAAAATTACGATAATTTTATTTTGTTATTTGCATTTTTTTTTAAATTCTTGAAAATGTAAACTTTTAAAATATTTTAGTTTTTAGTTTTAGTCCCTGAAAATATAAACATATTATTTTGTAGAATTGCAAAATAATTATTTAATTTTTTGATAATAAATTATAAAAAAATCCATGTGAATATTATGTATTTTGTTTTCTTCCAGATTTGATAATATACGCATGGAATTGATGTGGGAAGTGTGGTATATGAATAAGGAAGTGTCTGTAATGAAAATGTTGGGAAAACTGATGTAAATAGAATACCCTTCGATCTGCTGAAGCGTGAAGAATCGTCCCTCGACTTCACTCCACTCCACTCTACACACACTCACAAAACAGAATTAATTTTTGTTTTGACATGTGCGCAAAAGGACGTTCCGAATATTGCGAAACGTATATATGATTCGGAACGTCGGATGTTTCATTTCCTTAGAAGATCCCGAGAAGAAGATGTACGCGAATTTGCGGCAGTCGCAAGACACATTCATTTACCCGCAATCCTGATTTCGCACAACCAAAGATTTATCGTCCGGCGTTGCAGATATAAATTTAATATTTATGTACGAAACATACATAAACACGGCACATAATTTGAGCGTTTCCGGCGACGAGGAAGAAAACACAGAAAATTATTATGTGCGACGCGAATTTTAACCCTAAACTTTTCAAAACGACTCCGTTTTTTTTGTCGTCCTACGAGCGGGGTCGTAGCGGCACGTTCTCCTTCTCTTCCGCATTATGAAACTGAAAGTGGAAAAGTGGAAAACTCTGCATTTTCCATCCCGGAATTATTTATGGCTGGTATAAAATGTATATATAAACAGGATTTCTCGGAGCGTATATCCGCATCCGGGATGGGTTCAGGACTAAGATGTCAACGGTTCCTGATCCTCCACACACTCACACATATATATTTATATATTCATACCGCACATGCACACAAACAAACTTGTATACATACACAAAAAATATGTTTGTACATGGAGCGCAGCTATCGGAACTCCGTGTTTGGAATGGAGTAATAAAGACGACGACTGAAGGAAAATAAGAAAATAACGCTACAGAAACGGGCGTGATTGATTATTGTTCTGCATGTTATCCGACGTTTTTCAGCCCGGCTGCGTTTTCAGGAAATATAATACCGTATTTATTGAATGCTTTATTCCATAATTTATATTGGAAATAATTTCAGAAAATTTTATTCTAATTCATTAGCATTCGTTAATTAAAAAAATTGAAAAGTATTTAATAAAAATTATTTCATAATGTAATTTCTTTCTAGTTTGATCGAATGAAATCAATCAGATTTGTTGCTTTTCCTATTCGAAGATTATAATCTCCACACGTAACGTGTATTGGTTCTCATATTTTTTCGTAGCCGCAGGGGGCACTACGTGTTTAATATTGATCGTTAAGATGAGATCGCAAACCATTAGGAAACAATTATTTGCCAACATCCTCGAGGGCAAAAGTGTATATTATATTTCTATATTGTTTCATCCGATTTCTGCAAATTTAACTTTAATTTTCTTGTTAAATAATTAATTAACTGTTGTTGGTTTCAGAGAAATTATTAAAGATTTTTTTTTCAGTTTGAAAATAACTTGTTAGAGAAGTCTGAACTAAAAACAACAACAGTTTTTCTTCGTGATCCGCGAAACCGGCTTTGCTTTCCTTTTAGGATTGTTTCCTATTTTACTAAAAGAAACACACACACAGCGGGTTCGGTGAAGGAAGGGACGACTTCAAACGCGGGACTAAATTCATAAGAGATTGCGTTTTAATTAATGCGGCTTATCAAAAAGGGCTTTGCTGTGTAGGGGGAAGAAATTAATATTTGCAGTTCGCAACCTTTGACTCGGATAATTGAAAAATAATAAATAAATAAATAAATTGCGATCGAGAGATATTGTAGTAAAATGGGAGGAAAGGTCGCGGCTTGACCTTTCTTCAGTTTCACGAAAACTTTTACGTCGTCGGTTTATTTGGTGGCAGACTATTAATGATTGCCCGCAAACACAATGGATTCCAAACGAATTCATAAATGCACGATCTCTCTTTCTCTCTCACATTCTATCTATCCCATCATACAACTTGTCAAATAAAGTTCAGAAACCAATTATCCGTGGACAGGTAGAATTGATTGAAAACGCCAATCACATCGCATGAATTATAACTGGAATAAAGTATTCTCCAAAGCAATAATGCCGCCATCTATATTCAATACGCATTGAACTTTGATCTGCATCGATCGCAATCAATCTAATCATTTTCCACGTCCCCTTCCCACCATATCCCCACATCCACCTTCAATTTTTATCCCATTATAAAAGTTCGCAAATCCGCGATAGTTTCATCTTCTTGCTTATTTTTTTTTCCCACATCCATCCGAAGCAGCGATTATTTTTCAAGTCTCGCGAGCCGACAGCTCCAATCAATCTGGATGAAGTTAAGTCATGAAATCTTAAGCTTCTCTCGTGATGGCCGAATAAGTTGTTATTAATGCGCATCCTTTTCAACGAAGACGTGTAAATAATACGCGCATCATCGGTGTACGTTTCCTTTCTTTCATTATTCTGTTTTTTTTGTTATTGCAATTCCTTTTTACAATTTCCTCTTCCAAATCCACGTATTTGTCGTAATTTTCGCTTAATTAAATTTCTGCGTGAGTAATCGCCTTGAAATAACTGCGGGATCCGGTTAATTGCGAGCAATAACTGGAAACTTTGCGCAGGAGAATATCATTATGTGTGCACGGTTTTGAGGGGTGGACGACATCAATAAAGTCCGATGATTTGATTGAAATATATCAAACGATGACGAGACCCGTGCTCAGAGCTGATTAATTTAATTACATATAATTGACGTTATTACTCTCGAATATGAAACTGTAAACATATCGCTTTATCATGAAGCTGCGCACTAATGGAAGTCCATTATCAATAATAATTAATCACCTTGTGCAGTCCTGCGCACGTTTCGGAGCAGCAGCAGCAGCAGGATGGTCCTTCCTTCCCTTTTCGACCCATTTCGGGACACCGTAAATGGACCCAATTGATTGTCCCAGAGGGGAGGACTTGGACCGGCTTTGCGGTGCGCCCTGTGCGGGTACACGAAACTCGATCACATCCTCATTATCTTACAATATTTAACGTCGAGTATCATCCGATTCCCAACGGGTGAATCCTTACTTTGCTCCTGCTACCACCTCTTCCCTTCATACTCCAAAGCTTAATTTAATAACAAAATATGTTGCATAAATTTGAGGACCATCCTCTGCTTCGGCCCATTAAAATCCAAATTAATTTACACGAAATTTCGGTAATTAATTGCCACTAAAACTTTACACATATTTCAAACTCCCTACAACGTGCATCCAAATTTCTTCATTTATACATTATCAACTAAATCCTTCTACACAATACTAATGACCTTCTTCTAACAAAATTTAACATTTCGTTAAAATCATTGTTTATTGATTGATTGATTTAAGAATGATCGGTATTAGTGTCAGTTTGTGAAATAGTGCCGGTAATTCGTGCGTTACACTAGACTACAAATATACACACACACATCCGAGGCCCAATTTCCGAACTACACGTGTTAGCGCGCTAAACACACAAATGAGCTTAATTGACGCGAGTTAATTGCCGTAAACTCGAATTACAAACGCGTATTATTAATTTAAATAAATAAAAATGAAATCCAAAATCGCGGCTGCGATAAGTTTGCTTTGCACTTTGTTCTTTTTTTTCTCCTGAATATTTTATTTTTTGACATGTGACGTTTTTTTTTTGATATTTTGACGTTTGAATTTGCGAAACGAGAAATTAATGTGTCCATGGGAATGGAAGAGGAAGAAGGTGGCAGAATGGAGGTGATCGCCTGGAACGGCGATTACGGCCTCGTCTCCATCTGCCCGGACTGCATCCGCCTGATAACCTACTTGAAGTTCGCCAAAGTCCCCGCAGAAATACATTACCAACGGAACCCGTACTGGTTCAGCGAGTCCAGATTCCCGATCTTCAAGACCGGGCACTACGCTCTCACCCAATACTCGAGCATCGTGGAGCAGCTGCGCTTCATGAGATACAGCCTGGATTTCGGTTTGAGCTGCAAGAATTGCAGCGAGACGTTCGCTTTGATGTGCCAATGCTCGAAGATGCTGGAGCCGCTTCTCGAATACACTCTCTGGTTGGATAGGAGCAACTTCGAGCAGCTGACGAGGCCCTGGTACACGAAAGTGATGCCGTTCCTCCTGAACATGGTGTACATAAAGAAACGCCAGAACAAAGCTCGCGATCTTCTCGATGTTCATTTCCCGAACACCGAAGATCTAACAACTTTGCAGGGTTACGTGAGGAACTTGGCCATCGACGCTTTCTCCATGCTTTCCACGCGTTTGGGTAAGAACGATTACTTCTACGGAAGCTCCCCGTCTTCGCTGGATTGCATGGTGTACGCGTACTTGGCGCCGCTGGCGAAGATCCCGTTCCCGTCGAAGGAGATCCAGGACCTGCTGAAAAGTTACCCGACCTTGCTGAAGTATGTGAGCAGAATAGACGAGGCGTATTTCCCAGACCTCCCCGACGACCACATCTATTTGAAGATCGAATCCAAAGACAAACAGCAGGACGAAAGCTCGAGCGCCCCAATGAAAACGAAACTGCTGGCCCTATCGTTCGTTGCTTTAGCACTGCTCGGCTACGCAGTTTCCAACAACCTCGTCAGCATCCCCAAGATTCTCTAATTAAAGACGCGCGATGATTTAATAAAGGATTTAAGTTAACCGAAGCAAGTATAAAATATATTTCAACCGCTAAGTAAATTCGCGAATTAACCCGAGTTTCCGTTAATTATCCTTACTCCAACAGTTAGAATTTTTATTTTCTTCCACTATTATTTAATTCCGTGTAATCTGCGGAGGTCTAATAATAAAACGAGCTCGAAATTAATATTTGCCTTCGCGTAATTAATACGAGGCCCCCCAAAGGAGCGCCAGGAATTCGGTTTAAGGAAGTTACATGAAAAGAAATTGATTCCTTATTAGCGACTCCCCCTTCCCATCGGAATCGAAAAGATTAAAAGCGCTGAAACAAAAGGGGATGAAATAAGAAAGAAAAAACTTTGTTCCTTTCCGTATTAAAAGCCTTTTGTGTATTTCCTCCTCTCGAGTTGGAAGGGCCGTGTATCAATTTTGAAAGATTTAGAGGATTGCAATTCAAATTAGCGATTACCGTCGGTCTGCCTTTCAAAGAATAGGAAGTGCCCGCAAAAAAAAGTAAATCCTCGAAATCCCATGCAAATTCGCTTCCTCTAAGACAGCAAGAGTAAATAGAAGTGCCGATATCTGCCCACATGCAAATCACGATCGAGATACGTGGCGCTGACGTTTAATTTCTACCCTTTAATTGAATCTCATTCCCCCTTCGCCCATTTTCCACTTGCACCCTTCAGCAATTTATGAGTATATATAAAAAATATATATATACATAAACTGTAATCCAGGCCTTTTATTTCCATTATTAGGACGTGTAAATACGAAGTGAAGGAGGGTTGTAATTGCTTATTTAACTTCTTTTGAGAAGCATTCTTTCTTTGGATTATTTGGGAGAGTAATTATTATAATAAAATAAGGTTGAGACGCCCTTTTGAAACTGGTTAATGCTTATTATTATTTTTTTTTATTCGCGTTATTTTTTTTATTTTGGTGCAAATAAAGGCGCTTCAGGGGAAAAAGCAATTACACTTACAAATATTTCTGTTTTCCCTGTGCAATCTAAATGCGGCGAAACGCCTCTCCCCGAGTGGTTATTAAGAGTTGAAAAGATACTTTGTTCGTGTTGCAAACTTGTTCGGATAAGTCTTTAAATATTATATAAGTTATAACTCGAGTGTAGTTAGAAAAAAATATTAATTAATTAATTGTATCAACTGTAAGTAAGTATAGATTTTTTATTACAATACTTTCTTATATATTAATGCCATTAAAATTGAAAAAAGTAATATGTTTCTTGATTTAAAACTTCAACTAATAATTAAGATTTTTTGTGTAAATAGAATTTTTAAGTGTCTTTCAAATAAGTAAGTAAATTATTTGTGATACTTTGTAGGTTGTTCGAGAGATAAACAAAAATCGTTATGCAGCCGTAGTTGTTATTTGTATAATAAAAGCTTAATGGAAATGATCGAATTACGGTGCGATTGTTAATTACGAGCGCGCAATTATTGGCACATAGAATTATAATTACTGTTCCAAATATAATTAAATTAATTTATATACGCTTGCTCCCGAGGATTTAATTAATGATACATATATTCGCACACTAACTAACTCTCTCTCTCTTCCCCCGCTTGCACAAGTAGACATACACTCACACGAAATACATGAACTGCAATATTCCGACCGGTCGTAATTATCGGTGCGCGGTGCGTGGAGATTTCTTTTTGGAGGCTTTGATCGACGTGTGCAAGATAAAAGATAAAAAGGAAGCTGCAGCACTAATCCTATGTGAACGAGTCGAAGGGGATCATACGAAATGTATCAATTAAACTTTTTGAAAAGAGCGCACGGCACGTGTCCTCACGAGGATTACAGCGAGGATATTAACAATAAAGAAACAAACTAAAAAATAATAGGGAGCAGTCGATTGGGTGAAAATAAGGCGATATTAAATTGCAATATGCATGCAAATCCGCTTTAATGTTTGGTCCAGTTTAAATTCTCTCTATATCTCTATTTATTTTTATCCCCTATTTTCATCTTTTTTCACCCATGTTATTCTGCGTTAAATATTTCGGAGCGGTAGTTCGATATGTTGGATGCGCGGGATGGTGGTGGTGGAGGATGAAGAGGAGGACCCACTTTAAAACAATATTTCGCGCTCGCTCGAGTAAAGCTCCGAGGGATTCGCCCACCTCCCGGTTTCTGTTAGTCCAGTTTATATATCATCGTAAATGCCGGAGTCGTCATAAATATTCAGAGGGCTTTGTTGCTTCGGGTTAAAAAGAGAAAGAGAGATAGAGACCATTTCGGACCTGGACCAAATGCAAAAAGGGCATAGAAAGGGAGAACTCTTGAAAAGCAGAAAAGAGTGCATATACGAATATATATATATAATTTTCGTTTTTTTAATTCGTAATTCACGCCCTGATTTTGCGTTTTTTTTCGACAAAATCTCGCCACTTAACTTCGCTAATTCAATTGAGTCTCATCAATTATTCATTTCGCTCCACATTTTTCCTCCGAATAGTTTTGCTTTTTGGCATCCGTCCGCAATAAATAGAACTACATATTGGTTAATCGCATTAGTGGAATTTGCTCCAATTTCAGTATTAACTTGAATAATATTATGATTTTTAAAAAAATACTTAATCAGTATTAATAATTGCGTTAATCCATCGTGTATGGTAGTGATCTGATGACCGGAGAGTGTTATGGTTCCGCATATGGCCTAGGCTCGTTATAAATTAGGACGTTGGGTGCTGCTGGGGTCTCCATAGAGAGGACCGTTGCCAGAGCGTAGCATAATTATGTAGCGCAACGTATTTACATAATTACAAGTCTAATCATTAATTATTGCATGCGGATACGTGTCGATTTACGATGATACCCAGAAAACGGATGCCACAATCCACCACATCCTCAACATCATCTCCAATTAGCGAAAGCAGAAAAGTTGAAACGTTTTGTTTTCTCTCCGTCCAGTTACATTTTATATAATTTAATGGCATTTTGGGTGTATCTAGTGCGGTCATAAAGCATTAGTTTATTTGCAATAAATCATCGGTCATAAAAATAAATGTTGTTCTGCTTTCTCGTTTAGGGCTGTATGTGTGGGTGTGTTTTTTTTGTCTGTATTTATATGGAAGCCATTAGTTTTAATTATAAATTGGCATTATTTACGCGCTCAAACGCGGGCACGTGATCGCTATAAAATTTTAATATTGTGTATATAAATCCACGCAGCAACAACAAAAAAAATAAATAAACTGAAGGGCACGTAACACGCGATTGTTGCTGCTGTAACCTTTTGGAAAGGTTTTAATGTATTGGCCGTTGTTCGGGTTGAGCGGCGTTTCCTTATTGACCTTAAGGGAGTTGACCCGGAGACGAAGAAGCTCCCGCTTAGATCATCCTGATTTATTTAGCGTAGAACGTTCGAGGAATGAATCACTCTCACCCTGTGTCAGGTGTCATTGCAGTTTCTTCTTTTTTTTTTCATCTAAGGAGGGGATTCGAGTCTGTGTATATCCATTATGGATATTCATATGAAACTTTGATCCATTTGGGAATTTTAAAATTGGCGCCATCTCTCGGAAGCTCTTAGGGAGGATAAATTGTTGCGAGTAGTTCGAGGCGACGGTGGGGTCGCAAGGAAGGGTAATAGTGCGGTGATTGCCGCAGGATTACGCAGGATAAAAGGGGATTATCGCACCCTCTCCAGATATGCGTGTGCACCGAGGGGGTCTCTCCTCCTCGTTGTCGTCGTCCTCGTCCTAGTAGTCTGTTGCAGGATTGAGGACGTTGCGAACGAGGAAGGACAAGGGGGACGCCAGACGGTTGCGTCAGCACTGATTTAACTCTTTCAACGGCTTCCATACCAATTTACTTTTTAAATGTAGTACGGACACTCCCACAGGGGACGAAATTGAATTTTAATCCATTCCGGATACACACACACATTGAGAGAGAGAGAAAGAGAGAAATACAGTGTGAAAGGGAAGGACAAAAAAATAACACGCATCAAAGTGATGGAAGGACCGCCGCGAAAATGGGACGACGAATTGGATAAAACGCGATTTCCGTTGCATTTAAAATCAACGCGATTTGAAGCAAAAATAATAATCAGCAATATGTAATTTAATCATCGGAAAACCAATTTAATTTCTATCCGCAACTGTATAATTTTTTTTAATTATAATAATAATAGAAAAAAATGATAAATTATACAAAGTAATTTAGTGATGGAATACATAATACAATCGTTTTCTGGTTAAATAGAAAAATAAAAGTTTTATATAGGCAATAATAAGTTATGCAAGTTTTATACTTTATGAATGTATCGTAAACATTCGTATTTTTACTATAATTTCTATGTTTATGACAAAAATTACAGTTGAAATCATGATGTTATAAGCATAATAATAAAGATTGAAAAAAAAGTAAAACTTTATTATTTTTATCAAGAAATAAGTAATTATTTTGAAAGTATCTTCAAGATAGAAAGAAATTTGGTGACTGAAAACGCATACCTTTTATCAGAATTATTACAAAAGGGTAATATGTTGGTGGTGGTGAAAGCGTTGATTAAGGTATTCGCCAAAATCGTTTAAAACCGTTGTTTGAAGTGTCGGGGATGGAGGAAGAGGAAAACGAGCGTCAAAGGATGACAGCGAGAGCCCCGTCGTCTAAATATAGACGTAGCGACGCTCTAATTTTGCTAGAAGAAACTAATCCGAAACGTTGAAAGGGCCGCTAATATTTTCGGCCCGTGTGTTAACATCAAAAAGGAAGATCACAAAGAGTTTGTGTAACTAGTTCGGGGCGAGAGGAGTAGGAGGAGGAGATGGAGGACCATTACAGACGGGCCTCTAGGTTTGATTGATGTACGTGTGTGGGTGTGTGTATTCATATACAAGAGTGAGTGAGAGAGGCCGTCAGGAAAGTGAATTCGCCCATAAAAACGTAACGGAGATCGGAAAATATAGGACGGCGTTTCGGCTATAAACTAAAACAGATATTTATATATACATATATGTATGCACACACACACTCATTTTGATATACATAGACATGCGGAAAGGGAGAAATATTTTCATATTCGGTGCCTTTTGATTCCGCCGGGATACTACTGCTGCACGCTCCCGAAAAACTTTTTCCTCCAATTTTATTTTTACTCTTCCTTTTTCGTCCTTTCGCTCTCCACCTTTTTGCCGTGGAACTCATCCACTTATGGATATTGAATATAAAGTTATGCGTAACCCGATTTGAATACGAAAATGGGGACCTAATTTTTTCCGTCCCTCTCGATCCGAAAAGGAAAAAAAAATAAAATAAATTTGTTCTCTTTCCCAAGAAATTTTTTTCTTCCTTCCTTCATCAATTATCGTGGCGAGGCGTACGAAATATGTTGTTGCATAAAAATTTCCAAAAGCGGAAAGCGAATGGCCCGAAGGGCCAGGACCGAAAAGGTCGACGCGGTTACAGGAAATGCCATTACCGAGATCAAAGAAGTGCACCGAGATGTAGAGAGAGGCTTTCTTATAATAATCCGGATAGAACGCACGGAATTTATGCATGCAAAGACATTAGAATCATGTAAATGCTGCTGCTGCTGCTGCGCTCGATCGAGATGGAAATACGTGCCCCAATTTGATGGGGGAGTTGAAAATTATAAAATTTCGCGTCGAAATAGATTATTCTCGACTTTTTGCTGAATCAGAAGTGGCGGTCGGATTAATATTGCGGAATAATCTGGAATCGCATGAAATGCCTATCATCTTTGAGGTTTAATTTGATTTTGAGGTTATCACGGTCGGACCGAGTTATTAGTGGATTCCTCATCGATTGTTTATTAGGAATTAATAGGTGAAATACTTATAGGATTATCCAGTGTGTACGTAATCACTCGACGCGGCACAATAGCTCCGAGCTTTAAGTTATATTTGTTTAACAGTGTTTAGTTAAGTGAATGGGATTTGCGCTACAAAACCCTCATCTCCTCTCATCCACCGCCCCCCATCCCCCCGCTCCACTACGCCAACACACAGACGGACGCAAAGCAAGGCAACCCTCCAAGCCAACAACGTTTTCCCCCCAGAATGCAGCAGCACCAGCCAGACAACAAATCCCTTTGGAACTGTTTACCGACGTGGTTTATTACGGATCAATTTTTGCCGCCCAATATATTCCAATCAAACACCCCCCCCCCAAACTAATATTTACTTTTCTTCAGCCATTATTAATTAACAACACTTCATTAAACTTAAATTTTCTTTAAAAAAACTATAATTTACGATCGCCAAGAACAGGTAGATATTTATCAAACGCACGATGAATGAAACATAAAAAGTTGTAAAAAAATATGTGTAGAAAATTCCAGTCATGAGTCTAGACGATAAGATAAAAAATAATTTATTCTAAATAACTGCATGTATTATTTTGATGTCTCGACAATTTTTTTTAATATTTTTTCTTTTCATTTAAATTAGTTCTACACCAATTACGTTGACTTGGAAAGTAAACGTTCATTGCGTAACTGCAATTCTATTTCAACAAATACATTACTTGGCAAGTAAGGATTAAATTAAATTCTTTAAAACTAAAAGAATTCGTTAAACAGTTCAGAAAAAAAGCAATCAAGAAAATGCTCTCTAATTCTCGTTGTACAAGCAAAGTGATGCAGTTAAATGACAGTTGGAAATACCGAAGTGAAATTAAGAGTGTCAATCAACCCTTGAAAGTGTGATGCTTAGAAAAGACGTTGATAATAAATACTGCGCTAATGAATGAAACGAGGAATTCGCAAAATTAAAAAAAAATAAACGATTATTCTTCCTCAAAACTTTTCAGTGAAACTTTTCCTTCTGAAATTCTTTCCACTTTTTACCCCTAAACGAAATGCGTTGTTTATCCTGGAAGAAGTGCATTACACCGTTCATTCATTTACAACCGACATTAAAAGTCTCAAGACAGCTTTCTGTGGGGGGATAATTAATAATCTTTCGTTTTTCACTTTTTAATTTCATTCAATTTAAATTGGATTTTATATTTATTTTCATAATTAACTGATAATTAATAATTGTTTCATTTTTTAATTACATCACAAATTTAATTAAGACACATTAATATCATAAATTGATTGATTAATTGGAATTGGAATTTATTCATTCGAAAATACTCTTTGTATTTTTTTTCCTCGCGATTTACAGCGTAAAAACAAACAAATTAGGGCCTGTTTTTGCAGCGAAACGGTTAATTTTCGGGCGACTGATTTATCGTAGGTCGAGGGCACATATTTAGTCTACTTCGTGTTTGGAGGGTGCAAACACTTGCACTACCCTATCCACCCACACCCCCTCACTTCACGCGAAAGCGAAGGTGTCAAATAAACTATTCGGACCTGCGAGGGGAGCGAAGGTTGTTGCAGTGCGGGGAAAAAAATGGCGGAAAATAAAACAAACGAAACGCACCGAATGCTAATTCCCTCGAAGTTTAATTAGAAGCGACGGTATGCGAAATCGTTGCGCTATACATCAGTTCTAATTAAATTTTCGGAATGGGGCAGAGATCGCTGAAAACGGTAAATCATGTCGTCCGGTTTTTGCCCTTCGTTTCACGTGCGTTATGGGGTTGTTTTCGTTTTTTTTTTGTTTTGTTGGGGGGAAAAAAAGCGAGGGTGGCGGTTGCTGCAACAAAAGCGCATCGTTTTCGTGTTTGCGTGCGGTTACCTAGGAGAAAAGGGTCCGTGCATAAACACACATCTGCATCTATAATGCAGGAACGGGCGGCGGAGGAGTGAGAAGGGAAAGTGAAGGTCCCGGATGGAAATGAGATCCTGCGGAGGCCGCACGAGTAACATCTGGTTTTATAGGGACAACACATCCCCATTAGTTTAGCATTGCCGCGTTCACCGTCGGCCCTTTAGAGACCTCGCGAAACTTAATGGCCAACAACAACCTCTGAATGATGCACGCGATGTCACACGGAGAAAGAGCGAGAGAGAACCGACTCATATTTCTGCATTAGACCAGGGTTTTAACTTACCCCTAAGCAACGTGTATTACGAGCAGAACCATTTCGACCAACTTCAACCCCCTTCGGCACCGGCCAACTTTTGATTAACCAGATTTTTACGGCGCTTCCTCCCCCCGAACTTCCGTAAGTTCGAAGGACCACCGAAAAACCCCCCCAAAAAAAAATAAACCAATGCAGCTTCGGCATCTGAAATATAATAAAAGTAAAACGGAACGACGCTTCAACCCTCCAACAAATTTTTAATTACAAATCTCCCCCCATATAATAAAAACAGATACTCTTGGTTGTATGTGTACGTTTTATTTTTTGCATTACGGCTAGACTTTCATAAAATTTAACAGTAATACTGCGCGCTGCAGGAGCGGCGATTTGCGAACGTTAATTGCGCGCAGCCTTTATTACCATCCTTCCCTTCCCCTAATCAGAACTAATCAAACTTTTATTGAGATATTTCAATCCGTTTTAACAATCCTGCCAACCCCCCTCATAGTTTTTTTATTTTTCAACATTCCTCGTTCGCAATAACCCAATTCAATTCTTCGCAACGCCTCTTTTTATAGCATCTTCCACCCTTTAACAAGTAATTGAAAACTTAAGATTCCCATAACCATCTACCAGTTTATATTAGTCGTTTGAAACGATCAAAGATTTTAATTATTAATTCCTAGAATCATTTATCTTTTCAATAAACATTTATGTCTCATTTTGACTTTTAATTTATTTGCAAAAATAATAAATAAATATTCGTTTTAACGTAATAACGTTAAAGTGAATAGCATGAATAGTTAAAGTGCTGAAGTTCCGTGTGTTTAGATTCATGCTGACATCCGATATAATATGGTAAAAGTATACGGAAATCCACCCAAACAGTGTTTGTTTGCGTATTTACTTAGAGCGTCCATTTCCGGAATTGGTCTTGAGCTTCCATAATTTAGCGTAATTTTTAGTAAATTCAATTCCACGAACATTGTCTTCCACAATTTTATCGATTCCAATGTCCGACACACAAAAATAATACAAGGAAACAGTATAATTTCCAATTGAAAATCCTTTAATAAAATAATATTGATTGCACATGTAGATAAATCGAAATTAAATTTTAATTACTATATAAAACTTTAGTTATAGATTTTATTTTTCCTGATAAATATTTAATAAAACTGTATGTTGGAATTGCAGAAATAAAGATAAAGTGAGGATTTTTAGAAGAATTTCCAGAATGAAAATCTTCTAATCAAATTTCTGCGAGCGTTACAAATGTTAGCTTATAAATAATTTATAAAAAATGTATTAGGATGTGATTTTCCGTTGTCGGAGGGAAATGGTTTAAGATAATTGTAATTTCCGGAGCGATGTTGTAATCAAATTTCTGCGAGAGGTACAAATGTTCTATTAAAAATGCATACATAAATTTATGGGGATGTTGTGTTATGGTCTCGATGTCAGAGGGCAAATCTTGAGGATTAGGAGGGTTGCGCGAAGGGCAGACGTCGCAGCCACCCTTGTGCATTAGTAATGCAGACGCTTCGAAGGGAAAATAGTTATAAATTTTATAAGACGCGTTCATCATTTCACCTGAAATGTGTTGTTGAGACTGAGAATTCACCCCCAAGACCAGGATTTATGTCTGAGGAGGAAAAAATAAATAAATATGAGAGGGTAAGAGAAGTGGGATGAGAATATTCAAAACGTCCCTCGGATTAGGTGGATGATTTAGGGGATGGCGTAGGACGTAAGTGTATTACGTCCATTGGGTATAAATTGAAACGTGATTTCGGACGATTCCAAATATTTACGCGCCGGATGATGCATGGCCGTTAATTGTAAAAGCGAATTGCATTTCTATGTAAATACGGACCGTGATTTGTTGTGTTTGGAAACAATTAAGGGCTATTTGCATCGGATTATTGCGTGTAAAATTATGGAAAAAGAGAGAGAGAGAAAGAGGGAGTAATAAAAATGGTCTATCCACGATAGCGTACGGAAAAGCGGTGATTAAAACATAAAAAGCCTGGCATTTAGTCCTTTCCAGACGATTACGGACTTCATTTAACATTTAAATGCGGACGACCGTAAACTGTTTTCTTCTGCACGTTTCATTTTTGCTTCGCCTCGTCTCCACTTTCGTCTACACATATATTTCTATTTATATAATTAATTCATATTTGTTAAAATTCGTGGGGAAGGTTTATTGCCCAAAGTTATTGCATGCAAGTTATCAGATTTTATGGGAGACGGTGCTCGTTATTCGCGTTTTCCCTCGCCCTCGCACGTGATCTATATTTCATGTGGCGAGGGGAGAAAAAGGGAGGAACGCGGAGAAGCGAAACGTCGGAAGAGAATATAAAGAAAATGAAGAAGCAGTCATCTTCCTCTTCCACCTACCTGCATCAATTTTCTCGTTCTCGAAGTCCTTCTCCCCGCAGACCGCGTGTAATACGGCCACGATTACTCCCAGCTTCCTCATCAACCCCATCTCTCCCAAGAAACGTCTCGTCCTCGTCTTCTAACCCGAACGTCTCCTTTCCTATTAACTCTCTCCTTTTTTTTTGTATCTATATATATTTTTTTATTTATTACTCTCACGTCCTTCTCGACTTTTCACTCGCGCACCGCCTTTCAGGACCTGAAACATAATTGCAACATTATTATTAGCGAGATATATCAAGGATTATAGAAAGAAAGAGCTAGAGCGGGAAGAAGTAGTAGAGATAGATAAAGGGGAATTAGGATTAAGATGCTGACCGAGCGACTGGACCGAAGCCAAAGCTTCCTTCTCTCAAACACACCTCCGATAAGATCCCTTTTTTTTGCCCTCCCTTTAATACTCTCGGCAATATACATTTCCCGAATAGAAATAAATAGGAGATTCCCCCGTTTGCAGCGATCCAAATAAAAAAAGTAGAGGATCGGCAACATCCAACAGCAAAAAAAAAACGAAAATTGTAATTTCATTTACCCGCTATTCCGGTAATTGGAAAAGCAATAACAAAAAATAAATAACTGAAACCAGCGAGCAAAACAGATAAATACGCACTCGATGTGAGTGAGCGAGATGAGCGATATAAACAGAGAGAGAGAGAGAGGGTTTTCGCTCTCCACTATAAATTAGTGGAAAATTTTAATTGAAACGATAAAACGTGAAACGTTTGGAATGGAATTGGCGCCGCGCGCTATTTTCCACCGTTACCTGAAACACCACGCTTATGTATTTTATTTGAAAACGTAATTTTCTTAAATGATTTTCCGTTGGAAAATGGATTCAATATCAATATATAATAAAAATATATATACAGTTTTTTTTTTCAGCAGCAGCAAAATTGGAATATGTGGCGTGTGATGGAAATTGAAGTGGTTTGTGCACGGCTCACAACTGACGTCGCGGTTTTCTATCAATTTTCGAATGCTAAATGTGTGTGTGTGTGTGCGTATATTCGTATTCTATGCACGACGAAAATTGGACATCCAAATCAATATATAACAAATACAAACACTCGTGCGTTTATTATTTTTTTCACCATCATTTTCCGGGAAATATTACATATCTATTTCATGGAAAAAAATAAATAAGTTTCGTTATATTAATAATCTATATTTAGCATATATAGTACATAACTTATGGTTTATATAATAATCAATTTCGTCATACATGAATTCCATATCCATATTAGCTGTCATAAAAGAAACGTTACTATTTTAATTATTTCCCAATTGTTATGTCTTAACGCTACATCAATTTTAATTCGATAATTATGTAAATAAACAATAAAATTTATTAAAAAATATAACAGAATACAAATTTTTATCTTTGCATAATTTATATTAGCTGTCATAAAAGAAACATTACTATCAAATTTTGTTCAATTTTCGATATTTTTTTTAAATTTTTTAACTTAAGTATAGTTTAAATCATTTAATTTCATCGTGAAATAATTTTATTTACACTGTGATTTTCAGACTAACAATTGAAATTTTTGAAATCCAATTTTTAGATAAATAATGTGATGATATTAAAATTAATAACGAATTGATGTGAATGTGCTTTATAAATAAATATTGTTTTCGGTTTTACAATTAGCGAAGTACGTGCTTCCTAAAACGTGCAGGGTTTTTAATGGGCAGTAGTACGTAATTGCGAGCCTCAATTCCCACGCAGCCCAGTTAGAAATTAGAATCAATAATGCACGGCAATTGTAATCGGAAAACAATCAAATGGGTTGTGCATGAAATGTGCAGCAACTATAATATAGTCGATGCGACTGAAATATTAATCACCTTCGGGGATTCACATACAATTTACACATGTGTATTAGCTCCCATTGAAAACTGTTACGTTTGCATTGCATTAAGGCTACAATATAAAGCCATTCTATCCTCTCGTACGTAACTTGAATGCATCTACAGCTTGCCTTTTGTGATTAATCATCGTTTCTTCTCTATCTGATAATTACATAATACACCCATACCTCGCTTTACGGCCTAGATACGTTCCACGAAACTTGGCCGCAAAGCGAAAAGCCGTATAAGTAATCAATTATTCTAATACAAATTCATTCAAATTCAATGGGATCGGTTCCAAATTTGTTAAATATGTAACATGGTTTATCATTCAAAATGCATTTTATCTTTCTATTTCATTTAAATCAAAAATACATAAAATAATAACAGACTCCAAAAACCAACAATAATCTATAAACAAAAATGAAACAACTTCATGTTACATAAAATATGTGTATGTATACATACATATTTTTTTTTTTAAATGGATGAAGAAATGGTAACCTGCAGATCACTGTCGTCATCATTTTTCGCTGGTAAGGATGGGCCTGGCTTAAAAAAATTGTCCAACGTTATTTGACTTGCCTTCTTGCCTATTTCGTTCTTCATTGATTTATAACAGCTAATGGCTGAGTTAATTCCTTTAGAAACTTTAGCGCTAAGTTCGACGTCAGGATCGTTTTCAAGGAGGATGTTTATTCCTTGTTCGAAATAGAAGAAAAGCTTTCGACAATTTTTTTGATGTTAGCTGTTAGCGAAACATTTTAGGCCGTAAATCTAATTGAAGAGGGCCGTTTTAGCGAAATGCCGTATAAAGAGCGGCCGTATAGCGAGGAGGTATGGGTGTAACTGAAATTCATTGATTTCTTGTAAATTTGTGGATTATTGGAAGATGGCAGTAATACACTTATGTTTGCGATACAAAGAAATGCATGCGTGAACAAAAAGAAAATTGTGAGTGTAATACGACAATTGCGTGATGTAATTTACTAATGTGTCGTTAGTGAATGGTGAGCGTCTGAGGCGTCGACAATGGTTTGTCGGTTGGCTTTGTCGGGATAAAACAGCCGAAAAGAGGAAATTTTTAGTTAATAAAACGTAATATAGTTGGGCAAATCCAATTTCAACGAGTGAAACGGGGAGTTAATGGAAAGATTGAATGCGAAATGTATAAATTCGCGGTGAACGTAATTGTAGTTCTTTGAAATCGGCGGAGAAAAGAAAAGTTTGTGTATGTCGAAGAGAGAGAGAGAGAGAGAGACGTTTCGTGTTGCGTTGCATTTACATTGAAGAGAAAGAAGAAGGATGGAGATTGCGAATTGAGCGAAGATTGGAGCGAGATGGAGATGTTCGGGGAGGAGGTGGCAGAAGAATGCGCCTTTTAATTATCCCCCGTGTCTGGTCTAGACGAGATTTTAATTATACTTCACAACTTAATCACATTACCTAAAAACCAGAACGCCGTCGGTGCCTGTCCATAGAAAATAACTTAATCCGCCTCACCAAGAAGAGGTAAAAGCATCCTCTGCAGCCTTCCCACCGTTTTGTTATTGTTCTTCTTTGCTCGGAACCGTGCAAACACAACATCCGCTGGAAAACCAAACCCTCTGCACTGTTGTTTCTCTTTCTCCTTTTATCTCTCGAGAAACGAAAACAGAATCACGGAATCAGCGGCCCTTCGAAACGTACACATGCACCGAAAACCCTCTACACACTCGTTCCAAGTGGAAAGACACCCGAAACTAAACACACTATTTATCCAACCCCTCCGACGTCCTCTCAAAGAGAACTACTAACTGCCGAGCTTCTCTCTCTCGTTTGTATCCCAAATGTGCACCGACTAAACAGGTAGAAAGTCAAAAATCAACAGAATGCTTGAAATACCTTCTTGCCCCCAAGGGCAACCGCACACTACTCCCAAACGCTAACGAAGACGTTCACAACTTCTTCCACTTTTTTTCTTCAAATTTACATTCTTATTGTTGTTCTTTTTTATTGCTCTCGTGTACATACAAGATAAATTAGACGCGAGCTCCGGTCTATCAATAAACACGTCAGTTTGATTAAAGCGTTCTAAGAGGATTCCACGAAACGTCTATATCACTAATTAACTTAAAAAAAAAAACTTACAAAATAGAGACGAACGGAAACCGAAACATTCCTTTGATAAAAAAGGTGTCTATTTTATACGGATTTCTTTAATAACTTTAGAAACGCATTAGGAAAAAAGCAATCTGGATTAATCTCATTAATTAGATTTTGTTTTCAATATAAAAATAAAATCCTTGAAAATAATTAATAATATGGCGAATGGTGAATTTTGTAGTAAATATCCAATTCCGAATTGTATGTGTTTGTTCGAATGTTGTAAATGCTCATGTAAATGCAAATCAGTTGAATCAAGTATTGTTTAGAATAATGCGATTTACTCTACATGGCACGAACAAAACTGTTTAATCGTTCCTTTCGTAACAGCATTAAATCTGGGTATACATAATATAATTTAGTAATAAGAAAATACATTTTAATTACAAGAATTAATTTACAAAAAGTTAAATTTTCATGAAATTAAATTATTTTATTATTTCAATAAAATGTGTTAAAATTGGAATTTTGAAGAACTTTTCGAACAATATATATCTATGCGCTTATATAAACAGTTTTCAGGAATGTTTCCGTGCGACCGGAGCCGATCCAGAAATAAGCGAATATTTCATGTGCGCACGGCGCGCCGTTCTCGAAATCGGATCGCTTTGGGTATAGTTCGGATTCCAAACAAGATTGCTTCTATCCAACTGTAACAATTCAATTAAGATTCTTGTTCTTGCGGAGGACTCTGGCTCTCAACCATATTTCTCTTTCGCTTTTTCCTTTTCTCCATTCACATCTCCGTTTCTCTCTTTTTGGCAATGGATCCCAAATGTGAACAAAAAAAAATTTTTGGAGAGAATAAGAAGATTACGGAATCGTGGTATTAGTAACCGTAGACGCGTGACGCCGACTATAATGACTCAATATTACTTTAGAGCCCGGCTCTTTGAGAAATAATAATAATAATAAAAAAAGCCGGTAATCATCTGCCTCGGATTGAGGCTCACTCACTCACTCAGGTAATTTACCGTGTGAGAATACCCGATATAAAGTTGCGTCGAGATATAAAAATAAAATTGTATAATTATGGAGTAAAATAAAAATGTAAAGCTTAAATTGTTTTCGGCGGCGAGCGTTGAGTGTTAATTATTTACGATATTATTATTTTTTATGGGGTTGATTTACGTGCGCACCCTTATCACGGCCCGAATTTATGAGAGGGATCTGCTGACGGTGCGGCTCTCCGGACGGGATGCTGGAGGATCAACAGCAACAACAACAACAAAAAAAGAGAGAGAGAGACATGACTAAAGCAACCCTCGCCGCCGCTGCTGCTGCTGCTGCGGCTGCGAGAGAGGGTGAATTAAAATTAACTGGCAGAAGTTTATGGTTTTACTGTAAAACAATGATAACCGCGCGCGCTGATATAAACTAAAATCTACCTGTCATAAACAGCTGTCATCGTAAACCGCAGTTTCCCAAACATTTTAACGGTCGCCTGCATACTGACAGGTTAGTTAGTGCCGAATGTGTACAGCAGCAACATAGGTTAATAAGAGAAGTCCAGTCCGCAACTGACGCAGCTACGTTATATATGACGTATTGCAAATTGAAATCGTGCTCTGGGGTAGAAGAATTACCACGCATTCGGAGGGTTTTAGGGGTGGTCGAATATTGTTGGCCAAGATTTAGGTTTATTGCGGGATGATGGTGCCTCGGGATTAGCGCGATTTGCGATTCGATACTGTCATCTATATTCGTTTAGCGACGAAGGACTAGGGGAAGGGGAGTGAGTGCGCGCATCCCCTCATGTTTTGACGATGCCTTATTTATGACCGTGAAAAATTGCGGCGCGTCAGTAAATAATCGACGATCATTAAGCTTCTTTTATTTATTTTTTTCTTCTTCCTAACCATACATGAAACTTTCCGGCCGCAAAAACCCGACCAGACAACCGAAAATCTTCTCACGACTTCTTTTGCCTCCGCACCGTCATGATTGATTACGTTTAATTGCGTAACTCCCGCTGCGAAACTCTCAATTTAATTAATCGCATTGTTTGTTGCTCCACTCTCAACCTTAAACACAACAACAACATTCACTAAACGCACCAATTTCCTCAACAAATTACTCCACAAATCTCTTCATATTTCTACATCAATTATATAAATAATTTTAGTATATAAAATCAAATTCAATCAATTTAGTAAATTAAAGCTTACTTACTTTCTACTTCTTCGTAACTTATTTTTTTTATAGTTACATAAATATCTAATTGTAATCAATTGAAAGAAAAAGTATTTAATGATTAGACTCTATTGAAACTTTATTCTTAGCCCATAAGAACACAACAAGAGTACATTATAAATGCAGCAGAATGAAATAGAAAACAACAGATTTTTATCCACAATTGTTCTCGACACAATTGCAACGCGGTAACGAGGCTACCGATACACGAAAGCGTGTTTTCGCTTTTCCCCGATTTTTATGGATGAATCGGAAAACTGCTGACTTTTAATGAAAGAATAAACGCGGCGACCATCATTAGGCCACGAAGTGAGAGAGCGTTTCATATTTTTTTTTATCGAATACAATTTTTGTGTGTGTATGTTTTATCGAACAATCTTAATGTGAATTTAATACGCTTCCTTTATACCGTTCTTCCATTATTAAGGAGGCAAAAATCTTAATGTAATGAGGTCGTAATTACATCGCCGCATACATATAAATATGCATTCGGCATATTTTTGGTAATGCCTTTTCTTTAATGGACTTTTTTTTTTTAGTTATTCCTCACAATTTTTTTGGAAGCGTATTATTACGTGTATATTTATTTTCAATCGCTAACAAAGTATGTTATATCAATTAGTTAGCAACGATCATTATGTTAATTTTCTTTTTCGTATATTAAACTCAATAAAATTTTATTTTACATTAATTTACATAATAATTTCTATAACATTTAACTTTTTTAAAAGTTAATTTCATTCAATAAAGTTAAAATTTTCTTAATTTCAAGTTTTAACATGTTTATTGAATATAAGCGTTTTTTATAATTGTAATTTTATACTGTAATTTAATTAATTACTTGAGTGATTTTTGAGTGTTTATAATTTATGAGAATAAAAGTATGTGCAAAGTTTTCAAGATATAAAAGTAGTAGTAGACAAACAAGCAGATAAAAAAAAATTGGTAGAGGGTTGGAAAAGAAAGAAAGAAATGATAAAAATATATGGGGCATCATAAAAATAGTTGTATACATTTCTGAGGAAGTTCGCAACATTGTACATATGCTCCAGTTCGTGAAAGTTTTTGGTGCCATAACACAAAGTATTTTTCAATTACAGTAAACTCCCCGATCGGCTTTTACGATATTCGAAAAACTATATCAATCACGCTGGAGTTGCTTTCCACGCGTCGATCGAAGCCGAAAGACAAATCTCCGTCGTAAGGAAATCAAAATATAAAAACCAATCGTTGAATCGCGAATAAAAGAAGTGAGGGGAGGATAGATGAAGAAAAAAAGAAGCCAGAAATTGGTAGCAGCAGGAAGATGATGAAATGCACTTAAGAGGGGTCGAGGATAAAGCTTGTTTCGTATGTGCAGTCATGGGTCAATTTCCGAGACATCGATGGACCCTCATGACCATTGCCATTACCGGACTGGGAGAGAGGAAGGAGAAGGAACTTCCTCATGACTCAACGCAAATGAACAGACCAAAGTTGAAATAATTAACCTCACGAGATGCCGAAATGATAATTGATTGTATCTGGTTATATAGTTTGCTAAAACTTTACGACGATTGTCACTATAATTACGCGGATGATGAATGGGCGATGAATCCTCTGCGGGGAGTATACGAACGTGTACGATGGAGATAGAAGGGAAAAGGCTGTGTGTGTGTGTCGTTCGGTAATACTTTTTCGAATGCTGAATAAATCCATTCAGACCCATAAATCAGCTTTCAACCAGTCCGCGCTCTTGTTGTGTGTTTGCGCGCTGCACATTTGGGACAGGCGATAATTGCATTTCGCACACCGAAGCTAAATGCACTACACTGGTGCCATCATTGTTTTCGAGCTCGAGTTTTACCCATTTTCCTCCATTATTTCTCCACTTTTATTTTAGTATTTATTCCGTTTTTTTTCCCACTCTTTCTCTCTTCATTCCTCTCAGCTCAAATTCCGATTACCAAATTATAAAGCACACTTACCGAATACAATATGTAGAGAACTCGTTACTTCCATTCACCATTCGAACGACCTCAGTTAGACTCAATTCTGAAAAGAAAAACATCATCATTTTATTACATTTTTAACTATCAAAAACGAAACTGCTGTTTATTTAGTTTGATGTTGTGTATTTTGGCGCCTATACGTCTAAAATAGACCAGAGACGCCTCACTAAGAGCTATCCTATAGGATATGGCGGATATATTCGCCGTTCTATATGTTATAACGAATCTATTATACTATATGAAATGTCCAATTATAAGGATTTGTTATTGTGCACGTTTCTCAAGTTAATCGTCTGTTAAGTGGGTTTGGGTCGTGATGAAATCGAGTCGTTCATAATCATTTACTTTTCGTACGATGATCCCGTCTTATTGCATCAGCGAAGATACGTACGTACGTACGCCACAATGCAAGAGGCACTTACAAGGATAAGACTCGCATCCGATGGTGTGGCCGCATTATCAGATCGGAGAGGATCAACAAAAATAAAGAAAGAGCTAATCCCACTTAACTCATATCCGTGCAATGGGATTACGAGAAAGGACACTCTCCTCCGCTCATTCTTTCCAGACTAATGGAGATATTGTTTGTCGTGTCCTGGAAGAATGTGAAGCGAACAAGACAGACACACATTATTAATATTTAGGCAAAACGAGCGGAGAGAGAGAGCCGTCAAAGACACGGGCGCATTTTGATCGATGAGTTCGGGCCCTTCCTTCCACACTTCAGCCCTTCATCACACCGTTTGCTCGCTGCATACAGCGTTTTTGCATGTGACGTCTTCGCTAGTTTTAATTAGCGAACGCGCCCGATATTGCATCATCACCGATTTATCATGCTTTATTTATTTCCATCAACAAATACATGGAACAGGATAAATCATCCGCATCAGCGTACAACGCTACAACTAATCAAAGCCCAATTATTTATTTATATATAAAAAAAAGCAAATTAAAGCAAACAGACGCAGCTACAATATTTTTTTTTTTTATATACACGATTCACTTTTCCTGCAATTACAACGATTGTAACATTATCGCCGTCGGCCGGACTTGCACAAATAAACGTTTGCGAACAAAGCAAAAAAGTAATATTTATAAAGTACACATTTTTCATCATCATCAAGCATTACACGAATGCAAGAACATTATCGCTGATTTAAACCTCTGTAATTAGCATTTCGCTTTGTTCGCTTTTGTCTCGTTCGCTGCATACAGTTACTTTTTTTATTGCTCCTCATTAAGAATTAATTTCGATTTGCATATGCATGTTTTTAATTTCGCTGTGCAATTACCACCGTTCATCGCCCAACATTCAATTTTACAAAAATAGAATTACCAAACATGAATGCAAATATTTATATCAAATTGAAAATTGGAAGAAAAAAATAATTAAAAATTTATGAAAACTCACGAGATGGCGTAACTAAAATTGTAAATTAATACTTTTATAAATTATATTTTAGGTTTACTATGTATATTAAAGCAATTTGCAATGTTGTTATTAAATATTGATTAATCTATAAAATGTATAGATTATTAAGTTGAGAAAGGTGCGCTCTTCGAACATCATCGACAAAACTCTTTAATTACTTGAAGCAATTTAATGGTAAATTAGAATCTTTATCATTAAATATTGCATCATCGAGTTGCCGCGGAGAAATCCAATTTAAACTCTCTCACTCCATCACTTTACCGAGAGAGATGGTGTAGGTAACGAAGAAGAGAGGTTGTAGAACCATTGAACATGATTAGAGCGCATTATTAACACTTCGCGTGTGTGCACTCATATTATAGCAAATTAATATGATTTCATTACGCCGTTTTAACCCCGGAGAGCAAGGAAGCCGCAGCGTATGCGTTTGCCAAAAAAACTTTTTGGAGCGCGCGCGACTTCATCCCTTTATGCGAAAACGCATATTCGTGGAAACGCCGCCCTTGCGTGTGTATCTCTCCATTCAACCGTGTTCACCGCATTTAACTTCAAATGTTGCAAATTTCTAATTTATGTGCACTTCGTGCATTATCAAAACTTTCCGGATTTCCGACCGTATACACACTTTCATTCACATCTAAATGAATTACTTAGTGGACTGAAAATAAAAACTAGAATAATCATATGTAAATTACATTTTTAACGTTATGAAAGTAATTAGTTGATACTTTAAATATAGATGGCGTTACCTAAATTAGATTGATTTGAATGGGATTCGGTGTTATTCCCATGAAGTAAATGACTTTAATCAGGTTTAATGCAAATGAATGTCGATGTTTGTATTTGAATAGGTTGTTAAAAGGGTTTCGTCGGAATGTTATTTATCGTCTATAAATATAATATTTAGAATGTATAAATCAGCGTGATAATGGTAATGAATGTGCGCGAAGAAGAATGAACGAAACGCAAAATATTAAATCATAAAATGAAAGAGTTAATTTTGTATTATATTAGCGCGCGCGATGGGCGAGGAGAGTGCTGTGTGTATAATAAATGGTTTTAATTTCATAGGTATTGTGAGCGAATGGCGGAGATAATGGGCGGCGGCGCATAATAAATTCGCACTTGTTTAAATTTATTAATACACCATTCCGTTGCTGTTAAATTGGCCCCGGCGAAATGTTAAACAAAGACGCAATAAAACGAGGCAATAATCCATTTCGGTTTTACTGCCTGGAATTAAAATCCGACCTCTCTCTCTCTTTCATACTCTTTACCCTCCCAACCCGAAGCACTAAAATCCGTCTTCTCGTGCGGCCTGCTCTAACCATACCTACGCAATCTGCATGTTCTCTGCATGCATGAATACGTCGCTACGTGATCCGCAAAAATTGAAATTGCGTTAGCATTTTTCTGGACGCTAAAATTTGCGGCACGAATAAAAGTATTCCCCTGGCGCGAATTCAGGATTAAAAGGGTTATCCACTTGTCAGATGCAGTTTCGCCGTTGGGCGCTTATTGTATTACTGCACTCGCAGGGCGACGGAATTAAGTTCGGTGTCGCGTAATGACGAGCCAAGACGTGATCACAATACGTGTGTGTGAGCAGAGCTTTGTCCTACCTACCCTTCTCGCACTGCCTAATTCGCACCCTGGACGCAGTTTCGGCTAATTCCGGCCCATTCACTTAAACCACCGTAGTCTGCGCAAATTTTCAAGAATAATAGTGATGATGATAATCATAGTCCTAAAGCATAATTTTAGGTGAACGCAAATAATTATCATTAAGTTTTCTTCATTAAATCAGAAATTTCATAACCTAAAATAATGGGTAAAATAAGTTTAAGTCAAAAATCAAAAAGACTAGTGTAAAAAAGTTTTAACATGATTTAAAAAAAAATAGAGTGACGCCATCTCGTGAGTTAACTTAATAATAGAAATATACAAAAATTAATAAATAAAAAGAAATACTATTTTGATAGTTATAAAAATAGATGCGAGTTTGAAGGGAAAGTCAAGTTGAGTTCAAATAAGTTTATATAATCTGTAAAATGCAGTTTAGAGAGTTGCGAGTTATTATTTTTTTTACGGCCCCCAATGCATTCCTTTATTGGCGGCGTGATGTGGCATGGACAGAAGTTCGAAGAGGAGAAGGCGGTAGCGGCGGCATCGTCTGCGGAGTACGAGAAGTTTGCAGTGGGAGAATATCAATTTAAAGTTGTAATTTGATAACCGGGAGTGAGCAGTTCACGTCCGTCAATATCAGGAGCCTCCTGTATTCTCCGACGTTGGTTTATCTTCAGTTTGGGATCTGCCATCACACACAGATCCTCTAGCGTGTGTGTGTGCGAGTGTTAAGTTTCACGTGTGTCTGGTTAGGACCCAGAGACGCCTCTTCCTAGTACCGTGGCCCTTAATATTCCCTCCGGTTCCCGACGTTGTTCGCTGATACACACACACACTGACACACTCTCTCTCTCTCCCAGGGCTTAATTAAATCCTGAACCTTGCGGATTTCAGTTTTGCGTTTGATCTGGAAGGTTCGCTGGAATTGGGATGGAGAAAGTGTAGTGAGTGAGCGAGTGTGTGTCGGGATGAGCGAGGGGCGGGAGATGAGGTTTTATTTGCTGGGGAATTGGATAAATGTGTAAGTGCATTGCGCTGTATTGGTCATCGGAGCCGCGTCGAAATAGACTAAGGGGGTAATTGTAATGTAATGTTATAGCTGGGGAAATCAATCAGATTGCCTAAGGAAATGCGAAGGGGAAAAACGGATGCGCAACTCGCACACAGAAACGTATCTTTTCAGTTCTTCCACTTTTACCATGAGGACGGAGGGTGGTGGAGAGAGGTTAACTTTTCATAAAGTTGCGAATACAATATAGTCCGCACATATATATATGTATATATTACACACGAGACGGAGGACGAAGGAATACATTTGTTAAATTGTTGGCGGCGTAAAAGACAAAGGCCATGAAAGTTTTATTCGGCACTCGGGCGATGGAAGCCTATAAAACGCTCGTCTCTGAGCGAAGTGGAGATGAACTAACAAAATAAAACAAAATAGAAATAAAGTTTCTCGCCTTTACCACCACCACCACCCCCTCACACACATCGCTCCTCAAACGTCAGCAAATTTTTCAGTTTGCAAACTGATTCCCATACAAAAACAAAAAATAGTTCCCCATCGCAACATAGATGGCGCAATTAAAACATATTTTCTATTTACTATTTATGACGTGATAATTACACATCAATTTTTTTTTTTTATTTAAAAATCAATTTTATAAATGAAATAATCTAAAGATATAATTCATAAAACTATTTATAAATAACTAATTATTTATTTAATTAATATATATGTTTTAAAAATTAATGATTTAATTATTCTGTAATATTCTAATTGGATTACACAGAAAATGTAGGGTTTACATGACAAATTAAATGTATTATAAACATAGCGTGTTTCTAATTTTTGCAATTAAATTACTTTCAAACTAAATAATATAAACATACATATTTTATTTATTAATTATATAGTAAATCCAATTAATTAACATAAGTATATGGTTTTAATATATTTTTACTTTTAAAATATATATATGAAATATAATATTTAGTAATGTTTTTAAGCTGCACTTGTTCCAGAAGTAGTAGATTATATATGAAATATAATATTTAGTGAAGTTTTTAAGCTGCACTTGTTCCAGAAGTAGTAGATGAGAATAGATGCAATTTTGGGGGTATTTAATGTGATGTCTGGGGTTCCATTGCAGGATGGTAAATTCAATAATGGGGATGGTGAGGGGTCGGTCATTCGGATTCGGACGACCCTATATATGGTCTGAGGACGTCGAGCTGAATTGCCATGTATATGTAGTTGAATGGTAATCTTTGTAAGGATAGAGTAGTTAAGCAATCGGTTAATCTGCATGCTATTGAGCTGTAAGCGGATAGATATGAGGCTATAAACAAGAACAGCAGCAGGAATAGCAGGAGGAGAAGTGCGTTGTGTTTTGTACGGTGTGACATCATTGAGTGTGTGATAGAAGCGCTTCTGGGACAGGTAATATCGTCAGTGAGAAGGCTTTCAAAGCCTAATAAAATACACAATCACGGTCAGCATCAAACGGCGCGTGTGAACCGAGTGGCTGTTGGTACGTGACCATTGTATTACAATGAACCCGGTTTTCCATACAAACGATATCGTAGATCCTCCACCCGGGGATGTTTTTATGTCCCCGAATAAAGAGCCGCCACTGAGTGTATTAGCACAGGACAATGTAGCTTGCCAAGGATGAGGATCGTACAGAAGCGTCCAACACCCAGCAACATCAACAGCCAACAAACCAACCAGCCAAGAGGAACTGCAGAAATAACAAATAAAACCCATCCTCGTGTGAGATAGAGAATCTGCGTTTTCGTAGAAATAAGAAAGAAAAAAGCGCGCGTATCACTTTTACGATTGCTCCTTCCTTCCGCTGACTTACTTCTTTTCTACTGAAAGAAAAAGCGAAACTCCCAACTTCGATCCCCACTAAAATAGTTACTCAAACATTCCACGCAAAATCCTCCCAATACATCAACGAACTTTTCTTTACAGAAATAGAAATAACTTCACAATGCGCCTCCATTCCGCAACTATTTCATTTACATCTCTTCACATACAAACAAATTAATATACTAAAATTGCCTGAAAAATTCTAACCGCAGTGATAATTTGCTGAGAATAATTTAATTATAAATATAAACTGAATCAAAAGCGGCAAAGAGAAATGAGTTACGTATATAATTAAGATAGAAACAAGAAGAAAAAACAAGGAGGAGATGAGAGATCTGAAAGGATGAGCGCGTTTCGCTGCGGAGCATAAAATGTATTTGCTTTTACGACCGGTTTCGGCGCGAAAAGTTATTTAAGACTTAATTAATAATGAATAGATAGGTTGTAATGAATTCCAAGTGATTATAACTTTCGGAAGCCGGAAGAGCGCAAGAATATCTTCTAACATATATATGTGTGTATATACTACAAACAAGCTTCAAAGCGGAAAATTTAAATTTCCATTAAAATTAAATTTCCGCGAAAAACTTTATTCTTTACGTACATCAACTTTAAAAATTGTTAAAATAATTATATTTTTTTTAACAATTAAATTTATTTAATTTCGATAATTTTCGGAATAATATTTTCGTTTTTTTTTTTTATTCTATTTTTTCAATTCCATCCGTGCATCGCAAATCGTTCACGCAACGTGTATAATGCATGTATTTAAAATTGTGAACGCGAATGTAAATGCCCATCCACCGAAAATATAAAATTTAATCAATCCTGTCAGCGGCCGATCGGCTGACGGCCTCGAAACGTCAGCGTTTGCGAGAGACCCGGTCAGTTGTTATCTAATTTAAATAATCCCACCATTGTCATCGGTGCAGGCATACAGATAAATAGATGGATGGATGGACTGATAGATTCGCAGCATTTGCGGTCTTTTTGAAAATTCGGTGTTTGTATATTTTATTTAATTATTTGATAACTGCACACAATAATTGGATAATCTAATATGCAAATTAAATTTAAAACTATAATCTATCTATTTTAAGTCCTCTTGTTATTAGCTGTAAAACATTCACTATAAATGTTATAATTACACATTTTTCAATATATTTTTAATAAAAATAATTTAAAATACACTAAAATCAATGAAATTTAATCTTTCATGTTTTTGGAACTTTTGTAGGAAGAAATGCGAACGGCAACATTCGTTCGACTTTCGGAAATAATAAATTCGCTTTTAATTATTCCAGCCCAAATTTTTTTTTTCTTCGTCTTGTACTTCGTCCGACGCCTCCGTCTTCCCCGGTAATGAGAAAAGTTGGCGACAAGAACAGAAGACGAAAAAAAAAGCAGCGAGGCAGAAAAAAAAAGGAATAAAATAACGCGAAAACTTTGAATTTACTTTCGTCCATTAACACTATTTACCCCGCGAGTTAATCGCGTTTTCAATTCGCAATAATAAGGAGACGTCGGTGGTGCAGAGTTGGGGTTTGTAGAAGGAACGGAATGGAATTGAAGATGGAAACATGCGTCCCTTAATTCAATTCCTTTTCGCCGAAGGAACTCGCAACTCTTCCTGGCCCCGGCTGATTCCCCACGAGATTGCCACGTGAAATACTTTTCCCCGTCAGCCAGGCGACACGAATTAACGCACCCCATCCCAAACACCGAGCGAGGATTATCTATTTTGCATTCTTTTTACCTCTCATTCTTCTCATTTTTTTTTACAATCTTTTTAGTTAGCTGGTCGCGCAACGAAATTCCTCTCGCGAGATTATAGATTGGGAACCTTTCACCTTCAATCTTCTCGAGCCCTAATGTGATTTGAATACATTACGAAAGCGTTCACCCCTCTTGAAGGCACGAACTTTACAACACGTCAGACGTGAAAATGAAGAAAACGAAAGGAAGACTGGTTCTAAAAAAAAAGTAACGTAATGATAGTGGTGCGACGCGTTATTACATCATATTTTGGATGTCGTATAGTAATAGTGCCTGACCTAATCACTCCCACCGGTATCAGATGATCGCCTAGGGACAGATACCTTGATGTATTAAAGCCCAAAAACAAAGAATAGGTGTAGTTCATTCCCTTGCTCGTAAATAGGGTGAATTTCCATCAAAACTTTCCAACAACATATTCGTTTCACCTGGTGATTTATACTTTTACTTTTATTTCGATTTTCTTTTCCTAATAGAAAATCTATTATTATAGTTACCCACAAATAACATGAAAGATTTATAGATTTTGCAGGAAAGAAAAAATAACATTTATATATAATCAAAATAATTTTAATTATTCACAACTTGATCAATAGACTGAAGATGACATGGAACTATTAGACTGAGACGTTCACACTTGATGTTATTTATGGAATTTCGTAATGAAATAATACTCGAGGATTGCTGAAGAGGTCGAATCGAAACGGATCATCACGATGACTCTTGGAAAGTTCACCGAAGACCTTGTACTGATTGAGAGGCTCTACGAGAAATCGATTGTATGGAAAACTATGTAGTATGTAGAAAATCTCTTCACAATTCGTTATTTTTTTTTACATTTTCAGTCCAAGTTTCGTATCGGATTTTGTGATGCAGGCAACTTATTCAGTTATGTTCTTAGATAATTTGCAAATATTGTTGCATAACTTGAAGTAATTTAATGGCGCCATCTGTAAATTATAAATAAGAGAAAGATGTGCAACATATTGACTAATTCCTGCATGTACATTATGTACAATTTGTATGCGGATCGAAGATATACGAGACACACACGCTCTCTTTCTCTTTTTATGTCGTGATCTTCTATTTTTGGAAATGAAAGGAAAGATTTATAGCTAATAAAACCATATCAAATATTCATTTGGCGAATACTAAAATTATTATTGCCTTCCATTGCATTATGCACGGAATCGAAGGCGGCCCTCGAAGAAGGAGGCCATAAAACCCTAATTGATGAACCCCCGTCGCCCCCCGGAGCAGATTATTAAAGCTGAAGCTTCAAATGCTTGCAGCGCCATCTATTCGCCGTTTAATAAATAAAAAACAATTGCATGCAGATATTCGGATGGTGAGGGGAATGTATGGTATATAAGAGAGGAGGATGTGTGCATGGAGAATTCCTGATTCGTTCCGCGATTTGCATCGGGCTCTTCGAAATTGCAATATATAACATAGTTTTGTTGGGTGGCGGTGGCGGCGGCTTAGGGTTTGCCTGGCCGTTTGCCTAAAATGCAATTTAATTAAATGCCTTAATTAAAACACAATCGCTGCGCCGTACGTTTCTCTCTTCTCTTCTCTCCTCGCTCGGTGTTTGGGTGGGTGATGGTTATTTTTTTTTGTTGGTTCATTCCACTATCTACGTCTGAGGGAATGACTGGGGCGGGCGGATCATTTAATTAGAATATTCGTGGAATTCAATTATAGTTTTACGATTGGCAACAGTGTATGTACGAGCGGAGGGATGATTAAAGTTTTCGGCGGGAATTAAGGATCTATTATGAATATATGGCTTATAAAATTGCCACCAAAATACGACCCACCACCGCACCATCCCTCCCCCCCCCTGCCGTCAACCCCCTTTTCATCCTGGTCCTGTGTGTCGAGTGGGTGCTTTGGTTGGGAATTACGCGAACGGCAGTTGCTGTTGTCATATCGCATTATCTTAGTTTATGCGTACGTACACAACTCCTTACTTACGACGTTTCGCCCATTAAGGGGAAAATCACTACTACGTATACTATATAGTACGGAGCTGCGAGTGAGATAGTCTGAGCCGGGGAGTGAAGTTCGCACTTAATGTGCCTTGCTGTAGGTGGAGGTGGAGGAAGATGAAGATGAGGAGGAAGAGGCAAGGACGGATCCCAACAATCTTATTATTTAATCCGGGCGTTGTACGAAGGGCTGGAGAATTGAAAAATACAAATGCTGCTAAGCGAAAAATAGTGATGTGTGTAGTCTGTCGTTTTCGGGGCGGGGAATCCCCGAGGATTTCCATTGCACGTTTAAATCATAGAAGCGCCGTCAAAGCGTCTGTTTTATCCCCCTCCGATCTTCAAAACCAGGGGGCAGGGGGGGGGGGGGGGTCGGTAGAGAGTGGAGATGGTTTTCGCACACATCCAGACGTTTCCAGAACTATTGATTCGAACCTCGCGAAAGAACGGGTCTTAATTTTAAGCGGCCCTTTAATTACGCGACACGGAAACGCACTTCGCCCTAGACCAAATTAGCCCCGAAGCCCTTTGCTCACCTAGCGCGCACAGTTTACGAGCGCAGATCGCTACATTTCCAGAATTGCAAAAATTCCATTTATATATTTCCAATTATTTCAAAGTTTATTTAAACTATAGCACTAAATAGCATAAATTTACGATAAAGACCGCACCTCGCAAAGCTATCCTAAAGAATAACAGAATAACCGAAAGTGTGGGATATATCTCTTATTTACACACACACCCCCCGCATTAAAATCTGCGTAATTTATAATTGGATTTAGACTTTGCTCGTTGCGTGCCGTCGGTGCAGATCCCCTCTAATCCTGGGCATATTTATTCTAAGTCTTTAAACTACTTAGTAAGAAGCGCAAACACGAACGAAACTTGGTAGTAATAATAATAAATTTTTTGCTATTTATGTGCGGCCGCAATTCGCTATCATCATCAACACAAAGGTCGTGTGAGTTCAGGTCCATGATGATGATGTTGATGATGATGGGGATTCGGACCTCTAATCCTTTGAGCGTCAACCGGATAAACTGTGCTCAGTACGTCGACATCCAGGATATCGGATAAGGCTTTATTACCAAGGCGACGACTAATAATTGAGCGTTTCGAGATTTTTCAATCACGTAATAAGATCTCGAACAAATACACTTATCGCGCTTTGATTGATGATGTTTAACCTTTCATGTTTGCCCATATAATTTTTTTTTCGACCCTCACCCCAAACAAATCGCAGACGAAATCTAATACGTGCAAGTAAATTAAAAGGACAGAAAAAATAAATAAACACTAGACAATATTTACAATGCTAAATTGATTTTTACCAATGTCTACACTCGTACAATACAAGAAGTAATTTGAAATCCAATTTTCAATAAATTGGATAATTTTTTAAAAAAATAAAACCATATTTTTTGTAAATTTTCTATATGAATTTTGTAGTAATTTAAGATTTTTTTTTTGGTAAAGCTAAAAATTTGCAAATGTATTCAATTATTATAACTTTTAGCAATAATCCATCGGATTAGATCAATTCATATAGCGAATGCATTAAAGAATTTCTTTCCCTCAAAAATCGTGATCATCCATCCGATGATGGAAAGATTGTGGGAGGATGCATAAGTGGCCGGAATTCTGCAAACAGTCGCGATGCGACAAAAGAAAATGAACTCTCGTTTCTTTCCATTTGTTCTGCGGAGGGATATTATAAGTAGATTAAAAAAGTTCTAAAAGCTTTTAACGCGCGCGCCATCACTCAAAAATAGGTTCGCAAAGCGAAAGTTCCCATCTTTCCTTTCTTCATCCTTCTCCGTCCGCCGTCGCCGCCGCCGCTCCTCGTACCTATCTTCCTCGTCCTTTTTTTTTTCGGGAGACGAGTGTCCCCGATATTATATGCAGATTCCTCGCGCGAAAGAGAGCTTAATGGAGCCTTCCCGGCGCGCGTAATTATATAATTTTAAAGTGCTCGCTGGTCCGTTCCCTTTTCCCTGTATTTTTTCCCTCTGTTAACATTTTCCCGTTGCGAATTGTGATGTCGTCCCGTTTTTTTTCTTCTTCAGTTTACGTCGCGCCTTATTAATAGCTTAAAAGCCCTCGCATTAACTTCCCTTTAAGCGGCCGATTAAAATTTCATCGTCGAGGTGAGATTGGTTCGTTGCCAATGAAGCAAAGGTGTCGCAAATTGCGCGGTTTTCAGCGATGAAAAGCTTACAAAGAGATGCCATCCTCCACCCAAACCCTTAACCCTTCTATGAGGTGCGCGGAGCGAAATATATGACCGGAGGTTAAGTAACGAGGCCGAGGATTAATTATGTATATGGTCAGTTCCGTTGCGTCAGCTGTCGAGACCCATTGATGTCTGCATTAGGCCGGACCCGTTTCTCATCTCTTCATCTCCTCTCTCTCTCTCTCACTCTTTCTCATTACGTTTTACGAGAGTTTCGTTGCCGACTCCGACTCTCACTCTACCGACGTCCCGACATCCCCGACACCGACACACGACGCCCGTTTACTTTATTAAATACTCCGTCGCGCCGGCAGCTGTCTTCCACCGCACGTGCTCCCCAATAACATCAAACAATATCCGCCGACTGACAATCACCGAAACCCAATCAATATTTCCCCAGAATACTGCCAATCTCGACGGAAAAGTGTCGAAACTCAAGAAACATATTAACTCAGTCTCGTTCTTCTTTACAACATACAAAATAATTATATTCTTAATTTAAAAATTATGATTCAATCTTCTCGTTGAAATTTCTATTTTTCAAAAATTTAATAGAATTTTATTTGCATTTTTTAAAACAATCTTTAATGCTTACATAAGTAATTATACTCATTAACAAATATCCTTAAAATATAATAAAAATGATCTATAATCAACTAAAATTTGAAAATTGAATGATTTTAGGAAAAAAAAATTATTTTGAAAATGTTTCATGACTTATCGTAAGTAATTTTCAAAAATTTCCAGAAAATTATTGATAAATTAACATAAGTAATTATACTCTTTAATAAATGTCTTCAAAATGTAGTAGAAATTATGGTATCAAAATTAGAAAATTTAACAATTTTACAAAGAAGTATTGCATTTTTCAAAAAAATATTTCTACACTTTTCTAAAGCATAAGTATTAATATTCTGTAATGTAGTAGAAATGAATAATCAATCAAAATTTGAAAATTGAATTTGCAAAAAAAAGTTTTGTATGTATCAAATAAATATTTCAACATTTTTCAAAAACATCCTGAAAATTTTTGATGATTTGACATAAGTAATTATATCCTAAATATGTAGTATAAATAATAAATAACAATATGAAAATTGTAGAAAAATGCACTATGAAAGATCGAAATTGTAACAATTTCTTAATTTTTACTCTAAATCAGAAATAGTAAACTTACAAAAACAGAGATGTTGCGGATGATCACGTTTTTAGTGCTGATGTATAAAATATCGGTCGAACGACCTACATGCATGTCAATATGGAAACTCTCGGAACCGCTTAAATTATTTAACCTTATCCGACTTCGCGGAATTTACGGTACATTTTACAGCATTAATTCCGCCGCCGCGGCCAATAAATCTCTCTGTACGCTCCGCATCTTAAAAAAAAGTAGGTCAAAACTTCTCTTTAAATAAATATACAAATAAATAAATAAATATATACGGGAATCACATGAAAATAAACATTTAGTAAAAGGTTCACGTATTAAGTACACGGGTCGTTACATCAATCTCAAACTCGATTCATATTCTACCTTAAAAATACTCTAAAATTTATAATAACTACAGCGTAAATACTATAAAGATCAATTACATTATTATATAATTAGTATAATTTATATTAAAAATAAAATATGTGTAGAATTACATTTTTGAAACGGTTTTACTCTCCTCATAAAACGCGTTTCTCTCTATTCTTCCTTCACTGCACATCTGGTTTCCCACGTTCAGTATGGATTGAATATAAAGGAATCTTTGTGTAAGCCATATGCAGCTTAAGTTTATTAATCCTTGCATTATAAAAAATCTAAAGAAAATGATAACTAATAAAGATTTTGCTAGAATAAATTTCTACATTGTTTATTTTTTATTGTGATAAAATATGCATGATGTAGTTCGTGCATTTAAGTTGGAAATTGGCGATAAGTGATCCGGTTATGGCACTGTTACGTAATGAGAGTTAACACGCGGGGAAATAATAAAGAAGCTGAGGGAGAATGGAAGTAAAACGGATTGAATAAGATAAGTTTGATGCGGATCGCGATATCCATTTGGAGCGAGAGAGCGGCCGTAATTTCGTTCGTTCAGGACTATCAATCCGTCGAACGGAATAATAAGAAGGATAATTTAACATATATTATCTCCGGCTTAAGGTTCCCCAGGGTAATATAATATGGAGATATGTATCTGGCGATACTCTAAATCCTTCGACTGAATAATGCGAAGCGAGATTATATCGTGGATCAGATGTCAACCGGTAGTGCAGAGCAGAGCAGTGATGGTATTAAGTCGTGCAGTTCGAACGTCGGTGACGTTGCCGCAGCCGCATCCGCCGTGGATCGTTCCTCGAACTTGTGCATTTCCACCACCCTCGCATGCGGGGGTAGTAAAATTGAAATGGGCGCAGGGTGCGTAAAATTGAAAGCAGATTTGATGTATGATGGCCATCAAGCGTTGCGTTACAGAAGGATAAACCACCTCCTCCTCCTCACAACCAAAAAAAATGAATAGAATGAAGAAGGAGAAGGCGGCGCCGGGAAAAAGTTTAAACAAATTCGAAACGTTCTGAGCGTGAGCCGGAAATGCGATTAACAAACGCGCGCGCGGGGCTTTTAACACCCGAAGCTTCAATTAGAAAGATTCAATTTCTCTGCAATCCCATTTCCATCCGGCTAATTGAATCAAATATAAAATACTACTTGTTCCCGGATAAAGAGAGAGAGAGAGAGTGGAGATAGAATGTGAGGGGCAACTGCGAGAGGGTTTTAACTTAATTCCCTTTTCGAAATGATTCTTTAATATGTAATTATGTCAACAATGAGCGTCGAGCTCTCAGAATTGCTTCGCGCCGCGGATTCGACAGCTTCTCGCCCTTTTAATTCCGTCCCGTTTCCCCATTTTAATCCGAGCATAATCACGGAAACGATCTCTGATTACGTCCCCAAATATTGCGTAAATCCTACACTTAAATATCTTCTTCGAATCTTTCACATTTTTTTGTTACACATACAAATTATTATAAAATAACAATTACAATCGAAATTAAGTGCAGTTACTATTTTCTTTAAATTTTCAGCAACAAATCTGAAAAAAAGTGAAAATTCAAATTTTTATAATTTCTATTAACAGTAAACAATTTTTTTTCAACTTAGGTTCATCCAAATCTAGAAAAAGTTACTTTTTTAAGTTACTATATTATTTTCTTGAAATTTTCAGATATAATTCAATAAATTTTTGATTGAAAATTTCAGAATTATAAAATTAAAAACTTTCAAACTTTTCTACTAACAATAAATTAATTTCTATTAACAATAAATTAATGACTTTTTAATAAATAAATTTGATTTAAATATAGAAACGTTATTTTCATTCTAGTTTCAGCTGAAATTCAGGATATTTTTAACTGAAAAATATATTCACAGCGCAATTCTTAAATATCTTCTCCAAACACTTCTCAACTCATACTTTCTTATATTTATAAAGAGAAATTTCTGAATTTTAAATTTTAAAAATATGTTTTTTTTTTCTATTAATTTGATCATTTTTCAAAACTACATTAAATTATATGTAATTTTTCATAAAATTAATTATTAAAATTCTAATATACGGTAAAAAAAATTGCTGATTTTTTTCAACTCACGTTTATCCAAATGTAGAAAAAGTTACTTTTTTAATAAATGAAAATTGTCATAAAAGAAGCTTTACAATATTATTTTCTTGAAATTTTCAGATATAATTCAATAAAGTTTTGATTGAAAAAACTTTCAAACTTTTCTATTAACAATAAATTAATTTCTATTAACAATATTCAATTTCATTCAAGTTTCAGCTGAAATTCAGGATATTTTTAATTGAAAAATATATTCACAGCGCAATTCTTAAATATCATCTTCAAACACTTCTAAACTAATAAAGAGAAAATTCTGAATTTTAAATTTAAAAAATTTTTTTTTTTATTAATTTGACGATTTTTCAAATTATATTAATTTATCATTAAATTAATTACTAAAATTATAATATCAGAAAATGTTGCAATATAAAATTCATAAAAGAAGCGTTAAATTTTGTGTATAAAAAATAACATTTTTTAGGTTTGAAGGAAGAAAATAAACAGGATTTAAGCAAAAATAAAGAAAAAGAAATGTTAAGATTGGGAAAGACCGCAGCGTGTGTTGTGTGCATGCAGAGTATATATAAAAGGTTCTGTGTAAACCTTAAAGAACATGCCTGTTCCATTAGACAGGTCAACAGAGGCGCATCTGCCCATCTTCCCACTGTTTCCCTCTTGTTGTTGTCCTGCCGCAGCCCGGAGGAGACTCGAGACTACTTCTATTAATCCTTACATGCTGGATCATTGCCCCTATTAAATGACACGTCGAAATCTATACACATTGATTTATGGATGCTAACCGCAATAATAAGAAAGGGATGAATGATGGAGGAAATCCGAAAGAGTAATACGAAAACTGTAATCCACCAATCTATATGCTGCAGAGCCTTTTTTTTCCGGTTGATTGGGCATCTCACGCAATCCGCACTACCAGTTGATTCCCCAGTTTCGATTTAACTTCCCTTTTATTATTAGACTTCTCTCCACCTGACGCACACTGGATATCTGCAGAAACTCTTCCTATTCCTTTCCCCCACGTAAAATCATTTGCCCTCACGGTAATCCACTTCCAAAAACTGCAAATTACTTTCGTCCTTCCTTCATTCCAAACGTCGGAAGCCCTGTACATTCTATATAACTTTATATATACATAGACACTCTCTCTATATATATTATATATATATTTGTATATAAAGATACAAAGATATAAATGTTCCCTCTCGCGGTATTTGCACTGCAAAGCAACTCGCCCAGAAATAAATTACGCGAAATTACAGTTTGCTCACGGTTGCGTAATGCTGCAATTTATGAATTATCGAATGGCGTGCACCGCCGATGTTTGATCTCCTCGCAAAAACCACTGAGCAAACTGTAATTCCTTCAATCGATTCTATCTCGGATCAATTTAAATTAATAGTTTACTTTATAAATACAGAAACTGAACAGTTCATTCAATTCCAACTTATATTTATATAAGCTATATAAGTTAAAAAATGTTAGAAAAATTTTAATATTTACAAATCCAATTATTAATATCAGAAACACGTTGAAAATTATTTCAATAGTAGATTTTAATTAAAAAAAAAAACTGTAAATTTTCACTATTTTACAATTTCATCACGAATTATTATTATTTTTTTTTATTATTGTAGAAATTCCAGAAACGCGTCAATTAATCGACTGCATCAAAAAATTAATTGAATCCTACAAAATGATACACACATTTTATTTCGTTTTTTTTTTGTCACAAACATGATTCAATTAAAATTTCGCAAATACATTTGCAAAATAGAAAAAAATGTCGGTGTTGTATGTTAAATACATTTTTTTTTTAACATTTTTAGTTTGTTTTCGCACTGTTCCAACGTGACATTGTACACTTTGTTAGAGTTTTATATTTTAAATTGCACGTGTTTGCTTGCCGTTCACATGACGACAAAACAGTATCGAAATTATGAAACAAAAGTTTCGCAATCATTTCATGTTTTGTGTTTTTTATTAAGAAATCAATTGATATTTGATTTAAAAAGTTTAATGAAATAATTAGTCTACTAATTGAAAATCCATATAGATTTGAAAATTACTTTCAAAACTTTATTTTCTTTTGATTCCTACGAGTTTCCATGAAAAATCCAATACAGTTTCTAAACTTAATAGAAAAATTTAGAATATTTTATTTAATTTTTTTTTCAATAGTGAAATTTGCTGAGTTAATTAAAATTTAGCTCTCAATTAAAAAAAACGTAAATGGGAACGAGCAATTGAATAATTAGATTTTTCTTCGTTGCAATCGTAAGTATCATTACATAAATCCTGCAGCGACACGTACGTGCGATTTATATGAAAAACCTAATCCCGTTCACGCTTTTTCCTGCAAATAGCTTCGCAATTAACACAGCGAAAAGAGAGAAAAAAGCAAAAAAAAGGGGCGTAATTAAAATGCAATTAAAATCTATCTCACTCCGAAATACAGCGGAGAAGGAATCTTCACGAGGGTCGGGCGCGCGTGTAAAATAAGCGATGGTCTGCGACTGTTAATTATATTGTGAAAGTAATTAATATTGTGACGGGATTGCGGCCGAGGCTATTAATTTCGCGTCGCGCACTCGAATCATCATCCTCCTCCGACGGCTGGAGTAATCCACTCCTTATCCTTTGCTTATCATGTTGCTGCGATCCACCCTACGTCTTCTCAAGCAGGAAAGTTTCACAAATTAAACGAAAATCGGCGCTGCAGTTGATATATTACGAAAACGCCATCTGTTAATTGAAAATCGCAACTGTAAAAAATGCAATTTATTTACTTTTTTTAGTAGTTCATCTTGAAATTGTTTAAGTTTAATTAACTTATTCTTGTTGATTTACGCAGGTGGAAGTAACATGTTCTCATTTACATTCAGAGCTCAACAGTCCTCATCGAATGTCTTCCAAATGTAAGCCTGAATTATGGAAATTTCTCTGTGTTTCATTTTGAAACCGAAATGCCCGATGAATGAATGAATTTTAACCGTATGAATGCAATTGATTGCCAGACCAATTGTATAAACGGATTTCGCATTTCTTGACTTATGCCTCATGAATAAATATAATATAACCACCGCACTCGCCCCCCAAATAACCTAATGCGTATATATTACATACGCTCCGCGCAATTTCAATTTCCCATTAAAACTATTGATTGAATATTCAAAACCCAACTCGTCCCTTCCAAAATATAACACCAGAAAAAACTAATAAAAAAAAAACGGACAGAACAGCCCTTTGATCTGCATCAAAAATATATTTTTTCTTAGTCTCTTATTTATTATTTCGAGCGCGGATTTTTCTACCCCCGCATAAAGAAGTCCAAACTAACTGGAGGATGATGCACTTTTCTGAATTATTCATAAAACTTTGAGCGAAGGTCGATAACATTATATTTTGCATTCCCCGGCTTCAATTAAAGTCCCCACGAACTAAACAATGTGTGTGTGTCTCTTTCTGCATGTATTCTAGTATGTAGATTAGAGCCGTTTACGAGGGGGTGTTAACTTGGGTTAAGAATGCTGATATCCGCGTCTCGGTACAATTAGATGCTATCAGGCGGCACTTAATGTGCGCAAAGACGATGTACTCGCTTTAATGTCCCGCAATAAAATCCGCACACTTCAGCAACGCCAAAAAGGATGGCGAAGGACGACCCCAAAAAAAAAAATTGAAAAAGTAAAGTCTCTCTTTCACTCTTCAGCGCGCTTTTTTTTACAATGTTCTTTCCTCGGCTCAATGGGAAAAGTTTACTTCGCAGGAAGTGAGTGACTCCTCGGTCTGATAAGAAAACTTTAATTACATCCCACTTTGCGAAATCTCCTGGCAATTAAATTCGTCCACTGACGTGTATTCTGCTCTCTCCTTTTATTTTTGCCCTATATATAAATGTAAAGAAGGGACGTCAATCATTCCGCTTGTTTTAAGGGTAGTTTCGGAACGCCCGCGCCACCTATCACGGCGTCCAGGAAACTCCCTCGAAATCACGCAGCGCCCTAACCGACGCCGGCGACGCCTCGAACTACCGAAACAAGCGTCATCGCAATTTCACGACGCCAGTACGAGATGGCGCCACCGTTACGTTCCGCGAAATGTTTCAAACAAAACGATCGCGCCCTTTCGCGTATTAAATCCGACTGTTTTAGTCACGTTACAGGTTTTCTGAAGTTAGTGTAATTAATGGTAGTGCAAAACTATTTCCTCCGCGTACGCAAAGTTCGCTAAGCTCCTATTAACAACAATGCGGCGCTCCTGTCACGTTGACATATGCCCACGTGCATAGGTTGGGTGAAACTCACACTATCTCCCGCACACTGAATTACGTAATTTTCAAATGCAAAATATTCAGCGATTGGCCCCCATTCAAAATCAATGTTATTGTTGCAAACTTGAATTTCTATGAAAATCGTGGAAATGTTCGAACTTTTTTTAATCACAATTCGCACTTACTAACCATTCAATAAAAAAAATATAAAATTACTTGATTTTATGATTTACTGAATTTTGAGAACGAATTCTAAAAAATCGAATACTTATTTTATTTCCTGAACATTTGTCTTTAATTCGTGGTGGTTGTCGAGAAAATCGTTAAAAACTGAAGACACTGCTTTATTTATCTAATCACAATCAAATTTTCTGAAAATTTTGCAATTTTCGAAGTAATTAACAAAAATTAAGCTCGAGGCTTTAAAAGTTAAGACTGTTTACAATTTTCAATCATCAGCATCATGTCGTTTCCAATTTTTATCCTGTCACCAGATGTTCGTAATCCAACGATCCCTGTATTTAGCAATTATTTTGTGAGGACTTAATTAATTAAGTTCGGAACTTTTAATTAATTTAATTACAAAACCGAAGGAGGTGATAATTATTTTTGGAACAAAACTCTTCCGCTTCAGGTCAAGTCAAAGACGCCCTCATCAAACCCAAAACTTCACTTCTCTGTAATCTGCATCAACTATCGACTAGGCCGACCACTACTTAGCCCTTGCTCCACCTGATTATGTTACCTTATTCCCTTAGATCTCCGGGCACATGCACACATACGAGAAATTGGATTAGCGTCGGGCAGATATTAGCATTCGGATGTTTGGAATTGGGAAGGGGAGCGTCAAAGTGCGATTACGTAGATTACGTCAACTTTAATATTTAATTAGATTCGGAAAAGCTACCTGCAACCAACATCGGCCACCTCAATAGATGTGAGAATAAAAAAACAAGTATTGAAAGGGATTTACCATTAACATTTAGCATCATTAATAATGTCTGGTATTGACTTTAGTCTTGAGTGCGGCCGACCAACCCCCGACCGCTCCGGGGGTGGTGTCGCACGATCAATGAACCAGCCACCCTCGACTTGCTTGATTCCTGTCGTTTCGATGCCGAAATTACCCATTTCCACTGGAAATTACATTGAAACTTTAATCATCCCTACAATACACCGAAGAAAACACTCCAATTACAATCACCTTCTCAATATTAAATCATTCAACGCGCTCATACACACAGCGATCGATTGACAATTTCATAAACAAACCTAATCAAAGCTTAAATGCTTTTCGATCTAAACTTTTGCAATTAATAAATTCGCGCATAAACATAAAACATACTAAATTAGCTCTCAATTTATTATTAATTGAATTGCTTAAAAGTCAATTTTCAGCCATTATTTATAAAAATTAATTATATTTTCTGAACAATTACTCAAGCGTAAAATAAATAATTATTTAAAGAAATTTACTTCAATTAATGAAATAAAGAGAAATGTAATATTTGTTGGACAGGAGATGAATCTGGATTAGGGTCGGAAAATATGAACGTACTTATTTGCGGACGATTTAACAGTATAATGAAACATCTAGACTACGTCTAAATAAAAGTGGGATTTTAAATTAAATAAATTGGAACTTTTGTCCACCCCCACAACAACAAAAAAAAACGTCCTCCTATTAATATCTTCCATCTCTCGTAGTTTGCACGCTCGCTGACTGTTGTTTCTGGCAGGGAAGAATATGTTTCTCGGAGTGAGATATGTTTAACTTTTATGGGGATATTTATGGATTGTTTTATGGAGTCGGGCAAACAGAGGAGGAGACTGCGGCATCAGCAGGAATTCGGATGTGGACGAGATGATTTACGAGTGGCGCAGAGGAAGAGGAGAAGCAGAAAAGAAAAGGGTATAAATGAGCCGTTTTTAAAAACTGTTTTCCTTTTTGTCGATTTTTGCTTTTCCACAAGTATATATTTGTATGTGCGTGTGTGTGTGTGTGAATATATATATGAAGCAGTTTTTGCCTCTTCAGGAAGTGAAGGAGAGGGTGCTGCTGCCTGCACACAGCAAGAACAGCGCGCGTTACGGTTTTATTGCTCATCCCGCCTTCAAAGTTTTGCGCTCGTTGAGATTTTAAATTCATTTCAGTTTAGTAAAGTGTTCTGAAGTGCCATTAAAAAGGATGCTCGCGTGCGTTCACATTAGAATCCAATTTGCGCGCGCACTTATTTTGTTGTTATCTCTTCTAGTTATATAATTTTTATTTCTGTTTCAATTGGAAGTTGGAATGTGGAATCCAATTTGCGCGCGCACTTATTTTGTTGTTATTTCTTCTAGTTATATAATTTTTATTTCTGTTTCAATTGGAAGTTGGAATGTGGAAAATGGTCCTGGAAGAGGATTTGATTAAAAGCAGATACGTCAATTTGGACTGCGATTTAACGATAAGTAACCCTCGACGGGTCAGACCCACTCGATAACGTATTCGAAGGGGTCGGACGTTAGCGATTTCCATTTTAAAGAGGACTCCGCTTCACAGTAAAAACGATACACATACAAAATGTTTTCATTCCTCTCAGCTCTTAACAGCACAAACAATTATTTAAATTTAACATTTCGAACGAATTTGAACAGTTGAAAAATTAATAAATAAAAGGATAACAAAACGTAATTGTATTATTGGATGGAAAATAAAAGCATTTATGAGTGCTCTCTCTGCAAATACAAATAGTTACATTTATAAGCGAGTCATTTGCATGCTAATTGGTAAAATGCGAGTGTGCTACAATCAATTAGAATCGTTGATTTATCGGGAGCGTGACGGGCGCGCGCGTACACGTATTTTATGATTTATGTTTATTGCGAGCGTAAATCAATTTGCGAATACGGCGGATACTTAAAACAATAAAATATTTATTTATCGGGGCATAAAGCATCAGAGAAATTCTCTTTCCATCTCTCTTTCTCTCTGGACATCCGCTTTTTCCAATTCGAATTCGCAGCTGCAGAGCATCAGCAATAACAACAACAGCAACAACAGCGGCAGCAGATTTACTTATGCTTTATTTTTTTGCTTCGCTATTTCGGATGTTGTTGTTTGTTTGTTGTCGATAGTTGTTGTAAAATTGGAATTATACAGGGCGGCAGGACTAAGCTTGCTCCGGGGAGCCGTAGATCAAACATTGACTCTGCGCCCGGATTTACCGGACCCGGAAACGGCCGCTCCCCGCCCCGGAGCGCCCATCAGCCGCCCTTCCGCGTATATGCACACTCACGCAGAGAGAACACAGAGAGACGGACATGGACAGAGAGTGTATAATAATCCGGAGAGTTTTACGTGAGTCAAATCGCGTATAAATCAATTCCAAACCCCTTTTGCCGTATCGGCGCGTTCGGTTTTCAGAGTCCAGCGCTTCCGGCCGTCCTGCCAGAGCCTAATGGGAAATCTATAGCCCTTCTCTCTACACGTGTGTATACATATACGTATACATACATGTATTCCTCCCATAGTATACAGATACAAATGTGTGCGAGCATGCACGGCTCGCTGACTTTTGTAGCTCCCATTGTACCCCAAATTGGGGGATATCATCGCCCATCATCACTTGCTACAACGCAAAAAGCTCTCGCCCCGCTAATTTCAACCCCATTAAATATTCCCTCCTACCACTCTTCTTCTCCGCAGTTCCCTACTCTTTCCACCCACGCATCCGCATCTCTTTGTATTTCAGCTCCGTTTTTTTTTGTGTTCTTTGGACTTCTTTCGCTCTACCTTTAACTTCCCTTCCCTTATTTATGCCCGGTAGGAAAGAGGAATAAAAATCAACCAACATGAATCAACGCCATTAACACACACACACACACAACTACATATATATATATAGACACACAAGCATTAAACGCACCCTTTTGTTCGTTAGAGAAGAGAAAACTTTAAACGTCGTGATCTATCGTAAAGTACTCTTCTCTAAACGTTCTCTATTTGGAAATGCTTTTAATGTACACGTTTACTGCATTCACTATACACATTTTACTGATAATTAGAATAAATGTAACTTGAGGCATTCAGTTTTCACTGCAAACGGTTGAAAACAATAAAATCTACTTTATGTAACTTAAGTAAATTTACAAGAAAATTTTGAAAAAATACAATAACAAACACAAAAGTAATTACATTTCAGCTGAAAATATCTCGCATACTTTTTGAGAAATAAGGAAAAATGTGAAAACACAACTTTTTCGAAGTATAAAAAAAGTTTCTTCAAGTTTGACAGTGAATTACGTCTAAATGACCAACGATACAACTATACTAATAAATGCGTTTTAAAGAATAAATATTTTACTTTAATTTGGTTACTCAACTATGAATTTGTCTCGCATACTTTTCGAGATATAAGCAAAAATGTGAAAATACTGGTTTTTCAAAGTTTAAAAATTGTTTCTACAAGTTTGACAGTAAATTACGTCTAAATGATCTACGATACAACTATACCAATACATATGTTTTAAAGAATAAATATTTTACTTTAATTTGGTTACTCAACTATGGATTTGTCTCGCATACTTTTCGAGATATAAGCAAAAATGTGAAAACACTACTTTTTCGAAACTTAAAATACGTTTCTTCAAGTTTCATAGTGAATTACGTCCAAATGAACAACGATACAACTATACTAATAAATGCGTTTTAAAGAATGAATATTTTATTTAAATTTGATTACTCTGCTATGGATTTGTCTTTCATACTTTTCGAGATATAAGCAAAAATGTGAAAATACTGCTTTTTCGAAGCTTAAAAAACGTTTCTTCAAGTTTGATAGTGAATTACTTCTAAATGACCAGCGATACAACTATACTAATAAATGCGTTTCAAAGAATGAATATTTTACTTTAATTTGGTTACTCAACTATGGATTTGTCTCGAATACTTTTTGAGATATAAACAAAAATGTGAAGGCACTGTTTTTTTTAAAGCTTAAAAACGTTTCTTCAAGTTTGACAGTGAATTATGTCTAAATGACCAACGATACAACTATACTAATAGATGCGTTTCAAAGAATAAATATTTTACTTTAATTTGGTTAATCAACTATGGATTTGTCTACCATACTTTTCGAGATATATGCAAAAATGTGAAAACACTGCTTTTTCAAAGTTTAAAAATTGTTTCTTCAAGTTTGACAGTAAATTACGTTTAAATGATCTACGATACAACTATACCAATACATATGTTTTAAAGAATAAATATATTACTTTAATTTGGTTACTCAACTATGGATTTGTCTCGAATACTTTTTGAGATATAAATAAAAATGTGAAGGCACTGTTTTTTTAAAGCTTAAAAACGTTTCTTCAAGTTTGACAGTGAATTATGTCTAAATGACCAACGATACAACTATACTAATACATGCGTTTCAAAGAATAAATATTTTACTTTAATTTGGTTACTCAATTATTAATTTGTCTCGCATACTTTTCGAGATATAAGCAAAAATGTGAAAACACTGCTTTTTCAAAGTTTAAAAATTGTTTCTTCAAGTTTGACAGTAAATTACGTCTAAATGATCTACGATATAACTATACCAATACATATGTTTTAAAGAATAAATATATTACTTTAATTTGGTTACTCAACTATGGATTTGTCTCGAATACTTTTTGAGATATAAATAAAAATGTGAAGGCACTGTTTTTTTAAAGCTTAAAAACGTTTCTTCAAGTTTGACAGTGAATTATGTCTAAATGACCAACGATACAACTATACTAATAAATGCGTTTTAAAGAATGAATATTTTACTTTAATTTGGTTACTCAACTATGAATTTGTCTAGCACACTTTTCGAGATATAAGCAAAAATGTGAAAACACTGCTTTTTCAAAGTTCAAAAATTGTTTCTTCAAGTTTGACAGTAAATTATGTCTAAATGATCTACGATACAACTATACCAATAAATATGTTTTAAAGAATAAATATATTACTTTAATTTTTTTACTCAACTATGAATTTGTCTCGCATACTTTTCGAGATATAAGCAAAAATGTGAAAAGCAAAAAGAATAATATAAATATAATTTAAAAAAATATTTATATGAATATTGTTGTTTTGATTATAATTGTATTTGTTTGAGATTTGAAATATGAATGTTTGCTGATGTCAAATGTAGTTTTCATTCTGTAAATGTTATGCAATATCTTCGCATGCTATTCGAGCGGAAAGCATAAAGTAAAGCGGAGGAACGTTGCAATTTCGAATAGAGGAGACACGCGGATGGACGTGTTTGACATTAATTATAATCGTTCTTCGCGCGAATCTGCCTACACAAATCTAATTGCATAATGTGCATATGCGCATGGAATCCGATTGTTCGAGCGTTCCGCAGCACTAATAATATTTTAATACATTCCCGAATCTAACTCTCTCTCTCGCCTTTCTCTACCCTTTTCTGAACCGCACTTACATTAATATTATCAAAGGGCAAGAATCCACAAGCGTCGTGCGAGAAGGTAAAGAGCTTATTGCATAATTCCGAGTCGCGCATTGTGAGCAACTCTTCAAGGAAACGTACAGATTGTGAATAGATTTCCCTTGATGTTTGGTTGGAGGAGGAGGTGGAGGAGGGAGACCCAAAGTGTTTAGGTATTTTTAGCGTGTGTGTGTGTGTGTGCGGAAAATCAGTTATATTGTGATAAAGTGGAATTGTGTGTAAAGGGAGTAAATGGAGCTGAAGTAGTTACAGAACGGAAGGCCGTAGCCGAAGTCGGTATGACCGATTCGTATTACCGTCATATCAATCACGGGTTGACGCGGGCGTCGCGGCGCAACCGTTTTCGGATACCATCTGGGTCATAGCACGGCCCAAGCTGATCCTTATCTAGTTTTGATTTATGTCTTGCAGGATGTAGGTGTACTCCCAACATTTGTTTGTTATCCTGCAGCTTCGGAGGACAATCCTGCTGCGCCTTTTCCTTCCTTCCTTCCTTCCTTCATCCGACATCTCGACCACGCATACTAGCGCATGATTTATCATATATTTATAGAAGCGCAACAACTTTATGAGCCATCCTGCATATATCGATCACCTGCATTAATGACCGTCGGGATCAATAGCAGAACCACTAACTAATACAAAATTTATATATTCTCTCTCCACCCCAAACCACCTTCTTTCCCATCAAGGGATAATACTTAATGGCGCAGGGAATATAAAATTCCCCTTCACTAATTCATCATTCCATCATCGCGCCAACTAATACACCCCCCACAGCACTAAAAAGAACTCATCTATTTCACCGATACGTCTAATTTCAAATTGATACATAATCTATATTTCCATCAAATACTCACAGTATTTTTATATAACACACAATTCAACTCGATCTTAATATAAAATGCATTATTTCTGAAAACCTTGTAAAATAACATTAAAATTGATGCAGTTTAAAACTCTCGAAAAAAATAATCAGTAGATTTTCATTTATATATTAAAAATAGACTGTAATTAGTGGTTACAATCTATATAGCTAATTTAATCATAAAGTAAACTAATTAAAGCTAAAAGTACAAGTAATCTTAATGATAGTGATTGAGAACAGTGGCATTTCTGCAAATCTATGAAGCATTATTATGCAAGACCTGCATCCAATTTAGGTATAGGTAATGCAATAATTGGGATTTCGACTAAGCGAGTGAAAGTTCGGTAATTGAATTAGGGCTCGTTATCGGGGATTGGGTTTTGTCTCATCCGTTCCTGTATGCTCTTTTTTTGAAGTCATGCACCGTTTGGACATGTAAAGAGAAAAGAGAAAAGAAAATGGTTGTAGGTTGAGTGCGAGAGAGTTGGCGGTTATGGTTGTCTGCATGGAACGGTAGCAGCGAATGTACTAATGCAATTTATGTGTCGTTACCGTTGCAGAAATCCAATAGCAGACGCGCACAAAAGGTTTCTTTAACACCTTTTACATCATGTTATTTGTACAATATGACACCTGCCAGTAACCGGAGACCAAATTATGTTCTTCATACATTGCGTTCACTTCATCCTCCCATTCTCTCCTCTCCGTTTTTTTTTTTTTTTGGGGGGAGTTCTTTCTTGTTGTTGTATTTTCATAGTGTAAACATCGAGGCAGGACGTACACGCGTATCACCTTACTCCCCAAAAAAGTTTTACGCTCTCTCTACATTTTTTTTTTATTCATCGGATCCATTTACGCCCTCTTCGTGTTCATCATCCAAAAAAATAAAAACCGCAAGAATTGAATTCAGAGCGAAAATAAAACTGGAACGCTGCTACAACGGTTGTTGTTTCGAGCATTTGCTCGATGATGTGCACAGACCATAGACCGATGATCCATCAATCAAATTGCTTAGTGCACACGCTAACAATGAAATCTCATTTCGCATACGCTCCCGCAGCCCGTGTTCTCGCATTATTATAAACGCATTCACGACACACACACACATCAATACACGAACATATATGTATGCACACACACATCCGCGTATTGTGCATCTCATTGTGTGCGCATTAATATAGCATTCGATTATGGGGGGATGCCTACACGTATCGATCCTGCAGCAATCCATAAATAAACAAATTGAGATAACCCAACCATAATTTGCACAAATCTTCATCACTGCAATCTCAAATTTGTTACAAATAGATTTTGTTAAAAAAGCAAATAATGGTGTTAAGCTTTCCATCATTGTTTTTAATTATCCTGCAAAGATAACTTTTAATTTGTTTGCGTAATGTTCAGGATTTCAGCGAAACGCAAACAAACATTCCAAAACTGGAGCAAAGTTGCGATATGTTGATTTTCCCTCATCCGCATTTCCAAACAAACCGGTGTGCACGCTGTGATAATAATAATTTGATCGATACACAATTCTCATTACACAAGAAATCATAGAGTTTTTTTTTTATAGTTTCCTTAAAATGAATAATTTTTGAACAAAATTATAATGCGATAACATAACGTATTTTTTTAATAACATTAAGCATATTCTGTATAAGTGAAAGTAAACTTCGTCTTCTATATTGCATAAAATACTATAAATATTGATCAGATTCTAATTGGATATGCGGCAAAGTCTACATGTCTGGCAGCTTTTTTTCTCTCTTAACCGAACGTAAACCTCTTTGTAAATGCTAATTGAATAAACATATATACCCTTTGCGATACCTAAAGTGTATACACTAAACGGCAATTCCTCGCTCATACTTAATGTAACGTATAATGATGTATCTTAGAAAATCTTGTTTATTTATAAGTATATTATTATTATTTTTTTTTAAACTATCAAGTTTTTGAATGATCAAAATGTTGATGAAAAGGGAATTACTTAGTGCACATACGCGCAAGTTACATTTTCCTAAACTTGTTAGATAATGTGCAGCGTGGCGTGCGTAATCGAGTTAGTTGCGAGTTAGAACTATATGGGAGAGATGTAGTCATATGTAATAGTTTGAAAGTTGCGAAGGGGGAGGATTAAAAGAAAAAATTGATGGCACATAGATTTATTCGCTTAAAGAATTTGAGTTGAAATTAATAATATAAGACTACGCCATTATGTATGTCAATTGAATTAAGATTTGCTTCAGATGTAATTTTGGGGTATTTCCGTGCACGAATTGGATTTCGGTTAGTTTTCGGTGTTAATGTGACGTGATGGATGGTGATGACGTTTTCACGCCCTTTCCACGATTTAATTATGATTTCTTGCCGGGGACAATTTTTCGGCGAGGGTTGGACGACGAGAAAATGTAATACGCGCGTCGGATTTATTGGAAATATGATCAGTGGATCGTAGCTTGCAAATCCTGCACAGGTTATTGATATAAATGTCCGTTATGGCAATAACTTGCCTCCGAACACACCCCTCCGTGTGCCGCCTGCAATTGCACGGGTGCCGAGAGACCCATAACATCCACCACCCTCGCATCCGCATTGCAATAATATATTCCTGCCAGCATTAATTGAATGCGCGTCCCATTTTTAACACAATCCACCCATTCATTCATTCATTCGCTTATTTATGTATTACCAAACAAAAACAACCAATTTTCCTGCTACTTTTGCAGGATTTTATTATTGAAAACTTGCAGCAAATTCATATCACTAATATTCACATTTCACATAAAGCGTCATAAAAGAAACATTACTATTTAAATTTACCGCCATTTTATTATATTTTGAGGTTAAATCAACTATCACCTAGCGGAAATCACCAAATTTGATTTTTCGTTGCAATCAAATTAAAATAAATATTTCGTTTAATAGTGAAAAAATAAGTAGTAAAGTTTTACAATTTAGTAAAAAATAAATATAATTCATAATAAAAAAATTAGCTGATATTTTATTTCAAGTAAAATTTAGTAGTTTGGGTAATCTATAAATGTATGAAATATAATTTTCTAGAATTTTGTTTGAAAGTTATTCGAAAAATAAATCGTAACGTTTCTTTTATGACACTTTGTAAATACAAACGGATTTATTTTTAATTTCCAGCGTTTTCTTTTGTGTGCAAAAAATAAAACTCTGCTAATCGATGATGAAACTGTGCGGGGGTGTTGAACGGAACGTCTGAGACGTCAGAAATGGAAGGTAAAGGAGTTTTTGCGTCTTCCCGAAAATACCTTTTAGTGAAATTCCCGAAGTGCTTAATTAAATATTTTAATTACGTCAAGTTAAAGGAGACTTTATGATGTTTCTTTGAGACTTAGCGATGCGATAATTAAATTCCTTGTTAATTTATACTCGCTTGTATCTAACACGCACAGACAGACTTGAAACACGTACAAAACAATCGTTTCGTTTCTTATCATTGAACATTTCCTCGTCTTATTATTTTTTTCTTGTCTTTACAATTGGAATCAATGGGGGGAAAAATAAAGAGAGCTATATTATTTAGAGGAATGCGATTCACAAAAGGAACTCGGCATAATTCAATTTCGCGCTGTTCCCTGCGCTTTTAATTAAATTTCGCCTCGGAAAATTAATACAGTTTAACTTTTTGAAGCTCGAGGAGAAAGAAAAATATTGTGCAGAGATATGAAGTGAAACAGAGAAAGAGAAAGACAAGAATCCGGTGCAATTATTCAAATTTAATGCAACTCGAAATTACGTAAGTTCGCTTAATTTAATTGCCACGTATTATGAGAAGTAATTAAGACTCTCAGACTGGAATTTGATGATTAATAAATTTTATCAATAAAATAATTCAATATTGAAAATTCAATGTTTTATTACGTCTGTGTTTTATGTAATAATTAAAAACTAACATAGACTTAGTGAATTGCAAACAAGATTTAATGATTAACAATATTTTCAATGCAAAATCGTGGCAGGAAAATATAAACACGAAAATTGAATTAAACCGTACGTTTTCGCCTCCCTTCGTTTTGATTCGTTCCACTACAGTTGTTTATTAACCAATTTAGTAGATTAGCGTTCATAAAAATGAAGTTATCGGCGAGTTTGGAGAGAGTTTTGTTGGTGTGTGCTTGCTTGCTTTATGCGAGTAGGAAGGGTGCAGCACGCATTCTCAAACTATAACAAGCCCCTCTTTAATAAAGCTCATTAGTTTGGGAACGTTAGGAGGTTCGAGGGACTTCCCCTTTTAACTGGCGCAAGAAACTGAACTCGCGAGATTAATGAACGTTGTTTTACAGTTGCGAAATCGCAATTTAGGATTTATCTTAATGATTCGTTAAATATATATATATAATAAAAAAAAAGAATAAATGAGGGATTTAATGAGATTTTTTCGGGGAAAAGTAATCGATTATCCGAATTGGGGTTGTTGTAATGAACTGGGTTTAGTAAACTGCATGTACTGATGATTCTTAGGGGGAGAGGGAGGGTTTTCAGACGTGTAACCGACACTCGGATCTGATCCGAAAACCGAACCATCAATCCGTCTCCTTTCATCCGATACGTGCGGCTGAAGGGTTCAATTAACCCCCATAATGCAAACACTGATTAACAACACCTTGCTGCTGCTGCTGCAAGCTTTTAACGCCATCTTTTTGTACATACAACATTTACACCCTTCAAATTCCACGCATCCGTGCAATTTTTCCTTCTTGTAAAAAATCTTGCAGGATGCGCACCCGATAATTAAGCAGGCGAATAAAGAAGAGAAAAAGAAGGACGACGACAGCACGTGTTAATTTGCAAGTCGCAGCAGACGGGGCGTGTTCTCTTCTCCTCCTCTTGAGAAGCAAGCAAGCCTTGTAAGCGAGACTCATTGTTCATAGACAATAAGGACGAGATGAATGCGAACTAGGAGGTGTCAGGCATCTCGTGTGTGTGTGTGTGTATACCAAAACATGCGTCAAATTGTTCCACGGCTTCTCGCGTTACTACTTCTCATTAAACAACAAACCATTCAGCTCGGAATTAAGCTGCATACACGCTGGAACAATGCAGATCATTTGGATTAAAGCAATTAAGACGCGATGCAGAAAACGAGAAAATAATCGTGCAATTTCCTCTCATCACGAAACCTCATAATTATCCCAGTCGCAAAACATTTTCATACTTGTTTTACTTTAAAAAACAACAAATTATTATTACAAATTCTTAAATCATTATTCGTGTGTAAATCGTCTCCACGATTTGTATATATAAGTGGAATTGGTAAATAAACTTTGTGGATTTGTATCTTTTTTCAATTTTCGGATCGCGTTTGTACAAGGATGAAAAGAATCACGCATCTCTACTTGAAGCATACAACTGTATACTATATAGATAGAAAGGTCAAATAACAAACTGCACTTTGATCATATAGTGCTTTAGCCGTAATTCTACTCAGCTGTGATGCACGTAGTTTGCACAGTATTTGTATATTGGAGAAAATCGTTAAAAACTGAAATTTTGTCGGAATTATAATAAATCCAGAATTATGTTTATAAACTCTGAATATTTATATTTAATTTAAGTGCTCAAACAAATTTTAGTGATTTGTGGTTGTTGAGAAAATCGATAAAAACCAATTCATAAATTTCTCTACTTTGTGCCAAAAATTAATTAATAATAATTACATTAATTAACAATAGCATCAATCAATTATTAATTCATTAATATTATTATTTAAAATTTAAAAAATTTATTAATAAAATAGTCTAGACATAAAAATAATCTATGCACTTTTTTATTGTTATTTTTTATCTTATCGTCTAGTTCGGAATTTTCTACACATCTTTTTTACTACTTTTCATTCAATTCATTCATTGTTTGAGCGTATTCCGAAGAAATACGCACACGTGTTTACACATTTGCGATAAGCGGTCCCAGACGTCTGCTTTTTTTTTGCCGCATTCCTTTGCACTCGTAAATTATAGTAATTTTTTTATCAAATAAAGTTTCTCATTGATTAAATTCATTCTATTGTAAGTTATGTTGGTTGCATAAAAATTTAAAATTTAAATATTAATTATATTAATATTTATCTTTAATTTACGTTATTTGCGTGCGTTGAGGAAATCGTTAAAAAGTGAAGAGACTGCTTTCGGGGTCGTTTAAAGAAGCATTTTGTATGAGTTTTAGGGTCAAGCATGCGGTTGTGTAACTTGATGATGATGGCGGTAAAAGTGCTTCGGCGATTTGCAGGATTGCTTTGGGGATGTCAGCCGGAGGAAGAATTAGATGATTTACGGTTTTAACAAATTGCACCGCACGGCGAGAGCAAAGTGGTTTCAATCTCCGAGGCATTGTCACCTTTGGAGAGAAACTCAAGTGGCGGTGTTACGTGTCTGAAGTCGTGTTCCTCACTCAATAAAGGGACGTCTGGAGAGAGTTGGTAGGTGCGTCGCGACGTCGACGTCAACGTCGTCTCCTCTTTGTGCATGTATCGCTAATGAGCCGTCGCCTCCGAGACGAAAACAACAAACAACATCCAACGCTGAAGTTGTGTACATCGTAGGCAGCAGAAGAGTGGCTATGGCAACGTTAAACGTGCGGGGAGCGGCGGCTGAGAAAATCACGTGGAGCGACATTTCCGGAATCGTTTTTCCTGCAGCCATTTCCGGCTGCCGACCGCCGCTCGCCAGCTGAAAACCAAACCCTCCTTCACCGCCACCCCCACAGGGTTCCCTCCGCCGATCGTTATCTCCTCTTGCGTCCCGCTCGCGCGCGCTCTGAATTACGAGCCGTCTTTGCCGCCGCTGCTGCAGCCCCCAGCAGGAGGTGCAGCAGCAGCAGCAGCATGGGAAGAGGAAGTAAGAGGAGGAGGTGCTTGGGACAAAAGATTCGTGGTTCGCTGACATCCACCGCCGAACTTGGCTTTAATTGTAAATCTTCGCCGCACTTCCGAATTCCTCGACAAAGGCGCGCGCCAGAACTCCGCTCCGGCAATAAAACAGAAACCGCATAAAACTACAAATTTAATATCTCCCATTCCCATCCTCATCCTCCTTCTAAATATTCTTTTTAATAATACAATTACATCCGTATTACTTTAATAAGTCCGAGCGTAAACTTTCCGACGTTTCGCCGGCTTTTTACGATCCCGTAAAATTTTCATTTACAATCTCTCTCTCGTCGCGTTTAATTTCTTATTATACCAGTTTCCTCCTCTCTTCTTCGCCTGTTCTTCCTCGCATTCCTCTCGTACATATTTACTTTGCAAAACTCAACTACAATTTATGTAAACAACCTCCGTCGCATTCGGGGTTCATTTTTATTGCAAATTGAAAGACATTATCCCAACGTCGAGATTATTCACCTTGCACACACAAAATACATTTATATTATATATTCCACATCCCCATGCAAATTAACCTACCAACAACAAAAATGTAAAAAAACATAATAACTCCTTAAATAAATAATAATTCGCATTAAAACAAAAATTTTACTTCAATTTTACCTACAGAATTATTTTAAATCAACTTTCCAAACTGGAACTAAACAATTAATTGAATTGATTACAAAAAATAATCAGTGAATAAATAACATTAGAAAATCCACTCAGACATTGTTAATATTAATATTACATTTTTATTCTGCTTACTTTTAGAAAGCTTGTTGTTGCCTTTTTTTGTTCAAAGGACGTCTGGAGCGAAGCGAGGACGAAATAAAGAAGGGAAAACCATAAAGGACTCGGCAGAAGTCCTACGAAGCTTTGAGCTTTCGCTTTGGTATTAAAGGGCGCATCGGACGTTAAGTAAGTGCGCGCATTAATCTGCAGCATCTCATTTGAATAAGTTCCTCCGCCGCTAATCCCTTAATTTAATTATCGAAATATTAATATTTATAGTTTGGGAATATGTACTCGTTTTCGGATGGGGTTGAGCGGGAGAATCGGATTTTCCATACGAAACTTCGTAATTAGTTGCCAGTAAACATCGCTCTATGTGCCACGAGTCCCCTTGTCGTCTTAGCGTAATAAGCTAAGCCACTACAGCCCTTAATCCGCGGCAGCTTCTAATCCTGCGCTTTTGGTGGTTTCCTAGTTACAATTTAGAATTTTAATCGCATCTTCCTTTTTCAAGTTTAACTACATGCACAAACATATCGAATTTGAACTATTACAATTTCTCAAGACGCTTTTTTAACTGTCAACAGCGAAACTCGTGTGTAATTATTCATGAAAGAAAATTTTCATAACCTCAACTTATTTGACAATAAACGACAAAGATATTTGACATTTCCGCCTGAAAAAAAATGTGTAAAGGATATGTCGGATATATCCGCCGCTTGGGCTGAAAGGTTTAATATTGTAAAATCCATATGAAAAGCATTGATTTTAGCGTGTGACTGGAAACATTTAGAGACACATCATGTGGGGTTCGAGCGACATGCCAGTGTTCTGCACGCAAATGAATACATTAAAATTTCCTGCGACAAAGAGGTGAGTAGTTACCACCAGATGGACGTGGATGCGAGGGAATCAGTGAACCGCGGTAATTCAATTTTTGCTTTCAATTCATGGCAAATTTGGTTTTCGGATGGTCGTGTGCCCCGCTGGAATTCGCAAAGTCCATCCATCCTGCGACATGTTTAAACACTGCCGAAATACCATTACCCCACCTAATTCACTTTGCACGAATCGCATTTGCACCGTTTCGTTTTACATATGTGAATGCAAATTCCGCACGTTTTTTTTTTCTTCTTCCTCCCCTCTAAATAACTGTTCTATTCATTCGCCTTCTACAGAATCCACTCTGCTACGCAAACTATTTACAATATTCTAATTTAACTCCCTTCTTTATTACTTACAAATTTATTTCAAGCAACTTTTACGGAAAATAATTTTGAAAAAAATTGCTAAAAATGCAATTGAAAACTAAGTTTAAGTTGAGTCTCCAGATTTAGCAATCTGTAAATCCTGCAGGATGCGAATATCAAGATTCGACTTTATTTTCTCTTATTTCTCTCTCTGTATGTTTTTGTGGAATAAAGTTCACGAGGGTGCAGAGAGAGAGCGATAAGCGACAGCAGAATGTGCGAGTTTAGTTCGCGTTACGGAACTTAAGTCCCCCCATAAAATTATAAAGGCTTCATTCGGCATTCCGCTCGGAGCTGATTTAATTAAACGATATATGAAAATAACATGTTTAACGTCGCAATTTATGGGTTCCGTATGTTAAAATTCATTACACGCTGCGATCGCCACTAAAACTCCAGAAACCCTCATCCCTTTCCACCTATTAAAAACGGTTTGTTGCTGTTGCTTTAACCACCATTACTTTCCTTACATTTCTCATTTTACACCGTTCCAAATTAAAACGAACGCAACAACTAATATTATATAATATTAACACGCGAACAGCGAAAAAGAAATCGATCTGGCAATTCCCATCGGTTTTGCTTCTCTCGATTCGCTGTGCAGTTTTTTTAGATTACATTCGCTAATATATTTATCCTGCGAATGGTGGTCGCGGCGGGATGAGTGAAAAGGATTAAACGAAAATAAAAGCAAAAACTGTAGCGAAAATGCAGCAGGAATTTGCATTTTGCATCATACACGTACATCGTTCCGGTCGAAAACTACTTGAATAAATTTGAATTTAAAATATTCGCACATCCTGAAAACAAAACAAAAACAAAATAACAACGCTTGATAAATTTATTGCGGGTGAATTTGCAAAAATCGCGTTAAATTGCCGTTGCGTTTAAATTGCGTGCATTTTTTTGCAGGTAAAATAAGTAAAAGATAATACTAAATGTTTTATTTAAAAAAATAAAATTAATTTAATTTTTAATTGCAAAAAATAGATAGTTGTAATGGGAAATTGAAGAAAGAAAGAGAAATGTTATTATATTTGTTTGGAATTACGTAAAAACAAATTGGAGTTTTCGAAGGAGGAAATGGTGTAAAGGGAAGAGGAATTTAAGTTCGCTATTAGCAGCTTTCGGATGACGTTAAAGGGAATGAAACGTTACAAACTTCGTTATTACCGCCGAATTTCGTCTTTGAAATGAACGAGCTTTTTATTTCGTCGCCCGGAGCGAAGGGGGAGAGAATTCACTCACAAAAAAAAAATACAGGGGACTGCAAATATAATTTAAGGGAAAAAAAGTTTTTTTTCTCTCCTTTCGTTTCTCCCTTCGCTCACGTTTAGGTCGGAGTCTCCTGCTGTTCCTTACTTTTCAGGGCACGTTTTTTGTTGTTGTTATGGCGATGTATGAAAAGCTGGATGAAAACGAAGCTGAAGGTAGAGCTGTGTTTTAGGTTGATTGGCAGGATTATCGGGGTAATCAAAAACTCTTGGAAATCTGATTAATATGAAAGTTGATTGGAAAAACGGTCGTGATCGTGCGGTGAACGGTTCCGATCGATATATTTGGCGTGTTTGTGAGGATGTTGTAGCGAGGATGTAAGGAGTGACCAGGACTTAGCCGGAGGCCGAAGGGAATTACTTGCGGAAATGGGGATACGCCGGGATCAAGTTGTAAGCCGCGCCGTTGCGTGAATACCGATTTATTTTTTCTTCCATCCTCCGAGTCGTGTGTATTGAATGCAATGACCACTATTTACTATTACTACTACTACTACTACATAGTTATTTATACTACAACAACTGATCTCACGAAGGGCACAAAGCCTACAACGGTGGACCTCTCATTCACTTAAACTGATTGAGTTCCTCTCATCCTCTTGTATTCTCTCTATGTCTCGTTCCTTCGCGGACGCTAAATTTGCATACAAAAACCTTCCTCGTCGCAAACAAACTTCGGATTCAAACAACTGCAACATGTGTACTCGTATACGCAAAACACTAGTTACGTTACGAAGTTCTTGTTGAATTGAAACCCCAGCCTGTCGGACACAGATTCAACAAATGCTCCGAGTGTGTGTGTGTATGCACGTTTGTTTGCATATTGCTGCAGCTTTTTGCTTGCCACTCACTTAGCTCCAAAAGCAAATTAAATCCGAAATACCACCCCTTATCCTTCCATTTATTAAATCAACTTCCGAAACACAACAACTCCCTTTCTTCATATCCAAATCAAACCGTAATTCCCAACAATTTACATTACAACATCATTCAACTAATTTATTATAAAATTAGTTGAAAAGAAAATTTTATGTATGAAAGGTCTGAAGAAGTAAATGGATTCATTTAGGAATTGAAATAAATTATCCATCGGGTAAATCAGTCTAATTATATTTTATTTTCGAATAATTTCTTTTAAATTTATTTCAGACCTTCAACCGAGAGACGTGGATTTATTTCAATGAACGAATCCCGTTTTTTACTTTCTATTTATTTTTTTCTTTCCACTCTCTTTCGTCTGCTTCCTTTTCCGATGTATTAACGGCTCGGAAAAGTGATGGGTTTAATTGGGAATGGGGATGCCGAGTCTAAATATATATATTGAGAGAGAGAGAAAAGAAAAAGGAGGAATGAAAAATAGAGGAAAAAAAGATAAGTTGGGAGAAGAGAATTTGCATTCCGAAGCGTCGCGACGAGGGTAAACATTACGCAACGGTTGGAAATGTCGTGAATGTGCCTTTTATATAACTGCGGATGGAGATTCCATCGGGAATGGAAGAGAAGGAGGATGAGGCAATCTCATCCCGTTCTGCGATTTACACTTTGCGATATGGAAACATCTATTTGCTTATTATTAATTCAAAGGAGGGAAGAGACGTGTCTGCTCTGCTCTACTCTGCTCTGCTGAGGAAGGATGAAAAATAGATCGGCTGAAAAGCAATTGATTTCACGTGTTTTGATGCTTTCTGGGATAGGGGATGAATGTTCATTAGGTCTGTGAACAAACAGCGCGAATCGATGCGGTAAATGTTCCATTAACGGGAATGCGCTTTGATGTTCGCAAATTGACGTTGTATTTCGTTAATGAAGCTTTGGTTTGCGGATGTAGCTACAAACTTAATATGATTCAGTCTTCTGCACATGTAGGTGATGTCCGCTGTGGATTGGCTGCGAACAATGGTCGAAGGGAATGGGAAGGAATAAGGTCCGAAGGGTTTTCGGTTTATCCGTGTTTAGGGTCCGTGAGATTAGGCCGGACATTCGGGTAGGTCTTGAGGGAATGCTGCCAACAACAACAACAAATAATCCTTGCCGTCTACTTTATCTTCGGGGATGCACATACCACATCCTCGACTCTATTAATAATATCGATTGTTCGCAAAACTTTACCAACTTCTCCGCACGTTTTCCTCTCAGGTTAATACCCCTTTTTTCTTTTCTCCGAAAACTTACTCTCCCATCACCAGGAGATCAACATTTCTTTAATAGCTTTTCCTCTCCATCAACAAAGATCAATTCGTAATTACATTTTCACCGCTAAATACACCTACTTACTAACTGCAAAGCTTAATATAATACGATTACCCTTAAATACAGTAATTAAATTGACAACTGTCTTCATAACAACCACACATTAGATTGACAATTCTCATAAGGATAACCACAATTTTCAATTGACATCTGTCATCCGCATACTAACTATCTTTAGTATAACCAAACTTTTCTATTGACAACTGTCAGTATAACTTCATTGACAATTATCTACTAAACATTTAAGTTGTCAACTTCATTACAACTATCTACACCTGACAAGTTAAACACAATACCATTATATTCAACCAAATAATTCTGCGGCTACAAACAAATTGCATTGTGTGCGTCTATTTGTTTCTCTACCCTTCACGTTTGCGCGGCTATAATTTTTTTTTTAAATTCGTTTAATTCAATCCCGCTTTTCGGACAAAGTTTTCCAATTTGTTGATTCCGTATTGATTCCGAATGAAAATAGAGAACGTGACCGATACTTTTCGGTGGAAAACCGTAGTTCTTCGCGCTAATGAATCATTTTCTTCTTGCATTTCAATTCGAATTATCAATAGATTCAATACAACTTTCAATACATTTTTTTAAGAAACTATGAGATTATTAAACGTTTATATTATAACTCTTATTTTTTATAAACTTCGATCAATATTTATACGAGTTTTTCCGAATGAGAGGATAAAAGCAAGGCGCAGTTTTTATCCTCTCTCTGTGCGCTTTTTGCTTGTGGTGGATGTTGTAAGGGATGGTTGGCAATTAAAGCAACCTCGTATAAATAATGAATGAAGACCCGCCTCATTTCTCACATCGTTACGCACTTTCTTCTCCTCCTTCGTACGAATATCCACACAAACACGCACCTTTTTTGCTTCGTCCTTGCAGAAGAACCCCCACATCCTTCCTATTTATTATTGCTCGTACAGTATTCTCGAGCACTGCCTTCTTTTGGCTTACCAGTGTGATCCTTATGTATGCGCATAAAAGGGCCTCACGGCGCCCAGAAGGAGGCGTCATTTATATAAATAAGGATAACGTTTCTTATGCCTCCTTCTTGATATATGATATTTATACGTCCGACGCCTTGACACATTACGCACAACAAAAAAAAAATCATTACACCTCCACTTTTCTCTCACATAAATTCTTCTTCGCGCACTCCCTAACATACAAAGTAAAATCAGTTTTTACATTATCCTTTCAATTGAAACTTCTCAGTAATAATCCAGTGATTAAGAAAAATAATATTTATATCATATAATATTTGTTAATTAGAATGAACATAATAATTACCACTGCAAAAATATAAGAGAATTGCTAACTTAACGTAAAGTTTCTCTCGGTATTGCCATTATCTCGTGCAACGGTTATAGTTTCTAGCTGCAGGATCCCATGCGAGTCTCAGACGAATTAAGAATGGGAACCGTAAAATAGGGAATGCAGCAAGGCGAAGGGAATGAGAGCAGTTGGCGAAGACAATGATAATTGCCTTCTGTGCAAGGAAGACAAAAGGCGCGAGAACTAAATCAAATTAAACTCGCATCGCGTAAACCAATTATTTGCGGAAAGACCACGAGGATGGCCTTAATAACGCACGTAATTACTATACGCTGCAGCTGCTTGATATTATAATTTATAGATTGAAGATTATCAGGTTATGTTATGCAAATATTGATGTTTGTGTATTTTTCGGTTTTATAAAAGAGTGGCCGGATTTGGTGAAATGCTGCGCATTTCTCTTTTTGTGTGTATGTGCAAGCCTCGCGAATGCATTAGAACAGAGATCCGTGGATGTGCAGCTTGCTTTTCCAACGAAGGAAGCTGAGGGGTGAAGGAAAGAGCAGAGAGAGAAAGGGCCCAGAAGGAACTCACGAAGGCAATAAAGCTGAAATGTGTAGCGCAGCTTGCCGTATCGTTATTTCTGGCTGCTATAGCGAGGGACGGGATGGTAGCTACTCTCTGCTCCCTTTTTTTTTTCACCCTAGGAAAACTCCGCACGCTGCGAATTTATAACGACCGTGTAAAATAACTACTCACTACTTTGTAGGTGGCGGATGGTATTATTCTCCAACGAAAACGTACCTGCAACAAAAGCAAAGACTTCAGTCAGTTTCATCATTCGAATTCCATTGAATTATTTCTTGAATTAAGTCATAAAATTACAAAAAATCAAATTGGAATCAATAATTGTAATTGATTGAATGAAATCATAATAATTAGTTTACAAAATCGAATCGCATTTTGGGTGATAAAACTGAATGCTTAAATACAGCGTGTTAACATTTGAAATGATTAATTCATTCGTCCTTTCCTATTGTTTGCTGTAGCTACATTTTCCCTACAAATTGCCATGACTATTTTACGTACTCTCTCCCCACCGAAGTACCCAATTAACGAAGGATAATGGCATCGATCCAAATATAATCCTCCTCAAGCGTTGCTTAACTTCGGTAATCCTATACACATCCTACACGCACACCAAATGATGCTTGCCTTAATAGATACATATTTCAGTAATTGCTATCGTTTCACTAATGTCTACTTTAATATACTACACATTTAATCAAATTTTCTTTTTATAAGTAAAAAAAATATCTTAAGATTTAATAAAAATAAATCAAAATTCTAATGGTATTCCTTATCCCAAATTTGCGGCTGCTAACAAGCAATGAAATTGGAATAATTTTGTTTTATTTCCAACTGTTACCGCTCTCTTTCCTTCGCTTGTACCATTATCCTCATCCTCTTTTTTTCTGTACTTCGTCCTTATTTTTTTTTATCTGTGGTCGAGGAATTTATTTAAATTAAGCCGTGCGTCGCATGCAAAATCAAGGAAAGACACACAGTCGCTCGTTTTGAATAAAAACGAATTCTGGGTTTGGTATACATTTGAATGAAATTAGGGCTATTGTTACATTTTTTTTTTGCAGACTTAAGGGAATTGTCGGATTTGTAAATACAAGAAGAAAATGATGAAATTAAATGAACAAACATTTGATTTCTGATTAATTTTCAAGAAAATCGCTTTTTTTTAAATAAATGTTGAAAATTATGAATTTTATTGTAGAATTATGTAGAAAATGAATTAAGATTTTCATTTTCAAACTTGATTATAGTAAATTTTTTAGGGTTTTTCGTTTTTCAACAAAATATATAAAATTTTGGTTTTTGGTAATTTTTAATTTAAAATTTGTAATTAAATGGTAAAGATGAAGAGATTATTATAAAATTGTATAGAAAAGGTGATAAATTTATGATTTTGAGGATAAATCCAATGGGTTTAATTTGCAATAAAGGAGAGGAGAAAAAGCAAATAAACGTATGTGTGGCTTGAGGGAAAAAATAAAATATTCATGTGCGGTTGTGGATTCGTTCAATTCATATGCGGCGTGAATATTTCGCGCGCTGGGCCATTTGCGGAACGAGAGGGATGTTCGCCCACACTTCGCATACATCCCACACAACCCATCCCAACACGTGGAATTGCGCGATTTGAATAAAAAAGAAAGAAAAAAACCCTAGTGGTAAAGTGGCGCAAATTCCGTTCTTCGCCTCCAAAGGAAGCTCAAAGTCGGTACTTGTTCTACGATGATGATGATCTTGTCCATGATTTATAGAACGGACGAAGCGGAGATTCCAAAAACCTACACACAAACACATCATCTCTCCGGAGATGAAAACTGATGCATCCGATCTGAACTTTATTTTTATTTTTTTTGATTTTGGCCTTTATCCATCCGCATTTCGCACCTCTTATTGATTCCGGTCGGCGCTTGTTGTTTGAATATTAGATAAGTGCAGACGGAATTTAATCCCACCGGTATTTCCGAGGCGCGCACACACCGAAACCGAAGAGAAGAAATACGGAATTTATAAAGAAACCCGGCGCATCCGCAAGACACATTTGAATGAATGATTGCGCCAATACACACATCCTCATCTTTATATACGGACACATCTCAAGCATAATACACACCAACACACGCGCGATTCAAATATTGGAAGCCCGAATCACGGCTTTATTAAACCGCATATTTATATTTCGTATGCGTGCTGCCGCTCCCCGGTTTTCCTCTCTTCATCAGGACCAAACGAATCCGAATCTCATCCTCATCCACGCTGAATGCAAATCATCCACTTACGCCGAAGGTTCGGATCGCTTTCGATACGCCGAGGAAATCCCTAATTGGGAATAAATAATTCCTCCATATTTTTTTATATATATTATATATATATTTTCTTCTTCCAATTTTTTTCTTCCGTGTTTCTCTTTTTCGCGAACACGAGTATGGATCATAGGCACGTTTCTCGAGACGGCAATAAAATGAATAAATGAGATACTTTCGAAGAAAAATACAGGATTTTTTCGTTCCGTCTGATCGTTTCCCTAAATCGGATTGTTCCAATATATTTTTTACAACATTTTTATTTTTTTCATACAAATTACAGCCACTACAACTAATTTGTTAAAAAAAATCATTTAATTCAAAAAAGTTTTATTTCTTGTAAACATTATTGGAAACTCATTACTTCATGTCATCCCACATTCGTATTGATGTAGTTAATTGACATTTGACAGCTGCTAAAATTACTAGTGGCGCCTCATTAAAATAATTAAATTAGATGGCAGCGCCACCACAATAACACATTTGCAAAATCGTAGTTTAAAGGATATGGCGGATATATCCGCCTCTTGTCAGTAAAAGATTAATAAAAAAATTATACCAGATTATACAAATTTCATTTAAAAAAGTTGTGATTATTAAATAGTTTGCATTGCTTTTACAATATAAACGTTGTTTGTGTGTTTTATGATAATTTCTGTACGTCGAAATTGATTTTACAAACTTCGATCTTCGCATAATCTCGTACAACAAAACTTTCAGACGAGTTTCCGCGCTAACAAAATGTTACGCTTACTAAAACTACATGAGGCGTAGACTAAAGAAAATGAAAAATTATCGATCTTGACAAATAACTTTTTTGCTATTATATTGAATTTATTATTAAAATTAATTCAATTTATTGAAATGTGATCATAAAGAATTACTTTTAATTAGTTTATTAGAAATCGTTGTAAAATGGCTTGGAAATGTGTAATGGATTTGATAAAAGTATTTCAGGAAAAGCATTAAGCAAATCCATTTCGGAATGCAAAGAAATTGTTGTAAGCTCATGAAAGGCGGAAAGTAATTCCTCGGCTCCGTTTGATCTGCAGCACATGAAAAGAAAACCCTTCGAAAAACTACAAGAAAAAAACGCAAACATCATACTTCAGTTTTTAGCCGAATCCATTTCATAGTTTGCATTAATTTTCTAACAAATTAATTGAAATTTTAGCAACGATGTTTGAGAGATGAGGGTTGAGATCGATGCACCTCGAGGGTGCAGTCGCTCGGTCAGCTCCAATCCTCGATATCGCACCCTCAGGTGCCTTTACCACAATTGTTGTGTAGAGCAGTAGCTAAAATTCTGCTATTGTTCAGAATCTATATGCACTTATTCGCGTTTCAGAATAAAATAAATTTTCACGGAAGAATAAAAAGAATACGTTTCTTCCCCCATTTCTCTTTATATATAAAGATATACATGTAATATAAAAAAAAAACGACCTAAAAGAGATTTTTTTTTAGCTACTTGCTTCATCACTCAACGAAAACTCTTCAGCGAAAATTCACCGTACAACGGAACGCTTTCACATTATTAAAACTTTATTAGAGCCACAGTGAAATAAAATAAAAACCCTGAAAAGCTGCAAAAAAAAATATGTATTAGAATTTTATTTTTAAACATGAAACTGACATTATCTTGTAATTGCGAATATCGTCGTTTCCATTTTCCTATTTTCAAATTCGTTATTATTGCACATTTCTAATATTAACATAATAATATTTCGTATGTAAATATGTGCTTTGTGGAACCAATTTGCCTAACGAAGGCCATTAACGAATCAATACTGTTTGCGCTATTCCGTCGGGACTAATTTTATGTAACCGCATACTCGCGTACGCCGCACATTAAACTCTTCCATTTTCCCTAGTTTCACTCTTCACTCTTTTAACGGTGTTTGTTGCTGCTGCCTGCATCGCGGTTTCATTCGGTTTCAACGCTCTTCCGGATTAACACAAAACCAAAAAATAATCATGCACATAATTGAGTTTTTTTTTTCAGTTTTCGAAAATCATATGAAAATCCTGTTTTTTTTTTCTAATTTTAAGAAGATTTTATCATTTTTGCTTTAATTTATAAGATTTTATCAATATATTTAGAAATATTAAAATTCTAAGTGGTAATATAAAATTTTGACAAAAATTTATATTTAAACAAAAAGTTATATTTAACTAAATGCAATTCAGAATTATTTTTAATATATTTTGTAGATATTTCATGAATAAAATCATAAATTATTTTCTAAAAATGATTAACTCATAAATTTTTACAGCAGTAGTAAGATATAGGTGTATTTCAGAAAGTTTTGCGGTGATTTCGAAACGCGTTTAGGATAAATACGAGCGTAAAATGCATGTCGCACGTAAGACTTTAGTGACCATAAACAGAAGATATTTATGCATCAAAAACCGCCACGACTATTTTCCTCGACGCTCCGAACATTGTTTTGCATAAAGTTGCATAACGAACGATGCGCTTCCGCGTCGGGTTTTTGGAAAAGCCGTAACTCGCGCGGATTTCCTGCTGCAACAATTTCAAAATTTTTGTGTGGAACGGTTAATCCTAAAAAATAAATTGTAATTCAGAATTGAGAGAACACAAAAAAAAAGATGTTGGGAGCAAATCGTTTTACACACACGAGCTTTTCGTGCCGCAAATCGAGGGAAACAGAATCCGATTAACCTTATGTACCTTTTTCTTCGTACACGATGGTTTTACTACCATTTAACGTATTTGTTAACAGATATTGAATCATGAAAGAATTTCAATATTTATTAAGAGTAGTAATTAATTTTAATCTTTTACTAAACAATTTGTAAAATGATGACTACAATTTTTACAAATATTTCGTTTATGTTTTAATATTCATAAAAAAAAATGGAAATAACCAGACGTTAAAAATAACGAAGGTGACAATTACGCAAAGCTTCATACGAAAATATTTATGGTTATTAAAATTTACAAAAAAAAAACAGAAAGTAAAGCCGTTTTTTGCGCTAAATTTTATTGCTGGAAAAGCGTAGGTGAAAACCCATTAAAACCGTGCGGTGGATTTCCGTACGAGGAACTTTACAAACATAGAACGAAGCACTTTTTTTTCTACCGCTTTTTTCAATATTTACGATTATTTCATAAAGCGCGCATACACACAGCTAGCCGCATTACGAAACATCGAACGACTTACCTTAATGTCCGGCAATAAAACATTAAATTTATTGGTCGGCGCCCCCCCAAAAACGAACATTTAAATTGCACGGTTCGGCCATGAAACAATATAAAGCGCTCGTAAATAATTTTGTTTTGTTTGTTTGTTTTTTTCCCTTTATCTTCACCGAAACGTTTCTTAGTTTATATAAATGTTATTGCCTCGCCCCAAATTTTACTGACTTTATTTATAATATAATCCAATAGATTCTGTTGTTGAAATTCTATAATTTGATTTGTCGATATTATTTATGAATGACGTAAATTATATTTAATTATAACAAGTATCTAAGCAACGACGAGAAATTCGATTGGATAAAAATCGGTTCTTTTGCTGAAATTCTGCAATTTGATTGGTGAATCGATTGTGTTGGGTAACGTGATGGATTATTATGTAAGAGTGAAGGAGATGGAAGGATGTTTTATGATTACTCAGACGGAGCACTAGTAGCGGTGTGATGAACAGGCTCTTGTATGTTTCAAGTGAAATATACAAAAGGCCGTGAACAGTTGAAGACAATGCAGGACAATGGAATTTGGCTTGTGTGTGTCTAGACGCAAGGGAGAGAGAACTGAAGGGCGTATTTATTGTTATCGGAAAGTGATCACTGCTACATGTGAGTTTTGAACCTAAAAATCAACACAGTTGAGACGAAAGACAAAAAATGAACAAAAATTTATTTCAAGTGAAAATTTTAACAAATTTTAAAATTTATATAAATCTACCGAAAATAGCGTACACAAATTAAGAAAAGTAAATTTTACAAATGCAAATTTATAACAAATACTGTATAAAAATGAAAATTTAAAAATAAAAATGCACTAATATTTTAGCCCAATAAATTCAGTATATCGATGTTTGAGATAATAATTGAATTTATTGTTGGTTAATTGATTTACCGTGTGTAATGCATTTTGCTCGATTCGCGTTTTAAATCAATTATTGTATCAAAACCTCCGAAATAAAAACAACAACAATAAAATGAATACGCAATTATCGCTTCTATTATTTTTTGATGTGCAACAATAATTATTTACCAAAAATATTGTAAAAGTTAATGGAAATATATTGAATTCAAATTATTATTGTCTATTCAAGATTTCACGCATTGAAAGTTAAATATGTACTTGAAGTTTTTTTTTTTGAACAAGCTGGACAAAGCAAAATATCAGAGGTATTCCAGGTAGATGTGATTAAGTGAAATGCTCGTTTTAATAATACAACTTTCCTGCGTATTTCGCGTTTTTCCTTTTCCTCCATCCATCTCGAAAGCCCTCGAAATAAGAATGCAATTTTAAATGCACCACTTTATATATTATTCTATTTAATTCTTTTGTGGGTTCTTTCTCTCCTCTCTCCCTCAGCAGCAATTCCAGACGACCTTTGTGCTGCACGACTATATGCATTTACCCTACTCTCGGACCTCCCAGGGAAAAGCAAGTTTAAATTGCGAGAGCAAAAGTTCCGTCATCATCTCTCCACTACCTTTACATTTCTACTACTTTGTATTTTGTATTTCTCCGTTTTCGCAGCAAGAGTTATTGTAATTTTATTTATTTATGAATTGGATGCAAACTAGGAGGAAACCGTGAACTTTAATCGTTTCTTGCTTCCCCGGTGTTTATGAAAATTTAATTGCGCCGCCTCCGCTCAGTTGGGTTGACGCTCACCAGGGAAAATGGGAGAAAAGAAGTTTTTTAAATAAATAATTGAGTCGATATCCGAAGGATACCTGGAACTTTCTCGGTAGTTTGTTTCCTTTTTTGTCCTTCTTTTTGTTGCTGAAGAATAAAGTATTGTTAAAGTTACGAAATCGAAAAGTTTTGCGGAAGTTCTCTCCTCTATAATAAATGCATAAAGAGTTTCTGATTGAACTTTAAACTTATGTTTCTACATTATAATTATTACATATTATAAAATATAATAAAATTAATTAACATAAAATATGGATTAAAATTCAAGAATTTTATAAAACTAATCATTATTTGAAAGTGTAATTTAATTCCATTTAAATTTTTAATCAATTATATTTTTTTTTTTTGTGAAAATTATTGTGAAGTAATAAATTAATATTGAGGAAAACCATACGTGCTAATTAGTTTGTTTTTGTTGTTTATTTCGTTGCCTAGCGATGTTAGTAATTAATTTTGTGTGAGGGCGCCTCGATTAATCGGCAATAACAATTAAATTATATTGGATATGGGGAATCGATCGGTTGGATGGTTTGGTATGAAGGATTCATGCCTGCAATGGTTCTCCTGGGAAATTACTGGGCCCCGCGGGTCGTCGTGGACCGACGCCAAGATTTACCGTCGAACGCTGATGGCGGTCGCACTTACTCATGTCATTAGGAAACCTTATATAATCTACGGTCCATCCGTCGTCCTCCTTTTCCCATCCTCATTCTACCATTCCTTTTTTATATATACATATATAGATAAAGTTGGGCGATTTATCGGGAATATCGAGAGAAGACTGCAAATTTTATAAAGTGCTTTGTTTCCTTATTCGGGTCAGCTCAAATTTGGGGCTCTCTAATGCGAATCCCATCCCCAACCTCCGGAGGAACAATGTCTTCGTAAGGAATTCCTCTTTGGGAATTTATTGTTCCTGGAACAAAAGGGCCCACATCCGATTGATCCCGCACTTATTCCCCACTCTCCTCTCTATCTCTAATTGTTTTCTCTGTCCGCCCATCCAAGACATGCATTTTATTAACTCTCAGCCAAATACAATTTCCAACCCAAATCCCTTCCAAATACTAAATCAATCTGTAACTTATATTTAAAAAATTCTCAATAATTAAAGAAAAACTTTAAATTATTTCAATAAATCATAAGTGAATTAAATTGTAAAGTTCAGCAAAAACATTATTCACACATGCAACTTGGAAAGTAAGTTGTCTTTTTTTACTCAATCTTTCTCTAAAATGAAATTTCGCCGGATTCCAATTTTAAAAGAATAATGTCCGCCCCATTAAATTCCCCCCAAAAAAAATGTAATAAAGAAAGTTTAAATCACATTATTGAAATCTATATTTGTTTAAATGATTGTTAACAATAACATTATTTAATAGATTTAGAATGATGTAATTTGATATATTGAATGTAGTATATAGTTTGGTAAGTGGTGGTTTAGGATAAGATCGTGCGATGTTTGTGTAAATCACAAATGGAAAGACCTGACTGCAATGAGCGAGTGAAAACACTATTGAGCTCAGGTATCACAGCTTGTTTACACACTCGATTCGGAAAACAAAGAAGGCGAACTGTAAATGCACGAAGCCCGAGTGTATTATATTCTACTTATATTGTGAAGAAAATAATAAATAAAAATGTACTTAGAGGACGAAATGTACGTGTATCCATTATGAATTGATTACTTTTTAATAGCAGCTATTGTATGTATGCACGGCATAAATATATGTGTGTGTATTATTATTTTCAGCCCCCGATGTAATCATTAGTCCTAGTGAACATGTGACAAAGCCTCTCTCCTCCGTTTTTTCCCCCACAATTTAATTTTCTCATATAAAAATGGAAAATTGTTTGTCTGGCTTTTTGTTGCTACCTGCGTTTTAATAAAATATTCTTTCTCCTGCTCTATTTTTTTTTTGTTCAGTCCATTTCGCAAACATACACGTATATATTTTAATTTGTCGCGTAATTTTTTTGAAATTCCGGTACTTTCGTTGCGCGGAGTTAATTAAAACACGTCCACGGAGATGCACCATTCGCATTTGGCTCCCTCTGTTATTTGGGGAGAAAACGCAAATAAATCTAAAAAACGGCATATATTGCATCAATCATTTTTGGCGATTTAGGCCATATTGGGTTATATTTTTTTGCTGGGGTCAGAAATTTTACAGAAAAAAAAATCATGTTTTCGCGAGAATCGAGAGATTAATGTAATAATTCTGGACGGTCGGTTGGCTTTTAATTCGGCCGGTCGGGGTCGGTGTGATTGGCGTAATGCGTATTGATTGAGATTGATTTATGGGCAAAGGGATAATGGCGGATTTCCGGCCGTTACGGGAGACGCTTTCGCCGATCCCGCGTCGACTGCGTGCTGAATTTATGGTTGAGGATCCTTAACTCAACCGCTGCCGCCGCCGCCGCTGCCGCCGCCCACCGATTCCAATCGGCTCCGGGATGCGAGGGTGGACGAAGCAACCACCCCTCAGGTCGCCGCGTGTCCGATAATTTATGAAACCGCGCGCCAAGCGAATATATCTTGAGGTGGCGGAAATCCTTTTAATTCCGCCCAGCAATTTTCGAAACGACCGCCAACTTTCAAACGCCAAGAAGAAATCAAGATATGCAAATCTTCATTATTCCTTTTACTTCTACAATAATCATATAACTTTCATATACTACAATGACAGATGTCACTAATAGTTTTATCATAAAACACACTAAAAACTATCAACCTACTTATTTAGTACAAACTAATGTTAGTATAATTGCTAATTAGTCTATTAATCAGTATTTTAACTAATTTAAAATTTTGTTATGCTTTAAATTATATGAGTTTTATTTTTTTTTATATGATATTTTTATGAATGTAATTATTATTTTGTAAAGTTTATTATAATATTCTTTGTGAAGTTTGGTTCGTCATGATTAATTGTAATATAAAAACATGCATCAATCATGTCTTGTAGTGAGTATGCAAAGTTTTAGAAGTGAATTTAACGGTGTTTATCAGTTTCGCTTTATTGTATTTTCTTTCTTTTCTTGAGGGATGTATGGAAAGGGTGTTTCGTGTATCGATTAAATAAACAGTCGGATCAATGCGATGTGTACATGTTTGCTGGAAGGGTGAGGTTGTTGGATGTAAGACGAAGTCCTTTGGGGAATCGGAAAGGCCATCTCCTGCAGCCATCACGTTTTAGTTACAATGCGATTTACATAACGCCGAGGGTACATTATGCGCTGCGCCACTTGATTTAACCGGCCGGCAACGCTCGTCGTCTACTGAATGAATGAATGAATGAATGAATGAATGAGGAGGAACGATTATTATTAATAAGGATTCTTCAGGTTAATAAATCGTTGGTGATAAAAAAGTAAATAAATTGAATGGAAACTCATCGATTGCGAAAGAAAAGGAAAGCTTTATTGCAGTGTACGAAATCATTAAACTTAACGATAACCAGAGCAGCGGCTTTAATTGGTTGTTAAGGAGATCTCTAAACGGAGTGCGGAGATAATGTATTATATTGAAGAAGAGAGAGAGAGAGAATGAAAATGAAGGAAGAAAACGAAACGGGTATTCCGGTTATTATATTTCGGTGTGCACGGGGCACCACTCCTCCGCTATGCGCTAATGATGGTGCACAAAATGAAAGAGGTCGGCGTGACGTTGCCGAAAAACCTTTAACGAAGATGGATAATATCCTGAAAAATGGGAAGAAAGGAAAGTATTGATTCCCATTTCTCTCTAATTTTTATTTCGTTTGTAGGTGAAATTTGTATGAAAGGCTGAATATTTCTGGGTTCTCTCCTCTTGTGTAACTCAATGTGCGTAGTTAGTTGGACTCGGGTCGTATTCCACGCACGGAGCAGAAGATCTTGTTAAGACCCAAGGCTTTACACGTCGCTACTCCTGCATTACCGCGAACACAACACCTTCCCAACTGCAGCTACAGCTCCTGCACCTTGTTCTTACCAAATAGGACTGCTGCCGCCTCTCTTCGTAAATACATCAAGATCAATTATTTTCCCCCAGCAACAACAAACAAACAAACAAACAAACAAAAAGTATATCGTTGACCGTGAACTGAGAGAGAATCCGACCAACCCCACTTTCGCAGATCGTTATCCGAGATTGTTATCTCTCGCATCCGAACATGCAATATCTCGCCAATTCCAAAATAAATAAATAAGTAAAAAACGACTAAGGTAGTAGTACGGTCATCCATTTCGCCGCCCCTCGCCAACGTTTTGCCACACTAATTGTTCAACGCCACGACATTTAAACTACCTGAAAACGCACCAACAATAAATTATTGCGAAAACCTCACACATGCACTCCGTTATTAAAGCCGAGTTTAACTCGAATTCCCAACACCCTCCGTCGAAACACGACTAATTGATTACCATCGCATCACCTACGACCCTTGCAAATTATTAATAAATGAATGGGGGAGGGAACCATGTTAACCCCAATATCATTCATTCCATCAATTCATAGTTTTATATAAAAAAAAACAATTGGACCCAGAACTATACCTTGGAGAACACCACAGCAATAATGATTTTGTTGAAATTATTTTAAAAAGATGAAATATCGGTTATGGTTATGGACTTTGACGTGATATCGCCATATTTTTCTCTTCCCGGCTTCCGTTTCCTGCGGGCGAAAGTGGAAATAGTGATTTTTCATATTTTATTTTTTTTTTTGGGAAAAATTTAGGGTCGCTAAACGTCCGGCAATTTCCGGTTGCCTGCAATTTTTTAAGGGTCCGCTCGAATGCCTCAAAGCCGACTTGGATGAAATGACTCACGACGACCGACCGAAAGCCCATAACCATTGCGAAGAGTGCCTGTTCGAGCAGAATAGAAAACGATATTGCGAGGTTAACAAACCCTTATCCATAATTTCAGCTATAAAGACATATTCGTTGTAGAAATATTAACTAAATCAATGCATAAATATTGAATATTTTCAAGCAGCATGAATAGGCACTAAAATATTGGTTTCGTCGATCAGCGATTTCGAAATATCTTAACGACTTCTCCACGAGGCAGTGAATGGCACGCACTTAATTAGTCTTCCATGACTCGACGTTCCTACACAAGAACAATTTATGGCAGAGTCCGCAAAAGGCATTAACCAGTAATTGAATTCACTTTACTAAAATGTAAACTTATTTTTTTTATTAATTATCTATAATTCTCGTAATAAGAAAATAAATTTTATACAAAAATGATGATCAAACAAAAAAAAAATAGTAAAATAAATCATGGAAATTGTGCGGTGGATTAGTGGAGTTGGCAAACAATGATGGAAATAATTTAATCTCGTCGGTTGTTTACAATGCGCAATTTAAATTAATTTTGATGGAAATTCCCGAAAAAAAATATAAACTGCAAATAGAGCAAACGGCAAAACAACCGACAGAAACAAACAAACTGAACGCGATGAAAGCTGAAAGCGAAAACGGAAATAAAACTGGTGAAAATGAAAATTATATGTATGCAAATGGGACGATGGGCTTTTCGGAACCCACAGTTTTTTTGTTGTTGTTGTTATTGTTGTTTCTTTGTATTCCATTGTTGCAGTCGAAACAATGAGAATAAAATTTAGTTACAAAATTTCGCAAAAATTAAACCATTTGTTAGTATATATATTTTGTTATGAATATGATATTATGATATTAGTGAATGTTTACAAAATTTAATTGTGAATTGTTTGTGAGTGATTCTGTGTGTTGCATCTGGATGTAAATTGCATTCGTTATGCATAATCAATTTCTTGGAGGAGAGATAGGAAGAGAGAGGGTCAACATTGCTGTCCGCAAATGCACGATGAAAGGGCTTTGTTTGGTTGGGTTTGCAGAGCCAGTTAATGCAGGTCTGCTTTGTGGCCTGAGGTCTAATTGTATATCTAAAATGAAGTGTCACGAGGTCGGATTCCCATTCGAAGGAAGAGGGGACAAAGACGAGATAAGTTAATCAGGTTTTGTGCGCGCACACACAGACTGACCCAAATTAGTTTCCGAACACTACCAGACCAGAGACACCCACACAGAAAGCCCTTCGATGCGCTGTTCCATGCCCATCGAGGCTCTCGTTAAATCAGATTAAGTGGATTAAGACGTGGGCCAGATGTAAACACTCCGGTGCACTTTGCTCCTTGCTAATTAACGCTCTCAAATGGGGATAAACGCGCCGATAAAATCGATATACGGGAAACATCAAAGCTTCGTTCTGGCAACAAGTTATTATCGAAACCTTTGCACAAGATGCATTTCGGAGATCATCAATAACTTCCCATCTCTCTCTCCCTTCTATCGCGCAAAGAATTTAATTGCGTCTTCAAATCCAATACCCGATGCCTTTGCATCATCCCCAGAGATGCTGCAGCCTTTGTAGCTTTGAAGCCCACACGAAAATCTAATTTTCTTTAATTAGTTTCCTCCAATAATTAAATTTCTCCAAAGCACAAAGGAAATCCTCATTCTTATTCACAATTTTCCAATACACAATTTTAATCTACACTCAAGCTTTTCATTCCCATTTTTATTTGATACAATTTTCTTATAATTAATTTCCACTAAGCAAATCCTTGCATAAAACTAATTATTCATTATTCCCATTTTTTTCTTATTTTCTTTTTGCTTCGATTGAAATGCGTGTAGTGTATATAAATCTTTGATACGATCTGAACGTTGAATGAATTTAGTCTAAGCATCTAATACCATGCTCGTTATTATCAGATGGAAGTTACCGCATTCGATAGCATCGACGTGATTGCGGTGATGCAATCACCGCCCCGATAAAATTACGTTTGAAGAAGCCTGGAAAAACTCAATTTCCACGACGACGCAATTTATTGCATATCATTACCATCGACTATCTAGCTTCGTGTAATGCGCAACGAGATCGATGTACAACAGACAACGAAATTGATTCTTAACTTCGAATTCAATGAGTATTATTATAACTATTCTAATAGTTTCAAGTAAAAGTTTGATTTTATAAATATGATTCAATTCTTTGTGAGGTCGTGCATATCTGAATCAGAGATCTGCATGCGTACATACCGCACATTTAGTTTATGATAGCTCGCGTTTTTTTTTTATTTTGCTTATTTCTCTTGGTACTTTATTTTTTTCGTCATCCCTTCTTTTTGTGTACCGAATGCCGTGTGCACAACCTTGCGAACAATGAAATCGTGATCCGCCAATATTTATGAGTCCACTTAAATGGACTTGTCGTTATTATATGAAGCGAATGCATATAAACTGTCCCCTACGTGAATTCCCTTCCCCAAAGGAAAAACACAAACGTTTCGACGTTCGAGGATTCTCGAACATCCATCCAGTCTTGTTTATAACCTTTGTTCTTCCCTTCACTTCCTATCCGCAGAATTATTGCATTTACAATTCACTATCCTTTCGAATTTACAAAAAATAAACTCTATTTTTTTATAAAACTATAATTTTCTCTATAAAAACAACGAAAACTATTTGAAAACTTAATTATATAAATCCATTAGAGAAGATAGTAAATTTCGTTTCCTTTCAGAATTCCGAAAATCTCTGTGCAATCTCTGCAGCGAATTTCTCGGAAGAGATCTTTCTCTCTGATTTATTTGATGCAGCCGTGTAACTGCCTTCGAGGATTATCTTATCCCATGGAATCGGAATAAATATCTGTACGTAGAGGAGGAAAACCTTCCGTTTCGGTCCGAGCTCTCACACACACACACACACACATCGCGTTCGTACGGAACACGTTTTACATTGTAATGGAAAAAAGAAACGAAGCTTCATACATGCCCGAACGATACGGTAAATTATTGATGGATCAAGATAAACTGCTGCTGCATAAAGCATGTTCGCTGCTTCGCTAATCCGTCTCTCACGCAGACGGATTAGATGCGTGCAGACAGTTCTTCCCAACACTGATATTCAATAAATTTATTAATAATTAATAATTTTTATGAGTTTACTGAATTTATTATAGCGAAAATGTAGGATGTTAAATATAATTTTTGTGAGTGTCTGTACGAATGATGCGACAAATCGATAACTAATCGGCGTGAGTGAGTGTGAGAGGGGGTGGTTTAATTATGGAGCGATCATAAATCATGCTAATATGCAGAGTCACCACTGACTCAAGTCAAATTGGCTGCAATATTGACCGCACATGAATCAAAACCGCTGGTAATTGCGAACGGAATTCCGGCGGCAAACAAACGAAAGGAAGCAAAAAGTATAGAATAGAAGAAGGGAAGGAAAAAGGAGAGAAGGGAATTTCCGGTGCAATCAAGGATCACAACCACGAGAAGATCGAGGGTGCAGCATCGTCACAATCCTGAAGATGGTCATAATGAAGACCGCTTCTTTCTCTCTTCCTCTTTGATTTATGGCCTCTGTAAATTAAATAACGGCGCTATGATTTAATAAAGCCTCCCGGGGTTTAGGTCCTGACGTGCGCCCTAATTGATTAATACAGCATTTATGGTGGAACGAGCGAAAAGAGAAAATAAGGATTTTCGTTAGAGGTAAACACACACACACGTAACCCAAACGTTTCCAACTATTGACGAACGAAGAATGGCAACAATTAAGTTGAAAAGTAATTAGTATGTGCCTTGGGTAAAGAATTACCACTTTCGTTCTCCTGAGCTGAGCGGAGGGGGCGACAATGAGTGCTTATAAAATGCTGGCGGGAGCATTAAAAAGTTTGACAGATTTCAACTTTCGCAAGTCCTACGCGATAGCTAGTCTGCCAGCAGGGACAGGATTATAAAGTTTGCCACGTGCAATAAAGACCCATCAAAATTGCCCCTCGCTAAATCCAAGTACAAAACGATTGTAATTGTCACATTGAAATAATAATTTTCAATAAATTTAGTTAAATAATAAAGTATAGATGGCGTTTTTCTGATGCGATGATTAGTATGTTTAGGTTGTATGAAATGTGATGCTTTTTGGGGGAAGGAAGGATTTAAATTAATTGTAAGGATGATGGGTGTGCTAAAAGTATGCGAGGGTGACACAATGGCAGGAACTCCAAAAATAAATTTAAAGCAGGTTGATGTGCATGAGATGGACAGAGACAGTGAGATTGAGTGAGGAAAAGGGAGAAAGGGAAAGAGAGTCCATCTAAAAGTAAAACGTTTGTAAATGTAAATGAGAGTGAAAGGGTGCGCATTGAAAGCCAGTCGTAAGCATGTATAATTCATGAGGGAACTAAGTCGGACACATTCTGCACTTATCACCGGTCCTGACACTGCGAGAGGAACGTGCGTCGCATCCTGGACTTTGTAGAAGTGGAATTCTGGATGGATAATACGAAAATATTAAGAAATATACAAAAAGTGATATAGAATTTAAGGGATGTTTTGTCGCAAGTTTTGTAGAATTCAAGTGGGTTTTCCCCATATCGCGCATTATTATTAAATGTAAGAGGTTGAACCTTAAATACGGTCATTTTAATGTTTCATACTTTTAAACCACAAACGGACAGCCATAAGTCACCGAAAGCGGCTTACCGTAAGCCGCTTCCCCTGTTTTAACATGCATGGAGACGTAAAATATGAATTCTCTCTCTTCCCTAATCTATTATTCCTGAAGGGCGCACACACAAGAGAAGAGACGACAGAAAATAAATATAAAAAAAAAACACACACCTCTCGCAGACGTTCGTAAGCGTAAAACAAAACAGCTCGTCTGCACCGCCACCTTTGACTTCTTCATCTATTTCTTTCTTTCTTTTGTTTGTTCCCATCATCAAATGTTTTGTTGCTGTAGTGTATAGTGTTTATTCCCGGGACGCATTCGGAAAGTTTATATGGGAAAACCCGCAAATTACTTACCAGACCGGAAATTAAAATTTATTATTTACAACTTGGCAATTTGTAGATTTAGCCGCAAGACGCTCTGGGATCCTCCGAGGAGCTTAAATTAATCCCGTTACCAGCCGGAGCGGATGCCGTTTTCGACCCTCCTCCACCTCCTTTCTCCACCACCTCATACTCATCTTCATCCTTCGGCTTTGGTCGCCGCGGACGTACGTACTCTGATCGAATATTTTATGCAGCAGCATTATCTTATTCCGTAAACCATTTTCAAGATTTTTTTTTTTCGTCCAACAACTGTGGAAAAAGAATCTCGAAACAATGAATCGAAGCAGCAAAATATTACAGGTTGGAAACTATTATTATTTGCTTTCTGCGGGATTTCATCCACTTTTTACTGTTCTTGTTTTTTTCCTAACAAAACACGTATATCGAACCAAATGCTTTCCTATAGCGAACGCAGCAGCAATCACTCTCACATCGATTCGTAATCGAAAACCTGACATTCCCATGAGCATCTTAAAAGCAATTATATGAAAGCGGATCATTGCTGCAACAACACAAAATTCACGTTATTTCTAAGTAAAATTTAATTGGTGAGAGAAAAAGAGAGAGAGAGGAAGAATGACATTGATTCTGAGGTAAATGGAAAGAACGTTGACAGAATCTGATTTGAGATTGCATCGAAACTGAAAGGAAGGTAAACGCCTTTTTGGAAATGCGAAATTATCATTTATTGCCGTACGATTCCGGCGCTGGACGGAATAATGGTTGTGTTTAAATCCCAGTGATTGCGAGCATATATCACTGCGAAATTTATGCGCGACATTCGGACACGAACACGCAGACCCCGGGTGAAATAATGAATCTCGAAATTATACCCGAGGCCCACCAATACCCATATCCATTGCCCACAACCGCAGCCCCAACGAAGATCCTTTTCACTGCGCAATATTCCAATTCAGTTTTGAAGGATTATTACTAAAAAAAATCAAACAAATTTATTTATTAATTATCCTGAAAGATAATATAATAAGTTTAACAAGGCAAGTGCCTACAAAACCTGTTGTCCTTTTTATTGTTGCAGTCTGGATTTCGACCATTTCTGGCGAGCGCGCCAATTAAAACGCTCACAGGATGAGGACAAAATATTATTTCATTCCTTAACTTCAACTCTTCTTGGCCATTACCACCAGACTCGAGGAGCGTCGACGTAAGAAAGTTACTTATAGCTCTAGATGGTATCTTCAGGAAGTAATCGATTGGGCACGAAACTCTGATCATTAACGACCTTCCCCGATTGTTTCTTTGCTTGAATTTTTCTTCTCACCACCAACGTTAAGAACAAAAGGTGGAGAGGATTTGAAGGCATAAAGAACGTATAAAAAAGCAAGAAAAATACATGTTTCTCGTTCTTTTTATATTCCTGGATGTAAAAGTTTTATTTGATGTAAGCTTGCCGCAGCTGCGGGTGCTGCTTTATTATTTTGACGGCTTCGCAAAGTTCACTCAACCTTTTTACACACACACACACATATACTCACGCACCAATGGCGTATTCTGCTTTTCCAAAAGAAAAAGCTGGATTTTCAATTAACTCCGCCATTGGGAAATCCTCCTACGCTTGGCTTAATTGCCCCACCAATTAGTTCCATTCAATTCGCATTAACAGCTTCACGTCCAGAAGACTTTTATCCCAAGTCAACTCAAACCATCAACAATTTTCAACTGCTCTCCACTTCTCTAACAATAATACACAATTTTATTCAATCTTTTTTCGATAATGAATTCGAAGTATTTAGGCTTTAATTTTAGTATACTTGTAAGTTAATTTTTTAAGTGATGTTAAATTGTGTGATTGAATCTGACGAGTATATATGTTTTTTTATTCTTCTTGAATTGTTGAGAGGTGGTTGATTGCTTGGGGGAGTTGTAATTGGAGTGAAAATAGTGAAGCTGCATAGCCGCAAGGTTCTTATGTTAATTTCGGCAATAAAAGGAAACAAAGGGGAAGAATTGGCTGGCTGCAGCCATTCCCTCGTTCCTTCCGTTCTTCCCTCATTCTCCGCGAAGAGATGGATTCGTTTTTATAACCGGAGGGACGGACGTAAAAGTGGAATTCGTAAAAGTGAATTAGGAGTTGTTGGTTGGCAATTTCGCGTGATGGCTTGACGGTACGTTCGTACGTTATTAAGGAACCGCAGTTCCTCAACGTGTCCATGCACATTTTTTTACGCCCCTCCGCGCACTTGCTTTTCTTTTCTTTTTCATTTCTTTCTCTCGCGTGCAGGAGAATTCCCCATCGTGTCGTACGTTAGCACTTTCGAAAAAGGGAGGTTGAGGAACACGTGGATAGTGTGAGAGAGATTACCTCCGAGGCACCATACATCGTGCTTTACCGACCGGAAACTCGTTCTTCTTCAACAAACCCCCTCTTAAACATTTCGACGATTGCACCGCAAAACTATTAGGGACGACCACTCTCCGCGAATAAACACCAACCCCCTAACGTTATTACCAAACCAGGTGGCTATCACGAACAAAGAGAAAAAATATATATAAGTTGATGATGAAGAGAGGGAAACGTGAAATACAAGCGGAGATAGGAATATGACAAAGTCGGTATGTGTGTGCGGTTTTGATTGAATGAAAATTGCTCATCCTGCGTGAAATGATGTATCCTTCGGATTCAGATAAGAGCCAGGACTCTTCCAGTCCTTCTTTCACATTCTTTCTCTCTATCCAACGCACGTTCACCTAACTCTAGACGTGACATATTTTTTCTCTCAATCTCCGAGTCCCGACTATTTGTTTCGAGGCCTCCACGACAAACAGAGCACTCCTGGGAATACCTAAACAATATCTAACAAATTCTTAGTCCGAACCAGCAAAAACGATAATACGACTTCGAGAAAGTAAATTCATTTTTCTTCCATTTCCATCAAAATTTACTTAGATTTTTTTCCCCTTTGTCTACACATTCTATTTCAACAAAATGAAATCTCATATTATTATATATTATATTAAATTTAAGAGTCTACATGTAAAAGTCAATATATAAAATAAATTACAAAAAAATGAAATAATAATTTTGAATTATAATTTTTATAAAATTTTGATATATTTAAAGTTTAATCTGTTTATTTACAATTTCATAAATGTTTACTTAAAATTTGTAATAAGAAGTAATAAAAAAAACTGTATTGTTTGAGCATCGAATATATTTCTTATTATTATTTTTTTCTTTCATGAAAGTGTACATATCAAACAATGTTTATTCGGTGAATAAATCTGTTTATGGATCTATGCAAGATAAACATCTGGAGCGCGGCAATTTCGCATGGTATGTGCGAGTAATTACGCCGCCTCCGAAACCCTCCGCCAGCCGCTGCCGCCGACGTAATTAATCTTTTACTTTGCGTAACATTTGAGCCGGTTATTATTTATGCGAAAAGGTCGCCGTATGCAAACGCGATGAATGGATTATAATTTATCTTGTTTTGCCGAAGTTTCAATTAGCCATCCTTCACGTAAGTTAGCAAAAATAAGCGAGAGCTTAATTACGTGCGACGATAGTCGGACTTCGTGTAAAGCCTTGAATATATATATATTTGATATAACTTTCGTTTTATTAAAACTTCAACGATTGAATAGGGTCGAAAAATGTTCTTCACTGAGAGGAGAGTAATTTTTTTTATATATATTTTATAGTGCGGATCTTTAAATCGTAAAATATATGTGTATATATGAAAACGTATGTATTGTGTTTATGTACATAGGAAAGCAGAGACGGGATCTCTTCTGGAAAACGAGGAATTGCTCATTGACCGGAAACGCCGAGCGCGGTGTTTGCTTATGCCGGTCTGAAAATAAAGTTAATCCTGGAGGACATCCGGAGGGGTTGCCGAAGAGGATGGATGAAGATTTTGCCTAACTTTCCCGTATATGATGTTTGCATTCAAACATTGCGACTTCCTTTGTCCCATCTCGCTACCTTATTTCTTTCTCCTTCCTCCTTTTTTTTATCTCATCTCCTATTTTTTCCTGTGTTCTCCAAAGGACAAATTGCACTATAGTTTGCGTATGTGTGAACGGAGTATTGATTGTCGGCTGCGCTAAGAATTTCCCAGAAGACATCTCAAGTCTCCCAGTGTTGCGGCTTGGTAACCCGCCCCACTTCGACTAAGGGATGATATTGCTTTGTCTCGTGTCACATTCTGGAGCGCTCCTGTATAGTTTTAGCATGTGTGGTAACTTACCCTCTCCACCCCCCGGATCCGCCCATGCACGGATCATCTTTTATTAAACGAAATCAGAACCCGGCGCATCCACCAAAAAACAACCAAACCCTCAATCATTAGCTAACGTAAACCATAATAAATCCCGCCTTTAAAATGTCATCCGCCAAAGTTTCATTGAAAAAAATAAATAAAGAATTCTTCCCTTCTTCAGTTCTCTCGGTTTGCTATAAAGCATCCGTTTTATTGCGAGACAATAAATTTTAGCGCGTTTTACGTGAACAAACGGGCGTGTTTTTTTTTCTCAAATGCCAAGATTTCTGTACGCTATTTAGGTGAACCCCTTTTAATTCCTCACGTCGACTTCCAACCATAACTTCTCTCACCGCCTTATTTTTTTTTCTTCATCCTCTTCGCACTAATGGTCCTCCCGTTTTCGGACGCTGCAAATACGCACAAACCCAACGGCCACCTCGTAAATAACGAGACGGAAAATCCAACAAAAAAGTCATCCGGAAAAGACGCAGACCACGCATCAATAAGAAAACCCGCATTAAACTTCAATCTTCAACAGATAACCCTTGACCCTTCTTCAACAAACTTTCTTTATAGTTCAAAAATTATAAACTTTTTCTTTAAGAATCACAAAATCATTATTTTTCTTATTAAAAATATTCAATTATCTTTTAAAAAGTGTACATTATTTTATAATCAAATTAATTTATAAAAGTGTAAATTATTTGCTTTGTTTTTTCAATAATCCTTAAATCTTTCATTTCATATTTATTCAAAATTAAATTATGAAATCGTTTTAGGAAAGTGTAAATGAAAACAGGGGCATTAATTATATGTAAAAGCGAGGAGGATCGTGCGTTTCATTTAGTATCCGCTTTAGTCCGATGATGATGATGTTTTATATATAAATCTGCAGATAATTAGTATTTTCCATTGAGCCGCATTTATTTGTTGATTCTGCTGGAAGCGGCGCACGATTTACAATATCATTCGTTTCCAATTGTATTTGCATAAAAGTGAATAAATAATTAATTATTTTCGCTTTGTGGCATTCATCGATTCGGAAAGAAATAATTACACAAATACAAAAAAATAATAAAAATAAAACAACGCGCATTATCCCGACCCCATAAACCGAATCGTAAATCAAATAAACATTTACGACGACCGTTAATTTACAATTACCGTTAATTAATGCCTTGCATCGTCGGAAATAATAATAATCGAAAATATCTTTAATTTATTGTCAATTACGAACGTTTTGTATACATTTATAAATATGCATTTTACTACATGTTTATAGTTTATGTTTAATTGAATTGAATGGATACTAATTAATTTTAATAGCTTTAATAACTAAATTAAAGTTAAAAATTGAAGTTAAAAATTAAGATAAAAGTTAATTTTGGAGCAATTAATTTCGATTGAGGATTACAAATATTGGATTCATTTTGAGGATGAGCCTCCTCTCCCTCCGGCTTATTGTTTTCGGATTACCAAAAAATCGCTTAATCCGATTTGCGGCGATTCACAAAAAAGGTGTTTAGTAGCTTAAATAGTCATGTACTTAAATCGATTCCAAATGAATTATTACAGTTTTTTTTCAGTATTTTAAAAATTTCAGGATTTTAAATTTTACAGTATTTGAAATGATTTTTTAAAATTTATATATCATATGTAGACGTTGATTGTTTTGCTACAATAAGACAAATATTTTATTGAGAGATAAACAATATTAATTTTAATTTCTTTAATAAAATTCAAAATTAATAAAAATTTTAACAGTAAAACTTTTTCAACATAAAGTTTTTTTTTTCTAAAAACGTGTATAGAAATGTAATATACAGAAATTAAATTAAGTTTTTTTATTCCAAACGAATTCATATAAAATTTTTAGGATTTTAAGTTTTACAGTATAAAAAAATAAAATTTGAAATGATTTTTTAAATTTCTATATCATTTCTTAAGAATATGTAAATGTTTTGATATAAAAAGAATAAAAAAATATTTTATTGAAAGGAAAACAATATTAATTTTTATTTCTCTAATAAATTTTAAAATTAATTATAATTTTAACAGTAAAACTTTTGCAACATAAAGTTTTTTTTTCTAAAAATAATGTGTATAGAAATGTAATATACAGAAATAAAATTAAGTTTTTCGATTCCAAACGAATTAATATAAAAATTTTCAGGATTTTAAGTTTTACAGGAAAAAAAATTAAAATTTGAAATGACTTTTTTAATTTCTATATCATTTCTTAAGAATATGTAGATGTTTTACTACAAAAAGAAAAATATTTTATTGAGAGATAAACAATATTAATTTTTATTTCTTTAATAAAATTCAAAATTAATAAAAATTTTAACAGTAAAACTTTTGCAACATAAAGTATTTTCTTTTCTAAAAATAATGTGTATAGAAATGTAATATACCAAACGAATTAATATAAAATTTTCAGGATTTTAAATTTAACATTATTTGAAATGATTTGTAAAAAAATTCTATATCATTTCTTAAGAATATGTAGATGTTTTGCTACAAAAAAAAACATTTTATTGAAAGGGAAACAATATTAATTTTTATTTCTCTAATAAGTTTAAAAATTAATTAAAATTTTAATTTTCTTTTCTAAAAAAATGTGTATAGAAATGTAATATACTGAAATTTCAAAAAAATCGAACATACATACTTAATGTATTAATGTTTTTTTTTTCGGCTTAATTAAAATTTAATTAAAGCACCGACATACTTTTTTTTGTACGTCGAATATCGAAGCTCGTACATAATCGCAAAACTTTCCGAGAGTGGCGCACATTTACCTGGTTACTTATGCATGTGCTCCGGCGGTTTTGCTTTTGTTTCCATTGTACTTTCTTGTCCTGCCGCGTCTCGATCCTAATTTATGTATCGCGAAAATTCCTGGCGCGAAACATTGTAGTACGTACGGCAGAATGGCGGAGGTTCATTTAAATATTTAGCATTTTAATTAGGGGAGCGCCGTTCTACAACCAAAAAAAAAAAATATTTTATAAATATAAAGCAGCAGCAGCAGCAGAAATTTGAAGCATTCGCAATTAAATTTTAGAAAGGATGGATAAAAAAATTCTGATAACCGCGCGGTTTAATATTATAATACACAAAATTAATTTAATTAAGCGGAAGGTGTTCGAAATTCCTGCGGTGGTTTTTGTATTTTAGGGTGGATGCGCATGTGATGGTCATAACAGTTTGCCGCCTCCCCTTTGGTGAAATGCAATATGTTGCCACCACCCCTTGAGCGAGTCTAATGTCAAGAGATTTGCAAGAGGTGGACGCAACGATTCAGGGGTTGAAGAGTTATGTCTGCGTGCACTTAACAGCTCGACTAATTTATCACACACCCCCTTATATCTATATTTCATTTTGCTATAATCCCATTGATTTATTCAATTTCTCACTTTAGATTTAATATAAGGAAATAATAACAAACACAAATCATACATTTTAAGTTAATTATTGGTATTTTTACAATGATTTTTTCATGTTAGAAATTATGAAAAGGATGTAACTAAAAATTAGTGTCTAAAATCATACATTTTAAGTTAATTATTGGTGTTTTTACATTGATTTTTTGATGTTAGGAATTAATAAATGGATGTAATTAAAAATTAGTGTCTAAAATCATACATTTTAAGTTAATTATTGGTATTTTTACATTAATTTTTTGATGTTAGGAATTAAGAAAAGGATGCAACTAAAAAATAGTGTCTAAAATCATACATTTTAAGTTCATTATTGGTATTTTTACATTGATTTTTTGATGTTAGGAATTAATAAATGGATGTAATTAAAAATTAGTGTCTAAAATCATACATTTTAAGTTAATTATTGGTATTTTTACATTAATTTTTTGATGTTAGGAATTAAGAAAAGGATGCAACTAAAAAATAGTGTCTAAAATCATACATTTTAAGTTCATTATTGGTATTTTTACATTAATTTTTTGATATTAGAAATTAATAAAAGGATGTAACTAAAAATTAGTGTCTAAAATCATACATTTTAAGTTAATTATTGGTGTTTTTACATTGATTTTTTGATGTTAGGAATTAAGAAATGGATGTAACTATAAATTAGTGTCTAAATTAATTAATTATTGGTATTTTTACATTGATTTTTTGATGTTAGGACTTAAGAAAAGGATGTAACTAAAAATTAGTGTCTAAAATCATATATTTTAAGTTAATTATTGGTATTTTTACATTGATTTTTTGATGTTAGGAATTAAGAAATGGATGTAACTATAAATTAGTGTCTAAATTAATTAATTATTGGTATTTTTACATTGATTTTTTGATGTTAGGAATTAAGAAAAGGATGTAACCAAAAATTAGTTTCTTTGGTAATGAAGTTAATTGTAAATTCTTTGTGTGTCTCGAATGGTTAGGAATGGGATCGGATCCGCAGAATGCGCTGATTCGGTCCAGTAATTGTTGGATGCTGCTGCTGTTTGTGCTGCTTCTGCATGGTTTGTGGAATGAGGAGACGACGTAATAAATAGTTGGCAAAGTAAAGACCGGATAATTACGGAGGACGTCGCGCGACGCGCGTATTTTATTAAGTAAAGCTTAAGAAGGAACATGCTTCAAGACAATAAAGCGGACGATTAAGCAGCGACGTGTATATAAAGCACGGCGAGATTTGCTTTCGCGCTCAACGACAATTAGCAATGCTTGGATAATAATAATATCTACTACTTCTACAAAACCACACAGCTTCAAGTCTATATGCTTGATATTTCCTATTATTTCCTACTGGAAAATTATACCCAACATTTGAAAACTTAAAAAATAGTGAAAATATCTAAATATTAATTAATTACTGACTGACATTACGATTTCGCAAATTCGGTGTATTATTCCTAATGTGAAGGTAATTAACAGAGTCAACGTTAATGTTGAGTCTGTGCGAGGTGGAAAAGGTCGTTACAAAAACAGAAACAGGGAAAATCCCAAATTGTATTGTAAAATATTTCTGCTGCCGCTGGTAGTATCACCAGGTTTTTGTTGTTGTTACACAATGTTTGGCGTTTGCTGATTTTATTTACTTTCGCTGCAGATAAACCCCGTATACATATTTGCGTGTGTTTCTGTGTTCGAGCTTCATTTCGGAATTAAATTAATGAGAAATATGCATGTGCGTATGTACGTACAAATTGACTCGGTTAAATTTCATTTCGGTTCAAATGCGCCGGGAATTTCGTTGCGCGCTTTGAATTCGCGAATTAATTATCGCGGATAAACAATCCAATCAATACGATTTTTGGAGGGAGACGGCGGCAACACAATACGGCATTAATTTGGCAATAAATGCGCGACGGCCGCAACAACAGAAAAAAATTACAAACACACACAGAAACTCGCACGCATAACTAAATTACAATTTGGAACGCACCGCAGTTACATCATCGGTTTATTGTGGGGAAAAACTAAAGTAAAAGAACGATTATTTGTGGACGATGTAAATTGAAATGCTAGCAATATAAATCAGAATATGTTCGTGGATAATGCAGAGTTTAAGTATATAGTAATAAGGGCGAAACTATTAAATAGTACTTGGAGGGAACTTATCGTGCTACGTTTAAAGTTTAATGAAAACCAAGCGAAGGGACCGAGCTTCAGCGTGTGTATAAGTGTGTGTATGCTCATCCACTTTCCCGGCTGAAAATAAAATTAAGTTGCGAAGTTCAGATTATGGCGGAGCTCAGGGGTGGTAGTAGTAGTAGTTGCGATTTCGGGGCTAACAGCATTAACCCCCGTCGCCGTTATATAAACATCCTGCAAAGTGGGATGAGCACTTACACCAAAAATTATGAAATGAATTTAAAGGCAAAAAACTGAATTTCAAGAAAAATAAAATACATGAAAATTATTTATATAATACAAAATATTATTTAAAGAATAGCAAAAAATAATAGTGAAAATTACAAAAAATTGAAATAAATAAATAACAGAAACAAATTGAAGATTGTAAAAATTATTTGATTTTTTTTTAAATTATTTGATTGTGAAAAATCACATTAAAATTGTGAAAATTATATTTGAAAAGAAAATTAAAAAGAAAGTAATAAGGAGAAAAACATGAAGGGAAAAAAATAGAATATAAACGAAAATAGTGGGGCGCACGAAAAATATCTTTAGGAGTTTATGAAAGAATTTCGAAAATCTCATTAAAAAAAATTCGATTTCTTGAAAATCAAATAAAACTATAGAGAAAATTATGTAATGAGAGGAAAATTAAAATTACTTAAAAAAAAACATAAAAATTGAAAATTGTGAAAATTATTTGTTTTATTTTAATTATTTGATTGTGAAAAATCATATTAAAATTGTGAAAATTATATTTGAAAAGAAAATAATGTATGGGTGAAAGAAAGCAATAAGGAGAAAAACATGAAGGAAAAAAAATCGAATAAAAATGAAAATAGTGAAGCGCACGAAAAATCTAAAAGTTTATGAAAGAATTTCGAAAATCTCATTCAAAAAAAATCATATTTCTTGAAAATCAAATAAAACTATAGAGAAAATTATGTAGAGGAAAATTAAAATTACTTGAAAAACAAACATAAAAATTGAAAATTGTGAAGTATTTGTTTTATTTTAATTATTTGATTGTGAAAAATCATATTAAAATTGTGAAAATTATATTTGAAAAGAAAATAATGTATGGGTGAAAGAAAGCAATAAGGAGAAAAACATGAAGGAAAAAAATCGAATAAAAATGAAAATAGTGAAGCGCACGAAAAATCTAAAAGTTTATGAAAGAATTTCGAAAATCTCATTCAAAAAAAATCATATTTCTTGAAAATCAAATAAAACTATAGAGAAAATTATGTAGAGGAAAATTAAAATTACTTGAAAAACAAACATAAAAATTGAAAATTGTGAAGTATTTGTTTTATTTTAATTATTTGATTGTGAAAAATCATATTAAAATTGTGAAAATTATATTAGAAAAGAAAATTATGTATGGGTGAAAGAAAGTGATAGGGAGAAAAACATGAAGGGAAAAAAATCGAATAAAAATGAAAATAGTGGAGCGCACGAAAAATCTCTATAAGTTTATGAAAAAATTTCGAAAATCTCATTAAAAAAAAATCAGATTTCTTGAAAATCAAATAAAACTATAGAGAAAATTAAGTAATGAGAGGAAAATTAAAATTACTTGAAAAACAAACATAAAAATTGAAAATTGTGAAGTATTTGTTTTAAAATAGTGGAGCGCACGAAAAATCTCTGAAATAATTTCGAAAATGTCATAAAAAAAATCAAATTTCTTGAAAATCAAATAAAACTATAGAGAAAATTATGTAAAGAGAGGAACATTAAAATTACTTGAAAAAAAAAACATAAAAATTGAAAATTATTTGTTTTATTTTAATTATTTGATTGTGAAAATTATATTTGAAAAGAATATTATGTATGGGTGAAAGATAGTAATAAGGAGAAAAACATGAAGGGAAAAAAATCGAATAAAAATGAAAATAGTGGAGCGCACGAAAAATCTCTTTAAGAGTTAATGAATTATTAATGGGAGCTTCGAGATATCGCCCAGCGGAATCATGTTTAATTACACTCGGCCGCATTCTTTTATTGCCGTTCCATTCTCTTTCTTTTTTTCGCTCCTCAACATGCTCCATCTTGATTAAAACCTGCGTTAATTATGCAAGACAAAGACGTATAGGCCTTAATTAAAATTCGCTTTTCAATGTATAAGCATAAACACACATATATACACGGGGTTCTTCTGTTCACTGTTTGTTTTTTGTTAAATTTTTCTGTTCGCTTGTTTTGTTCATTTGTTTGTTTCTTCTGTTTCGGAATCGAAATCCTCCTGGCCACTAACGAAGTTTCGCCAAACAGAGAATGAATGCTCGGAATTAATCACGAAACGAAATTAGTTCTGTCTGCAAATTATTTCGTTGTTGCGATATTCATTTGCAATCGACGCAATCGTGTTTGAGGATTTAAATTTCCCATTCGATGTTAATTTTAACGAACCGTCAATTACCGATGAGCACGGGATCCACCTCCACTTGACGAATCACAACAATACCGGGGATTAATTAATCCCATCGTTGTAAACCAATGTTTAAGAGCAAACGTCGATTTATAAAATGATTTAATTAACAAATTTGTATTCAAATCTATAAGATAGATAATATTTATTTTTTAATGTTAAAAGTTTTAATTTAATAAAAAAATTGTATAATAAAATAATGCTTATTGCATTAATGTATAAGTTTGTAAACAGTTATGAATGCGTTCGCAATAAGTTTGATAATTAGAAAAGCTTTTCGCCATTAATTTACATATATGCCATTGTCAACCATAAATACAATTCCTCGTCCTGCTGCGGCGCCGTGGCTTTTCCATTAAAACTAGTTTCTGTACACCCCGAAAAAAAACGTTAAAAAATCGTCACGAATTAAGCCCTTTCCATAATACAAGCTTTTGCACTAAAACTAAACTTGTCCGGAGCCCCAATTTATTCTAATCTGCGCAGCCTGCGCACCGAAAGACCATCCCGTTTCGTTCCATCCATCGTCTCCATACGAGATTATTAAAACAAAAAAGAGAAATAAACTAACGACACATCCGGAAAATTTATTCGGATAAAGGGAATCCCGAGCATTCTTCATAAGCTTCGCATTTACATGCGAATAGTTTTTCGGAACTATAAATATATATGTATGCATGTGAAGACGTCCCCCCGAGGAGCCACTCCGGGTTCTCATTAAAATTCATGGAATCGATACACGTTTTACAGTTTTTCGAAAAGTTACGAAGGGTGCATCATCATCATCGTTGGAATGGAATAAACTTGCAGTGCTTTAGTGCGAATGTTGCTTTTTTTTATACATAGTGTTCGACTGTTAGCCTACGGGAGGCATCATCTAGGCAGTGCGGTGTAATAGGCATGAAAAAAGGGAGAGAGCGAGTGGGAGCGGGAGAGGCCAAAAGGTCACTCGGGGGACTCATCACATCATGGAGACTGATTGCCTAGTCGAATATGACCATTTCTCTTACGCTCTCTCACATATTTTTTTTATACTCCTCTTTCTTTCTTTCCTTCTTTCCTTCTTCTTTGCCCTCCACCATTGCCCCAATTCTAATTTATAGATGCAATATGCTGCGTTCGGTTGTTCCATGTAAGGGGGTAGTTTTTTTTATCCCAAAGAAAACAATTCATATAATTGTTTAGGGAGAGAAAAGTTACATTCAAAATTATATCTTTATCACTTATATTTTCGTTTGTACTTAAAAATTTATATTAATATCTTAGTAGATTTATCTTTACTACTAGTGTCACCTAAATATTGTCATTTTTATTTCTCTTAATTTTTCTACTAAATCTACTAAAATACTCATTCTATATAACATTTTTTATATCTTTTTTAAAATTGTTTATCTTGTAATTTCTGTAAATATCTTTATTTTATATGTGAGAATCTACCGAAAAATTCATTTTTTTATATCTTTAAACATTTGAGTTTATATTTACGAAAACATTTATCTTGGAACTTTTCGCAAAATTTTCATTTTTGTATCTTTATATTTTTATCTTTGAATCCATTGAAATATTGAATGATAGAAATATGTAATATAATATTGCTTGAGTAGTTTTATGTAGGAAAATATTATAAAAAGTTATGGGAAAGGCATTATTGAGTGCGATGATAATTTTTAATGAAAGCTTTCAACTCTCCCCATTAGTAGAAGTTTTGTGTGTGAGTGTATATGTATAACGTTCTCCGCATTTGAATATTCATTAGGGAATTAGTAAATGAGTGTAAAAGGGGTTTTAGGAAACGAGGGAATATGTTCGTTTCGACTATACGGACAACGGCAGAACGACCTGAAAATTAAGTCGTTTGCGTGGAAAATGGAATTCGGATGGAAACCGAAACCGAAAATGAAAACGAAGAAGAAATCCCATCGTTTTGTGTCGTTTATGACCTTTCCTCCCCGAGTCCAGAGTCGTGAGTTGATTTATTCGATTTTTATCGTCGACAGCCTAAATGGCCGTTAACGTGATAAAGTGCAGCATTGATTGTAATTAAGATCTCGGCAAATGTGCTTAGACCTCTTCTCTCTCTCTCTCTCTCCTCTATTCTCCAAAGGCTTTTTGTTTCCTACTTACTTTTTACTCGCAAACGTAAAACAGAGCGAACGAGGTCGAACGTTACGTTACGTTACGTTACTTTCCTTCTTCCTCCCTCAAAACAATTATCGACGCTATTTTCTCTCAAAGTACGTACTTACAAAGAACCAAGCGTATTGCTACAATAAATTAGAATGTATCAAATTCCTATGAGCTTATTTGAAGTTTAACAGTAAATTTCTATTTTTTTTAAAACACATATTTCATGAATTGATAAATTTGTCAAAAATTCTTCATTTCCAAATTGAATTTCTTAAGATACAAAATATTTATAATTTAAATTTTTATATAAATTCACAAAACCTGCAAATTTATCAAAGCTTAAAGATACATTGCAATCATATATTTATTTACATAATAAATACTAATTTTCTAAAGGTTAAAATTGTCCAAAATTCTTTATTTCCTAGACCACAAAATTCATGTTTTTTCTATATTTTATGAGAAAATTTTATTTTCATATTTATTATTTCAATTTTTATAGAAATTGACAAAACACTGCAAATTTTTCAAAGATTGCAATCATATTTATATACATAATAAATAATAATTTTCTAAAGGTATTTTCATTTTCAATAACGAAACTGTTTAATTATCCAAAATTCTTCATTTTCAAGTTTATTTTCTCAAAATCTTTAAGACATAAAATTCGTATTTTTTTATCCTGTATGAGAAAATTCATTCATTACATTGTTATCATATATTTACATACTAAATAATAATTTTATAAAGGTATTTTCATTATTAACAACGAAACTGTTAAAATTATTCAAAATTCTTAATTTCCAAGTTGATTTTCTCGAAATCCTTAAGACATAAAATTCCTATTTTTTTTATAGTCTATGAGAAAATTCATTCATTACATTGTTATCATATATTTACATAATAAATAATAATTATCTAATGGTATTTTTTTTTTCAAAAACGAAACTGTTAAAATTATCCAAAATTCTTAATTTCCAAGTCGGTTTCTCGAAATCCTTAAGACATAAAATTCGTATTTTTTTATACTCTGTGAGAAAATTAATTCAATACATTGTTATCATATATTTACATAATAAATAATAATTTTGTACTGGCATTTTCTTTTTCAAAAACGAAATTGTTAAAATTACCCAAAATTCTTAATTTCCAAGTTGATTTTCTCAAAATCCTTAAGACATAAAATTCCTATTTTTTGTATACTCTATGAGAAAATTCATTCATTACATTGTTATCATATATTTACATAATAAATAATAATTATCTAATGGTATTTTCTTTTTCAAAAACGAAACTGTTAAAATTATCCAAAATTCTTAATTTCCAAGTTTATTTTCTCGAAATCCTTAAGACATAAAATTCGTATTTTTGATACTCTATGAGAAAATTAATTAAATACATTGTTATCATATATTTACATAATAAATAATAATTTTCTATTAGTATTTAAAACGAAACTGTTAAAATTGTCCAAAATTTTTCATTTCCAAGTAGATTTTCTTGAAATCCTTAAGACATAAAATTCGTATGTTTTTATACTCTATGAAAAAATACATTGTTATCATATATTTACATTAATAAATAATAATTTTCTATTGGTATTTTTTTTTTCATGAACGAAACATGAAAAGATACCAATGTGTACCCACATTTTCTCTCTTTTTTTTTTAATTGTTTCATTCAAAAAGCAATGGCTTTCACATATTTTTTTTCTGTTATTAATGGTTTAACAGTGTAATATACGAAGAGGAGCGACACAGACGGATGATTAATGGCATCAAGGTACGAACGAGCCTTATCAGAGCCCTTTTGCTCTTGCACGTCGTCCGTTTTTCGAATGTACCAACAACGTAGATACACGCACCGTTACGTTATGTTACGTTATGTTATGATACACACATATATAATTTTTTCGTTGTTAAATACGCAACGCACGGACAAAGCCCGAAATGTGTTTGACAACCCGTTTTTCATACGCTCGTTACATAAATATATACATTTTATATTTACATGTTTTTATTCCTGTTGCCTCGTGTCATCACCTCCTGTCTGCCACGTCGCAATATTTCAACAACACAATATTTTTTTTGTCTGCGCCAAAAAAAAAAACTTCACTCCTTCCATTATTATATATTTAAAACTAATAAACTTCTCCTCTCTTCAACTTCATAAAACGATGATTAATTCAACGCTTTTCGCGAAGAAGAATTATAAATGCAATTGCCACGACTGCTTTAAAAGCGCGCACGAAACGAAACTTACGAACTTCCCCACTTCCCAATAATGACCGACAAAGTGTAACGAAAGATAAATAGTGCCTAAAAGGCTACATTATACCGGAAAGAAAATTGAAGAAGAAAAAAAAAACATCAAAAGGGCAAACCTTCCTTTATGGCTTTATGCAATAAACAACTTTCGACGAAATACGTCTCGGGAGTTTAACGAATATTACGTTTATTTTAATGCAGAAACTTTCTGAAAACGGTGCTATTCCCAAAAGCATCACACTTTAATAACGTTTATTCGTAATGTAATAAAAGCAGTTTTTTACGAATATCAAATGACACAATTTTAGTATAGTTAGCTTTTTTTATTAATTAATTTAAAAAAAAAACTATTTTATTGTCTTCAATAGAATTGATCAAATTAATTAGGATTTGATGAATATTGTGAAAAGTTGAAATCATGCTTGAGCTGCTTTTTGCAAAATAATTACGTATGTATGCATAAAGAGGAAACTGATGCGAAGACCATTAAATATTAAATAATTCCGTATGTGCACTTTTATTACGTAAATGCATGTAAGTTTCTAGCAGTTCACGAGAGTGAGAGACATGAAATTTTAAACTGTTTTTCTGAAAGATGAAAAGCTGGGCGAAGAACGTCCACGGGGACCCGGGCAGCTTTAAGATAGATATATAACATTGGCTGTCCATTAGAAAGCAATAAATCTGCTCGCAATATTTCATGACGTACCTTGCACGAAGATTTATCCTCGACTCCTTTTGCAAGCTAATAAATATCCCGTGCCTCCTCCTTCCTTTTTCAATATTCTCCACTTTATTTACTCGTTTTTATTTCCAAAACAATCTACTTTTTTTTCCCTTCGATGTTCTTCAAACCAAAAATCGAGCGCGTGTCCGCACACATTCATTCACGCGCGAAAACGCATTAATCTTCCAAAGCTCAAAACCACTTTTTGACAACTCCATTACATCTCTGACCCGGGTCATTAGTCATTAAGTCTTCAAGCTCTTAATTAACGCTTCCTGAATGTAATAACATTTTTTTTTTAAATCAATAATTTAAATAAAGCAATCGTTTTGGATTATTTCATCTTCGAGTAATCTTTGTAATATTTGTTGAAGCGTGTTTTTCGTAACTTGTTATTAACGAATCAATCCGCAGTGAAAATAATTAATTTAATCCTCGCTGAATGCGACGCTCGCAAATCCGACGCTAATGATACTAATTAAGATGCACGTGTCCTAATTATGGGCTAAGCGCCATCAATCCGAATCCTTTTGAAATTAACCGCAAAGTATATAAATTTATATTTTCCCCTCTTTCTTTCATCCCTTTTCTCCATAAGTCTCAGATACTAACGGCCGACTGCTGTCGAAATTTACTGCCGGAATGGTTCTTTCTCTTTTGTGTTTGTTTTGGGCCATTGTGTCTTATCGTTGTTGCAGATTTATGCACAATTCATTGATCCAACAATTATCCACGGATGATCTGGCTGCAGCAATAACCGCACCTCTTTCTAAATACGAAGCAAAGCATTGAAATCCTCGAACCACTCGAAACCCGACCCGGCAAGCTTATTGCCTGCTAACGATCTGCATATTACAAATTATTATGCTTAATTCGAGCGCTATTTCCTTTTCCCCGAATTCCCTTTCCTATACCTATACCTATACAATATCCTCGTTTTACAAGTACCACTCACTCTTTCCTCATCCTCTTCCTCCGGATATATATATGAGGCCATAGATGATGGTATTAAAAGGGAGAAACGTGGAAGATTTCAACGTTGTGAGCGCGTTTCTCGCTTTTACGATATGCTAAGCTTCCTACTAGGTATAATGTGAAACCCTTATCATTGTTTTAACATCATGTTTATTACTGCGGTGCACATACTCACATACACTTTGCATCCCCTTTAATACTTAACTGGGCGTAGTCCTGCATACATACGTTCGTTCGTTCTCGTGCGCTTATGGCCGGTTATACGGAATAAAAACGACTTTTCTAGTTTAAAAGATTACGCCGCAGGACCACCCACAACATTTCGCCCACGTAATTCAGCCCCGGATTAAATCCTGCAGCTGCCGCCCTTTCCAAAACTACTCCTTCAACTAAACATCTTCCACAAACATCCACAAAAAAAATATATAAAACAACAGTTTGTTTTTTGATCAAAATTCAAATTCAAAATTTGATTATTATTTATCTATAAATAGACATTTACAATAATTGAAAGAAAATGTAATTTTAAAAAATTATATGGAAAATTATAATTATTTTCTTTTTTAAAAACTATAATTGAAAGAATAAAATGTGACTTTGAAATAAAAAAAAAGTTTAAAAGTGTTCGTTTATAAAAATTTGAAATTTCGCTTTGAAGTGCGTCGTTCTGCCAAGCTTTTCGGACATGGGAACGATGCATGTGCAGAAGTAGTTGAGCGAACAATATTTTTGCAGTTGAAGGATTTTTTTGCTGCTGCTGCTGCTGTTTTCATTTTGCAGCCTTTTGCTGAGCGGATTTTTATTTTCGTTTTATTTTTTTATTTTCGGTGCGGCGCGAATGTTTACGGTCCGAATGTGGTGGATGGATGCAGCGAAAAAGAAACGGCTGAATGGCATTTTTACTGTTTATATAAATTCCGACAAGTTCGATGGGGCGGCGACGGCCGATACAGAGTTGGAGAAGGAAGAGGATGGTGTTATTCTTGATGGTAAGTGAGGGAAGGAGAAGGAGCGGTGAGAAAGCGCGCGCCAGGTGGAGAAAAAATGGTAACGGCTCCGGCATTAATTAAGAGGACGACGGGGAATTCGAGTTGGCTGTACATTTAAGGGCCTGCGGTGCTTTAATTAAAACGTCCCATCCGAGCGCATTGCTAAACAATTTTATTTAATACCTATAAATCCCGGCCAATTAACACTATTAACCCGAGCGGCACCGAGATTTAATTGCCGAATCCTTAGGGTTCATTAGATACTTACAATAATAGATAAAAAGATTTATTGAATATTGAAAATCAAAAGTATTGAGAAGATGGGTACGACTTCATTTTATCTCTTATAGTTTTCATGACAATAATACACAAAAAATGAAGAATTTTGGATCTTGCAATAAAAGTAGAGAGAAGTTGGTAAGCAATGTAGAAAAATAAGGAAAATAATATTAAGATGATGAATTGTAAATGGTAAATTCCATTAGTTTTTGCACTTGAACAAGAGGTAGATATTTATTGATGATGTATAAAGAACTGGTATGAAGAGGTATTTGGAGATGGATCTTGCACCGATAGAAAGGATGAGCAGATATGGTGGTTGATGATGGATGGTAGGAATGGTCACCTCTTCACCTCTCCAGCGCCAGAACAAGAGTTAAGTGTGCATAGAGGAGAAAGGTGGATGGATATTGGAGGATGTTGTTGGTAGCAGGAGGCAGAAGGCCTGGGGGCACCTGCAGCAATCGGTCGGTTAGATCTTGCCGTGCATACATCAAATTAATGGACGTTCGCGCGCGCGGGGGCAATCAACAATAAGCCTGAATGGCCGTAGATAGCCATAAAGGGCCTTCCCAACATATAGCCGCGTATTTATTAAGCCGACATCCATGTAACGTACAATACCGATAATAAGGGATAAGGCTACGTACGTTGCCCAGCATCCTTCTCCTCCATACAACCATTCAATACTCTCTCACTCACTCCCTCGCTCTCTTTGCACATGCATACATAAAAGCAGACAGCACTCGACCCCCTCCCTCTATCTGCAGCTAAACCAACTAGCGAATAGCAGTAGTTACGCAAGAATTTACATCCATTGTACGGTGCAATTCAATTATGCATTATGTCTGCCGACGTCTTTTCGCATCGCTTCTTAAATAACGCGAAGGCAATTTCCAATAGGAAACCTCAACCGGCGCGCATCCGAAACGTTCGGGCACAATTACGCATTATCGCCTCCCGACACTTCCTCATCCATTTACAATCGACACCATTAGATGTTGCTACAGTTCCTTCAGCCCATTGACCGCAGTCGTTACGACTACCTCACTACCTGCTTCCTTACCATAACGAGACAACGAAAATCATACATTATGCACATCCTTAAATATACACCCGTTTATTCCCTCATTCCTTTCAAACCTATACAAAAAGGACTTCTTCACATCCTCATGTTAAATAATTTATTCTCAATATTAATACTTTCTGCGCGAAATGTTCACATTAATTAAAATAAATATAGTTCTTTCGCACTGAATTAATATTATTATCCAGAGCGTCGTCTGCAGAAAATAAAAAATATTTTAAATTAAGTTCTGTTCCGCTAAATATATTAAAAAGAAAACCGTGCAGCAATGAAATTTTAATTCAATACAGCTCGCTGCACACTGGGGGAAAAATGCGAGTTTTCCTCATCTCCTCTGCAACTTTTGCAACTTTATTAAAATTTAGGTGCGATCCACTTTCGCCGAGTGCCCTCATCAAAATCTAACTCAAGACAAAAGATGAAAAAAAACATACAATAACAAGAAAATTTTGTGAAATACATAAATTCGCAGAGCATCCAAATTTCTAACAGGATTCGTTAAGTCCGCTATTAAATACTTAATTCAAACAATGCAAGGATTTACAGCTAATCCCCTATTTCCGCGCATTACGCATAATCAAAAGTTTAATAATAATGCAGCAAATCAGCTACAGAAATCCTCAACAAAATAAGATAATAAAATTGTTTTTTATTCCTCACCAACAGCAAAGATTCCTGGTATTACCTGCAATCAAAAGAGAGAAATATTATTTTTAATACTGCGAAACTAATCATTATAATTATTTACTGTGAAAACAAACAAATTTAATTTGCTTTTTCATTTAAACATTAATTGTGTAAAATGAATTTTAATTAATTTTGTTGTATTAATTAACAATTTAATTATTATTTCTTTAAATGAAGAAATAGTTAAGATTTTGAAAAGAGAAAAATTTAATTTGCAAATAAAAAAAGATTTAAAGTGTGTATGAATAAATGTTTGCATTTGAATATAAAAGAATATCATTTGCTGAACCTAATTGCGGATTCCGTATTTAATTCTTTTCCTCGTATATTATGAATAAAAGATATTTCCAAATTGTAGCGAATTCGGTGTATGCAATTGTAAACTGTTAGTGCCCTGAAGGGAGGCGGATCGAAAACGAACGAACATCTCTCGCAAACTAAATCCGCTTTTAAAAGCGACACTAAACTAAATGACGTGCGGCTTTTAACGTCGTGAAAGCAAAACCGAAATGTTTGGTTTTCGACTAATTGTCTTCGTGCAGAACGAAACGACACCTTTCCTCTTCGGATTTGAATGGGATTCTGCAGCTTCAACTGCCGCTGTCGAATCTGCGCGACGGACAATGGGACACGTTTCTAATCAAAGCGAAGTATTTACACATCGCTTCAATTTCCTCGAGTGCCCAGGATGTTGACCATTGTCCATCCCGTACTCCCTCGGCACCCCAGGACGAAAGATTAAAGATTTGATTGTGTTTAATCTGGGAACGCACACACAACATCCCAAAAACCCTTGTCCTCCAGTATTTTCACGCAGCCGCTAACCAAATACACCCTTATTATTGTAACAAATTATTGTCAATATTAGAGGCTCCGATCTCTGCATACTAACCGAAACAAACGCAAATAATTCCTGTGCTATAAATATCTTCAGCAAATATTTCCTTAAACTAAATTACAACTTTTATTTATTTTAAACTTAATTTCTAACTTATTTTATTATTAGCAACAATTAAAGAATAATAATTTTACTAATTAAATCATATTAAATTAATGAATAAGAGAAAATGTATTCAAAATATTTGAATAATAATACTTAAAGGATAAAGTGTAATTAACTGAATTGGAAATTAAACATTAAGGATTAAAATTAAATTTATAAACTAGGTATATATAATTCGAGTTTCGTTGGATTTCATTGGAAAGCGGATTATTCGTTTCGGTGTTATTTACATTCGCGGATTTCGCGTTTTCCCCATTACATTTTCGATTGGATTTTATACACGCGCGTTGCACGCATTTATTTTCACCCGGATTTGCAAACATTACACACTCATATAAGCGCAAATACTTTAAGTTTAATTACAAATCTCAAAATACATTCAAATATTATCACATCCATTAAAAAATGTAAAAATTATCAATGTGATAAATCTTTTTTTAATTCGCATTATTGAAAGAATCAAATGGACTGTGTTTATCTTAATGCATGTGAATGTTAAATATTTTATGAGAGAAAAAATGCTGTGAGAGAATTTCGCTTGGGGCTGCGAATCATCGCAAATCCGATTAAGCGATGCGAAAGGCGAACGGGCATGTATGCAAGAGAAAACAATTTATTTAATAACGGAATGCAAAACAATGTTCATTCATTTATAACGCGAGTCAATTTAATTACAGTAATTTTCGTATTTATAAAGCGACGTCCGAAAAAGAAGAGAATAAGAAAAGGGAAGAATGCGAAGTCCGTTGTGTATCGGATGAAAAAGCCTGCATTAAGTTATTACAGTGCTAAGGAGTTGTTAGCATCTGTGATATTGCGTGGAAAAACGGGTTGCCTCTCCGACAATTTCCTTGCTCATTCTTTTACGACTTTATCGATCAGACGAACTTGGGAAGATGATCAAAAAAAAAAGGTAAATAGAAAAGAAAATAGAGGGAAAGCAGACTAATTCCATTGCTTCTTATTGCGTCGAAAGAGAGCAAAAAATTGTGTTGAAAGAGCGAAATCGAAAGAATTTAATTTATGTTTAAGATCCTTGTAAAGTAATTGCTGCAAATCCAATTTTTTCTACTTCTCAAAGTTTATTACCAGATTAATTAATCTTTATATTGGATTGAAAGAAAATGCGGTTTTAATATATCTGAACTTGTATATAAATGCGCGAGTATGTAAGTTGTTTAAGGTGAATTTAATTTTGCACGCCTTGGTACAACCGGTTTTGTCCTTCTCTTCTTGGTTAATATTTACGACGGTCGTCACTCGTCGGACACTTAACAGGTCTCTAATTAAGCAATTCTTAATCAGAGGCGACGGTCTCACGGGTGGTGTTTTTTCTTTGTCAAATTGGGTGGGCTTTTTCGTCGTGACAAATAGCGACAAGGGGACATTGTCGTTTTCTCCATATACTTTCAGCACAGCTCAAGTTTCAATTCTTTCAGAATTTATCATTTCTGCATCAAATATTACAAAAGTTTCAAATTTTTCACTTCTGAAAAAAAATTTACTTTCAAACAAAATTTTTCATTTCCGAAAAGAATTTTTCAATTCTACTCAAAAACAGTTTTTCAATTGGGAACAGAATTTTTCAATTCCAAACAGATTTTCTTAATTCTGGACTGAATACTTCAATTATGAACTCAAAGAACAAACGACAAGACAAAATTGTTATATTTCGAACTCAATTTTACAAAAGTGTAAAATTTGGTCACTTCCAAACAAAATTTGTCATTTCCAAAAAGAATTTTTCAATTCTAGACAAAAACAGTACTAAATTGTTATTTTTTTTCAATTGGAAACACAATTTTTCAATTCCAAACAGATTTTCTTAATTCTGGACTGAATTCTTTAATTTTGAACTCAATTTTACACAAAGATCAAACGACAAGACGAAATTGTTATATTTCAAACTCAATTTTACAAAAGTGTAAAATTTTTCACTTCCAAACAAAATTTTTCATTTCCAAAAAGAATTTTTCAATTCTAGACAAAAACAGGACAAAAATGTTATTTTTTTTCAATTGGAAACACAATTTTTCAATTCCAAACAGATTTTCTTAATTCTGGACTGAATTCTTCAATTTTGAACTCAATTTTACACAAAGATCAAACGACATGACAAAATTGTTATATTTCGAACTCAATTTTACAAAAGTGTAAAATTTTTCACTTTCAAACAAAATTTTTCATTTCCAAAAATAATTTTTCAATTCTAGACTTAAACAAAACAAAAATGTTATTTTTTCATTAGGAAACAGAATTTTTCAATTCCAAACAGATTTTCTTAATTCTGGACTGAATTCTTCAATTTTGAACTCAATTATACACAAAGATCGAACGACAAGACGTAATTGTTATATTTCGAACTAATTGTTATATTTTTACAAAAGTATCAAATTTTTCACTTCCAAATAATTTTTTTTTTATTTCCGAAAAGAATTTTTCAATTCTAGACAAAACCAGGACAAAAATGTTATTTTTTTCAATTGGAAACAGAATTTTTCAATTCCAAATAGATTTTCTTAATTCTGGACTGAATTCTTCAATTTTGAACTCAATTTTACACAAAGATCAAACGACAAGACGAAATTGTTATATTTCGAACTCAATTTTACAAAAGTATCAAATTTTTCACTTCCAAACTAATTTTTTTTATTTCCGAAAAGAATTTTTCAATTCTAGACAAAACCAGAAAAAAATTGTTTCAATTGGGACCAGACTTTTCAATTCCAAACAGAATTCTGGATAAATTCTTCAATTTTGAACTTAATTTTACACAAAGATCAAACGACAAGACAAAATTGTCAAATTTCGAACTCAATTTTACAAAAGTTTAAAATTTTTCACTTCCAAACTAAATTTTTCATTTTCGAAAAGAATTTATAAATTCTATATAAAAGCAGGTCATAATTGTTACATTTTTTAATTGGGAACAGAATTTTTCAATACTAAACTGATTTTCTTAATTCTGGACTGAATTCTTCAATTTTGAACTCAATTATACACAAAGAAAATCGACAAGACGAAATTGTCAAATTTCGAACTCAATTTTGCAAAAATTATAATTTCTTAATTCTGGATTCAATTTTGAACTGAATTTTACGAAATTATCAAATTTTACAATTTTGAACAACATTTTTCCATTACAATTATAAATAAATTCCAAATATACTAATTCCATTAATGGTCATGTTACGTTATATACAAATTGGTAGACCTGAAATACCCAATTCTTTGGAAAGGACGAAAGGGATTCGTTGGTGAATGTATGCGGTCTGGAAGAGTCCGGACCGCAGACCGTGACAAAGCGGCGAAGAGAGGACCCAACTTTATTACGACTGTCGTTTTCAGGTGCGCAATTAAATCGGAAATTAATCACGCACTTCCGGTCGGATGCTCCGCTGAAAATCGCGACGGAAAAGGCGTCGGCTGCGGCGAAGGCGGCGCGCGATTTTATTCGTATCCAATGGAGCGGAAACGCCACGGCCAAATGATCAAAGATCTTGAAACCTCAGTGAGTCTCACAATCTATATATCTTCATATATATTTATACTTAAGTGTGCGTGTGTGGGTATATGGAATGAGAGATATATGGAAAGAGACGATATATATATGCATATTTCTGGGATTCTTTGAAATGTAAAAATGTTTCTCCAGTGAAGCGCGTGAACACCGATGCCATTTATTCCGCTTTGCCGAAAAATTTTATTCCCGATTTTCATCTCACGCGCTCCTCAAGCAAAATGGGCTTCCCTTTAATTCCCATTTTTTTCTTCACTTGTTATTTTTTCACTTATTTCCGTTAAATTCTTCTCTCCATCATTCCACCCTTCTTTTTTTATAAACTACTTCGTCTACTTCAAATTGCCACCTCCCCATGGAAATCTGGAAGGCAAATTGAAATGACCCAAGGATTGCAGGACCCTGCAATCACCATGCATCAAGGGGAGCGGCAGGATTCGAAACTGCTGCTACATTTGCTTGCAACTACGCTAAAAAACAAAAAAAATACACCCCTTTCCCAAACGTTCAACGCAAAAACACGCATTTCCCATTCACTCGAATTACTTCGTTCCGTGCCTTTTAAAACGCATTCGCAATCATCGACTGTTTAGACGTTTTAATTGGGATTTTCCCTGCTTTTCCCCCTATTTATTTGTGCTTTTCCTCTTTTTTTTTTGCAAATTTTCAATCTCGCTCGGAAACTCTCATTACTCGGATATTGAAATATTTATTTTGCAAACATTCACACTACTCAATTAATCATAAATTGGATTGGCTCTGCTACCTTTTTTTATTTATGTATTATTATTATTAGTATCGTGATTACTGTTCGAACCCTGCTGCTAAATAAACGTCGATCAAATAGAATTTATTTCTATTTTTCATTGGACGCCTTCGAAAGTGCCGCAGTTTAAATATTGATTATTATTTCAATTTGCCATCAAAGATTTAATATAGCTTGAAAATATATTAAAGCTTTTCAATTTCTATAACTATTTTAACACATCTTATTAATATAAAAAGTAAAACTACCCTTTTTTTTTCTATTCCCAAGGATTTCCTCTAATATTTAATTTAATTTAATTTCAAATAAAATTCATGAAAATTACAAGACTAAATAATTATTTTAAAAACACACACAAATTTCAAGACATTCCTTTTAACTTCTTGAAAATAATTTACATTTAATATCATTCTCACTTTGCACCCTCAATTCTACCTTCACTGCTGATAAACTTAATATATAACCTTTTGTATTGAACAGGGGTTGTTTTTTTCTTAATAGTATTTGAGAAGAAAAAAACGTCATGAAATGCGTCCGGTCATTGCCACAAGACTTAAACATTATCCGATCCATGCCCAATTCTTTAAACCAGATTTAGATCGCTATCCGAATTCGCTAAGCCTGCTTTACGAGTTTCGGTGGTCGTCCTCCTTCAAGGTATAAATAAACTTCTCGTATCTATCCGAATCACCCTACCCCGCACATAAAAAAGCAGCGGCGATTCCGATACCGAATCGAATAAAATAATGCCATTCAGAGGGTCCCTTTTACCTAACTTAGGATTAATTAAATATCGGAAATCGATACTAGTAGCCTTTTTCAATTTCCAGCTGCATTCCATCCGGTTTTTTTTTGCTCCTCCTCCAAATAGCACCATAAATAGTTTGCAAAAGAGGAGAGAACTGCCCTCCGGATAATGGCCATAATTTTGCAGCCGATGCAGATAAACTGCGGTGCGGCTACAACGTCCCGAAGGGAGCGGTAAAGTGAGACATATAAATGCAAAAAAAAAAAAATGTATAAGAGAGGAATGATGGTTTCAAAATAAAAAAGGAGGCGTTCGGATCGAGAGACGAAGTGCCGAGGATTCTGCACCTCCGTCCTTTTATTGTCCGGCATTTATCATATAGAGCAAAACATCTAATTTCCTTCGAAACCATTTATTACCTTGGTAACAGGGTTGTTACCAACGCCGAGCATAAAAACGGGCATACGCTTTATGCGGATTTGAGTTATACCGGATCATTTATAAGGGACATTCCGCAATCTTCGCAAAGCAACTGGACTACCTGACTCTTTCACTACACTACACGCGAACTAGATTATACAGTGGGCTTTCCATTATCCCCGCAACAGCAACAACAACAACACTTCAAACTCAATTTTATAAATGAATAATCGCATCGTAATTTAGTAATCCAAAAGTGAAAATTACAACATTAATTCTGCAATAATTCTATTCTGCAATAATTCTATTATTATTATAAAATTATATAAAAAAATTAATAGAAAACTAACTAAAATTATTATTTGGAAAATTGTAATTTTAACTGTTGTAGTTTTAATGGAAACTATAAATTAACTGGGGGATTGGTATATAGAAATGGATTTGAAATAGCTGAAGCTGTGAAAACAAACGTATTTTCTTAGAGAGTCGTTACAGAGTTCGGGCGGACAGCGAGATAAATCTCCGAGGATTTATTTTTATGCAGACCACCCTGTATATATTTATATAAATATATAAATAAATATATGTGTGTGTGTGTACGTTTGGCGCAGCGGTAATAAATTCGGTGAGGCTCAGAAGCAGCAGCAGCCAGCAGCAGTATTCCATATAAAGTGATTTCGTCGGGGCGCCCATTCATATGGGCTCATCTGAAATTCGTATTATCGAAGATTTGCAACCGCATTCTTGCGGAGGGAAAGACACAGATTTATACAACGACGAAGAGACGAGATTGAAATCCTGAATAATTAGCGTTGCGCTCATTGCAATGTATTTAACAGAAAGCTTGCAGGTAGCAAAGAGAGGATTCAAAATGGAAAGGAATGAGCTTGGAATGGAATGGAGAGAAAGAGCAACACGTGTGCGTTTCAGGCAACCGAAGAAGAAGAAGCTTCGGACCCGGTTTCGGTTTCGACTTAGAATTAGATCGTGTCCAGATAAAACCCGGAGATTGATCTGCAACGGAAAGAAGAAAGAGGATGGAAAGGCACAAAGGTCCAAAGTCAACCAACTGCATTCCCGCTCCACCTTCGACGACTTCTGCGGCTTCATTTCTCAAACGTCACGACTCGCCGTTTTCGGCTTCCAGGCCTAATTAATTCCTCGCATGGAAATCATTAAGCGCGGATGTAAGTAAAATATAAGAAAATAAAATGGAAAATAAGGAAAGTTTTTGCCGCCTCCCTCGAGGCCTGCTGCCGCCGCGATTATCTTGGACATCTGGACCGATTCTCATCGAATTCGCAGAAAGCAAAAGTTAATTGCAAATTGTTTTTCGTTTCTTCTCATCTCATCCTCCTTCTACAGCTGCACAACAATCGCTCGTAACGAGGGTCTCTTCCTCCTTAATTGTGTACCGTTTCAATTAAGGTTTTATCACCAAAACTCCTTAGAAACATTACGGTCGTCATGGATACTCTTTTTTTTTCAATCATTACAATTGTTTCGACTGAATCAAAATTCTGAAACAAATTCAATGTTTTGTTCTACATTACAAATTTCAGTATTTTGTAATAAATTTTATAATAAAATATTTATTGATGCTCTTCATCAAGTGAAAGTATAAAAAAATGAAAGTAGGTTAAGCTGAGTTTTTTTTTGTTCGCACGAATCCATTAATAACAAAGCATTTTCATATTCCTCTCATAGTTGGAAACTTTGTTTTTCTTCTTGAAAATGTACAGGAATATACATTTTTTTTTTTAGTATTTCATCCGGCGAGGCCCGAAGCTGTATCTGAACCATTCGAAAGTTGAAGAAATCCTTCATCCATTATAGTTTTAAAAGGTCATAAATCATAATACAATAGTGTCCTCGAGGTGTCAGTTGCGAAGCCCGTCTTCATCATTATTGATTAATATGCGACTCGGCCGGATGACTGCAGAAACGACGGGGCGTAAAATAAGACAAAGAAGAAAAAACAACACGTCAGAATCAACCCGACTTCATCCACTTTTCTCATTTTTTCGCAAAGAATTTTCATAATTTCAACAGTTCAACTGTGAAAGCTAAAAACCGCGCCTTCGTTTCTTCCTTATTTTTTTTTTGGTTCCTTCCTCTACCGTAACAAGCTTTAATTTTATTATTCTTCCCATCTTCCTTTCGTTTTGTTCCGCTTCCTGCTGGGTAAAAATCCCGCTTCAAATTCAGCACGCGGCGACTAATGCGACGATTTACATCTTCCACCGTGCATTGTGTTATACACTTTTTTTTATATTTTGTGCTCCTTTTGTTTCATCCTTCGCGGAATTATTCCGCCCCAAAGATTACGAATTATTAGATAGAAAAAAATAAATAAGGGCATATTTCGCATAAGGAAACATCAAATGTTGGAAGAGGGGGTGGTTTTTGGAGGCGGCTGTGGTTTCTCACCTTTTAAGCCACTTAATGCCCACCTCCCTCGACGCGCACTGTTAATTCCGCTTCCGTTTAAATTTTGAACGAGCTCCGAAACACCCCAAGTGAAAAAAAACTTTGCATTTACATTTCGTAAACAATTTAAAGTTAACTTTAATCACTTTCAAATTGAAGACTTCTATTTTTTTTGTCTCATAACTAGGTTGTTTCTCTTCTCTTTTCAGTGTTTCAGGAACGAGGATAATCGATCCAGAAACATCTAACAGGATTCGTGGAAACAGAGAGAGAGAGAGGCCTTGAAGATATCCCTGCAGACTGTGTTCATGATCTTATTGCGATTTCCTTTCCGAGCTTCCTCCCAATCCCATACTATCTTCCCTTATTGTCTCTCATCCTCTGTGCTCTGCCCCAAATCTACAAAGCCCAGTTTCCGTTTCCATTCCTTCCACTTTTCTTTCTTTTTTCCGTCAAACTCGATTGCACCAGTTCGTATCCTTAGGCTCAGTGCCTTCGAATTTCAGTAAATATCAGTATTCAAAAAAATCATTTTTTACAAAAGAGAAATCGTTGATGCAACATGAAAACAAGTAAACATAGGTAACAAGCATTGCACTTTCATCCGGAAACGCGGAAAAATATTCGCATGCAGCAGAAAAACGGAGTAATCGGCTCGTGCAGCGCGCGTTATGAAAACATTTTTACCATTCTATAGAGCGGAGCAATGAATAACTCGAAATAATGAATGGGGAAGGGTGGAGAAAAAAAATTATATAATGCTGTGAGCAGCGAAAAAAATATAAAATAAAAATGCGCACAAAGAGAACAAGACAACGGGTATCCCGAGGTATTATTTAACCGTGGGTAATAATGCTGAAACACAGCAGACTTTTATGAAGAAAAAAAAAATGTATGTATATGAAAAAAATAAATGAAAGAGAAACAGTTATTATCAGATGTAGAATTTGAATGTTCCGCGCCTCGTGCACGCATTGTTTAAAGCGTCCACCCCTTTCACCCCATTGTTCGTAACACCTCCACCGTTCGCAATTACTCCTCTCATCTCGCGCTCCGAAATGTTTGCAAAATATTTTTATTTTATTTTTATTATTATTATTATTTCTTTGTTTGTTTCATTTTGAATTCCTTGCAATTCATTCCGCCGCGTTACAAATAACAATAAAGCGAGCGGCGGCGGCGAGTTTTAATTATATGTCGCGTTAATTTTTAATCGACGCTCATAACGCAATAAACGCCCACCCGCCCCCATTGTTTCGCAGCCCTCTCGAGCCAACGGCGATGCATTTTAATAGATGGAGCTGCTGTTTGTTGTCGCGCGATCGTCGTTTGTTGTTTTCGCCGCCGCCGTCGTTCGTCGGTCGTATATAAAACTTTTGCGAAATATCGAATTTCCGATGGTTGCTATATGGAATTTCGGATTTATTGCCGCCACCCCCAACCATGGAAGCGCACATAAAATGCCGCTTTATTGATAGTACTTAGGTAGGTAGTAGATGCACATTTCGCGAACTTCGAACTGCATCCAATTTATATTTGCCGCCCGGTGCGGATGCGGCGCGTTCGAGTTGGCGTTGGCGGTGGTCGTAATTAAGAGCTGCCCCGTAAATTATGTAACCGAAATGGCAGACGGCGCACGCGAACATGTGCCACGCGCCCGTCCAAATCAAAACTTGCATTACGTGCGGTTACGACTAACTATGATTTAATTTATGTATGACCGCCGTCTCCCACCACCTCCAACGCCGACGTCGTTGTCGCTGCTCCCTTGTTCGACGTTTAATTAATTCAACGGTCGACGCCATTCCGTCCCTCGATGGGTCATCCACTTCTCTTACATATATTTTTTCCAACCATCAAATATCGATATTTCCAATTCCAAGCAAAAACTGTTGAAACCCATATGGATTTCCGCATAGCTTAGTGCTAGATCCTATTACAAAACAACTCCCCTTTTTTGTACCATCAAATATAGATATTTCCAAACCAACGAAGCAAAATCATCATCTAGATTGAAATCGCTAGCAACATTTAACGAAAATATTTTAAATTTGCATTTCTTAATTTTCAACAAAAAACCAAACGAATATATGAAATCACATAACTCATATTTTTTCGTTGAACAGTAAATGATGAATCTATGTCATGGAATGTAAAAAAAAAAGAGCAAAAAGCATTGGTAATTAATAATACTCAAAGGGTTTCAAAACTAGATACAAACTGAAGATAGGACACCGAAACGGAATTGTTTCATCCCCAAAAAATGTCACAGTTGATTACGCATCACTTTTTACCCTCGCCCGGTTGTTTTTCCTCTTTCGTTTTGTTTTCGCGTGGTCCAGTTCATGATCATTGTAGCTTTTGATTCATTGGAAACCTTCTATCCTTTCTCTCTCTCTCTCTCTTTTACTCCCTCATACTATAACACCCACACATTTTTTATACCTTCGGGATTCTCTCATCTCTCTCTCTCGCTCTCTACCACTACATGTTGATGACATCACATTTTTGTCTTTTGTTCCTGCTACGTCCACCACTTTCCCACCGTCCCCTTCGGGCAGCGGCGGAGGCGGCAGCATTTTCCGGTCACCGGCTTTATCGGTCGAGGCATTTGTGACCGGGCTCCGATGAAACGCAAAGTTTGTGTCAACAAAGGCAAAATAGTTTGCAGAACCGGACGCCTGGAATCCATGGAAACACACACACTACTCCACTCCACCGTTTACGTTCCACCACATTTCGGTTAGTTCGAATGATAAATTCCGTATTGTGTTGTTCGCAACAATTGATTCCTTTGGTGGAACATATTATTGTATTTACCTCTCGAAGCTTACTAAATGTTTGATCATCTATACAAAGACTTATTCTTCATTCAGACAAGATTTTTCATTATATTTAATAGTCAAATTTAATTCTCACAATATTTATCTTTAATTTAAGTACTCAAACATATTTCAATCATTTCTGGTTGTTGATAAAATCGATAAACATAAATTTCTCTACTTTCAGCCAAAAATTAATTAATTACAATTAATATCATCAAGCAATTATTAATTAATTAATATTATTTAAAATTAAAAGAATTTATTAATAAAAAAATAGTCTAGACATAAAAATAATCTATGCACTTTTTTTATTGTTGTTTGGAATAAATTATTTTTTATCTTATCGTCTAGTTCGGAATTTTCTACACATCTTTTTTACTACTTTTCATTCAACTCATTCATTGTTTGAGCGTATTTCGAATAAATACGCACACGTTTTTACACATTTGCGATAAGCTGTCTCAGACGTCTGCTTTTTTTGCCGCATTCCTTTGCACTCGTAAATTATAGTATTTTTTTATCAAATAAAATTCTTTTAATTCATTCACATTAATCAAATCGACCTGCATTCAATGAATTTAACAATAATTAAGTGTTATTTCTGTAATTAAATATGAAACTAATTTTATTTACATGTTTTGATAGTAATTTGAAGCAAAGGTCCGCATTCGAGTGTGACATTCAAAGTGTCATAAACAAAATGTCATAATTGGTGAAAATGATTATCGGAGCATTTACACGCGTATTATTCCCAATTGGTTACAAATCTGGGTTTACAGCTAATTAACTGATGAACGCCGCCAGTTTATGCTTGTGCATTCACAGAGATTGCGTGCATCTGTATTTATTTGTAACAGGAACGGCGTGAAACATATAGGGAAGGGAAGAGGAGGGAATGTGACCGACCGACTTTACAAAATGGCTTTGATCCAAAAACATTGTTTCGCTTAAACGCATCTATCTTCTGGCCCATTGTTCAGCGTTCGCAATACAACGGAATCAATAGTCGCTCTTACAAATATATATATAAAAAAAAGAATTTTCAATCTCGGTTTGTAAGGGATAAAATCGTGGGATGATGATGATGATTACAATGTAAGAATATCAAAACTTTTGTGCTCATTTTTTCACTCTGGCGAATTTGTTGTCATTTGTGGTACTGCCTCTTGTTATGTAATATTCGCGCTCGGGTCCTTCGCATCGTTTTGCCGTCATCCCGCACTGTGAATGGTTGAGGGAAAACTTTGAATGCACAACTAGTGCGACGTTTGATGTCAATACACTCGAAAACATAATGAAATCCAATATAATAGGGACCTCAAACAATACCGCTTACACAATACCTGTCAGTTTACATTAGCACATATCACAACCGCATGAGCTTCTGCCTCCGCCGCCGTTTGCTCTTGTGCACAGAAACACACACACATACACAACTCGTATCCTGTCTGAGGCACACGCGGCAACAGCTCTCCTGCATCTCCTGCCGAATTCGTGTATACAAATAATCCAGATTCACCTCCAGAAATTGACGGCGTTCCTTCGAATTGCATTAACATAACTCCGGTTTCGCTGTAAATCAAGTGCATTGTTTGATGCCAACGGGAAGAAAATCTAGACCGCAATCCTATACGCACTTCTAAGGATATTAAACGTACGACTATCTCTCTCGAACGCACGCAAAGATTTTCTCATCTCGCAGCATCGTATTTCACGTGTATACACACACACGATACCCTTTCGAACCGGATAGGTCTTTCAAAGCAATCACATGGAAATTAATTGCTCCACTTGAAACACACCAGCCTCGGCACGAAACCTTCTCTCGCACACAAGAAACTGCACATATTCCAATTCAGACGCACACATAAAGAGATTTTTAATTAAAAACATACTGCAATCATCATTTTCTTACAAATTGCAATGCTTGCAAAATTAACTGAAAAAAAGGTAATTACAACCATTTCAACTAGACACACTATCTTAATTTATAGATACTTTCAACAAAAAATATTAGTTAATAATAGATTACAATAATGATTCAACAAAATTTTAAAAAAATGTTCAGTTTTGAGAAAATTGCATTATATTTTACAGAATATGCAAAGTCTTATTTAGTGGAGAAAAAAAACCGGTGTTTATTTATAGTGAATTTGGGTCGTAGCATGGCTGCGTGTTGTGTGGAGGAGGAGGAAAGCAAATTGTGGCTTTGTTATGGTAAACGTGTTGATATAATAGCGATGGAGGAGGAAGCGTCGACGTCGTCGGCAGAGAGAGGATCGGAAAAGCCGATTAAATTAGTTTTGAGAGAGTGCGGATCGCGGACCATTGTGTCCCGGTGTCGATCTGTTATGTCAGCGTCTTCCCTCGGTAATCCTCAGCAACCGGAGATAAGTTCATCCGAGGATCGTCGGCATCCGCATCCAGGACGAACGATGTTTTGGTTGTAGAGAGAAGCAGCAGGAGAAAGAGGAGGATGAGATGGATGAAAGTGCCCGGTTTATTAGAAGCCTCTATCATATATTCTTCAGCAAAAGCAGAAGCGGCACTATCTCCGACGAAACAGCGAACGTTATTAAATTTACCCAAAAAGAGAGAGAGAGAGAGAGGGTTATAAAAAAAAATGAGGAAAAAGGTAAAGAAATATGTGCGAACGTAATCCTTGCGGCAGTGAAAGAGAGGACGGATCCCCCCAGATACAAATTCCTCAAGTTGAGCAGCTCCGCTTTTATCTCCTTAAGACACGTGGAGAAATCAGGGATGATACTTTGAGCCGCGAAATGAGGAATCCCCGTGCTCGATTTATCTGCCGAAGAAAGAAAGGATAAGGAAGGAAGAAGGAATGTTTAGAAGAACCCTTTTTTTCTTTCTTTTTCCGTTCCCTCTTTCGGGGTACCGTTAATATCAACAACGGATGGATTTTGCGGCGACGATTTATCAAATGTAGCCTTTCAAACAGGTTTCACTGTAAAGTATATCAAGCAGCGATCGGCGATCCATCAAGTCCGTTTGAGCGGGAAATTGATGCGACCTTATCTGCAATTTGGTCAGCTTCGACTGCGTGAAATATATATATTTTATGCCAAGGCGTCAGTATAACAAGTTGCGATAATCATAATATCAGGAAAGAAATGAAAGAACATTTCCGAACAAATTTGATATTCCGAATGATGATGATGATGACGATAAGCATCGACTGAAGACAATTAATCACGAAACAAACAAAAAACCAGCTCCACCTGTTGAGCGAGACAAGGAGGGGGAAAAAAATCTGAAAAAACGAAACGTTACTCGATAATGATGAAAGTTCGGGCCGAAAGTTTTCGGTGTCGGATTTCGAAACGGCGAACTTTTGAATAACTAATGTTCAATCATCTCTAAAAATTCCTCTCCGATTCCCACCGGGTCTTATTTTATTTTACTTTACTTTTTTCATTCTTATTCTACTTTTTTTTCCTCCTTCAACCCCAAACGGATCGGAAGCTTTCGTCCGGTCCGTTGAGCTTTCGATACGTGATATATATCTTCTCCCTTCCTCGAGAGTTTTAAAACACAAAAGAACAGAAGAGGAGAACCTTTCACGGCTTAATAACTCCGCTCCTAATTATGACGTATACCGATTCCTCGGGGGAATCCCCGGCGGCGGGAAACAGGTGCTAAATATTTTGGAGTGACAAATGCGAAGCGCCTCTTCGGATTAAGAAGTGTGGGGAGGAAATGGTTTTTGCATTTTCGATCTGCGAAAGTAAACTTTTGCGAAGCGAACTTTTCTTTATTACTTCCATTTCGCAGCGAAAACTTTTTGCTTCATTTCAAAACAATGTTCATGTTTCTAGATTTCGTTGCCCTTCGGAGATGGACGGACAGTGATTAATTTATGCAATGGAAGGGGGTAGTGAGATGGGATTATATCAACTGAGTCCTCGTAATGCCTCCGCACCGACAATGTTGACAAATGCGGCTTTAATCGGACAACTTCCTGGGGCGTGCGGCGGGTCACTTGTTTAAACCCTCCGAAATAACTTCAGTTATTTGGGACGCTCGTAACTACATCATCCCTTCGAGTCACATCGCTTCGTCCGACAAAACAACGGAATGCTAATTTTTTGGTCTGTGGAACGGGGTGGTGGCTTACATCTAATATGCAAATTAATTTTTATTGTGTCCGTTATACTTCACGCAAACTTCCTCCTCCACCTTTCATATCGGATACAACTAAATCCAATTTACATAACATCCTCCTCCGAGCATACCCTTCCTCGCACGCTCCAAAGAGATACAAAACAATTATCTACAATACCATACAAAATTATATTTAAAACCCACATTAATTTACGAAAACCCACATAAAATTCAAATCACGCATTAAATTTCATTACAACAAAATTAAAGTAAATAAAAATTATTGAACAAATAAAAAAAAGCCAGAAAACTGAAAATGAAATCTTAACATTGGTGGATGCGCCGGGTTATTTTTTTTTAAATTAATTATTTTGAAGAAGAAACTATAATTCTGCAATATTATAAATAAACATCATACTTTAAATAAAAATCAGTAAAAAAAACCTAAAAAATTATGATTAATTTTAATAATTAAAAAAAACTATATTTATTTGTAAATGATTAAATTTCATAAAACTCTAGTAGTAATTAATAAATATGATAATTAATGTTTGCGATTATTTATAATTATGATTAATTAATAAAATTTGAAAATGTAAAAATATACAGCTCATAATAATCTGTAATATAAATTTTACATAATTAATACATGTTAACATAAAGGATAATTATATTATACAAATTTACAGCCAAATGATTTTATCTTCGCATTTTCTACCATAATGTATGAATCCAGTTTGATTTACGTTCTCGGAACGGAACGTATCAAGGTTTGTACTATCCTCTTACTCGCACATGCAATTAAAAGAAGTGGCAATTAATTATTTGGTTTGCAGCGGATTTATGACTAACAACGTTTTGTGCGCGTATTAAGTTCCCGACTTTGCGGGACAATCTGATGCATAACAATTACTTAGTCCTGATTAAAAAAAAAATGAAAAATTGCTGTGTATAAGTCCTACTTTGTATAACATTTCTTCAAATTTTATGAATGAAAATAATGTAATGCAAATATCTTTCATGAAATTGGGGTGCAAAGGAAAATGGTTCAAGTTTATGTATGTTAATCATAGAACGATGATGTTCTTCGTGAAAATTTGAAATGGCCTTAGGGGCGTTTGTGCAGAAGAGAGAGAAGAGGATGCGAAATAAGGAGCGGCGGTGCGTCCATTAATTACGAACCCGCAATTTCTGCGACCGTCGAGGATTTATGTGAGCGGCATGCCTGATGTAAATCACGCGGCGCTAATGAGAACTCATATTAATGTTAATTGCAAACGAAATTTCGCCGAGGACGTTGAAAAAAAAAAAAGGAAATGAGAGGTTGAGCGAAAAAAAAAAGCGAAAGGAAAGAAAAGCATCGGGGATTGCCGCTGGATGCAGGAGGAAGGAGCAAAAACGAGGATATAGTGTGCAGACGTGGTCGTTGTCTGTGAGCAGAGGAAACTAAGCACGGACCTACGCGAGTTAATTAAGAACAAGAGCGGTGGCGAGGCGCAATACCATCAATCTAGAGCGTCGCTAATTATCCTGCAAGCCGGGGGCTCGAAACCCACGGTGGTGGTAGAAAACACCCCTCTTCCTCTACTCATCTCATGGAAAGACCAGCCATGTCCACCTATCATCATCATTGCAATTTCACCATTTCATGCAATAGCTTTTCACTCCATCCCATCTTCATCCCTTTTTTTCGGTGCACGTGGACGACTGCAGGAGGCGGAATGGAAATTAATTTAATGTTCAGGCCACCAACTTTTAATTAATTTATTTATAATTGCAATTCCGACGGAAGCGGGATTTCAATTCCATTCCCATCATACCATTTCCCCTGCGATCCGCCGATATTCCTTTTTTTATATTTTTTATTTTTGTTCACATTATTATTTATTTATTTCCATCCACTCCCACGAACAATACCGTTTCGAATATACACGAAATTTCAGCATTTAATTAATCCCCATTTCAATACAACTTCGCATTTATTTTTTGCACATTCCCATTTTCTCTCACTTTGTAAATATTTATTTACTTCAGAATACCGAATGCATATTTCAAAACTCAAGAAAATTACCTTTTTTACAATCCCATCCAAAATCCGATTCTTACCTGAAACAAAACAAAACAAACTGTCGTAAATCTGCATATAAAATATAATTTTAATTCAAATTAATAAATTATTATAAAATTAAATTTAATTAATCTCACATTATTATTGAAGCTTTAACACTGAAATAAATATTGCCTAAATGAAAAGAGCTTAACGTCTACAAATAAAGCTCTGCAATTGATTAATGATGTTACGACAGGGTTTAATAAATGGAGGCTACGCCAAGTACATCAATTCAAATAGTATTTATCCACAATTTTTTCAACAATGAATTTTTGATAAAACCTTGAAAAAAAAAAAGTAAATTTTATGAAATTCTTGCAATTATAAAAAATAATTACTTTGTAAAATTTTCAGAAATGAAATCTGAAACTAGTGTTTGTTTAAATGAAATTCCTTTTTTTTTTGTAGAAAATAATTTAAAGCCGAAAGTTAATCAGCATTAAAGTTTACACAAAAGTTGTATTTTATTTCGAAAATTATATTTGCAGGAAGTTAAGTTTATTTATTCGCTTGGAGATGATATTGTGTGTATGTAATTTGGAATGGTTGCTGCACTCGCAAACGGAGATTAAGTCCGGGTTATTATTATTTATTTGCGTTGTACGAAGAGGGAGGAAGGTAGCAGAGCCGGAGGGTGTGTGAGAAATAGAGTAGGAGAGGATAATAAACTTGCGGATTAAAATGATTTTAGCGCGCCTCCAGAAGTAATCTGCAGTCGTCGAGATTTGCGACGGCGGTGCCCTCCACCTCAGATTAAAAATCTATTTTCGAGGCAGGATAAAAAACATAAAATGTGTGTGTTGTACGTTTTATATATGTATATAAAATGTAGATCTTGGAGGCAAGAGAGTAAAAAAGTTTTTCCATTATATAGATTACGAGTACGTGTCAAGTGAAATGTTATTATGTGAGAAATGGCATTTTTCGGAGGGCCTTCATTATTTCCCCCGAAAACAATTTTTCTATATTAACACGGCAAACGCGGTACACGGATGGAAAGAAGGAAAAAGAGAAGAAAATGAAAGGAAATAGTAGAAAATATGAACTTGGGGTGGAAGTAAGCAAAAAAAGTATGAGAAGATGGGAAATGGAGCGGCAACTTTAATGGCAAAAGTTATTGTTATTATTTAAATTTATACGGCAGACGGTGGGAAATGATACGTGAAAACTAAGTTTAATCAAAGTTGCGCACCGGAAGAAGAGTTTCGCAGGCCGAAGTGAGTTTTATTAGTTCCAGAGACAAGCCGAAACTAGTAAACTAAACACACGGGGCCGCTGCTTGCTGGCAGCTGCCATCTTCTAATAATATAACACACATATACCGAACTTTAAGGCCCCTCATAAACTGTATTATGATATTTCGGAGAGGGTGAAATAACAGCGCGCGTCCACGTAATTCAACATCTTCATTCATTCGCTTAAAACACACTTAATATATACTCTCGTATATATAGAACGCTATAAATCGCCTCAAGATTTTTTTTTATATATTATTTTAGTTCCAACGCTATTACCTCCGTCGGTCTTTAGGTATAAGTTATTAATGATTCCATATATCATCCTCCGCGTCAAGGGGATATTATTTCCCGTGCCCAACTTTTCCTAAGCACTCCACTTCAGTCCGCAAAAAGAATATTTAGTTTGCGACATCAAGATTTATGCAAACCTTATGGAAAATTTAATTGTCACTTCGGATCCAAAAAGTGGAGCACTTTGAGTATCATCCATTACTTTACAAAGTTATAAACACTAAATAATATAATTAAAATAAATAGAAAATAACATAACACAAACTAAAAAAAAAATGTCACAACTCCTATAAATTTTAACTGAAAATGTGTATTAAAAAGAACCATTTCTGAGTTATAGAGTGCATAAAAAAATTATGCGACTATGAAACATGGTACGCCATTAAATTCGAAAGATGTCACGCCAGTATTTCTTTATTTATTCAACTGATAGATGTAACCCAGACACACATTACCTTTTTTTGGCTTCTTCATGCAAATTTCAAGCGTAGTTCAATCCATTAAATTTACTAAACTAACGTAACTTTATTTACAGGTAAACAAAATGAAAATAATTGTCAATTGTCTCATTTGAAAGAAAAATTACAATTTTTTTAATTAAATAAATTCTTTTCATTATTAAAATTGTCATGGTTTAAATTAATGAATGAGTTAATGAGGATCTAAGTATTTTTTTTAAATGCAAACAACTAAACAAAGTCCCGTGTGCTCAGTCCTAGAACAAACAGAAAACTTTTTTTTGTCCACCCTTCACCTTCTTTTTCGCATTTCTTCGTCCGTCCATCTTTCTAGCAACGTAGCCTTCGTTAATTCGTTATTTGCTCATTAATGTAATTGTTGCACGAAAAACATGTAACGATGAGCGCGGTAATTGCTTACTTTTTAATTAGATGCAAATTTGCTCTACGCCTTCTCCTTTCATATTTTTTCTTCGTATTTTCAAACCAAACACGTCCATCCTTTTCTCCCATCATTTCGTTGTGTTTTCTCTCCTTTATCTCTGTTTTTTTTCGTGTGATTCCACCCGGCAAAGTCTCTCGGGCAAACATTTACACAAGCGAATTCCTTTAATCAGGACCTTCGCCAGAGCAGCAGCGACTGCACCACCACCAGCAGCAGCAACCCCTTAAAATCTCAGTCGACGTAATTAAAAATAACACTTCGCCGTTTACCGGGAATCCTTTCTGTGTGCGTGCGTGTGCGCGTTTATTGGACACCCAAAATCCCTCACAGCATCTTGCCTTGTAACGTCACACCCGAAGGAGTAATCCTTTTTACCGCTGCGACCGCCTAATCTCATATATCTTCTGGTCTCCTTTTTTCCTCTCTTCTCCTTTGCTCCACTTTCGCAGAGTCGTAATATATAAAAAAAAAAGTTTTTTTTTCGCTTGACGCACCGAAAAGCCTCAATCCCATTAAGTTATTACAGAATTCGATCTCCATTTTTATTACCTCAATAGCATTACCGTCACACAACTGATAGACAGGTAAGACTTCAACTGAAATTTCATAATTACAACTTCTAAGAAAAAAATATTTATTTATATCAACTACTACAATGCAAATTCAATTAATTACACTATAATTGCAAATTTCATCAATTTCGCATTCGATGTTTGATAAATCTGCATTAATTGGATTTGGGATGAGCAATGTTTGGTATTGGTAATTGGTATTCGAAGATTGATGAATTTCTCGCGAATAACGCGATTATGGCCAAGCTGTGTTCGGATAGTTGAGGCTTGGAAGTGGACTCAAGGATGGGCTTATTATTCCATTAGGTGAGGATGAGATGAAGAGGACGAGATGAAGGACGAGGCTGAGAATGAAGCATCGCTAACTTCATTATCGGCTGGAAGCCGTGGGTGTTTCGCTTACGTAATAAAGTCGAAAGAAGCCGCGACGGCGTTCGCTTATTTGCCTGTTTTACGATCAACGAAGCTACTTATATTTTATATAAAGCGTGTTTACGACGGCATTTATTAGCGCCGCTCGCGTATAAAAGATTCCTCATCTTCATCATCTTCTCGTTCCATTGTCTCCTCACCTGACATCATCATCATCATCATCTTCACTGGATTTAATGGAATCGTAAAAGCCCGAAATTCAACTTCCATCGAAATTAATTCCGCAGACGTTTCGCATCTTGTACTTTTCGTACGCATTCATCTGCATATACACGATATGCAGACGAAGAAGGCGCGGCCGCAACAAGTGAACGAAAACGTATAGACGACTACAACTTAAACTTCGCACATATTATTTTACATATTTATTAGCTGTAATCGCATTCATCTTGTTTCTTTACCTTTACCTAATGCGCTTTTAATGTCTCCATTTGAGCATCGCGCACCTTTAATTAGATTCCACCCGGAATTAATAATGGATTAGCCGTAGTTCTAAATTCTGTTATCGAGCAGGTTTCATCCACTCCCACGGATATTTGGGGAAGGAGAGAGAAGCTCTCTGAATTATTCACTAACGCGTTTATCGAATCCCCCCGAACCCAAATCGGTTTTTAATTAATATTAAAACGCGGAGAAACAACAAAAAAAATTACATACATTTGAGCCGAATCAATTATTCAATAATTATAATGCATTTCCAGTTAATCCGTTGATTGGGCCATTCAAAAATAATTAATTACATTTCTGAATTTTAATATAACAAAAAAGTTAATTTGAAAAAAATTGATGAGGTCCACAAAATATTAGGAGACTTCTCTCATTTTTCAGCGTGTTCTAGAAGTGTATTTTTTTACGAGCTTAATAAAAATCCCGCTGTTTCCAGCCCCGCAGACTGCTGCGTGCGTTCTGTTTATCTTGCAAATGTGTATAACCGAAAAAAAAAACGAAAAAAATCCGTGACCAAATCTCTCCACCTTGATAGCGGCGTTCATTGTCCTTCCTCCCCCTCACTCTCGCTGCGGTAATAAAAAAAAGGTGGAGAATTAAATTTGTGTGTAATCCTGGCAGCATAAATTATAGCAAAGGATATAACAACATGCAAAAACGGATACGCCAGAAACAGGAACTTATGATATGCGAATGTAAGATGTTCGCAGCGTTTTATGCAAATGACCCCACACACCCTTTGGTGCTAGGAGAATGTTTGTTTAGGAAGAGCAGTGTAATTTCAGCGAAGCATGTTTATGAAGTCCTATCTTCCCTTCATCCTATCATTTTTTTTTTGTAGTCTTTTTATAATGTCGATCAATGCGAAATCCGATCAGAAATAAATGTATTTATTTTCGTCCCCTGGCAGGAATAATTGCAATCGCTGCGAGAGCATTTCAGTGTCGAGGCTCGGTAATGGCAGGTAATCATAATTAGTATGGGAGTCAGGGAGGACGTTTACATTTTCAGGGAATTATAGCACCGTAATTAAATTTCGGCTTGTTGTAATTCATGCTCGGGCTCTAAACACATGTTACGGAGCGCCCTTTTCCATATAAAGCACTATTTAGTCGCGCTCTCGATTTCGTGTTACCTAACGGCACGTGGGGATCCTCCTCCACCTCCTCCTCACCCATTTAACATAACCCTCATCCCACCTCATTCAAATCCACCTTATATAATAATTATGATTACGACACTGAATCACGCGCATTCAGAACACTTTGACAGCACATTAAAACACGCTAAAATCAATTCCAAATTTCCAAACGACATCAGACCTAATAAAACTTTGTATTATATCTCCTAATCTTATATCTCCTAAATATTATTAGTAAAATATTTTAGTAACTAATTTTCTAATATTAAGGACTAATCATTTTTTATAGAAATCTAGAATTGGTAAATTCAGAGTAACTAAACTAAAAAAAAACAGATTATTGATTTGAAAAGTAAAATTGAGCAAATAGTTACTTATCACATTTTCCTTTTTTTTTTCTCTCGAAATACGTAATTCCACGAGGAACAACACACAATGTTGTTCCTCCGCACGGATTACAAGCCTTATCTGCCTGACATTGCGAACATCCACGTATTCTATTTAGATTTTTTTCCATCCCAGATCCTCCTTTGATTCCTCCGCAAATCTCGCCTCGCAACTCCCCTCCTCTCTACGAATCTCGCTCATGCAAAAAATTGAAATCTCTCGATCTTTACTTAAGAAGAAGTTGGGAGGGAAAAAGAAAAAAAAAATGTCATCTCTTCGCCCGCCACATTTACACAACTTTCTCTCTCGAAAAAACTTCCATTACAGACTCCCTTGTTATTCAAAAATCCAACCAGTCAGTCAATGCTAGGAGCGAAGCTAGAATTACAGCACGTTCGAAAAATCCATGCAAATTGCCACGCACGCAAATTCCGCTTTGATCTGTGCACGCGCGCATCAAACGAAGATATATTTTTCGTTTCCAGCAATCAGCTTCAACTTTTCCATGAAAAAAAACATAAAACCTTCAATTTCAATATTTTAATTGCTTCTTTCCGTATTTTATGAAATTAAGAATCTGAAAAATGAAGTGAAATTGATGAAAATAATATAAAAGTATTTGTTTGTAACTGAAAATTTACGTTTGCGCAAATAAGGCAATACGATAATGCCGTGACCCAAATGCTGGAGGGATGCAATTATTTTAAAGCACTATTGCTATTATTATTATTAGTATTAGGTACGTTGTAGTTTTTCCACATTTCTTCGGTCGCGGTTGACTCCCCGCAGTTTCGATAACGCTCCTTTTACCGAACGAACACACTATTCGGGTTGGAGCAATAAAAGGAACGTGCAAAACACGGAGGCAATTTATATTTACTAGATTGTTGCAGATATGAAGGAGGTAATGGAGTTTCGCCATTTTTACAATCGTCAGTTGTAAAAGTCAAGTGGATAGAGAGAAGTCGGATCTTCTGGTCTGTCTGGCTCGTTCGTTTTTCTGCAAATCTCCATAAGCTTTTTCTTGCAAAAACACATCCAACTTCCTAAAAGCAATACACTCAGTAAAATACATTCTTAATGTCCTCTCATCAACGCTACTAACTTTGATAATAATAATAATAATAAATAAGGAATGAGAAGCGTAATTAAACAAATCTTAATTTGAATGCGTTTCCATGAATCGACGCCCCCGCAATTTCAATTACGGACGAACAACATTTATTACCCCTTTTTTTCTGCACCTCATGAATATGCAGGGACGGAGCCGAAGAAACGTGCAACGATCGCCCACCATTTGCGAAATCACCAGATGACAGTATAAATAGCATCTCCATGTTTAATCCTACCCTCCCTTTCTATTTTTTTTTGCTTCTTCCTCTTCATTAGTTCCATTTCTTTTTGTTCCTCGGCTAATTCGCTAATGGATATCGTATTTAATGTGTGCACTCCGACGGAGGTTTTAAACTGCGATTTATTACTCAAGTTTAGATTGGTGCAAATAGAAGAGACGAAGGGAAAATCGGAGTGACTCACAAATGAATTATTTTATTTATCGAGGAAAATGTTATAATCATTTTTACTCGCAATTTGATTTCGCTTTGAGATTATATCCTTCCGAGTTATTTATACACTGCATTCAACTTTAACCATTCCACCTTCGTTTCATTGCTAACCTAATTCCCAATTCTTATATCAACTGTTTAAAAGTTTCTCAATTTGATAAAATTATATTACAAGTTAATTTTTGTCAATTTTCAAAATTAAATATAAATCTTGAAATCTACATGTACAGGTACTAAGTTTAATATTGTCGGAGAAACAATGGGCTAATGACAAATAGATTATACCACTTATGATTAAAGCCGCTTGCACGTAGATCTGCATTGAGCATTAATAATGGATTCGTTCGGATATAATCAATTACAAATTATTTAAAGTTGATTAGTAGCGAAGGGGCGGTAATCGGATTGCAATTAACGAGGAGCGGGTGGATTTCGACTGTGACGTCGGTATTAAAAGTGGGGCAATTAGAGCCCCCGTTTGTTGTTGTTCAGTTTGCATCAAAAGGGCAGAGCACTCCTCCATCCTCCAGGTTCGCGCATAATGCACGACGGAGTGGTGGTAAACGCTCGTCTGTATATTTAGGCTAAATGAATAATGATAACAATTAGGGGAGGGCATGTAAACTAACCATTCGATTAATGAACAATGCTTTGCGAGCGCCGTAACCAAACGGCACAAAGGTTTCAGATAGTTTGCGGGAGGGCCGTTGCCCAAAACAATGTCGACATTCCCCGAAACAGGTGAATCACAAAGTGACCCCGATTCATTTCAAATCCCGTGTACAAATCCTAAAGCAAATTATCGATTTAGCTCCGGTTAATTAAATTCTTGCGTGCCTCGCTCTTCCGATTGATTAACATTAATCAAGTCCGCAGCAGCAGTCGGAGATGTTGTGCGATGCGCGGATTCCGATGTACAAAGTTTTAGACCAACCGCCCCTCGTTATCCGCCCACCCTGCACGCCGCAAACAAACTATTTCAATAAAGCGTATCATCGCAAAACCAGAGATCATACTAACTACCTAATGAAACATTCCGTCGTCAATCGTGGATCAAACCCATCTCCCTCACTCACTCGCTCGTTCGTTCGCAATCCCTCTAATTGGGACTCCAAGTCCTGTTGAGGTCCCGCAAAATAAACTCCACTATCCCAACGCAAATTCAATTGCCACACGAAATCTGAACGGAATTCTCGGCACGTTTACCATCAGCGTTACTGCATATTTTTATTGTTTCATCTATTATTTTAGATATCCTCGTACCAACTTCATACCCAATACAATGCAGTGAAAGAGTTTTTACAGAAAATTCATACAAAAAAAAAATAAAATAAATTGGAAGTATTCTCCTAAATATAATTTCAGTATTCTCATATATCTAAATGGCAGTAGTCGATACACTATATTTTCTAAATAACAAGGTAAAAGTGAACGATTCGTGGAAGTAGTTTTCGATGAATTTGCAAGAAATTAAAGACCATCGAGAGGCTGGAAGAGACGATGCAATTCTTTTGCAATCGTAATCATCCGGAGAGGAGCGGAGTGGAGTGACTCTGCTGCTCTCGTTTCTGCAGTTTAACTCTTAGATTGTACAATTTTAAATTGCATTTATCAATCAGAGCAGACCGGTCTGGGCTCTGCTCGCTCGCTTCCCAATTGCAATTTGATTAGGCGACGCTCTCGGAACTAATCCACAATAAATAAGTTAGTTTGCGCGACATTCGGACAGAATATTCAAAGTGTCTGGGGAGTTTTGAGACGTGCAAGATAAGACCCCGGAACTACGGCCGCCGCCGCCGCCGCCTCCAGCTTCCCATCTTCATCCCACTCTCTCTCTTCCTCTCTTGCATCCATAACCAACCACCAGACGCACTCCGGAAGGGTGGTATGTATGCATGTTTGTGTGCCTGATATATTCCATGGAGATGTTTCCGTACGAGGCGTAATTCGAAACGGGATGCATTGGCTCGGAACTGCCGCTACTGCTGGTGCACACACGCAACCTCCTATCGTCCTCGAGTCCTCCCGCCATCTGACAGGATCTCACAAGGCTCAGGCCGTGATCTCTGGGTCGTCGCGACGCTCTCGCACATGCAAAATGTATATATACATATACCATCCACACACAAACACATCTCAAGTAGGAATACGAAATGAGAGACGAAAGAAGGGCTAAAGGAAAGCGAACATAAAAAAAAACGAATAATAACGTAACACTCCCTTTAAATCACGACCCACTTCAATGCATTATTGACGATGTTTACTTTGGCCCTCTATTTGCGCAAATATTTCGCGCGAACAACGCTCACGCTCCTTTATTTATGTGCGTGCCCTTTTTATTTTCTTCCCTGTCTGAATCAAAAGAATTTTTTCCCCTCACCATTAATCTCCTAAAAAATACATTCGCGCCCTTCCAAAAACAAAAAACACCATAATTGCGACAATTCCATAACACTTGCAAAAAATATCGACGAGGTCAGAAGGGAGAAAATGATAATAATTTTAAAGGGTCGTCCGGACAATGGGGTTAAAAAATATATATATGAACTCGGCCTTAATTAGGCCCCCTTTTTTTTGTCGCAGACTAAAACGATTTAGTGTATGAATATTTATGAAAAGCCCGACCGTTCGAATCTTCAGTGCCAAAGCAAACAGAAAAGGGCGCACCTAGAGTACAAGCCATTATTACGTTTGGAAAAAAATATTTTTCAGTTGTGTATGTCAACTGTTTTAGTTATTATTTTTTTAATTTAAAATTCTAAAATCTTATGCAACATAAAAAACACCGTTGTAAATTACGCAAATTTAAGGTGCGCCATCTATATTATATAAAATATAATAACTTATAAATGTAAAGCTCAATTTAACAAATTATTATTAATATTTATGTACAAAATTCTTAACAAACATACCTTAATCCAGTTAAAAAAATTATATATTTCTTTTTAATATAATAACTAGCATCACATTTTTCATCACAATAATTTTTTTCCTCACTGACAGTTCTATTATTTTGTTATTAATAATTTCAAAGCCTACTAATAATTAATTTATTTTGCGTAAATAAAGTTTAATATTTAACTTTTATTTAATTAATAAGTACAGCGTTGTATATATTTTTTTGATTGCACAAAAGTCATGAACAAAGCGAATCGATTTAAAAGAGAATGGAGTGTAACGAGCGTGCTGATATTTTCAACGGGATCTCAAGTGAAATGAAACCGATCCGATGAATATGCAGTTGCATTTCTATATACAACAAGAACTTCACGAAACAAACAAAAGAAAACCAAAAAACAACAACAACAACAAAATTTCCGGTTAATAATTCCCCACTCGCAAAAAAAAAAAGGTAACAATACTTGGCTGCGAAATTAAATTCCGTTTCTTTTTTTGTTTTTCCTATTGTTTTCTGCATCAATCGATTATGCATATTCGTGCAGCTGCTTTGTTGCAGTTTATTATTTGTTTCCACCCCCGCAGTTCCATTCATCGCAGTCAGTTTATTATATTTTTTTTGTAGGTCCATACAATTTTTCAACCCCTATCCGAATCCATCTCCAACACATTTTACCGATTTTCCGATTCGCATTGGGACGATAAACTAGGAACAGGACGATAGTAGTTTTTTTTTATGTTTGGAAATGCCGATAAGCCGCTCGCATTGCAAAACTAATAATTCCGACCTATCTGATTGCAAATATATATTTTTTTCGGAAAAAGTATTTCCAAAAAGAGAAAACAATAATAACCGGCCGGGGATTTATGATGAAAATATTGAAAACAGTCAAATGTGCGGCAATATGCAGAGTGAAAATTCATAACGCTGCTCCTATTTTTTTTTTGTTGAGAGTTGAAAAAGTTTAGTCAGCAAACCAATATCGAGTCTGGATGTAATGACACCAACATTTTTTTATAACTATCATAATTTTATAACAAATTTAGTGATAAAAATGTGCACTGATTATCATTTTCAGGAGATGCGACCGAGTTTAGGAATTGAAATTAATTGAATTTTTTGGGGGAAATGCTGGGATCATAAATGTACGTACACATTATCTATTTTTTTTGGGGGGGAGGGGGGGAAATAGTTAGCACAGCACAAACAGTAACGTAACGTGCAATAAATTGGAGCCGCATGTATTCGAGGCCATTTCGTGTCACAGGGCGTGTAATAATAATGATATGTTTGCAGTTCGTTTCATTATTTCCAGAATCTATATAGTGAGAGAGACTGGATGGTTTTGGTATGTGCACTCACAAAACAGAATGAAAAATGTAATGGGAAAATTAAATGTTTTTGGATTTTGTGTAATTGGATTCTTAAAAACGTTTAGGTTTTGAAGGCAAGAAAAGAGCGTAAATGGATTAAGATTGGATGGAAATTGTTAAAAATAAAATAATAATGCCCCGAGGAAATTCGTTATGTTCGCGGAATTGGCTAAATTTCCATTCGGGCACGGGTTTCCAGCATTTCCCTAGGTGTGTATTTATTTTCGCCCTTCGGCGAAAATTTCCCGATAGGAGAATTTGCACATAGTTTCGAATTTCGATTTCAATTAACAGTTGGCCTTTTGTTTCTCGCCTTTGCAAAGTCTACTTTACTTTTTTTTTTATGTTTCTTTTAGTTGTTTTTTTTAAGTCTGCTGCAAATCTGGCGCTGCGCTTTATAAATCAAACTCTGCGCAAAATAATTTCGGGCTCCGCGTGATCCCGGTTATTTATGGACGCTGCGCGAAATTAAAAACGTTCATTCCCTCCGGTTTCTTTCTTTCTTCCTTTCGTTCATTTCTTGGTCTTCTTCCGATGGGTCCAAGTTTTCACAAGCATTGAGCGTCGGAGATGGCGTCCCCGGACATCTTTATTCGGCGAGTCTGATAAATCGTTGTTGGGGGACCCGAAGGTGGCGCGAGACGAAGAGAGGTCGCTGGCCTGGACGCCGAGGGCCTTGGGTCGTGGACTGGACCATCGTTGAATATATGGTAATGGTGGAACGAGGAGGACTGGGAACGTGGGTCTATACACCTGTATAACAGCGAGAGGCCAAAGTATTGTTATTGTTTGTCGAAAGTATTGTTGCTGTTGAGGTTTCTGCTGCTGTTATTGTTATTGTTGCAGCGGCAGCAGCAGCAGTTGTTGTATGTGCATTTGGGTGCGTGTTAACCGCCTTGTTGCAACATGGCCTCGTCGATCCGTCCGCCCCTTGCTTGTAAGTACACGCATGCATTACATTCCCTTTGTCCTGCGACCAGTAAGCCCTATTATGTACATCGACAGGACCGTATCCAGCCCATATCAACACACCAATATCATTCATATTCCAACACGAAATTATTCTATTTCTTGAAAATTATATACAATAAACAATAATGCATAAATTTTCCGATATTTTATATCAAATTATAAAAAAATGCACATTTTCACATTCCTCCAAGAATTTTCAAATATAGACAGAATTTCAGACAATAATAGTTTCATAATGATTTTTCTGAAATTTTCTGTAAAATAACCAAGAAATACACATAACTCAATGAATATTTAAATTAAAATACTATATTTAATAATAAATATATAAAAATTATAAATTTATATAAAATATAATTTTTTTTTCAATAATCATAATTAACATAAAGTTTTCTGCATCAATCAATTTTTATATATTTTAATCCTTTTACGATTTTTCTGAAATTTTCTCTATAAGTTGAAAATTTATTTTTCGAGCAATCACGCTACATTTTAAAATATTTCGCAACTTGCACAAATCACACATACGTCAACGAATATTCAATTAAAATTGAAGCTATAAATTTATATTTTTGCAATTTACGATTTTCTAGTAAAAATTAATTTGAAACAAATCTTTTTAAATAATCATAATTAATATATTCATTTAAATAGTAGATTTTTTTAATATTTTGTAATTTTAACGATTTTTAATAAATTTTTATCCAAATTAAATGAATTAATTTTTAAGCAATTTAAGATTTTTTTTTTCCAATAATCATAAAATATACTTATATTAATAATTATTGAAATTAAAGTTAACACTATAGAGTTTTTAATAATTATATTAATTAAAATTTGTAGTGTATTCGAGTTAATTAAAATAACCGAAATGAATAAAGTGCTAGATCCGGTCCTGGATAGCGGTTCGCCATGTCCGCTATATACGGAACAAATTCCTCTTCCTTATCCTATCGCAGGGCAGAGCGGAAAACACACCACATCTCATTATCATCACACAGCAGCAGCAATTCATTACGCCAATAAATCCTGGACATTTTACATGAGAGCCCAGGATCAGTGCGCAGCGTGCACGTCGACATCATTACCATAATCTCCGAAGCACCAACAGAACAAATACAATGTGCATAAAAAATACACGAAATTCAGGAATTGTGATTTTATAAATTGAAAATGAAGAGAGAACGGCGTGGGCGGAAGATCTTCAAGAGTCGGTTAATTAAATCATATCTAAGGGCCGCTCGCTCCGCGTTCAAAAAGTTCATTAATATCTACATCTTCTCCGACAGTAATTAATTACAACTCCGTTCATCCCTCAAACAATTTAAACGGACGCCCTTCAAGTCGCAGAAAGGGAATTTATAACTCTCGTCTCCCGCTCACTTTCTCTCGCTCTCGTATTCCTTTTAATATTATATACGTTTTTTTTTTCTTCCTCTTTTCTTTATCTCTTACGAAACGACGGAGTTTGATCAGTCGTGCATACACACGGCTCACTTTAATATCAAGCGAAATTTCCTTGCCAGAAGAAACAGAAAAACGCGCACGTAAATATTGCTCAAAGCATTGATACGGAGCAATAATCTTAAAAATCTTTCCCCCGCTTAGACTGCACGTATTTCCGTTTCTCTCTTTCTCCTCCATTCCCTAAATATATATATATGTAGATGTGCTAAAGGGGATGGAAATTATGATAATGTATCGGCGGCGCGGAGCGAAGTCGATTCATTTAGATTTCGTTCGTTCGTTTTTATGTAACCGAATTGCGCGTGGAAGCCGACGATTCGTGTAACTTTATTACGCAAGTTTCCATCCCAGGATTGTCAATGAACGCGGGGCAAAAGAGAATAGGCGAAAAAATAAAAGGATAAGAAAGAAAAAAAAAGTCGGATTCTTCATTGGAATTGGTGGAGCGATCGAAACGTAACTCGTCAAACATTGCCATTTCTCCGAAAGCAATTCGCGAACAATATTTTAAGTTCAACAATTGCATTCGAACTACTTGAAATCAATTTCAATGAAAAATAAAAAGAATTATAAGTTTGGAAATGCCTCAAAGAAGATAAGTATATAAACTTGAATTACAATTCAAGGAGTTATTTTTATTTGAAAAGTCTTCACATTTATTTATATTTCTCTAAAAGTACATCAACCATATACATTAATGAATATTGTAATTAAAACTCAAAATTTATACTATAAAATTTAAAAGTGAAAAAAATTGCATCTTCAACATTAAATTTCTCAAAAAGTACGGGTGTCAATTTAATTTAAAGCTAAATATATGTTCTTTAATATGTAGCTAAAATCATATTAGAATTATTTTTCTGCAATTTTCTACAAATTTTTGCAAAACTAAATTTTTAAGTCTTCAAATTTTATTTTATTTTTTCATAGACGAATGAAACATTTATATTTAAATATTTACTAACAACATTTGAAAAAACTTAAATTTTCGAAAAAGTGAAGATTTCTTATTTTATTGTATTTCAAACTAAGAAAGAATTGAAGGAATAAAAATGAATTTTCGAAATATTGAGCTGTGATATTTATACTGTAATATATTTTCAAATTTGAAACTAAGCATGAATTGAGCAATGATTTCAGCTTGCATTGAATAATAAGTTTGGTAAGATCTTATTTATTTTCTGTAAATGCCGAGTAAGTTTACGTAATGTTCGATGTATAAAGGTTGTTTAGATATATTATGGGAAAGCCGTGTAAATCATTGCTGGAGATTCGGAGTAAGCGGGAATGTCGAGCGGTGTAGTGTGTGTATTGATGTTGCTGTAAAAGTACAATCCGAAACTACTTTCAGGTATTGCGCAGGGGAGAGATATCAATAAGTTGAAATTGAAAACGTGACGGTGGGAAGTAATTTAAGTTTGAAAATTGGTAAATTTATCAAGACAGTTCTCACAACAATAATGCTTTGCACAATGGGTCGTTGGAGAAACGGGGGTGGCAGGGAAGTTACGGGACGGAACAGTTCATAAAGTACAAAAACCCCCAACAGAAACATAGGATACAAGAAGGGAGAACTTCTGGAATGAACGCGAATTTAATGCCCGTTTGACATACTTTTTTTCCTTCCACTTATATTAGGGAGGATGATGGTGGCATTTCGGGGGAAAGTAATTATCTATTTTTAACACAATATAATTTCAATTGAATTAATCAAATTTGCCTACAAAGAAGTGGAAATAAAAATAATTAAATGTAAAAATTCGACAGCTATTAGAGTAATTCTGAATCGCTTGTCTAAATCCGTTGAGGGGTGGAAAGACCACGGTACATTGCTCGCTATAAATGTCTCATTTTTTCCTCATTCATTTTTTTTTTTGGGATGGTCCTCTTCATCCTCAGCCTTCGGTTATATTAAAGAAAAAAAGAATATGCCTCCATTCCGGGCAATTCAATTCCGCTCCATCCGCGTTATTACATCCGCTTAAAATATATCCTTTTTTTTTTTTCATCAAAATAATAATGAATACTGCGGGAAGGATGAGACAATAATTAAAGACAATCCTTGTATGAGCGGACCCACCTGAAACGAAATGAGGAATGAACTTCGGATAATCAAGTTCGGTCGGGGCGTTTCGAATCGTTTCCAGCATATTTTCGGTGGTTGCTCTTTCAGTTTTAGTCGATTCGCTTTTGTTCTTCTCTTCTTTTTTTTTGTTTCTGGGCGCGGCGTCACAAAGGAGCGGCGAGGATCTGAAAGATTTCAGAAGTGGTTCCTGACGGAAAGGGTAATACGCCAGTTGACACTCATAAGTGCAGTGACTTGACGGAAACTTCAAGAATGTCTTGCATGCACTCGCATACACACAAAACGTGCCCGTCAACCTTACCTAAATCTCCCTCTTCCATTACCAATTTTATAACACATATTACAAAACAAATTGAAATTTTCACATTTAAAAAAAAAATAATTAATTTATTCTTGAAGTTTTTCATTTAATGTTGAAATCTTCTAATAAAAAATGTCAAAATCATGAAAAATGTCAAAGGTTATGTATTATAAAACGTCAAAAATCACATAAAACGTCATAGGCTATGCAAAACGTCATAGGTTATGCAAAACGTCAAATGTCATGTAAAACGTCAAAAGTCATATAAAACGTCATAGATTATGCAAAACGTCAAAAGTTATGTAAAAAGTCAAAATATTAAAAAAAAACAGAAATCACTAACATTGAACAAGTTATTAAGATCGAACCCTAGAGTTGATTCCTTTTGTTCATTGCTTTTTCTAAGAAACGTCTCACTTTCGCCACGGGTGTAGCTAGAAATCGGCAAGGTTATCTAATTAATCTAATAAAGATTCTGCGAAACGTGAGAGAACGATTGAGAAAATAATATAATAATAGCGCAATGAGTTCGGAATTCGCCTTGAAACCGTTTCTACAAGAAGAATAAAAATAATTAAGATGTACGTGTTTATATAGGAACATTTGTAACGGAGGATGATAGCGTTTAGTGGTATTTAACGCGAAGACGTAATAATGGTAATAGCAATTCATTCCTTCTATTTACTTGCTGAATAAAACGCTAAAGAAACACCGTGCAATCTTTCCAGTTAATATAATCTCCATTATGGGAATATCCATACACAAACTATATATATAAATACATAACGTTTCCCGTGATTGCTTCATGTTATTGCGGCTATTTTGGACACGCGAAGCAACGAAACGAACCGAGAAATTATTGTAACGGATTTAACAAATAATTTAATAAACACGCAACATCCTTACTTTTTGATCCCAAATAAATGCAATTAATATATAATAAATATTTTATTTACAAATTTACATATTCTAAGTATAAATCGAGTAAAATTACACGTTTTTAAGAAATGCAATGTTTCTGAAATCAAGATTAAATGAAACTCACGTGAAGCAAAAAAATAAATTAAAAAATAAAACTATTTTAATTTTTGCATAGATGATTATATAATTACTCTGTGTTTATTGTAATAACGTGTAGTTTATGGGACTTTTCGCAGAATGAAATGTTATATAATGCGAAAGAAATATTTTACAATTTCTTAACTATAATAATTAAATTTCTTGAATTTTTAGTTTAGATGAATTATTAATTATTTGTAGAAAATTGGCTTTTAATTAAATTTTGTGTGTTGAAGTAAAATTTAACTTTGTAGACTTTTCGTTGTAATTCATTAAATAGTTATCGGTTATGCTCATTAGTGATGTAATGAATTAGAAATCGATTCGTGAATTGATGAAGCGGTAATGAATGAATGAATAAATCATCGATTGGCAGAACCAATGAATAATGCACGTATTTCTTATGGATTGCATAGAGTAATTGCAAAATGCGCGTCAGACTAATTCGATTTGCTCCGAGTAATTGGTAATTATTTAGCGTAATTCGGCGTTGTGAGTGTGTACGTCTATCGTCAACAAAATGCACGTAACCTCCGATGATTTCGCACTAATTGCGACCAATTTATAAAATTCCACGGAGCGTTTCAATCAGAATTGGAATGGGTCGAGAGTTCGACACAAAAGCGTAATTAAAATAGATCCGAAATCGAATTATGTGAAACCAATTACATTTTACACATATGATACGCATATAATATTATTGCGTTTATTTTGGTGGTCGAAAACCGCAGAGGATATCGAAACCAATATTTAGTTTTTTTTTATATTTTTACATTTTAACGTTTTCGCATTGACGTCGGTAATTAGTAATTAATCAGCGCTGCCAGATCCAACCCGATTGATAATTACGTGAAATAATCGTATCGTGCCAATCCTAATCGGCTCATATTAATGTCGGCCGCATTAATTTGCCAGATTAGCTGAACGGCTCCACGCATTAGTCCTGACACGTGTAAGGTGGAACCTCAGGATTAATCGAAAAAATCGTTATTTAACAATTAATTGCTGAACAGTTGTAATAACTAGAAATTTCTAAAATAGCACATAAGAAACCCGATGATTTCATCTTTAATTGGAGAATTAAATAATAGTAGTGTTAATCCGAATAACATGAAAAAAAACGAAAAAAATAAAATTTTTGAATTTTCAAAATTAATTTCAAAAAAATTTATATTGCTAGTAATCATTAAAAAATAGCGTCGGAAAACCTATATTTTCGTTTTTAATTTGAGTAGAGAAAATTAAGATTTTTTATCCAAAAAAATACAATTTTTGAAATTTGAAATGTAATTTCAAAAAAGTTAAAATTTCTAGAAGACGTTTTGGAAAACTTATATTTAATACATTAATTTGAGTTAATTAAATGTGTTAATCCGAATAATCTGATAAAACAAGGAAAATATATTTTCATCCAAAAGAATATAATTTTTGCGCTTTGAAAATTAATTTCAAAAAAATTGAAATTGCTATGAATCATTAAGAAATAGCGTTGGATAACCTATAATTTCGTCTTTAATTTGAGTTTTAAATATTATATATTTTAGTCCGAATAAAATGATAAAACTAGAAAAAGTAAATTATGTTTTTATCAAAAAGGAAAATACAATTTTTGAAAATTAATTAATTTAAAAAAAAAATTGCTAGAAGACGCTTTGTAAAACTTATACTATACTATAATTTGAATATTAAATGTGTTAATCCGAATAATTTGATAAAACAATTAAGATTTTCATCCAAAAAATATATAATTTTTGCGTTTTGAAAATTAATTTCAAAAAAGTTGAAATGCTATAAATCATTAATTAAATGGGTTTCGTCTTTAAACAGTTTCGTCTTTAATTTGAGTATGAAATATTAAATGAAACAATAATAAATAAATTATGATTTTATCAAAAAAAAAAATCATCTTTAATGTTTTATTAATATTATTAATTAGTAAAAGAAAATCAAATAAACAGCAAAACGCACCGTAATTAAATTAATTTCCGACGGTAAAATTAAACAAAAAATTAATTAAATTTTAGAATCAAATTGTTTATTTTTTTTTATGCATTTGGCAGGTGAATAATTAACGTTAATCGTACGTCGCTCTGCGAGGTTTTTAATTAAAATATAGTAGTACGTTCGAATTTATTGCGCGTAAAAAAAAATTGTTACGCAGCTTCGCGGAATGCATTAATTTATAAACGTAAATGAATTATTCCCATATCAATTCTAGGATATTTTACATTGCGTGCAGAATCGAGCGTGAAAATTAGGAGAAGGCAAATAGAAATGAAGAACAATGCAGCCGTAATGAGATTCATTATCGGGGAACGACTTTCGGAGAAGGCACGGAATTAATTAATGTTGTGGTGAGATTTTCTTAGGAAAATAATTAGTTTTCTTTATTGCAGACGGTTTTAAAAAAATATATAATAAACTGAAAATGTAATCAAGTAACTTAATAAACAAAACATAAATGCTTTATTATTTAGTGACTATTAACAAAAAATTAATTTAATTTCAATTAACTATTGTTAAATTTTATGAGAAATAAATTTTATTTTCTTAGCAAAGAAATTTCGAGGGCGGATATATCCGCCAGTTTTCTGTAAAAAGTTAAAAGTTAGTGTTTCTGATGATTAGGGAATAGTAGTAATGTTGTCAGGTTTTGAGTTGTTAATAGGAGAAGTTTTAAGTTGTTGATTGAAACAAGTCTGCAATTCTTTCGTAAAGTCGTGACTATTGGACAATTATGAAACAGGTAACGTTGGCAGGTGTCGCAGGTATTTTCTCACCCGGAGAGGAAGTTGACACGTTCTGCGGTGGAAGAGGCGGCGAAAACGGAATCGGGAGTTCACGAGCGTGACTGACACCAACGCAGTCACGCTCCGAGCATTCGAAATGAAATTATTGCAGCGGTAATTCCCCAAAGGGGGAGAGAGGATGTAATGGAAGGAGACGCACGATGCGAAGGGATGATGTGGTCGAGAGAGATGGAAGTGGAGGTGGATGGACGTCGGCCGCCAGGCAATATTCTTTTTCCGAACCCTCTTCAAAAGCCAACAACCACCCCCGCACAGTGTGAAGCTTGCAACGCCGCCAAACAGAAACGAAAAGCAAAATAAAACACATACATATATACGGGGTAGCCCGTAAATGCAAATCACATAGTGGACTGTATAATAATATTTAATACGAGTCCTGTGGAACCATTGACAGGTTCATTCCCAGAAGCTTTGATGACGTTACATCAAAGACTGGCGAGTTTTGCTGCTTTTTCTGTTAATTTAACCCGTTCTACCGGAGCTAGATCATTCTGCAACGATATTGCACTGATGCTATTGACCATATTGGAAATTAATTGAACAAATATTAGTTTTCGCTTTAAAATATTCTCTTCAATATCAATTGATTATATTTTTAAATATATTTTAATATAATAAGTGCATTCATTGAGATAAAATAAATACACACACAATCATTGAATGAAACGGATTAAAAAATCGTAAAAAAGTTTCCGGTCTAGACGATCAGACAAAAAATAATATTCTTTTCGATTTATAGTATTTTTTTTACACAAATGAGAATTTTTTTCATGAAATTTGATCAGCGAATATTTTTAATTAATTAGAAATGTATATTATTGAATGGAGTAAAAAGTTAAAGATATTGTATCAAGATTTTGCAGTAAATTAATAGAAATGTACGTTGGTTAAATTAGCGGCAGCGGATTGTTATAGTTTGGTAGCGTGGAAATGGCATTGATTAAATTGAAGGTATCAAATCACCTCGAGAGCGAAACTATCTCTTCAAACAATGAGGGGAGATATGTATGGTGAGAGAGGTATGAATCTGCGGTTTGGCCCTTTGCGAAGTTTGCAGGAAAGGGTTCCGAAAATTAAATTATTCAAACCAAATATTTGCCGCCCGTAATGGATTCGTGCGTACGTAAGTTTTGTTTTCAGCAAACCTATCACCCCGCAGTGTACGTACACGGATGGAGTCATACGTGTACTTTGATGGGTAATATTTAATGATGGAACCTTTACGCAAATATTTAGAAAGCGGTAACGTTCAATTTCGTGTAATACGAGAGCAGGTGATTAAAACGCAGGAGATGCATTAAAAGCCCTTCCCTTCCTTTCTCCATTTTCCATACACTTCCCTCTGGCCCTAATTAATTAGAGCACAATGACGAAAGAAGACTTTGGAGAGGAGACGAAGATTCTCTTGGAAGTTGATTCCGTGCGACGCGTAATGAGTATTTATCTAATGTCAAAGGAGTAGTCCGCCCATTAATTAATGACATCGGAGAGGCAGGATTCGCGTCCTTGAATTGAAAAAGGATCGCTCGCTTCCAAAAGGGTCAACGCAAGAAGAATAAGTAGAAGGAGGAGGAGAAGGAGGAGGAGAAGGAGGAACGAAGAATACGTATACATGTACACTTTTAATCTCCTAATTACTAGTGGCAGCACGTACGAAAAGCGTTACTTGTATCTGCGAAACTTCTGGTTATCTGGCGAACGAGAAATTAGTCTCGCGCGCAATGATATTTGCATAATTATCTTAAATCATGTTTTATCTTCGAGATGCAACTGCTCGCAGCGGGAAGGGTGTATTAAGATGAAGAGAGTACGAGAAGGAGACAAGGAATAGACCCGAAGGGCTCCACTCGCAGGAATGTCGCTGCATTTAATTACGCCCCGATAAGTCATCTAATCCTCTCAGCTACTACCACCTTACTACCTACAAAGCCTTCACTTAATTATCGGTCAGCTTATTTGCGCCGCATTTCAACGTCCCTTCTCGAAACCTTGGATAATAAATATTGCCTAGATACCATCTTCGGGACTCTCCCCCTCGCAGCGACGAAAAAGTCGGGGGAAACCCCCGAGGCGTTACCATTGAAATAAACACTCGTTGCATACTGTTTACAAACTGTTCACATAAAAATTAGCGCAACTTCGGCGTAAATAAGCCGCGGGTCGATATCTCGAGAAATGAAAAAATCAACAAAAAAAAAACTCGTGCCAAAGAAGATACCATCTGCAATGGAAATTCCTGCAACACGCAGGGAAGGAACGAACGGCGCGAAACGAGTTATTATTTTCCATCCCCTTTAATTGTTGCTCAATTTTATAGTTTAATACAGTTTAAATAAGCTTTACTTTAATGCATTAAAATAATAAAAGTCAAGATTTAATAAATAATATTATAAGTTTACATAATATATATATATAAATTTGAATGAAAAGCAACTAACATTAATGAAAAAAAAAACAAATTTTATAACTTTGATTCAAGAAATATTAGGAAAATGTTTATTTACTTGATTTAACTAAGTAATTAATAAAAATATGGTGCGTTGTGAAAAAAAACCTAAATATTTACCTTTATTGAAGCGTTGCAGGATTTTCCAAAATCTCAATTTATCAAATCTGAATCTCTCTCTTTCGTTCTTTCTCTGTTATTCTTTCTTTCTCTCTCGCATAGAATCCTTTCAATTGGGCGGGAAGAAACAAACTCACACACTCAGCAGAAATACAGGCACTCTTTTGCACAGGGTTTGTTCAGAAATAAATTAAACAAAATTGTTTGGTAGATGAACTTTTCAGGAACACATGGTCCTTTGATAATCGTTTTTTGTTCCACTAGAAATGGGAAAAGAGAAATACCATAGAAACAAAGAAATAGATGATTTAAAGAACAATTAAGATTATTGGGATCATTAATTCTTGCTGATGAAGAATTGTCTTTTTCTTCGTTTCAGATGCTGATGATCCTGCGAGATTGTCCGGGACGTCGCGACACGACGCGAGACGCACGTTGAATAGTCCTTGGCGCACCGCACAGATCGCACCGACCGACCGTATCCTGCTGAAAGTAGGATCGAACTGGCGTTCTAGATGGCGCTACCAATAGGCTGACTTCATCCGTTTGCAGGCCGCGTTGCGCAGATCGACTCACCACTCTTCGATCTACGTTTGTGTATGTGTTTCGCGTGTACGTACACTTTCGCACAACGAATTTCGCATCCTCCGGCAGCAGGAATCACCGAAGAAGAACCATCGATAACTATATCATACTTAATATTGAAGCGCACCCCTCCTGAATCTCGGTTATTATTTCGCAATCAATAGGGTAAAGCCAATTTATCGGTTCGGTAATCGCCAGCAGGAACCGCTGACTTCAGTTAACATCCTGCATATTTCCAAAAAAATGTTAATGTTATTGCTCTCCTTATAAATATTAAAAAAAAATAAAGTGCAAAGCATTTCCTGAAGACATTTATAAACATTATCCTCCGCATCTTCTTGAGGAAATTTTTACATTATAAATATTAGTTTTTTTTTTCTTCCCCGCTTCTACAAAATATATACGATCTAATGGACCGAATAGTAGCTTCACGAAACAACATCCAGACCGACACATGATAAACTACAATTCTTGCGAATAACAAGTTTTAGTGAACTTAATACATCTTATTTATATTTAATCAGTAAAATTAAAATTTTAAATAAAAAAATATGAATGAAAAATTAGAATAATTAATAATAAGTCCAAAATCTATATGAATTTGTCAATCCTAAATTACTAAATATATAGACTGTAAATGCACTTTGTTCGGATAAACGTTTTAGGTGGAAATTATTGTTTAATAATGTATTTGTTCGAATGGTTGTATGTAGGGATGATGGTGGGGTGGGATTATTGCTCTGTATTGTTGGGTGTCGAGTTGTAAATACGAAACGGTTAAGTGATATTTGTTTGGGTAATGAATGTAATTGCATGGAGCAATTAGAGTCTGAGCGTGCACGGCGGTGCGCTCTCCCGAATACGAGCCTAATCCTGCAGACGTATAAATAAAACATATAATACGAATACAAAACAATATAATTTGCCTACGGAATTTACTACATCCCTGCACCTGCTCCAATGTAAATTTTCAATTTTATTACAATTTTTACAATTTATTTTTTTGTATACTTGTATAAGTTCTTAGTAAGTATAACGTTTCCTGATTCTTAAGATTTATGAGGTTGCCATGGTTACCATTGACTGTTTGTTATGGACGCTATCCTCGTTACTAAGGACGCCTCGTATTTGTTACTTAACCAATTAACGTTTTGTAATGAACATTTTTGTTGTTGTTATGAAATTTATAGATGCTCTCAAAGGCAATTCATTGATTTGTAATAATTCGTAAGTTTGTAGTTTTGTAATTGATTATACGAGCATCTAGTATATATAATTAGGTTGTTGTTGATGATTCACTGAAGAGGGTCGTCTTAGTTTGGAACAGGTACGGCCTTAGTTGGAAACTAAACTTGATTCAATGGCGAAAAGCAGTGAGTGTATATGTAGTGCGAAGACATGTGGTGGAGGGCGATGGGGATGGGAACGGCGAGCGAGAGATATGCGAGGTCTCCTCTTCCTCATCCTCCTCCACCACCAAGAGCGAATAGTTTCGGGGGATGGATTTCGCGAGAGAGGGAGGGTCGCATTGTTGAAGGACAATGTTTTGGTATAATTACCGCATAACGGACAATTTATGGGGCACGCTCCGGTCATACCGCTTTTGAGGTATTCCTGGATTATCTGAGAGACTATGGGACGGAGAGGGTGGCGTGAGATGTGACGGTGGGGAGGAGATTTCTCCATTGTTTCGTCCAGCTGACCCATAAATAACGCGACGGTCTGCCGCTGACTCCGAGATGCATATTTATGTTTTGTTTGCTCAATTCATTTTTTTTTCTGTTCCCATGACCACCACCACAGCCGCTCTCATCCACATCCACCGAATGCAAAATACGAATAAATCGCGAAAAAAGGCAACGAAAGAAACGCAATAAAATAGTTTAACACATTATCAAAGAAATTCCATAGATTTTGAAACTTTGTTTATTAGCGGATTTGGGTCACCTAAGTTTGCAATATCTGACGCGTTATCCGGAAGGGTTACATGAAACAAATGAAAAATTAAGAAGAAACCAGAGAATGTGTATGTGTGCAAGAGAGAGAGAAAGAAAGAACGTCTAATAAATTACGAAAGTCCAGACTGAAAAGAAATTTCCGGATAATTGTTAATTGCTTAAGAGAGACCCGGGGAGGAAGAGAAAAGTCTCCGGGAAATCAATTTCGCTTAAAGAAAACGCGCGACGTTTCTCTCTCTCTCTCGCTCTTTCTCCGTGTGTCTCTTTCCCTAAGTTCGCGATTGATTGCAGCACAAGTGAAATACTGTGTCTTACTTCAACTCCCTTTTTCTCTCTCTCTCTCTCTCTCTCACTATGAATCTTTCCACCCATTTCTTAATTCATTCCAACTTTTCGGGCCAACTTTCTTTTTCCGGATTATTGATGCTGGCACGCGAAAATCCCATTAGCGCCGTTGTGTAGAAAAAGAGGGACCTCTTAATTAATTCGCAATCGACAATTAGAAAGAGTCCAGCTGAAACGGAAATTTCCCAAAGACGTATTACTTTTATTACATGTTTATTTTATTACTCCCATTCATATTTAACATTTTCCTATAAATCGTTTAAATTTGCGGCAATTAAAAAATAAATAAAATAACAATCAGCTTAATTGCGTTTGGATTCGAAGCGAAAACCTACTAGTTTCACCAATTGATTTTCACCGCAATTTTGCTTCCACGAATTATTTACTAAATATTTATCGACAATACTTTATTTTACGGTAAATTCCTTGATTTTTCTGATTGGTGTGATTTTTCGGATGTAGGTGAGAAGGGATGATTTACGAGATGTCCGTCCGCAATAAATTATGACATTAGAAAGAATTTCCGCACGAAAACAACGGCACCATCTTTTCATGCATCGCCCGGAATAATTCTTCGATTATCAAGTGGTTCCTAATGTTATGCACCCTCTGGCACGCGAGACCGACATTTTTCCGCAGCAATTCCATAATCATCCGATGAATTAATGGCGAAAAAGTAGAATGGGAAAAAAATAAATAAATAGATGAAACGAGGAAGAAGTAAAATCCCTTTCTGGTCCTAAAAAAAATCATTCCTTCTTCATGCACTATATATATATATATACTTTTTTCTCGCTTTCTTCCTTTGTGTTTAGCCACGAATGCACGGACACAGGAAGCTGCGGAAAAAGAAATGATGAAGGAACAACACACGGTTCCCTTTTTTTATACTTTCTCTCTTGAGTTATATTCCCGTTTTTTTTTTGCTTTCGTTCTCTGTGATATACCGTGAGGAATTGTAAAACGGCGCACGGACGAGTCACGCAAATGATAAAATTGTAATGGAATACGGAATAATGATGGTAATGTAGGAGTGTCTTGGGGCGACGCAAGGGTGAGAAAGAGAGACCAAAGTTTGTTCGCGATAAAATAAAAGGGAGAGAAAACGAAATGAAACCGAAAGAAACGGTGGAATAATAATAATAATAATGATGATGATGATGATAAAATAAAAGAGGGAGCCACACGCGCGAGATCGTTTCGCGATAACGCGCCTTTAATTGAATCTTAATTATTCCGTTGTAGAAAAAAAAAATAAAGCAAGAGTAATCTGTTACGTTTTTCGTTTTCAAGGCATGTAACTGCCGTTGTAACACATCAGAATTACGTTATTAATCGTTGAATTGCGCTTACTCGAGTTTCAATTTTTAAAATTATGCACCCACTTTATTTTTTTATTGCATTTTTCTCCAATTATTTAAATGACTCAAAAGATTATTTTAATCAGAAATTAAAGGCAAAATTATAGACTTCCCGAAAAACTTACTACAATAATTGTGATTTTCACAGCCAAAGTTCAATAAAAAAAAATTGAGCTCCAAAAAAGTGCCTTCACATTTTATTTAATTACTCAATAATTACAAATCACAATTAGATTAAATAAAATGGATATAAAAGATAAAGATAAGGACTTTTCATTTCTGCTCTAACAACTTTGAACAAAAAAAACAAGTTCCAAAAAAGTGTACTCACATTTGATTTAATTACTGTGGTGTTTGTAAAATAAAATATTTGTATATTAAAGTTTTTATTATTAAATTTTATTTAAATTTATTGCAAAAATGTACAAATGTCTAAATTGATATAATTGCAAGTATAAAATTGTATATTAAAAATGCATAATTATTATATAAATTTTATTAGAGTAATTTACTGCTGTTTCGTAACAGAAGTTTTCCTGGTTTAAAATTTTGGTAACGTAATTACAACGATGAAAGGATGATCATAAATATCTCGGGGAGTAAATGCAGTTAAAGTTTATATTATTCCCTATAGTTTTAGATTTAATTTCGCCACCGTAAATCGCAGTTTGCAGACAAATAAAGCGTCATAAATTTGGCGAGTCGAGCGAGGTTTTCCAAACTTATCCGACCCAAATCCATAAAGAAGATACAAAATACGTAATTATAAGGTTTCATTCATTTGCAATTCGAATTCTTATTATTTCCGGATTTTCGCAGAACCAAATAAAAAATGTAATGCATTTTCTATGTGGACTGGTGCAAAGACCGGAAATATTGAATGCAAGGATGAATATTTGTCTGAGTAAAAACAACAATAAAAGCGGGAATAACAATAATAGGAGGACAAAAGGGTTCGGATATAATGAAAAAAGGATGGGGGAGCACTTTAATTCTCCCGGATAAATAATCCCAATAAAGGAAGGGTCCCGGGGAATCGATAACCTTGCAGAAAAAAAGGAGCCGATCTATCCTTCATTAAAATCATTAAACCAGAAAATAGGGCCTTAAAAAGCCATTAAGTATGTAATATAATATAAGGAGAGAGATAGAAATAAGGAGGAGAAAAAATATGGAATAAAAGTTCTAATATATCCGAAAAAGTTTCGCTTTTTTAACCGAGGCTCCTTCAAAAAGGTGCTTAATTATAATAATTAATTGTGGATGGGATGAGCGAAGGCACGAAAGTTCGTTATTTTTCTCTCTCTTTTTCTCCCATATTTTTTTACACATTTTTTTGCGCGCTCGTCTTCGTTTCTCTCAATTTCGAAGGGCGGCCGCTCGCTTAATTGATGGGAGTTTTCCCCAAAGCTCTGTCAAACAAAAATGATTCCTCTTTTATACTCGCCGTAATGATATTACATCTCCTGCAGGACCCGTTGGTTTGTGTGATCAAATTAAGGCACACTTGAAAATACAATCCCTCTGCTTGCACGGTACGGTACGACCGAGGACGACGGCGTTTCCCACTCAATCTCATTACAAACATTGCTAACTTGAAAAGAATTGCCTCCTCTTCCTCCGCGACGTCTTTAAATATTATCCGTCGAGTTATTCCCTCTTGGAAATACACAGAGAAAGAGAAGGAAATTAAAGAAAAACGAACAAGCGAATTATCTTCAACGATTTCTGTTCATTCACAACAGCAGTTATTTTTTTAAAAGATATTTGTTTATTTATTCTTTAAGCATTTGCAAATTAGATTGTAATTATGAAACTGATTTAATAATGGTAAAAAAATCGTATTATTTTTTATATAAATTATTTAAATTTTAATCTGTAAATCCACCTGTTAACAGTGTTCGTAATATACACAACGATTTATAATTCCTCTAGATTTTGAGGTTGAAGACTAGATGAAACATGCAACCAAATTGATGTGTTTGCTTAAGCAAAAAGGGATTTTGAAATGCACTACCTTTGTTGTATTGTATCGATTGTGGGGCATCCTTTTCTCGTGCTCCATCTAAAAGTGATGTTTCCTTGCGGTTTCGGGTTTCATCCTGCGCCTCGGGGGCTCTTCTTAACATTTTGTAAGTCTCGTCGTCGGGGGGATATGGCTCTCATCCAGACAAAACACGAGAGAGCGCTTTGCTCGTTAATCGACGTTATTCTACACACAAACACAAACAAATTGACAACAAAAAGTAGCAACACAGTTCTTACAACCATTACATCATTTTCACAAATCATTTTTTTTTATTGATCGAAATTAGTAATTATTACAATTAATTTATGCAATTATAAATTACATTGAATTTACGGCAATTTATTAAATTTTATGTTTAACTGAAATTGTTTCATATTGTTCAAGCAAAAGACTACATTTCAATAATTGTTGCAATTCATTGAAATTGCACCATCTCAAAAATATGACAATTGGATAAATCTCAAATTTACTTAACATTTTGGTTTAATTTTTAAACATAAATTTATACCTGCTTTTACCTAGAATTACGTTAATACAATTGAGATCAATAAAATATTCTTAATTACCGGCAATAAATAATATGATAAAATTCACGTAATCAGTTCTGAAAAATGTAAAAACTTATTTAATATATGCAATAAAAATGCACCCCTAATAAAATTTGGAAAGTGGGGATTTTCGGGAATTTTCTTAAAGTATGCGAAAATTACTATAAAAGAATTGGCGAATATTTGTAAAGTAACAGTTTCTTACAAATTTTGGTTAGAGCAACATCTAAAACAACCCTGAAAAATATCAGCTATGAATTCTTTCAATGAAGACGTTTTTGAATCTCCAGAATTCGACTCAAGAATCGATTGGGGTTTATATGAGGAAGTTATCCATGATCAAGACATGGAGTTCAGCGAGGAAGAAGACGTTGTGATTAACAATGAAGTAATCCTTCAAATGAGCAACGGAGAAGAAGGTGAAATTAGCGATGAAGAGTACATTGAAGTAAGCAATAATGAGATTGTCGAGGAACGTCCTCTAGTTTACATGGATGAGAGCAGCCGCGACGGCGATGATGAATTCTCTTCCGACAGTGAGATGGATTTTGACGAGGAAGATGAAAAAATGTCATCAACTAGTGAACTAGACCATTACGAAAATGATGAATTTTCTTCCTCTGACATTGATGAAGACGATGATTTTGATGATAAAGCTAACATTTGGTTCAAAGATGAAGAATCCTGCAAAAAGTTATTCAATTCGATGTTGAAGAGGAAAAGAGGATTCGGCAAGAAGATGTGCGTTATCCGTTCCTTGGACAAACATAATTTTAACTTTTAATTTTATTTATTAGATTTAAATTGTATATTACTTGTAAATACTTATTTTTATTGCAAAAATTGACAAAAATTAAATAAAATTTGAATTTAAATTAATATATTGATATTTATTTTTCTTTTAGTTATGTGAGAAAATACGAATATTTTCGTGTTAACTAAAAATAATGAATTTCAGCCGATTTATTTGGTAGAAAATTAAAGATGCAATAAAAATATTTAAAGTTGAGATTGCAAAACAATTGCGTGAAATGACATTTGCATTAAATTTTACTTTAAATTCTAACACAATGTTTATGAATTTTATCTATTCTTAACTAGAAATATATAAACTTGAATAAAACATTTATCAAACTAATCTATTGAAATAATTATTCCTTTTCATTGAAATTAACTAAAAATGTTTCATATTGTTCAAGCAAATAAACTATATTTCAATAATTATTGCAATTCATTCAATTTGCACCATCACAAAAATATGACAATTGGATAAATCTCATATTTACTTAACATTTTGGTTTAATTTGTGAACATAAATCTATACCTGCTTTATCCTAGAATTACATTAATACAATTGAGATCAATAAAATATTCTTAATTACCGGCAATAAATAATATGATAAAATTCACCTTGCTTTCACGTAATCAGTTCTGAAAAATGTAAAAACTTATTTAATATATGCAATAAAAATGCACCCCTAATAAAATTGGAAAGTGGGGATTTTCGGGAATTTTCTTAAAGTATGCGAAAATTACTATAAAAGAATTGGTGAATATTTGTAAAGTAACAGTTTCTTAAAAATTTTGGTTAGAGCAACATCTAAAACAACCCTTAAAAATATCAGATATGAATTCTTTCAATGAGAACGATATTGAATCTCCAGAATTCGACTCAATAATCGATTGTGGTTTATATGAGGAAGTTATCCATGATCAAGACATGGATTTCAGCGAGGAAGAAGACGTTGTGATTAACAATGAAGTAAACCTTCAAATGAGCGACCGAGAAGACGGTGAAATTAGCGATGAAGAGGACATTGAAGTAGGCAATGATGAGGTTTTCGAGGATCGTCCTCTAGTTTACGTGGATGAGAGCAGCCGCGACGGCGATGATGAATTCTCTTCCGACAGTGAGATGGATTTTGACGAGGAAGATGAAAAAATGTCATCAACTAGTGAACTAGACCATTACGAAAATGATGAATTTTCTTCCTCTGACATTGATGAAGACGATGATTTTGATGATAAAGCTTGCCCAAGTTCAGCAAACATTTGGTTCAAAGATGAAGAATCCTGCAAAAAGTTATTCAATTCGATGTTGAAGAGGAAAAGAGGATTCGGCAAGAAGATGTGCGTCATCCGTTCCTTGGACAAACACAATTTTAACTTTTAATTTTATTTATTAGATTTAAATTGTATATTACTTGTAAATACTTATTTTTATTGCAAAAATTGACAAAAATTAAATAAAATTTGAATTTAAATTAATATATTGATATTTACTTTTCTTTTAGTTATGTGAGAAAATACGAATATTTTCGTGTTAACTAAAAATAATGAATTTCAGCCGATTTATTTGGTACAAAATTAAAGATGCAATAAAAATAGTTATAGTTGAGATTGCAAAACAATTGCGTGAAATGACATTTGCATTAAATTTTACTTTAAATTCTAACACAATGTTTAGGAATTTTATGTATTCTTAACTAGAAATATATAAACTTGAATAAAACATTTATCAAAATAATCTATTGAAATAATTATTGCTTTTCATTGAAATTAACTAAAAATGTTTCATATTGTTCAAGCAAATAAATTAAATTTCAATAGTTGTTGCAATTCATTGAAATTGCACCATCTCAAAAATATGACAATTGGATAAATCTCAAATTTACTTAACATTTTGGTTTAATTTTTAAACATAAATTTATACCTGCTTTTACCTAGAATTACGTTAATACAATTGAGATCAATAAAATATTCTTAATTACCGGCAATAAATAATATGATAAAATTCACCTTGCTTTCACGTAATCAGTTCTGAAAAATGTAAAAACTTATTTAATATATGCAATAAAAATGCACCCCTAATAAAATTGTGAATTTTCTCAAAGTATGCGAACATTACTATAAAAGAATTGGTGAATATTTGTAAAGTAACAGTTTGATACAAATTTTGGTTAGAGCAACATCTAAAACAACCTTGAAAAATATCAACTATGAATTCTTTCAATGAAGACGTTATTGAATCTCCAGAATTCGACTCAATAATCGAATGGGGTTTATATGAGGAAGTTATCCATGATCAAGACATGGATTTCAGCGAGGAAGAAGACGTTGTGATTAACAATGAAGTAAACCTTCAAATAAGCAACGGAGAAGAAGGTGAAATTAGCGATGAAGAGGACATTGAAGTAAGCAATGATGAGGTTTTCGAGAAACGTCCTCTAGTTTACGTGGATGAGAGCAGCCGCGACGGCGATGATGAATTCTCGTCCGACAGTGAGATGGATTTTGACGAGGAAGATGAAAAAATGTCATCAACTAGTGAACTAGACCATTACGAAAATGATGAATTTTCTTCCTCTGACATTGATGAAGACGATGATTTTGATGATAAAGCTTGCCCAAGTTCAGCAAACATTTGGTTCAAAGATGAAGAATCCTGCAAAAAGTTATTCAATTCGATGTTGAAGAGGAAAAGAGGATTCGGCAAGAAGATGTGCGTCATCCGTTCCTTGGACAAACACAATTTTAACTTTTAATTTTATTTATTAGATTTAAATTATATATTACTTGTAAATACTTATTTTTATTGCAAAAATTGACAAAAATTAAATAAAATTTGAATTTAAATTAATATATTGATATTTACTTTTCTTTTAGTTATGTGAGAAAATACGAATATTTTCGTGTTAACTAAAAATAATGAATTTCAGCCGATTTATTTGGTAGAAAATTAAAGATGCAATAAAAATATTTAAAGTTGAGATTGCAAAACAATGTTTATGAATTTTATCTACTAGAAATATATAAACTTGAATAAAACATTTATCAAAATAACTATTTAAATAATTATTGCTTTTCATTGAAATTAACTAAAAATATTTCATATTCTTCAAGCAAATAAACTATATTTCAATAATTATTGCAATTCATTGAATTTGCACCATCTCAAAAATAAGACATTTGTATAAATCTCAAATTTACTTAACATTTTGGTTTAATTTTTAAACATAAGTCTATACCTGTTTTATCCTAGAATTACATTAATACAATTGAGATCAATAAAATATTCTTAATTACCGGCAATAAATAATATGATAAAATTCACCTTGCTTTCACGTAATCAGTTCTGAAAAATGTAAAAACTTATTTAATATATGCAATAAAAATGCACCCCCAATAAAATTGGAAAGTGGGGATTTTCGTGAATTCTCTTAAAGTTTGCGAACATTACTATAAATGAATTGGTGAATATTTGTAAAGTAACAGTTTCTTACAAATTTTGGTTAGAGCAACATCTAAAACAACCCTGAAAAATATCAGCTATGAATTCTTTCAATGAAGACGTTTTTGAATCTCCAGAATTCGACTCAAGAATCGAATGGGGTTTATATGAGGAAGTTATCATTGATCAAGACATGGATTTCAGCGAGGAAGAAGACGTTGTGATTAACAATGAAATAAACCTTCAAATGAGCAACGGAGAAGAAGGTGAAATTAGCGATGAAGAGTACATTGAAGTAAGCAATGATGAGATTGTCGAGGAACGTCCTCTAGTATACATGGATGAGAGCAGCCGCGACGGCGATGATGAATTCTCTTCCGACAGTGATATGGATTTTGACGAGGAAGATGAAAAAATGTCATCAACTAGTGAACTAGACCATTACGAAAATGATGAATTTTCTTCCTCTGACATTGATGAAGACGATGATTTTGATGATAAAGCTTGCCCAAGTTCAGCAAACATTTGGTTCAAAGATGAAGAATCCTGCAAAAAGTTATTCAATTCGATGCTGAAGAGGAAAAGAGGATTCGGCAAGAAGATGTGCGTCATCCGTTCCTTGGACAAACACAATTTTAACTTTTAATTTTATTTATTAGATTTAAATTGTATATTACTTGTAAATACTTATTTTTATTGCAAAAATTGACAAAAATTAAATAAAATTTGAATATAAATTAATATATTGATATTTACTTTTCTTTTAGTTATGTGAGAAAATACGAATATTTTCGTGTCTATTAAAAATAATGAATTTCAGCCGTTTTATTTGGTACAAAATTAAAGATGCAATAAAAATATTTAAAGTTGAGATTGCAAAACAATTGCGTGAAATGACATTTGCATTAAATTTTACTTTAAATTCTAACACAATGTTTATGAATTTTATCTATTCTTAACTAGAAATATATAAACTTGAATAAAACATTTATCAAAATAATCTATTGAAATAATTATTGCTTTTCATTGAAATTAACTAAAAATGTTTCATATTGTTCAAGCAAATAAATTAAATTTCAATAGTTGTTGCAATTCATTGAAATTGCACCATCTCAAAAATATGACAATTGGATAAATCTCAAATTTACTTAACATTTTGGTTTAATTTTTAAACATAAATCTATACCTGCTTTTACCTAGAATTAAATTAATACAATTGAGATCAATAAATATTCTTAATTACCGGCAATAAATAATATGATAAAATTCACCTTGCTTTCACGTAATCAGTTCTGAAAAATGTAAAAACTTATTTAATATATGCAATAAAAATGCACCCCTAATAAAATTTGAAAAGAGGGGATTTTCGGGAATTTTCTTAAAGTATTACGAAAAGTACTAAAAGAATTGGTGAATATTTGTAAAGTAACAGTTTCGTACAAATTTTGGTTAGAGCAACATCTAAAACAACCCTGAAAAATATCAGCTATGAATTCTTTCATTGAGAACGATATTGAATCTCCAGAATTCGACTCAAGAATCGATTGGGGTTTATATGAGGAAGTTATCCATGATCAAGACATGGAGTTCAGCGAGGAAGAAGACGTTGTGATTAACAATGAAGTAAACCTTCAAATGAGCGACCGTGAAGAAGGTGAAATTAGCGATGAAGAGTACATTGAAGTAAGCAATGATGAGATTGTCGAGGAACGTCCTCTAGTTTACGTGGATGAGAGCAGCCGCGACGGCGATGATGAATTCTCTTCCGACAGTGAGATGGATTTTGACGAGGAAGATGAAAAAATGTCATCAACTAGTGAACTAGACCATTACGAAAATGATGAATTTTCTTCCTCTGACATTGATGAAGACGATGATTTTGATGATAAAGCTTGCCCAAGTTCAGCAAACATTTGGTTCAAAGATGAAGAATCCTGCAAAAAGTTATTCAATTCGATGTTGAAGAGGAAAAGAGGATTCGGCAAGAAGATGTGCGTCATCCGTTCCATGGACAAACACAATTTTAACTTTTAATTTTATTTATTAGATTTAAATTGTATATTATTTGTAAATACTTATTTTTATTGCAAAAATTGACAAAAATTAAATAAAATTTGAATTTAAATTAATATATTGATATTTATTTTTATTTAGTTATGTGAGAAAATACGAATATTTTCGTGTTGATTAAAAATAATAAATTTCAGACGATTTATTTGGTACAAAATTAAAGATGCAAGAAAAATATTTAAAGTTGAGATGGCAAAACAATTGCGTGAAATGACATTTGCATTACATTTTACTTTAAATTCTAACACAATGTTTATGAATTTTATCTATTCTTAACTAGAAATATATAAACTTGAATAAAACATTTATCAAAATAATCTATTGAAATAATTATTCCTTTTCATTGAAATTAACTAAAAATGTTTCATATTGTTCAAGCAAATAAACTAAATTTCAATAATTGTTGCAATTCATTGAATTTGCACCATCTCAAAAATATGACAATTGGATGAATCTCAAATTTACTTAACATTTTGGTTTAATTTGTGAACTTAAATCTATACCTGCTTTATCCTAGAATTGCATTAATACAATTGAGATCAATAAAATATTCTTAATTACCGACAATAAATAATATGATAAAATTCACCTTGCTTTCACGTAATCAGTTCTGAAAAATGTAAAAACTTATTTAATATATGCAATAAAAATGCACCCCCAATAAAATTGGAAAGTGGGGATTTTCGTGAATTCTCTTATAGTATGCGAACATTACTATAAAAGAATTGGTGAATATTTGTAAAGTAACAGTTTTTTACAAATTTTGGTTAGAGCAACATTTAAAACAACCCTGAAAAATATCAGCTATGAATTCTTTCATTGAGAACGATATTGAATCTCCAGAATTCGACTCAAGAATCGAATGGGGTTTATATGAGGAAGTTATCCATGATCAAGACATGGATTTCAGCGAGAAAGAAGGCGTTGTGATTAACAATGAAGTAATCCTTCAAATGAGCAACGGAGAAGACGGTGAAATTAGCGATGAAGAGTACATTGAAGTAAGCAATGATGAGATTGTCGAGGATCGTCCTCTAGTTTACGTGGATGAGAGCAGCCGCGACGGCGATGATGAATTCTCTTCCGACAGTGAGATGGATTTTGACGAGGAAGATGAAAAAATGTCATCAACTAGTGAACTAGACCATTACGAAAATGATGAGTTTTCTTCCTCTGACATTGATGAAGACGATGATTTTGATGATAAAGCTAACATTTGGTTCAAAGATGAAGAATCCTGCAAAAAGTTATTCAATTCGATGCTGAAAAGGAAAAGAGGATTCGGTAAGAAGATGTGCGTCATCCGTTCCATGGACAAACACAATTTTAACTTTTAATTACATTTATTAGATTTAAGTTTCTTGTATATTACTTGTAAATACTTATTTTTATTGCAAAAAATTGACAAAAATTAAATAAAATTTGAATTTAAATTAATATATTGATATTTATTTTTCTTTTAATTAGTTGAGAAAATACGAATATTTTCGTGTTTTTTTTTTAATATTGAATTTTAGTCGTTATTATTTGGTATAAAATTAAAGATGCAAATTATTACAAACTATTATGAACTAAAAATATTTAAAGTTGATGCAGCAAAACAATAGCTCTATTTTAAAAAATTACATTTGCATTACATTTTACTTTAAATTTTAACAAAATGTTTATGAATTTTATCTATTCTTAACTAGAAATATATAAACTTAAATAAAACATTTATCAACATAATCTATTTAAATAATTATTGCTTTTCATTGAATTTACGCCAATTTTTTAAATTATATTATTATTAGTAAGAATGCTTAAAGCTAAATAGAATATATAGCAATAAACTATATTTCAATAATTGTTGCAATTCATTGAATTTGCACCATCTCAAAAATATGACATTTGGATAAATCTCAATTTTACTTAACACTTTGGTTTAATTTGTGAACATAAATTTATACCTGCTTTTACTTATAATTACATTAATACAATTGAGATCAATAAAATATTCTTAATTACCGGCAATAAATAATATGATAAAATTCACCTTGCTTTCACGTAATCAGTTCTGAAAAATGTGTAAACTTATTTAACATATGCAATAAAAATGCACCCCTAATAAAATTGTAAAAGTGGGGATTTTCGGGAATTTTCATAAAGTATGCGAAAATTACTATAAAAGAATTGGTGAATATTTGTAAAGTAACAGTTTCTTACAAATTTTGGTTAGCGCAACATCTAAAACAACCCTGACAAATATCAACAATGAATTTTTTCAATGAGAACGATATTGAATCTCCAGAATTCGACTCAAGAATCGATTGGGGTTTATATGAGGAAGTTATCCATGATCAAGACATGGAGTTCAGCGAGGAAGAAGACGTTGTGATTAACAATGAAGTAAACCTTCAAATGAGCGACCGAGAAGAAGGTGAAATTAGCGATGAAGAGTACATTGAAGTAAGCAATGATGAGGTTTTCGAGGATCGTCCTCTAGTTTACGTGGATGAGAGCAGCCGCGACGGCGATGATGAATTCTCTTCCGACAGTGAGATGGATTTTGACGAGGAAGATGAGAAAATGTCATCAACTAGTGAACTAGACCATTACGAAAATGATGAATTTTCTTCCTCTGACATTGATGAAGACGATGATTTTGATGATAAAGCTAACATTTGGTTCAAAGATGAAGAATCCTGCAAAAAGTTATTCAATTCGATGTTGAAGAGGAAAAGAGGATTCGGCAAGAAGATGTGCGTTATCCGTTCCTTGGACAAACACAATTTTAACTTTTAATTTTATTTATTAAATTTAAATTGTATATTACTTGTAAATACTTATTTTTATTGCAAAAAATTGACAAAAATTAAATAAAATTTGAATTTAAATTAATATATTGATATTTATTTTTTTTTAAATTAGGAAAATGTATTAACTTATTTAATACATTCAATAAAAATGCACCCCTAATAAAATTTGTTTTTTGTGAATTCTCTTAAAGTATGCGAACATTACTATAAAAGAATTGGTGAATATTTGTAAAGTAACAGTTTCTTACAATTTTCGGTTAGAGCAACATATAATTTATATTAATTGTAATTTATTAATTAATTAATTTATGCAACATCTAATGTTGGTTGTGATTCATTGAATAAGTTTTGATCCAATAAAGTGCGTTACAGCATTTGCAAGATTAAACGGCGAGTGGTTATGTTGAATTTATCGCCAGCGAATGGATGCAAATGGGACGTTCATTTTGGGTTTGTTTGCTCGTTTGCTTGAGAGAGGTGTAATGGCTTAAACAGTGAGACAGAAGGTTAACACGATGAAGGTGGGAATACGTGCGTAATACGGAGGAGCATCGCGGCGATAAATCGCACAATTAAGGGAGAAACTCGAGAGATGCACGATGAGGCAATATTTCCGCGGTCGCCCGTTTTATTATTATCACGCTGCGAACCCTTTTCCGCAGAAGCAGGGGGTGGCTGGAGGGTTCGGATTTAATTAAAAATATGCGACGATCAAAATTCAAAAGGTGTATTAATCTTAACGAGATGGCTCCGCGAAGTAGAAGGGGTTGCATGCATTCCAAATCGCTGCTTAATCTCTCTCACACGCGCACGCACACCTAAGAATGGATATAATTGAATTCCAGAAACAACCACCTACTAATTCGTTTTCTCCTAGGCAGCATATTCGCCCGAAACCGCTAATTACTGCTGCAAATGTGCGTATTCCCAACCCGCTGTTAGTTATAGAACCTACTCAAAGCATAAAATACAGAGTGAAGCTTAAAATTCTCGAGAAAACGACATGTACTAGAGAGATTCGTAAACTAACAGAAAGATGGCGTTTTCTATTATGACGTACATCAAACGACAGCTGTCACATTTTGAAATAGATTGTATTATTTAATCAAAGAAACAAAAGTAAAAATAACATTCCGAAAAATCTGTTAGGAATCAAACTTTTGGTATAAAATATTTAGAAATCGTTTAATTCAGGAAATCTAAATTTGACGTACGTCAAATGACAACTGATTGCCATTATAAATGTTGCTAGATTTAAAATTTCCTTGTCTAAAGAAATTATAGAAGTAAATTTTAATATTTCCTGCAACAAATTTTTGAATGAAGGAAAAAAAAGTCAGGACTTTTGATTATTGCGTGCAAAAAGGGTTGTGGATTTATTTCATTAAAAAAAAAGTATATATTCGTCAAAACTTTTAATTTGAAATTCGATGCATAAAAATGTACATATAGAGATATACGTAAAATGGAGAGGAACTTACTAATTGCTGGGGAGTGTCGGCTTTTGGTATGTGTGCGATGATATATGTCGGAATCGTTTGCCAGTAAAAATTCTGCATCACAATTACGGAGCCCCCAGTTAATGAGATTTCTCGCTGTATACATATACATTTATATTTTTTTCCCTCTGACGAAAATACGTGACGAAAATAACAATTTTTTCGTTACAAAAATATAAAATTAAAACATAATTATTATATAACTTTTTATTTGTATGTGGGTAAGCCTTTTCCAAAAAGTAAACTAATTATAATTTCCACATTTCAAACTTTTTTTTTCCACCAAAATATATTATTTACAATCATATTTGATTTCCAAATGGATAAAATCGATGGTTTTTTTGGAAAGTGAAGAATTTATGGAAGATGGAAGCGTTGAAAAGCGTTTCGCGGTTCATTTGCATGAATTTATATAAGCGAGAAGCGAAACACGACGATGTCTTCGACGGCCGCGTTTCCACGTGCAATAAGTCAAAAAAGGAATAAATCGAAGTTTGAATGTGTACACAGCGTTTCCATCATCATAGACGTACTTTCACCTGCTTTCAGCGATTTCTTCAAGTCCATTTTAAGAACACATTTTGCGCAAAACATCAATTGTTAAATATTTCGCTTACTGAAATATCTGAAATGATGGAAATCTCAATGAAAATTAAATCGTACATTTCTTCAACGCTATTAAGTTAATCATAAGGTTTAGTGTGATTGAATAGGACGTTTTTAGTGTTGCAGAAAGAAATGATGGGAAAGGTAACTGCTTTTTTTGGGTTGATGGTCGAAGGGATCGAAAAAGTAAGGTTTTTCTAAGGGCAGTAAAATCTTTAATCTTCCCTCGTGCGTCGCACACGTCGGGTAATTTGCAGGGAGTGTGCGTGGGCGCCCAGTTTCCACGCCGAAAACCGATCCTCGTATAAGTCGATTGGTTTACTTAATTGCAGGATTACGTTCATCGTCCGTACTTTCAGCAGTTTTCCTTCATTTTTATCGTTTCAATTAAACACATTTGTTTGCGCAACAAAAAAGTAACGTTCACTAAATAATCCCCAAAATTAATTAGTTTGCTTTTTATTTACCTCAACAATTTTCTTAGATCTTCATCAGTATTCATTAAAAATGTAATTATTGTAACTAGAGAAAAATAACAAATTCTTCTAAATAATTCACAAATTAACACGAATTAAAACTTTTTCATGCTTGTATCTATAAATAAATAGAATAATTTTTTGATTATTTTTGTAGCACTTCAATGTATAAACATTGCAACAAATATTTCAATATTTAAATAACGCTCGTTTTAAATTAATTGATAAAGTTTATTTTCCATTTCCGTTATTTTACAATTATTGTTTATTGATCTATCTATTCGCGATTCAACAATTCATATTTTAACATGTTCTTCTATATTTATTTAACTTTATTTACAAATGTATCTATATGGAATTACTGAACAAAATTAGTAAATATTTTCAAGTTTCATGCCGGTACACAACTGTCTTAATTTATAAAAACTATTGTTGAAGCAGTGAAAAGTTGAACCAATAACATCGGAAACAATGAAGTCTTCGAAGAATATAAATAGCGTAGGATTCGAGATAAGTTGAGAATACCGGTGCTGACCAGCTGCGGTAATGACTTGGAGGCACGAAGCTGGGCGTATTAATAATTGCATATAACGTTATTAAAATGCACCGAGAATGGTAGGTAAGGGAAGTCTTGCTAAAATGTAAATTATAATGTGCAAATGCGATTAGGAAATTCGTTTTAGCATCGTCGATAAATTTGTCGATGGAAATAATAAGCGAGTCGCAATAATTCATGGCGATTTAAATGTAATATTTGCAAACGCTGGATGCGAGTGAAAAGCAAATACTCTGTATATACGTGCGTCCGCATAACATGCAAAATAGTTAAAAGTTGCGCGCACAGATTTATCGGCCGGCGTGTGGGATTTTGCAATTTGCGCATGATGCATAACAGTTTAATGTAAATTAAACTGATTCAATCCTATGCAATAGGAAATCATGTATTAATATTTTAAAAAATCATAATTTAAAAGATCTTCTGAAAGAAAATACATGCATTCATCGTGCGGCGGATATATTCGCCCTATTCTTTTCGTTTATTTTTGTTAAAGCTTTGATGTTATTCTATAATAATTTCGTTTTTTGATAGTTGAAAATGCGAAAAGTGAATTGAAATTATTATCAAATAGGACCCAGTGTGTATCCTTGAGGTACAACTTGCGTTAAAATTTATGCTACTGTGTTGCAGCTGGAAATTGAATTAAAGATAATGGCATTTCGTATAAATCGGTGAGAGATATGCGTTGGTGAAAATTCGGCCGGTTGATGTTGTTCGCTCCTCGGGTGTATGTAGAGGAGTATAGAAGACGCCTTTTCGGTTGTTTTCTGCATGTAAAATAGAAATATGAGTGTGGGTTTTGCGAGTGCTATACCGTGTACGGCCGTATCTTATCTCGGGGCTGGGTGATTTAGTTCGGAGGCCCGCAGGCCGCGTGGGCGATCCACACACCTCCTCCTCTTCAACCTCAACCACTCTTTCTCTTTCTCATTCAGAGGTGCAGAGGCCTTTCGCAAACACACACATATTCAAACGACTTATTAGCCATCAGATAGCGCAGATACACCACCTATCCTCACCAGACATCTGCTGATGTAAGTACTTGTTTCCCAACAGTACTTACAATTCCAGCAATCCGCGTCTCTATAAGTTAAATCCGCTCTGAACGTATATATTCGATATTCCGCCAATTTGCCTGGACACATCAAAGGCGTATCAAAAAAAAATATGCGGAGGACGAACGCAAATTTCGGATGCAAATTCGAGCCGAACCGGTTTCGCCCACACTCTCCACCCGAAAATTTACTTACTCGCGCTTTCGCGATTTGCAATCCCAACAGCGCAGGAAAAAACCCAAATAAATAAAGAACCGACGTGCAGAATTTTAAAATAAAGCCAAGAGAAAGAAAGAAAGAAAGAGGCGATAGATAGAAGAACTTTTAATACATAATTTCGATAAAGCGTAAAGCCTGTCCGGCAATTAATTGGTTCCACTAACAAAACGCACATTTGCATACATATTTCTTTCGGTCGTTTCTCCTTTCTTTTTGCTTCTCGCTTTGCCTTTCCTATCGGAGGGAAATCTTCGGTGCGGTCGTCCCGCACAATATTATCTTCCATCGATTTATAATGCTCTTAGCGTTCTTCACTCCTCGCGTTCCATCGTGTACATAACGATATTAATTATATTCGTTAAAGCCAGATCCAGAGAGATACTCTGTTCGCAAATTCCGCATCATCAAGAAAACACTGCGGTTCTCAAAATATTTAACTAAAACCTAAAAAACAAAATTTTTATTTTTAGTTTTATAGTAATTTATGAAAATTAATAATTGCAATATTTTAAACGGCAATACTTTTATTGTTTTTGACGAATTGGTAAGTCATTGAGTTAATTTGGATTGAATAATTGTGCGGGAAAATGTCAAAACGAAACAACATGTACGTCGTCTGTGATCGTCAATAATATCCAACATTAATTAAAAGCCCGCCGAACTAGAATAAAGTTACATTTGAATCAGCAAAGTTTGGTATTCCTATGTGCGAGTGCATGGGTTGTGTGGAAGTGCGGTTCTCTGCAACTATGTAATTAAATTGCAATTAATGAGAGAGAAGAGGAGGAGGAATAAAAAAGAATCGATGGGAATGCGTGCGTGTTGGATTCCTGTTTATCGCCGAATTAATTCCGAACGCGCCCTTCCCGCATACACCCGTTAATCTATTGCATTTGTTCGGCAAAACAGGCCTTTTCCGGTCTAACCGCATATGCAGCATCGAAATTGACGAGAGAAATCGTATTACAAAACCCAAATCTCTCTCGCTCACTCCCATCATTCTATTTCCATGTATTTACATTTGATACACATATATAGATTTAGTTATGTAATTGATGTATTAATATATAGACGGGAGGGTGGAAATGTAAATCGATGTTGTTGTTTATTGGAATCTTTGATCACTTGTCAGGAGCAGCAGCAGCAGCGCTGAGTTTGAATCGAGTGTCTGCGAGGAAGGGCGAAAGGGAGTGAGACTAAATCCAAAATCCGCACTCCAATTAATCAAGGATGTAACGAGGCTTATCCTCTCGCATAAAGATCATCTGACCTGTTCTGCCAAAAAATACCTTTAGACATCCGCACGTTGCCATGGTTATACCGGACGCTAAATTATTATTTCAAAGCCTCCTTCTCCACCACTTTGGCATGCGGTCCTCCGGGCACGCAATTATCGAAACCCCATTGAATATGAATGGAAGCGAACAATGGATAAACAAAATTTAATGTTTAATAAATCTGTTATCGGCAGCTGGACTAATTAAAATCATTTAATTATAACCGCACTCCGGACGTTCATGCGGATTTATGCGAGAAAACTGCATCCAATCTCTCTTTCCATCACTTGATTGATGCACGTTGCACGCACGCATCGACGTCCAAAACAGTCCATTGTTGTGTACCCTCGCACACAAACCAAAAAAAAAAACGAGGAATAATTAAACCGTAGCTTCATATCAAGTGTTTACATTGAATTCGAATGATAATTTCACGTTCATTATAAATAGGACCAAGTGCGTATACTCGAGGTACGCATTCGTTGAATCGAGAAAAAATCAAAATTGAAACAATTGGACAACATTGAGGGAATTGCGGTGTTGGAAATTTCCGGAAGAATTTTTTCATTTTCCGACCGGAAAATCTGAAACAAACTGAAATGAATGAGATGCGATACGAAAATCGAAATATGAATACAATAAAAATGAAAAAAAAAATGTGGATGTAAAAAGGAGAAAATAATAACGGCGGCGCCGTTTTCGGTGGATGGATTATATCAGTCGGCAGCGTTTGGGAATTTATATCGGGAATCAATTTTACCGGATATTAATACACTGGTAGAATTTCCTGCCTTTTATCTGCTTTTGACGCGTGATTTTTGTTCATCCATACACACTCAACTCACACGTACACAAATGAGCGCGCATATATGCACTAAAAATGTACACTTTTTCCGCCGCTTTCATATTGCCTTTTAACGCTCCGTTTTCCATGCGCGTAAACGCGAAATATTAATTAATATTTTTGCCGTTTTCGCCTCCAACGGACTTTTAATTGAAAACAAACAAACAACAGCAACAACAACAACATAAACAAAAACAAAGCCCGAATAACTTTTGTTCCGTTTTTTTTTCCCTCATGATTGCAAAATCATTATCGCCGCTGAACGCTTTGTTTTCAATTCCACTAATCATCCGTTACGCTCAAACTATTTCCAACGCGTTATTAACACCTCACAGTCGATGGATTATGAAATTTAATCAAAGTAAACATTTAGTTGTTGACAAATGCAAATGCCGAAAATTTAATTTAAAAATAGTGGCGAATATATCCGCCTCTAGCCTTTTTCAATCGTCATTATCATTGAATGTCATATACATCTTTTATTGAGAGGTTTTGAATCTTCACAATTGAATGAAATGAACGTTCATGAAATTCCTTTTCAACTACTGAACTAACCTTGCGAAAACTTTTTTTTTACAGTAAGAGAATAATTATCATTTTCATTATGATTAGTAGGACTTTTCGCCGCTTCCACCGATTCCATTAATTCGCGAATCACGGATGCTACATCTTGATTATTATCAGCTGGAGGTGATCGTGCAGATCTTGCACACATATTTTCCACGTTCTACGGTTTTAACGGTGAGCGGGAATGCAAGGTTGTCTCTCCACCGTAATTATGACCATGAAGTGAATCGAATCGTGTAATAATCATCTCCGGGGACAGTACAATTGAGACATTAACTCTCTGAAAGGGTTTTGCTCGTGTCCTTTTTGCCCGATGAATGCGATTCTGCACGACCTCAGCAAAAATTACAGTTGTACCTTTATTTTCTACATCTCTTAATGACATATAATCTTTTCTCTTAGGAAACTTGACAAAATCTTAAAGATTTCATGATAAATGTTGATTGATTGATAGAATCCTGTATAAGCTTTCAAATCTTCGAATGAGTCACAGTTACAAGTCTACTGACAATTAGCATTTAAATGCGAATATTTCGCTAGACGTAATTTTGCCGTGTGGAATGCCGAAGCGACCGAGCGTATTCCCATAACAGATAATTAACCTTCGCGCGAGGTGTTGCTCAATAAATAATGCCTTTACGAGTGACGTGGACTCCGGTTAATACAAAAAAAAAATAAAGAAGCAGTTGGAGAGGCTGTCGGGAGCATCGGGAAAAAGCAATAACATTTTCTTATATGAATACGTTACGTCGGCACTAACCGTGTTGCTCTGATTACTCAAACAATCGGGATTCAATGAAGTATGCAAATGCGAACGCATAAACTGCTAAACAGGACCCAACGAGCAAGAGAGAAACGAAGAGAACACACAGTGGAGTGTTGAAGACGGAGATGGTGATATAACGGAGAACAGCAAATATTAATAAGGAAAATGGTATGCACGATGGGGGAAGACATCTTCATGGCCTCGTTAGCTCGCCGACTTTATGGCTGCAGTTCTAAATAAATATGAATATGCCTCGCTTAGAATACTAATGTTGCATTACTTAAATCAAACGCGCTGGTCTTCTTGTTATCGTTTGGTTTTTGTTTTTGTAGCCTCTACCTTGCAGTTACGTGCAGAAAAAAAAATAAAGAAAAGCTGTACCCGATCGAGAGGTACGTGAATGGATTGAAAAATATTTCGAACAAATCAAAAGATGGCGTAACGAGCAATCGCCGGTGGCAAATTCTCCACTTTATTTGATTCCATCAGAAATATCAAAATTTCGATAATTAAATTTTTAATAATATCTTGTAAATAATGAAAATCTCTGACTTAACGTTATATGAAAATAAGTAGAGTAATTTGGGTATAAGTTTGAATTAAATTATTATTTGGTAAATCGAAAATTCGTAAAGTGAAAATTAAATGGAAAAACAGTAAAGCGCATTATTTTTTGATGGTGCAAGATGCTACCTGCGCTCGGTATAAAATTTATAAAGCTAAAGGTATTAAGTGTAGTTGGTTCGGAGCTCTCGCGTTCATCCACCCTCTCTACCCACTAAATTTTCATTTAGCCGACTCCGGGTCTCACATAATTGGAAAACACAGGATGATACCGGTAGGACAATATAAATGGGGCGAATTAAAACCCGACGCATCCTAATTTTCCATCCTATTAAACCGCAGGTGAGAAGAACGCATCGGCTGAAGAATGAAAGAACTTCCTCTTCGTCTCGTCTCGTCGCGGATAATTTATGCGTTCGCATCAAATGGGTTTTCGGTTTATCGGAAAGCCGAGTATTCGTAATTTGATTTAGTGGGCGGGATGCACCCGTTCCTCACCCTTATTCATTCTTTCGCATGCTTTTTTCCCTCTCGTGTATTTTTTTTCTCTCTTTTTCTTTCTCCCCGGAAAACGTAACAGGCGAAACCGCATTTTCCGCGCCATTTATCTTAGCTGGAAATAATAAAATTCTTTGTTATATTAGCCTCGCATTAATCTAAATAATCTGCATTCTGCTTTGGAACAGAAGCAGCAGCCATCCGACCGCGCCGCAGATTTGCCGGTACTTTATTGCTGTCCTTTATATTTGCATTCCAATTTCTTCCTTGCACAACCTTCCTACAACCATCCAACCCCTCCGCGCCGTGCGTTTCATTCCAATTACACGGACCCATCCTGTTCTGCTGTAATGATTCCTCTTCCATATACATTAGACACGTACCACTCCATATAAGAATTTCAATAAAATACGACTGAAAATGCGATTCTTAAAACAGCAAGCAAGCAAGCTACAACAAAAAGCCGTTTCGCTTTTCTCGTTAAACCACAACATTTCTATATAAACACACAAAACCAAGAATTAATAAAAGCTCTGAATGAACGTCCTCATATATATATATATTTACATTCCTCTTTTAATTCCCAACATTGTTTTCAGCAATTACTCTCTTCCAATTGCATGTTACAAAAAATATCGAATATTTACTTCTCAGTAAGAAACATAAAAAATAATTAATGAAAATCAAACAAATTATTTACAAAATAAATAAAATTTCAGAATTTGTTGATGATTATTATAAAGCTTGTAAAATTAATGTATTTTATGGATATTTTGTAAAAAGTATTTGATTGTAATATAGGCAACTTCTTCCACTGGTTATTATTTAAAGAAAGTTTATACGCCTTTTTCTTAATTAATCATTAATTACCTCACATATTAACACATAAAATATATGTCGTAAGAAAGTAAATTTCTACATAAATACTCATAATTTCAATAATAATTGTTACTCTGAATACATTGTAAAGATTCGGAATTTCAATCGATTTGAAACAGTTTATTAAATAAAATTATTAATGCATGCATACACATAAACAATTCAAAATGTGAAATAATATTTTTTAATTTTAATGGCAACAGCAGCGACAAACAGTGAATTATTAATATATTGTTTGCTTTTTTCTATGAATAATTAACTATTTGTAGCTGCATGAACTTTACTTCAAAACTCCGTTTCAGCTAATAAAACAAATAAAACGATCGAGTTTCGATCGGTCGTTGTTCTTTTCAGCCGTATTTTATTGTATTCTGTTTTCGTTTCAGTTCAGGCCTTTTTCAGCCATTATATATATATATTTCGACCACCCCCAACCAATTTATTTTATTATTTATTCATTCATTTGATTTACTCTCCGAATTCGCCGGCAATTCCAAAAAGCAAAACAATAATACATACATCTAAATATACAAAAACGTATTTATTTATTTGTTTGGGATTGTCATGTGCAAATGCAAATGCATTGTTAGATTATTTAACTGAATTTTGGTTTTACTTCAAAAACTTGAATATTATTGTATCATTATTGTCGACGATCAATCGCAAAGTACGCTGGAAAATATGCAAACGAAGTTAACGTCATGAATACTTCATTAGTTTCATTAAACATGCGGCTGGAAAATGCAACGAAAAATTCCGATCCGCAGTCATTTTTCCGGCGATCGCAGCGAAAAGGAAAAATTAACATTCATCATTTAAACATCAATTCAGACTTTTTTGCAACAAAACAAACGTAATATCCAATCACCTATATTAAGATATTTCATTTTTTTATCTATTTTGATAAATGAAACATTTATTAAATATGTATATAAATTTTATTTAATTTTTCTTTTTTAACTCGTATGATAATAGCACAAACTTGCCAGTAGGCTTATTGGAAAGATGAGACTTTGCTCTTTAATTTGAATATTCGATGATCTAACTGGCTTGCGTGGTTATTGAGTAATTGCATCAAACATGAAGCTATCAAAACTCGTCTGTCTGTTAAAACTAAAAATGTAAGCAGCGCCAAAAGGGCTCAACTATAACTTTGTAGCTGAAACCCATAGATGACCGAACCCAAATAAAACATCCAATTTCACTCAAATTGTTTTCTCAACAATTACTGTAAGCTAACAATATGTCATAAACTAATAATATGAAGAAATTTGAATTATTATTTTTTTTTTAATTATTTGAATGATGCAACTTGTGTTACCTATATAAAAGTATTAATATTTGCATAACCTAAATTACTATAATTTATATATACAACACGCGCACTTAATTAATTTCCAATAATTAAACTATCTGAATCTGAAATTAATTACAATTTCTTATCATTATTATCTTATCACTTCGCACGCACATAACTTTAACCCAGATGTTTCCTCCAGTGCTCAGGATTTTAAGGCATTCTCTTTTAGGTCAGTTTAGCTGTAGCATTGAATCCCCACAACTGAACTGTAATTTGCAGGAAATACCAGGCATTTCTCAAAAAAAGTCATGGATTTGGAAATGAATAGGATAGTTTGGGTGGATCTGGAGGTAATCATGTTTAAACATTATTTTCTATTTGTTTTAACATATGTGATTTGTTGCAGATGACTGGTTTAGATGTGCAGAAGGATACAATTTTGGAGATAGCCTGCATAGTCACAGACTCTGATTTAAATATCATTGCTGAAGGTCCAAATCTCATCATACAAACACCCGAGAAAATTTTGAAAGATATGGATGAGTGGTGTGTTAAGCAGCACGGTAAAGTAAGGAATTTATTAATTGTTAATGTTGTTATCAATAGTGATGATTATTTGATTGCAGACAGGGTTAACGGAAGCAGCTTTACATTCTCAGATCACTTTGCACCAGGCTGAAGACACAATTATGGAGTTTGTTACTAAACACGTGACGAAGAGTGCCAGCCCTTTGGCTGGAAACAGCGTTTATATGGATAGATTATTCCTGAAGAAGTACATGCCGAAATTGGACGAGTACTTGCATTATAGGATAATAGACACATCAACGATTAAGGAGCTGTGCCGCAGGTGGAATAATAATTTGTTTAAGAACGTTCCCAAGAAGGAGTACGACCACAGAGCGTTAACGGACATCAGGGAGAGCATCAAGGAGTTGCAATTCTATAAAGGAAACTTCTTTAAAATCAATGTATGATTAAAAATATTTTAATAAATTAGCTCAATTTAAACATTGTATTTTTATATGCAACCATATGTACCAGATTTCAGTTGAGGTTATGTTGTTTTGTGCGCCGAATGACTGTGTTGTTTATTACATTTAACAATTCCATTTAATTAATTTAAAGAAAATGAATTACAATTTCGGTGAAATTGTGGAACCTCCAACAAGGGCCTTAATCGACGATAATCTGCCAATATCCATAGAGTAAGTAATGAAGTTTTAATCAATTCTTCAATAACCAATTTTAAATTGCAGTTTCGAAATTCCCAATGATTTGGTGCTTCCACCAAACATAAACACTCTGCTCATTGCAGACACAAGTTATTTGAACAAGCTATTGAAATTATGTTTGGTGTCGGAGCCCATGTTCTCAACAATGAAAAATGAATTCACTTTTTACAAGTCGAATGATAATTACATAGTTTTATGTAAATTAATTGAAGGTGTCTCAATTGGAAAGGTAAAAAAATAAGCGTTTTTTTTTTCTTCGTACAATTATTTTTAAATATATTGTAGGCCACCGAGATTTTGATGCCATGGATCAATCTCTCGAAGGTGGTGTACGCGATGACGACAAGCCCTTTGGCCATTTACCAGAACAAGAGCGAATCGAACTTGCTGATGCTCTCGACCGATGGCAACAATTATTACCCAACGCTTCAAGTACCGAATCTGGTGAGCGGAATATCGGCTGGCGTCTTTTCTTACGCTAAGCACGTCAGCAAATCCTGTTCGCTCTTCATCGGTTACATCGACAACACACCGTTAGATTCCATAAATTCGAAACCATTCGTGGAGCTGCTCCGGAAGATCGATCTACCGCCGGTACGGGAATGCGTGCTTCAGGACAAACTGCCCGAGCACAATCTTTACATGTAGGAGTTAATAAATTAAACTAAAAGAAATGATTTTGGGCAAAACAACCATTAATCCCACGCGTACGTGCTCGTTTCTGCAGTGTACTTTATACATTCAAAATTGGAAACGCGATTCGCACTGTCCGACACGAAACTCTTGAGAACGCTGCTCGCCAAACCGCAGTCCGATAAGTTCTCTTGCTTGAACACCACATTGCCATCGCCGTCCTGTTCGCCCACCGTTATTTTTCCTAAAGCTAAAGAAGGCTCGAAGTTTGAGAACGTTGCCGTCATGCTATTCTCTTCCGGATGTATCGAGCACAAATTGTGTATTAGATGTGGCAGTATTGGACCAGATAAATCCAAAGAGTAATAATAGTCATTGTCTAAATGCACTTTGCTTTCGCGAACTTTTAACGCGCTCAACGTGGCCCCATTGAACGCAACAGGCGCCAAGAGCGTCGGAGGAATCCCAGCGTAAGTTCCCGTAGGCGCTACAGCGCTCTTGCAATTGACCAAATAGCTGTAAAAGGCCTGCACTTCTGGTCCTTGAATCAGCACCAAACTCTGATCACTGTTGTCCAATTCGCATTCTGCCTTTTGCGTTATTTTCGCCTAAAAACAAAGAATTTAAAGATTCCGCTGAATGATTGTTCAAAGTTATATTACCTGAGTATAGTTTATTTTCTTGATATCTTCCTTATTGATACCCATGCTTTCAAGCCAATCTTCATCTGGAGTCTCATCTTCATCCTCCTTCTTAGAGTCTAAACTGTCATAGCCAGCGTCCACCTCAATCTTTTTCTTTAGAGGCATTGTGAACTCGATCTCTTCCTGCCTCAACGATTGCCTAAAACCCCTGGTTGTTGGTGTGACCAGTGCATGCATTTCATTGAAACCACCAATACCAGCAGCTCTGAATAACACTGTAAAACTATTTGCGCAGGCATAAAAGTATGGAGACTGCTTCGTGCGAATTAACTGAAACAATGACTTCAAACTCTCTGTCCATGCAATGTGCAGACTCTCCCTGATAGTAGCATTTGATCCCACACTGCTTCCACCTGCAGAAGCTTTCAGTGTTGTCCTCGGAAACAAATTCATCCATGGCAGTGAAGGCTGCTGCCAGTAAAGGCAACATTGATGAAATTTCGAATTTGAGGATGTGTCCAATGAAGATGTGGTTGTCCTTGTATCTAAACACCTGGTGAAACTTGTGAGCCCTGATGCCTCCTCACTAATTTTCAATTTCTGGTTCCATGCAAATGGTTTGGATGAGAGAAACCTCACTTTCGTCTTCAATGTCCAATCAATTGGTATCCACTTCTCACCAGCCACTTTGACCACCTCGACTGGTTCAGTCTTCTTATTTTCCAACTTATTCAAAATATTATTGAAACTTACATAATTCTCTGCAGGTTTTGGTGTATCTGCACTCAGATGCAGCAGCTTGAAGAGCGTCTGATCTGTAGACTCTTCTGTGTTCACCTCGGGTTTCGTCCTCTTGGAGTCTCCGCTCGTGATAAAGGGGTTCTTCCTCTTCGCCGAAGTCAGCACGTTCTCAAAATTTCCACTTGTTGCAGGTACGGCCTCATTTTTCGTCGTCTTCATGCGAGCCTGCAGCGCTTTCTTTTTCTTCTTCAAATTATGCAGTTTCATCACCTCCGCGGGGTGCATCCACTTGAAACCGGGCTTCATGTTTTCTTCGCTCATTTTGACTCGATTAATCAATGACGAGAATACATCGAATTCATCAATCCAAACACACCATAACAACAATGCAACGAAACTGACAACCAACTTGGAAAAGTCGTTGGTTCATCTGACAGCAGCGATATATGTAACCAAATATACTTATACATCACAAATGCAAATTTCTTATTATGCAACCCAATCGACAACACATGGTCGCAGAAAATAAATCGAAAATTGATGGAGCAGCCGTTACTTTTATTTCACTTTATATATAGTTTGTTTTCTGTAGTATTCTTTCCTGTACAATTGCTAAAAAATTTACAATAATTGAAATAAATGTATGGTGATTAAGGGAGAAATGTAAAGGTTTCCTCCTTTCATTTCTTTTGATACTGGAGCACAACTTCCACGCAGTAACCACGATAAAACTAATAAAAATTAAATAAAATAATAATAATAATAATAAGTGACGAAACAGAGGTACGCGGTCATTCATTCACGCCATGTAGATGAATGTGTTGATGTCGTCGTCGTCGCGCTTCATGTACTTGTGTTCGATGAGCCACTCCAACTGCTCCTTGATCATCTTCTTGGATGGCAGAAACATGTTTTTCAGGATGTCGACGAGTTCCGTTTGAAGGGCGGCATTCGTGATCCGCTTCCGCATCTTGAGTATCTTTATGATGGCCTCCTGCGTTCGCAATATTCTCAGTTGCACGATGGACTGATTATCCTCGAGCTGCGATCGCTCCGTGCTCAACTGGAGCCTCCCAATCAAATTGATCTGAAAGTGTTTCGTCGATTAAATAAGAGATTCGATTTTTTATTTTGGGTTCGAAGAAATACCTTTCCACGTCTCTGGGGTTTTCCGTTCTTGATTAGAGAGAAGTTTTGGTTGATCCAAAAGAGCGTATGTTCTGTAAAATCTTTGGAGGCCGAAACGGCGGGGCTTAACAGCAATAGCTGCCTCTTAAGTTTAGGGAACGCCACCAAGGACCAAAGGGTCCTTCGCAGTTCGGCATCGGGTAATTCGGTGGCCAGACGGAGATTCTCGTAGCTGACTTTATCTCGTGGTCGCTGGTTCCACGCGAAGAGCACTGCCATTTGGAAGGTCGTCACATCCAAGTCAAACTTTCCGACTTCGTTCATGAAGGTTATAGTGCCGTTGCTCATATGGTGATACCTAAAATATTTAATTGTTTAGAGATATTCGAGTGTATTTTCATGATTAAATACCATTGCAATTTTCTGCCCGAATGTTTCTTCTTGTAGAACTCCTCGACCTCTGGAATGTAGTCTTCGAGCTCCACCGGAAGGCTGACCGTCACGCGTTCCGAGCCTCGAGCCCAAGCGCCGGCGTTCAGGATCTTGATGTTGATGGCATCGTGACGGGCAGTGGAGGTGCGGAACAGACAATTCAAATCCTCGCTCACCTTGATGTCCTGGAACATCCTGGCCAACTTGTTCACGTAATCTGCTGGCATTCCGACTTCTCTCAGCCATTCCACCATGTCCTCCTCCTTCTCGCTGTCTGCACTGATATTTCAAAAAGCAAATTGTTAATAAGGCAAGTCGTCGAGATCATCAAACAACGAGATTTACCTGGCGTCCAAAATCAGTCTTCTAGTTAAATGTGCTTTGTGATACCTCATGAAAACGTCCTTATTGGAGACGTACTTGAGCACTAGCAGGACGTCCCTCAACCGAGATTCGATTTCCTCGGTGGTGAGGCGTTTCGAGAGAGGCGTCCGCCGAAGAAGCATATCACAATAGTTAGCCAACAGCTCCGGACACTTGCTTTCCGGAGCGACGGCCTTCGGGCCAGGATTTTTCCCGGTGTTCAATTCCAATCTGAATACGTTCGTGTCGTTCACTACCGCCTTGAAGGCCTTATCTCTTGCCGTCAAGAATCTGGGATCGTCGTTGAAGGCCTTATGCACTAGAGTACTAAATTTCCTAAACAACTCCAGCAGCCGCTCGACGTATTTTTCCGAATCCTGAGTTATAATATCCGCAGCCGCTATCATATCAGCGAGACCCGCCAAGGTGATATGTTGCTCCAATTCCATAAGCATAGGCTGCACCCCATCCGGGACCCTCTCCAACAATCTGAACATCAGTTGCAAACGATCCGTTTCACCGGCTTTGGTGAGTGGGGCGCATTCGGCCAAAAGCACCGACAAATTCTTTCCGACGAGCACATCCACGCAACTCTGTATAACAGCATTGCTACCTGCCTCCAAATATTTCTGAGCTCTAGCCTCCTCCTCCCTCAACTTAGAGTCCGCATATTTCATGTAAGCCTGCACTCCATTCTTTGCTAGATAATCTGGTGCCTTAACTCTATAAAACATCTCAGTCGATTTTATGTAGGCTGATTCGAAATTTTCTCTATATATTTGCATCTTATCATTAGGATTTGAACATAAATTAACATAAGACTCCCTCACACCTGCAACAAGCATAAGTAAATTTAAGGCAAATACTTATAAACATCATAATACCTATTACTAATTGCGAATCAAAAGCTTCACCATTCCTCTCTGCATGCACCAGTTTCATAGCACTTTCTTGTAACCTATGTTTAATATCACTAAAAATACTCACATTCCACGAATCTAACATTAATTTTCTTACTATACTCTCATCAGCCTGCCCATTTTTGGCATTTCCATTTAAGAGAGTTGAGGTTCCTGATTTCCCCTATAACATACCATACACATTAAATCAATTATCACAAAATTCAAATCACTTACTAATAAAGTATTCTCCAATTGCCTGAATGGTGTTGGCAAATAATTGCATTGTGTAAAGAACTTTCTCCATTCAGCTATGTAAGCCTTGAGAAGAGCCTGCTCTTCCCGCTGTGCTAGAACTCTTATCTGAGCCTGCTTGATAAACTGCACAATATCCTCCTGCAGATAGTCCCTCAGTTTAGCAGGTCCTTTCTCGTCCCAAAGGCAGACCAAATGCACATCATAAAATAAATCCTGCCACTCTCCAGGTGACACCGGCTCTTGTTTGAGGAGCTTCAAGACAATAGGTCTCATGCTAGGCCATTTGTCCTCAAACTTCAACTGCCCCTTCTCCTGGAACAAAACACCCTAACAGTTGTTTGCTTCCAATCCTTTCCCTACCAATATCACCTTCAACATTGTTCTCAATTCAATGATGACTCTTATCCCCAAAATTTTCTTGATACTCTAACTCCTATTCGTTCTACCAAAAAGCCGCATCTTCTTTTAGGACAACCGAACATATATTTCTCCCTAATTTTTGTCAATTTTCGCTCTCACACACACATACTAACCATACACAAAATATAAAATGACAAGACAAAGTGTTTTGGGGACTTTTCGCTGTCCATGCCAACAGAAGAACTCGAATATTTGAATTCTCCAACATTCATTTCAATCGTTTACAGTAAAAGCAAAGTTCCATCTATTAAATTTATATTAAATCTTATTTTTTACATATCTCTATAGTGTATAGAAATGATTGGAATTACTCTAAATACAGATGTTGTTAAGGATTTATAAATATAGATTTTTAGTTGCTGCCAAGAGGAAGAATACAAATACCCTATGGTAAACTTTGAAGTTGCAATTTGACATTTGCCCAGTTGCAGCTGATAAGGTGCGGAGCTTTTTTGTTAAACAAATTTTGCAAGAAAATACCGCAAAAGGTCCGTCAGAATGGCATCCAACAAGCTTTCCATGATTGTAAGTGAACTCTCTGTACTTCTCTTCTTCAAGTTCCGCTTCAATTAGCTCTAAATAATATTGATTACATAATATCCATATAGGTTATGTATAGGACATCCTACTGGATTTTTCTTATATAATATTCGTAAAATTGAATGTTCCAATCTTCTTGTAGGTTCGCCAATTGAGCACTAGCAATGCCAACCAGCAGCTGGTTAAAGCCCCAATCCAAGTTTTTGGCATTGAGGGTCGTTATGCCACTGCCCTGTATTCTGCTGCCAGCAAGCAGAAGACCCTTGATGCTGTGGAGAAGGATCTCATCAAGTTCCAGGGCCAAATGAAAGTTGATGGACAACTGTTTGAGTTCATCATGAACCCAACCATCAAAAGGAAATTGAAGGCTGAAGCCCTCAAGTCTGTCTCCTCCAAAATGTCCATGAAACCAGAGACCACCAACTTGCTCCAGTGCTTGGCTGAAAACGGCCGCCTGAAGAAGGTCAACAATGTCATCAACCACTTCAAAACGATGATGTCCGCTCACAGAGGAGAGGTCTGTGCAGAGTTGTGCAAATTATGTAACAATTAAAAATAATTGTGTTTCTTCAATAAAGGTTATCTGCGAGGTTACCACCGCTGCACCGATGGAAGCAGCTCAACGCCAGAAGCTCGAGACCGTGTTGAAGGCATTCCTGAAATCAAGCGAAACCATTCTCTTGACCACAAAGGTTGACCCGAGCATTTTGGGTGGAATGGTCGTAAGCATCGGCGATCGTTACGTCGACATGAGCGTTTCCAAGAAGATCAAGAAGTACACTGAACTCATCAGCGCCACTGTCTAATTTAGCGTAATTTGATATGCTTAAGCAGAATCATTATAGAAATTTCAATTAACAAAAAAAAAAACGATAAATAAATTATAAAACAGGATTTTTTTCTCGTATTTATTGAACGTTGTTCACCGTAAAACAAGAACGTTGAAAATATATCGTAAATATATTGCTTAACATGGGTATAAACAAACTGAAATAATATGCATATTCTAGAATAATAATGAAAATATAACTCTGGTTTCATACAAAAAAATATTAGTAATAACATTAATAAACATTGAACACACAACAAGTATATATCATATATAAATCAGACTTTTAATAAGTTTAAGGTATATCGTTTTCTTTTTTGTCTGTTCTTAAGAAACTATTGAATTGTTCGCTTTATTTGGTGCCGTTGGCTGTTGGAGCGTTTGCAGTTGGGAAGATGAATCCTTGCGAGTTGATACCAGATGGATACCAGGCCGCTGGTGGAGTGGGCGGATAGATGAATGGAGATGTTGGAATGAATGGCATCTCTATACCTGGACTGTACATTGCGACCTGCGGTGATGGCATCATCAGACCGGACATGTCCGGCGCCAAAATTACCGGAGTCACGGGTGGAGCGGTCGGGTAAACCGGTTGATACATTTCCACCTGACAGATGAAGAAAATCATTAGATTAAAGATGTTAACACAATGATGATGCACGCACCTGAGGGCTAGGAGGAGTAGCGAACGGTGGCGGAAGTTTATTATCCGCGCAGTAGCAAGACGGAGAATAACTGCCGTCACTGCTGAAGATGTACGTGAAATCCGGGGATTGCCCGATTTCCGTACCATGCGGACTCGGCGGCACGATCTGATCTTGAGGAGGCAGCGGAGGGACGTATTCTCCATTGGGCCAAACGGTGTACCTAGGCTGGTACGACTCGGAGGGATAGTAGAACCTAGGATCTGCAGTCGGGTATACATCCGGAGTCTTCACGTTGAAGTACACGCTTTGCGATGTTGTCGGCACCTGAGCCCACATGATTTGCTCCTGCGAAACATCGCCGGCGTTCTCCCAATTGTACTCCGGGTATGTATACCCCTGTTCGGAAACCATCGAAGTTGCTCCATCCTTGACTGCATCCACCGTCTGCTGCTGCGCCTCAATAACATCCGATTGCATTTGCTAAAAAGAATACGTTATTAACAAAACGAATCCAATTGGAAAGCAGGATTCTTCTTTTGACTCTTACCAAAGGCGCCCCCTCAAAAGCGCTCACAGTAGCAGCAGCCGCTTCTACGTTATCGATCTGAGACTCTGAATCGTTGCTGCATTTGCTGCTGCACCTCTTCTTCTCGCGCTTCTTCCGCAAACCCTTCTTGTCAGGCAACTCTATCTTCGGAATGGAGAGCACCAGATTCTTCGAGAACCTGTACGGCAGAGGCCATGGCTTTGCGTCCTCCTCCGGTCTGAGATCTTTGATGTTTACAGTACGTTTCTCAGCGCGCGACGTGATGTAAACCACGCACTTCTCGTTCTTCAAAATCTCCTGTATGTAACACTTCAATTGCTCATCGTTGTCATGCAAGACGCACCCGGTGCCTTGAATCAAATTGGCATCGCCGTAATACCAATCCCCCAGACGCATCTCCTTCCGCATTTCGGTCCAAGTATCGTACTCGATGTTCCTGTAGATGGATGGATCCAGCGCTTTGGCCACCTTGAATGGAAAGGGCGCGATGCTCGTCTTAAGCATGTACTCCAGATCATTGAAGCCTTTCTCATCATCATTAGATTTAACCTTTGTATCATCTTTTATATTGCTGTTAATATCTGTCACTTCCAAATCTGAATTGTTTCCAGCTGGTGGCTTTTGGTATAACATAGTTTGCACTATGTTGCTCACCTTTGGGATTTGGAAAACGTTTTCATATAGAACACTGTAGACAATGGCTGAGAAAAAGAAATCACAAAACATTTTTACAGGAAATCTTTCAGGAAATTTTCTTTATACTCACATTGACAAAACCCAGCATCCTGTATATAATCCTTCTTGTAGACAGCATCATAATGATCCTCACCCATATGACACAGCAGCATATCATCATCATAAGGATTCAGATTGGTGACATCCTTCATGCACCTGGTAAGGCCATCAAACAGCAAAACACCTTTCCTGCAAAGTTAAAATAAATTAAAGAAAATATTTTTCCATCCTAAATTCAAATTACTTGTAGGTTTTGCTGATCAACTGAATCTCAGTGTGGCCACAAACAGCCATATGTTTGCCCAGCCGGTCCAAATAGATGTCCCAATCTGATCTCTTCTCAAAACACTGCATGAACTCTCTGTGATTCACCCTTCCATAATCAATACAATCCTTCCTGATCTTCTCATGGAACAATTGGCATCCATACAACTTCAAAGAAGCAAACAATGAAAGTAGCTTAATAATGTTAAGAAAAGTTTTAATCCACTAACCTGCTCGGATACTGCCCTGAAGAGACATGTTTCATCGTAAGCAACGTTCTTCCTGTAATATCCGAGAGTATCCAACCACTCGTCAACCGGTCCAGGATTTCTTCCTTTCCTCGTATGTCTCGCCATTATTCTCCTCCGCAACTGCACGAAAATCCAATTCGAATCAGATCGGCCCAAACATTTATGTTTTCGCACGTGGTGTTGTATACCGAATCACAATTTGTACGTCCGCAAAAAATGATCCTCAATCGAACAGCAAGAAAAAAATTGTTTGAGCAGCCAAAGACTTTGCGCAGCTCCTACTTGAACCAATCAAAATCTTCGAAAAACCTCTGCATTTTCAAAACATCTTGAGAACAAAGGATCACCAAAGATGTTTACATAAAATGTACAAACATAATAAACCGACCAAAAATTGCAAACATAACAAGGCAATAAAACATCGATTATCGTTTAATGTTTATAATATAACTGTATATATTATATAAAGGTTAAGTTTATTAAAGTTCCAACTACTTTTTCAAGCTTCACAATTTGCAAACTTTGTTAGGAAGCGTTCACATTTTTGAATTTTATTTCAGAGTATATTGAATTGCCTATATCGCAATTCCTGAAATTAGTTTAAATTATTATGAAGGCATTTCTGTAACTAATTTTCTCTTAGTTTACTTTTTTAATAATTAATTGATAGAAATTAATTAATAGAATAATGGAAAATTAAAATTTATATAACTTGAGTTTATGTTTGAATAATTTTCAATCCTGCATTAATACTTTAAATATTAGATATTTTCCATTTCCTTATTGAAGCGTCTAAAAAACAAATATATTTCTATATATTACATGGTAACTTAAGACTGAATTATCAGTTAAAACAATATTTTTAAAACTTTTCAAACAAGAATTGAAAAATTCAAATAACCAAAATGTGTGAAGCATTTGCTGTTATTATAGACTTAAGTGCAGATAAGCTTTCCCATCCTTTATTAGGACTATACAAATATAGTCTAAGAAGGCAACATTATTTGCATACTTTAGCATCTCATTGCGCTACAATACGATTTCAGACAAGGTTGTTAAACTAAATGTTCTTAGAAGTTGATAATAAGACAAAACCAGATTAAGATTTTTTGTTTATTTAAGCACCATTTTCATGCAAAAAAATTGTTTAAATAATACAATTAATAATATGTATTTTTATATATGTATATAAAGTATGACCACTAAATTAAGAACTAAAATATTTATATTTAAATTCTCGCCTGATATATGATACTACCAAAAGAAAAGAAACTGAAAGTAAACAAAATAATAAGAATTAAAGATATGGAAATAAGTACAGAATCACGAAACTTCTTTTCAAAAAATTGTTTTCTTTTAAAAAACCCCACATACGCTATATATATATATTTAAAAAGCCATTATGTAATAACTCAGTATAGTAAATAAGAAATACATAAGAATCGCATACACATCGAATGGAATTTTTGCGTCGGACTTAAATACACAGCTTTTTTTTCCCATTTTTTTTTCCTCATTGTTTAATTATTATTATATATAAATATTGTATAAAAGTATAAAAACCATTACAAAATATAGAAGTATCAAAAAACGTTGTGAGCCGTTCCAAGTTTATTTCTGCTTTCTCTATTATTACACTGTCTGGGTGGTGTTCAGCTTTTGTTGTTGTTTTATATAATAGTATTTTTTTTCTTTATTCTGAGAATATATATAAAAAAGATGACTATGTTATGTGTGTGTTAAATGTAAATCGGCAAAAAAGGTGTCTCTCCGTTCTTTTTTATGTTTGTTTTTGTTGTTGTTGATGAATTAGGACGGTGAAGGGGCGCGCGTGGAAATAGGCGGCGCGAACCCTTTAACATCCCTTCCGATTCTTGGAGATCGTTGCTCTTAGGCGCTCTTCTCCTGATCGATGGCCTCCTTCGTCGGCAGCGGGTTCTTCTCCTGGGTCTCGGTGTGCTTCATTTTCGTCCTGTCAAAGTTCTCGATGCCAGAGATGAAATTCTTTTGGCCCTTCTCCTGCTCGATCACTGCAAAATTTCCAATACAAAAATTAATTCACGCCCTTCCTCCTTCATCAGCAGCAACTTTCGATGCATAATAATTATAAAAGAAAATTAGTTTTTGAACCTTCTGGATCTGGAAGCACGTTCTTCTCGGTGGTCTGGGCATGCCTCATCGTTGTCTTATCAAACTGTTCCACGCCGTTAATCAAGTTCTGGTGAGTCTTTTCTTGCTGAACGACTGCAGGCGTCGCGGCACATCATGCATATTTTTTAAAGCCACAAGCAGGCGCAGGCAAAATATTATAAACATACGAGCAAAAACAAAAAAAGAAAAACAAACAAAAAAATACAAATTAGAATCATGCAAACTATATAAGGGTTCATATATATATAACTATGGGTTAAGTTCTGCATTGCAATTATTATTTTAATATTTCTAATTAAGGACGAAACGTGATGGTATTCGTAGCGTATCAAAGAAACTGCTACATTTTCTTCATAAACTTCAAAGCCATCAAAGCGTGTTGCATAAATTATCCTCGCATTATGAATTTTTACTATTTTAACAATTTGTATCCTTTTAGAATTAATTTGAATTAAAACAGTTTTAAACAAAAAAATAATACTAAATCCAAAAACAACAGTTTCAACATTTAATTAATTACTGTTAGTACTCGACATTCAATTAAATAAATTAAAATTTCAAAACTAACAAATCAAACACTATTGCAAGCATGCAGTTAACGTAAATTACTGAAAATATTTATATTCATCTGCGATCCGTGCGCGTAATTATCGTGAGATATGGAGATTTCTCTTGAAATTTCTCCCGCCGGATGGAAGAAAGTGGTTGCGAAATTGCGGATCGCAGTTGAAAGTGTTTACGACAAAAACAACAAAAAAATCATGCAAATGTTTCAATTTTCAATAATTACCGTCTTTATCTGGCAACGGATTCTTTTCCTGAGTCTCGGTGTGCTTCAATTTGCTCTTCTCGAAGTTCTCGATGCCGGTGATCAAAGCTTTCTCGTTCTTCTCCGAGGCCACATCTGAAAAATTTGGAAATTTAATAAAGAGTTTGCAATTTTGTGGGCAGCGGAATTAATCGTGTTATAGAAATGCGTCACACACAAAAAAAATCAGTTAATTGGCGTTAATTGTTGAAGCCTCTTTCTTTCGTCGCCAAAGCACCGCTGGGTGGTGGTTACCTTGCGCGTTTGGCAGGACGATCTTCTCTTTGGTATCTGTACGCTTTAGGGTGGACTGTTGGAAGTTTTCCACGCCTGCGATCAGCGCGTTGTGCGTCTTTTCCAATTCGACGTCTGCTCAATCGAACAAATATAATACATGTAACGTTTTTTTTTTGTTCTCTTCGGGTGGATTAACGCAAAATATGTAGTTTACAAATCTCGATAATATTAAAAAAAGCTGTTACCTTCGGCCGAAGGCAGGATGATCTTCTCCTGGGTATCGGCATTCTTCAAGTTGTTGGACTTGTTGAAACCTTCCAGTTCGCTCTTCAAGTCGCCGGCGACTTTCGGGAGGTCCTTGAGGGATGGAGCTGGGCAAGACATCTGGAGGAAAGCAAACAGAAATAAAACCAAAAGTTTCAGTTACAGTGAATCATCAAGAGTCGAAGATAATGTTATCGCGGTTTTCGGTCACCGGAATATATAATTATACTAGGAATTTTTTTGTATTTTACGATTTTCTCGGTCGACGGAATCGTTCGAAAAAGCACGTCAAATGTGTCGCCAGTCAAACGCGAATTATTTAATTAATTTCGACGTACAGATTAAATAAATAAATGCGAATCTTCGTTGCGGATCCGAGCCTAATTAATCGGATGGATCGGTCTAGTAAGCACAACCGCAATTAATGCCGTTAACTGCGTACACTCGAGTAATAACTCCTATCTCTTCTAGTCTAGCTATTCGCATGGCCCAAATCCAAATTTATCGCGAAATTACAACGAATACTCGCATAATACATAAGTTTAAAAAAAATATATTAAAATTTCAGTCGCGACGAATTCGAATTTTTAAAAATAAAAGGGGGACGACAGGTTGTGGAAATCATTTGGCGCAGATGAATCCGTATACGGCTTTGACCATATGGCGTTCGTTCGTTCTTCTAAACTTCTTCCAATTTCGCTTATTAATGCAAACAACAATATCATATGCGAGGCCTATAAAAGGATTAGAACACTTTTCGAGCCTGACTCACTTCGAGCTCAGAATTACTACCTTTTAAGGGCAATCCTTATTTTTTTTTAATTTACAATTAATTTTTCTCTCTCTGTCAGTTTCTCAGGTGATTTCGCTTTGCATTTCGAAATTTTGAGTTTACAAAACTCGCGAGATGCAATGCAGCTCCTCGAGTGCATTCACACCGCGCGCGCTCGAGTCGTAGTCGGCAAGTGCACGTCTTGTTTCTTTATTCTGCATTTCCTTCTTTCGCCTAGGTCATCAATATATCGGAAAGACGAGACCGTCGCATTCCTTTCGGATTCCGCGCAATTGTTTTGCGTTTCTACATTTTTTTTTCTTTGTTTTTATGAAATAAAGTAGATGTTGATAATAGCGAGGATTATGATGATCATGATGAATCGCTGCTTCTGCACACGACAAACAAGTTATCCAATTGCTTCGAGCGACAATATTTAATAAACACCATCGATTCCAGTTGGTATGGTTTTGTTGCTTGCCCTCTGCATGCTGCCTTATGGCTCGAAAGAAAGAATCTCGTGTAGATGTGAGTGACTCATGCGTTTCATCCATATGGATCCACTCGAATCATTATAATAAATTTCCATTAAACCTGTCAAATCGATTACGCGCTCTCTCGCAATTGCATTTCAAAAATAATACAAAATTTAATTTTCTCTAGAAAATTTATAAAGTAATTAAAAAAAAAAAGAATAAACAATTATACACATTAAAAAACATGAAATACTTAAAGTAGTAATCTTATAGCTTAACATAATTTAATGAAATTAAAGAGTTTGCATCCAAATATGGTTTAATATTTTCCATTCCAGATAGAAACGTCAAATTTGATGGACATGTTGTAAATTGCCATGGAAACAGAAATATGTAGATTACTATTAACAAATCCGATTAGTCTATGCTTGCTTGATTTAAGTATAATAGAATAAATTATAAAAATAATTTTCCTATTTTTAATATATTGTTTTTTTCTTTTTCAACAGATTCATTCAAATTATAAAGAATTGTATAGCAATTAAATAATAATTAATTGTACCAAAAACATTTTAAGATTTCTATGAGCGTGATTTTCTCTGAATAACTGCATTAATTATGTAAACTATTAACGGACAGATTAATAGTTTTTCTCCTTGAGTCTTAAGTGAACTGTAAATAAACATTAATTCACAAATATGGCTTTTGTGGGGAGACTTTATGAAATACAAGTCAATGACAGCACTTGAGTTGCGATATTGTTTTGTTCATTTCGGTGAACCATTGAAATTTAAAAAAAAAATAAGAGAGGACTACTAAAACAAAAGCGGAACGTAACAAAAGTTTCAACTGTTTCGACTCGACCTCTGCGATATTAAAATAAAACGTCGGAGCAGCAGCGTGAATGCGACTGATTGTTAAATTATCTTCAATTGCAGTGCAACGATAATAAGTAATAACGCATTTGCTGGAATATGAATTTATATTAATATTTTATTAAAGAAAGTTTAAATAATTGATTGTCTGGAAGAGAAATAAATAAATGTTTTTATATAAAAAAAAATTAAAATAATGAAACAGAGGTTGATGTGATGTGAAGGTTTTTCTCGTCGGCAAGGCTGAGGTATTTGCAAAACGGCTACTTATCCATTCAGCTCATGGTGCATCTCGTTGGGAGCGAACAAGAGAGAAATAAAAAAGAAGTCGATGCGAAAGTTATTTTACAAAGGACGAAAATTCGCCGGGAGACGCGAGAAAAGCGTCCAGTCTTCTTGGGGAATCGAATGTTACAGTTTGCGATGGTTTTCGGTGCAATTGATCCGAAGAACGACCCACGGATGCACCCGCAAATGGCGATCTGCCCACCATATGGGCATTAGAGCTCTAAGAGCAAGGTTGAATCAGAAAATCAGAAGAGTTGTCGGTCGCGGCGAGGAGGAGAAGAAGAAGGAGAGAAAGGAAAAAGTAGGTTATTGTTGCATCGACCATATGTACAAACGAGAAACGAGTGCGACGATGGTAATACTCGCCTCCACCACTCTCGAAGAATAACAGAATAATTACTAGTACACGAAGAGAAGTTGTTTTTTTTTTCTCTCTATTTAGTTTGTTTGTAATTAACGGCTCCACAAAAAAATAATTCAGTTATGAATAGAGCGGACTGTGTGAAAGTTTTTTTCCCTCTTCTTGTACTTGTATTTGTTCTTTGCTGCTACTTCGTTTGTTCCGCGCAATTGTATAATCCGGAAAGAAAAGAAATTGTACGGAGCGAAGAACAGGTGACCTATAGCAAAAGATAAAAGTTCATCATCATCATCATGACTGAGAGGTCTTGAGAGAGAGGAGTAACGGATTCCTCGCCAACCAATCGAGAAAACCAACAAGCAAGCAGCAACAGCCAATTAAAAAATAAATAAATGAATGAATAATTAAAACAGAATTATTTTCACGCCCTCGTTGATCCGTCGAAATGGCGACAGCGGCGGCGACTACGGATGTACCGAAAACCCTTCGGTGGAAGCCGAAAAGAAAAATCAATACGTCTCGCAGAGACAATGACGGACGCAATGCGAAGGGTTCGGGGTTTGGACCCTCGCACAAAAATTCCCTTTCCGTTCCGCCGATAACAGCTGTTGCCGGGGCGAAAATATCGATTGCTCAGCGCAAAGGGCGCGCCCTTTTCCAACGAAACGTCGTCGCTTAATCATCATCCATCGAACAAGAAAACCTTATCGAAAGTATAATACTTTTATATTTATTTACGTTCGCAAATAATATCAATACCAATATTGACTGTGGCACTTCGAAGTATTTGCTGTAGTCGTAATCGGATCCAAACGAACAGAGTACGTGCACTTCCAAGATAAACAGCATTTTATGCACAGCGCAATTCCACATAATTCCGAACTATTCTCATCCACAATCATTTCCAGCAAACAACAAACATTTTATCGGATATCATTAATCACGAAATGTTCATTCACAACAATTGAATTAAAACAATATCGTGATAAACTGATAAATCCCAAAAACATAATTAATACATTTAATTAAATGAATGAATTAACTAATTCCTTATTGTTAAGATTTATCGATCAATCAAACAACGAATTCCTATTGTTAACAAACGTTTTCAAATCGATAATTAAGTTTTTTCTTTTTCTATTCATTAAAATTTAATTGAAACGCGCATATAACATACGTATACGTCGCAGCTCTTCGCAAATCCTTTTGTCATTCACGAATTTCCAAACACGACGCAAAATAAAAATGTACATTTTTATTAACGCTTACGTTTCAATTTATTTGTTGTTCAAACTTCAATAATCTTCCTCAAAATTTTCAATTACATTTCAGTTACATAATAAAATTTCAATTTCCTTTGAAATGTCTGTAAAAGTTTAAAAAAAATATATAATTAATAATGCAGATGTTTGTTTATTTCTCTGCATTATATGCATGGAACGAAATTATTTTAATTAGTAATGCAGACGCGTCGACGTCGTGTGTTGTTGTTGTCGTCCGTCTGTCTTTATAAGGATGAATGGGAAGTGAATTCCAATTGGAAATTCGATATTACTATTATTGCAAAGTATTGGAAGTAATTGCATTTATCGATTCGTGGAAAAAGGAAACTTGAACAATGTGAAAGAGGAAGGAAGTGCAACCTGCGACGAGGAAGTGCAATCCGATCTAATTAAGGCTTTGGAAGCCTTCGGGCGTTGGCCAAATGCGTGCGACTAACAAAACAAACGTTTGCAAATAAAGTTAAACAAGTCAAAAAAGTAAATATTTGCAAAAAAAATATTAATATTAAAACTTGATATTTGTAAATAACTTTAAACGTTAATGAGATTGAAGGATTATTGATTTTGTTTTGGAGATGACAAGTGCCATTTCTGAAAATCTGCGTTTATTGTTTGATCACAAAGAGAGGAAAAAAAAAATAATAATTGAACACAATGTGAGGCTACTTGGAATGCATCGCATCCGCACCTGCTTCCTGTCCAGACCGAACTTCCGTTTTCGACGCTGAATGAATAATAATTCAACGTCAATAATACTAAAATAAAGATATCTCGATCGATTGGTATTTTATATTTGAAGGAGCAAAGAAATAATTTTTAAATAAAAAAGGCAATAGCGAAAGTAATGTTTCTTTTTGTAAAGTGCGATTTTTGTTGCAAGTTATAGTTTTTTGCAATTTGGGGCCCGAATTTTGGTGGATTCGTGCGTATCATTCTATTAATTTCGCGATTGAATGTGGATTTGGGGGAAAGCGCAGAGTTATTAAAGAAAAAGGAAGGACCGCACCCCACGTCTGGCAGCACCACCTTCCGCTGCAGACGGCAACTAAAGTGCCGGTACACCGTTTGAAAATCCTTTTTAATTCAATTATTGTTGTTTTTCTATTCATTTTTTTTTTCGCATAACTTAACGCTCACCTTGTATGAATGAATCGATCGGTTGATCTTCTTAAAAAGGACGATGAAAATCCGGGATGGATATGTTGATGATGTTGAACTGCGCGAAAGTGTACTTCTGTATGTGTTCTCGGCTTTCCCGTTCGTACCGAACTGCAGAGGTGGAATGAGTCGTCCTGGAGTTCCAGTATGGGGCGCATCCGTGCAGGCCTCGACGGTCTTCCAATGGAGGGGACGAAACGCACTTATTCGCTCTTCCCTTCCACACTTCTCTTTCAGACCAGTAAATTCGATGACTCAGATGCGTGACGAAATCCTATTTATCCTTGTTCTTTTATTGTGATTCCTCATGAGTCCTCTCTTTCTCTGCACAAAACTACTGGTCTTACATTTGTATTAAAAAAAAAATTGGGGAGAAGAAAGACGACGGTGACTCCACTCTCCCAATTAAGAGCTTCAATACTAATTAAACTAAATAAACTTCTTAATTGGACCGACCGGCTCCTGCAAAACACAAATCACTACCTCGAAATTGTTTGTTCGATTTTCGTGAACTCCGCTCACCTTTTTCATATTCAAACACCTGGCAAACCCACACCACTCTAAATCCAACTTAGTCCAAAATTCACTAAAAAAAAAGAAAATATCACAACCTCAGAAGAAGATTTAATAACAAATCACCGGAAAAACATTTAATTTACACGCATTCCTCAAAAATTACTGCAATTTGGAAGCTAAGCAATTCATATAAATACTTACTTTAATCATAATTTCAAACTAAATTAGCAATTGAAAAGTGTTGTAATTAAATTTCAATCTAATAAGTAAATTCAACAGCAATTCTTGAACTAATTTGAAAATGTATCATCTAATACTTACTTTGTACAAAGTCTTAATAAAATTAGTTTAAATAATAATTTGTAAGTTCTATCCTTATCAACTGATTTCAATTGTTTATGAATAATTACTTATATTTCAAACCGTATTATTATATTGAATTCATGCAGGAAGAGAATCATATCAGTGTTTATTTCTTGGCAACAGAAAAAGAAACGAGTTACATTCTTTTTCCGGGAAAGTCATAGCGTTGCCTGGTGACGCACAAAACCAAGTTTAACAATAACACCAAAAGAGAAGCTTCGATTTTCATTCTATAAACCGATTCAAAGCGTTGGAACAATTTAGCATTTCAAATAAATACTTTCAGTTATTCGGAGCGTTTGAATACTTTGGTCGTTGTACTCTTATCACCAAGTTTTTGTTGCGTGGCCTTCGAGTATATCTACTGCTAAAAATTTGATAACTTCCTGCATCGGTTCCAATTCAGCGTACATTTCTTACGTGCTCATTTTTCGGAAACTTTATTGTTCAAATTTCAACGCGCTCATTTGATTATTTATATTGATAATACATAGATTTCATTTGTTCGAGAAATCTCAATTGTTTCGAAAGCTTATGTTATTAATAAGGGAGATTTTGAAACAAAATTATTATCAATTAATACTTTTTAGGCTAATTGTTTCATGTGCAACGGAAGTTAATAATTGGAATTATGCAATTACTTTCGTTGCAATTCAAATGTAATTAATTTAAAAAAAATTTGAGTAATTTCCGTTTGTTTCGAATTATTGATTAACGTGTTATGTAAATTAATTGAATGAATAATGCCCCCAAAAAAAAATTAAGCATATTTCAATTTAATATGAAACTTATTCCGCTTAAGAGTTACACTAATTAGGCTTAGATTCAACGGAGCGCGCAAAAGAAGTGTACTTTATACACTGTCTTTGTTATTGTTGAAAATTTGTTGTTTTGAACTAATTAAACGTTCGTTCGTGGCGCGTTCCGTTATGGAATTATGCAGCGACTCGATTCACTGATTTGTGAAATTTATGCGGGGTACGTTTGTACGTGTAGACGACTCTTTCTCGGCTCTCTAATTTTAGTCGATTTTGGGGGAAGTGAAACGACAGAAAAAGGGCCGAAATTCTTCTCTCGTCGCGCAGTTAAAAATAAGCCCTGTCGTCGGGGGGCTGCTTATTTATATACACGTTGAAGATGCGCAAGGGGCGGTAGCGAAAATACACGTATTTATTTTCGTGTACGACTAAAGGAAACTTTCCATCATCAAAGGCATATCCATTCTGGACGCGATGTTTCATCTTCTAAACGCACTAAATATAAATACAAGCTTCCGTAAATTGTTTCACTGCTGCGTGCATCTTCAGGAAAACAAATCTAATTGATTGATGCTCATCACAAATCCTTCAAATTTCAAACAACATTCGCTTCCATTCAATAAACGAATATCCTGAATGTTCCGCATTTCCTAGAAACCAAATCCTACATCAAACATCGAGCGAATATCGATTAACAAGTTGAATCACATTTTCGGGTGATTCAATTTAAAAATTACATTATCTATGATTCAACTTTGTTTGTGCAACGTACACATCATGTAATCAAACATAAATCAAATCTTATAAATTTTTTTTTAAATAAATTGTTTCTTCATTACTTAGTAACTTTCATTACAAAACTATTGAATTAAATTATTAAATTTAGAAGTTGAAAATCCTAGTTAAAAATTGTTAACAATTTTTTTTTAAAATTATTATTAATTCAAATTTATTTTGTGATTAAAAGAAACAAGATTTACAACAATCTTAACAATTTGCTAATAATCTATGTGAATAGTTTCTAAAATACATTTTCATAAATTACAGATATTACATTAACGTATATTTTTCTTCGCACGAGAATGTAATATAAGTTGCATATAATTCCTGAAAATTTCTTATAGATTTTAGCTAGCATTGCTTTAATACAAAATCATAAGCATTAGACTTACGCTCATACATATCAATTTTTGTTATAATTTCAAATAGCTCTAATCAAGAGATCTCTTATCCGCATCTGAAAGTTGGTTAAGTTTTGTATAGGAATCAAGTGAATTTAAATATTTATAATTAGTAAGTTGAATGTTGAAATGAGTGGGTTGGTTACTTTTGGTGATTGAAAATAGTAGTTCTTGTTTCAAATTTATATTTTTGTTTGTTGCATTGCACAAGTGCGGTTTTTTGTAAGTAGTTTTTTTTTTTTACAATATATATATAAACTTTGCATTACAAAAGAAGGTTCATTTCGCATTAATAAAGTGAATTATTAATTAAAAAAAACAAAAGTAAAATAAATCCTACGGCGTCCGGTTGATTCGGTCCCTAAATAGAACTCATTTAGGCGAAGAACCGAGTCCGCACGCAGCGCAAAAAAAATAATAAATATTTAATAACATAGTAAACTATCTTTCTTTTAAATATACAAATATAAATGCTTCTCAATTAGAAATTCGTCCATCACTTTTAAAATTTCCTTCTTCTCCATTTACAAAAATTCAGTTTCTATTTTTTTTTTGTTGTTGCTCGGCGCCAACTTCTTGACCTCTCTCCCTCATCTCTATTACTTATGCTTACGAGAGCTGTAAGCTTTATTTACATTTTGAAAACTTTGATGACGTTTTTTACTTTGCAATTGCATACTGGGCAGCGTTTACTAGACTTCCACGATTTCATCGCGCATTTGTAACAGCAACACATGTGACCTATACTGCCGTGCAGGAATATTCCGTTCTGCGGGTTCGTGTTGCACATTATACACAATTCCGTTCCGAGCTTGGTCTCGTCCGAGCTGCTGGTGCTGCTACTTTGGGAGGAGATACCGCTGCTCAGGCCGCTATCACATTTCAAATCGGATTCGCTGTTGCTGTCGTTTTTGCGGCGCCTTTTACTTGCCGGCTCTTCGCGTTCAACATCTTCATCTTCATCAACGTCGGATTGCGCAGATTTTCGTTTGGTCGTAGAAGACGACGAGGATATCGCGCTATCAGCGGATGAGGGCATTTTCAAATGTTCGGGCACGACGATAGTATCGAAATTCCATTGAGGGAACTGCTCGGCGCTTGTGGTGTTCGCATCTTTGGACATCCTGCGAATGCACGAACGCATCGTTTCTAAATTTACTTTAGGGTCGGAGCTCCTCTTGCGTTTACGTTTTCCGCGCGGTCGTGGAGGGAACAAATTTTTTCTTACCTACAATCAAATCTTACTGAATTTTTTTTCGAAGCGACACGACTCTAACACAGGTAATTAAAGTGCAAATCCTTTGGTAATGTTTTTTGTTTAATGGTTAAGGATGGGAATCCTAAGCCTAGGGTTTTGGTTGGTTGTGAAGAGATGATGATGCTCAGCCGTTTATAAATATATATATGCATATTAAACAAGTTTAAACAAATATGAGAATTCTATTAGTGCAAGATTTGTTCCATTAAATGTTAAATGATTGATTAAAGCTCCACCCCAAAAAAGCGCAACAGACAAAAAAAGAGCAATAAAGAAAATTAAACGCATTCACGATGTTTCTACGAACCTTATAGCACTGACCGCACAGTGTGAAAAACCTGTAAGCTCGTCCAGTCTTACAGAGTCTGCAAATCTGTCGTAATAGAATTCCCAAAATTAATGAAAAAAAATAAATACATATATGCTATCTGGCATCATATCCTATTATACAAGTAATCAGGTAAACTTAGTAAACTGAGCTGGCTAATAAATAATTCCTAATATTTGAGCGTATTTCCTTCTCAATAATATAACAATAAAAATTAAGTAAATAAACAATCTTCTGACCTATGTGCATAATGTGTAAAAGAAAATAAATTATCAATCATGTCAGTAAAAATATTTGTATGAAAAGTAAATAAAAAAAAAGTTACTCTTACCAAATGAACCTAAATAAAATATGAAATAGTAATAATAATAATAAGATAAGAAAAATAAAATGTTACCTCTGTTTAGGCCATCCTGGCCAAAACAAAACTTAAAATCCCTACCCGATCCTCAAGGTTGTTGCATATTACTTTCATACTTTCATTTAAATTATATTTGAATCACTAACTCTCTAAATTGTCTCATTTCACTTATTTTGATTTGCTAATTTCTTGTGATCTATTAACTATTATCAAAATTTCTTTGTATAAGGAACACTACTGCCAGTTCATTTTGATTTCGTTTTTTTGTATGTACAATAATAGTCCAAAGGAATCATTGGATTGCATATTTAACACTCATTGAAAACAGCACTGTTATTTTTAATTGATAAAACGTAGTTTTGAAAGCCACAACAATACATCGCCTCCGTAATCTAATCAATTGTTATTGTGTTATTATTGTCATTATGCGCGTTTCAGCAAACAAGTTGGAGCAGGTTTTTGAATCACCATGCCAAATTGAATGGTGAAAGCATGAATCACGTCTTATAATAGGCGACTCCATTGGTCTGCTTCCAAGAAGGAGAGCAGGAGATGGACAAGTTACAGCTTGAAGTTATTGATGAAAGGTGTGAACTTTCAAAATCTCGTTTTATGCACCTTGTATCACATGAAACGCAATGCAAGTGTTTTTTTTTTGTCAATTTATCTACCTGAAAACATCTCTCGCAGTATCTGAATGGCTGATTGTCATTCTTCGATTTGCACTGTACACATATCCAGTGGCCCAACGTCGCCTCCTTGTTCTGCTTCTCCACGCTCGATCCGTCCTCGGACATCTCATGATCCGTGCCCCACGCCTCCAACGAGCTGTCACACAGCACCGCTGCCAGAGCGCCTTCAGCCGCCTGCCAATCCTGAATATTTTTAAAGGAAAAAAAAAACAATTATTGGATACTCTTTGCTCGAATTACTGAATATACTTACGTCTGTTCCGCTGGATGAATACCCGCTGGCCATGGGGAATTCGTCGTCAGATAGACTGGCAACATCGAATTCCACCAATTCGACCTCTAGGTCAACAGACACTGTTGAGCAATCGCTTTTTGATTCTGTGTCCGAGGTATCTTGTGCTAAGTCTGCAAAAACATATATATCCACACATTGTTATCGAATCCGTTGTACATTTGGTATCCTCCACATGAGGTCTGTAGATCCCATACCGGTCTCCTTTCCCTGCACACTGTACACACTCTCAGTGTCATCTTGGGAATCAGCCGAACTCTCGCTCTCCAATTTAAAGTACACATTCACGTACGGCCTCCTCGGGGATACTTCTTGAACACCCTTTTCCGTGCCGGTATCGTACATCCAATCGGTCACTGCAATCAACGCAAAATTAATTAGAATAAATTTTCTACAAATAAATTTTTAAAAAATCTGACATCCGGGGAAGTCCAGCCGCATATCGATAGCAAAGGGGGAATTTGGCGCGGTCTTCAACGGTTTTATTAAAATCAATGCAATTTTTTTTCATTTTATTTCATTAAAATCATTGCGGATTATGAGCGTAAAACTGTTATTTCCAAAAGTTATAAATTGCGAGATTGAAACGATCATGGTGGATTCCAGATGCGATGTAGCCAATCCAGGACAACGTGTTTACGTAAATTCATTGCGTTTGCTAAGCGCTTACCTCGGTCATAACTGTTCGGGGCCTGAAGAACAGCCTGGGTTCCGCCACAACCGACTTGCATGATTCCCGATTTCGTTCACGAAACACAGAGAAACGATCACAACAACAACAACATCAAAAAACTCACTGTATTTTATATTCGCATGTTAACACACCACCATGGACCTTCGAACGATATCAAAGATGGTGGTAAAAGGAAGGCGTACTCTGAAGGCGCATGTGCCAACACGTAGCAAACAGCGCCCCATTTCATTCAAAGTAACGATTCATCATCCAACAATAACTTACAAAAAAAAGCACGCAAACACTCTAATATGATGCAATATTGCATATTTACTTAATGAAACGATTCGTTATCAACAATCTGGCGTTGTTAACTCGCTTCTAAGAACAATAGTTCTTTCAGAATCAACAATTTTGTAAATTGTTTTTAACATTTACAGGCAACTCTTCTTACACCTAAGTTATCTAAATGCCTAGCAATAAAGATAAAGTTTACTTTTAAATTATTATTTGCATTTTATAATCCATTATTAACTGTGTACCCTTAGCTTACTTTTGTTCTGAAAACATATAATTTTATTTAAATATTTTAAAAACAAATAAGTAATCTTCTTTAAATTCAGCAATTATTAACAAAATTTAACATAAAGGTAATTTTATAGATATGCTAAAAAATGTTTTACATGCATTATATTTAGAAATGTTATCCTAAAATTATATCTGTAGAATATGAATCATTTTCTGTGCTTGTTGCAACTGGTACAAACCTCGTATTCATGTTAATCTTTTTTATTTGGGGGGATTTTAAGGGCCAAGAGGATTATGTCATGCTTCGATTCCATCACTAGTTTTAACTTGTTTTTACCGCTTAGCTTAACATGTCCATTAAATTTTAATTGCATCTGCAACTTATCATAATTATTATTGAACTCGTGCAATAAAATATTCTCCATTGGATTAGATTACAAAACTAGTGCAACATTAGAGATAAATATAATAAACACGCTTCATGTATGATTTGTACTAAAAATCAAGTTTTGTGATTGATGTTGGAAGGCAGCTAAATGTACATGTTTAGATTTGGGGAAAGGTTTTTGCAAGAAAGAGATATACTTTGTTTTTTAAGTTAAAATCAAGTGAAAGTTATTATATAATTGGAAGTGAATGTACTTCTCCGATTGATTATGCAAATGCGAATATTTTGGCCATGAGCTAGGTAATACAACGTCCACTCAGAGCGATCGATTCGCGATGATCTTTAGACTTGTAGCAACAAGTATGAGTGGTAATGTGTAACCAGGCTTTGTTTTCCGCGAATCGAACGGGCTATATGCTAATGCTTCTAGATAATCCGGTCTTTGAATCATCATTCATCCATCTATCAGCCGGATTTGGAGGGAGTTGCCGATTGACGAACAGTTTTATTTTTAAAAACCGTTTCTGGAATTCCTTTCATTCCACGCATACAGTGCGAATGCTACGGTTTGTTGTGATATACGCACGGAAGAGTATCATTTAGTTGGTTTTAGCAAACGTGCTTTAATGTTCGCAAAGTGCGCGATTGATTCACGCGCACTGCACTACAACCATCCATTCCGGCGTATTGGCGAAAAAGTGAGAGGCCATATTTACCGTACACATTACAGGCACATACGTACTGCATGTACCTCAAGTTTTCCCTAAGTCCGGTGTTCTAATCGTATGTGCAAATACACTTGGGAAGCTGCAGTTAAGATTGAAAGGAGATCGATCAAAATTTAGTACTATGCCATTACCAAATTCAGAGCTATGGCAAGTTCAACACATCGTACTAGAGGTAGGTTGTCCAACGATACTAACCGTTACATCCCACTTGACTGGGCTTCCCCTTTATTTATATATATATGTATAAATCAAAACATCATTTAGCGCTCCATCAGATGTTATTATTGCATTCGAAGAGCACAAGAGGAACGTAAAATTTGTTCGCCGCAAAAAAATAAATATCCACACTCGACACGCAAAGAACAGTGTACAAGTTATTGATTTGTTCAAGGACTGCTTGAAATACAAAAAAATCCTCCTTGGTGTACATAAATTAAAGCCCAGCCCCCAATGGAGTTGCCATCCCTTGAATTACAATATTGTTCTTTTGTTACCCACCGGCACGCATAGCTTAATCTTAATGATTATATTATTAATTTGCAGCTATTGGAGTGCCGAGGCCCTTAAGAATTGTGCCTGTACGTACAGTTAGATTACATTCATATAAAATGCACGAGTGATAGATCAGGAGTATGAAAGGGAGAGAATGCATGCATACATTTGATTAGGTCCAAAGCTTGTTCACTTATCACCTATAAAATTATTCTAAAGTTTCTGTATAGCATTAATTTCCTTCTGCTTCCGTTCCCCCATAATCTTATCTAGCATATATATATATGAACAGAAAACCACATCCATTTTGTGTATTTCCTATTCTAAGATTATTGTTTGCCTTTCATTCAGCCATTTGTTCTCATGTATTGATTTGATAAAAAGATGATGGCAACAGCTTGCAGTCAGTTTAATATGTAACTAATAGAAACTAACTATTTCTCATTTGATTTGCTGAGACGTTATTATGCTTATCAATAATGTTCTCTTCGCAGTCGCCTGAGGATGGAGATGAACCCGGATTAGAGGAGACCCTGTTGGAGGGAGACCATGAGATTGAACTCCAAGAGGTAACCTGTTGAGGTAATTGTTTATTGTTGTTGTGATATGATTTTGCGTATTAAGGTTTGTCGGGATGGGCACGGGAAGGCCGACCCATCCCAGTTCGAGCTGCTCAAGGTGCTGGGTGAAGGATCGTTCGGGAAGGTATTTCTGGTGCGGAAAGTGGCGGGAGCGGACGCCGGTACCTTGTACGCCATGAAAGTATTAAAAAAGGCGTCGTTGAAAGTGCGCGATAGATTAAGGACGAAGATGGAGAGGAACATACTGGTGGACGTGGAGCATCCGTTCATAGTGAAGCTGCACTACGCTTTTCAAACGACGGGGAAGCTGTATTTGATATTAGATTTCCTGCGGGGCGGCGATCTGTTCTCCAGGTTAAGCAAAGAAGTGATGTTCACCGAGGAAGACGTTAAATTCTATTTGGCTGAGCTGGCCTTGGCCCTCAACCACCTGCATTCTATCGGTATTATTTATAGAGACTTAAAGCCGGAGAATGTGCTGTTAGACTCCGATGGGCACATAGCTTTAACTGATTTCGGCCTATCGAAAGTACCTCTGCAAGAGGATAAGGCTTACAGCTTTTGCGGAACCGTGAGTTTCATACACTCAACTTTATGCGATGAATTATTTATTATTTTTTTTAAAATTTCTTTAAAGGTAGAATATATGGCGCCGGAGGTTGTGAATCGGAAGGGTCACACGTTCGCTGCGGATTGGTGGTCTTTCGGGGTGTTAATGTTCGAAATGCTGACTGGAGGTTTGCCTTTCCAAGGAGCCAATAGACGCGACACCATGACTCAAATCCTGAAGGCGAAGCTCGGGATGCCTTCGAATTTGAGTTCGGAAGCTCAGAGTCTGCTGCGTGCTCTCTTCAAGAGGAACCCGACGAATCGACTGGGAAGCGGTCCCACCGGCGTTGAAGACTTGAAGAAGCACGAGTTCTTTGCCACTATCGATTGGGATGCTTTGCTTCTGAAAAAAATAAGACCACCATTCAAACCAGCCGTTTCGGGACCTGACGATGCTTTCTATTTTGATTCGGAATTCACGTGTAAAACGCCGAGGGATTCGCCCGGCGTACCTGCCAGTGCCAACGCCCACGAATTATTCCGAGGGTTAGTACGATATTAATATTAATAGCACGATTCAAAGAATAACAATGATGCGTTTGCAGGTTCAGCTTCATCGCGCCTTGCCTGCTGGACAGCGCAACGGCCCAGAAGCGGATAGAAGCCCCGCAGAAGGCTATACCCTCGAGCCCCGGCAACTTCCACGAGGAATTCGAAGTACAAGATCCATTGGGTTACGGAAATTACGGGGTGTGTAATGTGGCGAAACACCGCTCCACCGGGCAACAATTCGCAGTTAAGGTAGAAATTCGAAAAGATTTTGCTTCAGTTTTGAGCTTATGATTATAAACGATTTTCAGAAAGTCAGCAAGTTGTGCGACTGCAGCGAGGAGATTCAGATTCTTCTGCGGTACGGACAGCACAATAACATTGTAAGTTTGAAGGGCGTTTACGAGGATGATCGCTACGTGTACCTGGTGCAGCAGCTTCTGCGGGGCGGAGACCTGCTGGACTACCTATATTCGAAGGTGCAGCTCAATTTAAAGTTTAAAATAAAGCAAGAAATAATATTTATTTATTTTTATTAGTCTTTCGTGAAGGAATTTGAGATGGCTGCGATACTGAGGACGTTGGCAACGACTGTAGCTTATTTGCACGAGCACGGTGTCGTCCACAGGGACCTGAAACCGGAGAACATATTGTTCGCTTCTTCGGATTGTACCCCGGAAAGCATCACCATCTGCGATATGGGATTCGCGAAGCAATTGCGGGCCGACAATGGATTGCTGATGACTCCTTGCTACACGGCCCATTACGTCGCGCCAGAAGTGCTGAAACGGCAAGGATACGATGCCGCATGCGATATTTGGTCTCTGGGCATCATCGTCTACATCCTTTTAGCCGGCGGTCGATGCCCATTCAACATCGCCGTCAAAGACGGACCTCAGCAGATCCTGCAGAAGATTAGTAACGGCAAAATCGATTTCCAAGTGAGAACACCTAGAAATCTTCGAATTTCCATTATTTCAATGCTTTATTTTTTTGCTTTCAGACTTCCAGTTGGGCGGGGATTTCGCAACAAGCTAAAGACTTGATCGGAGACATGTTGCACGTGGCCCCGCAGCGAAGACCGACCGCTGTGCAACTGCTGAAGCATCCGTGGTTGAATCCGAGCAACAACAACACTCAGGGTCAATCTCTTCCGGTGGACGTCAACCTGTATCCATCGGTGAGTCGCGTCGAACTGAAGGAGAGCGTAGCTGCTACTTTCCGCGCTATTTCGACGGCGCCGGAGGTTGCGAACATCGGACCTGTGGCGATGTCCGAATTGGCCAGGCGGAGGATCAAGGACAAATCGAACGCTTCCTGAACCGCAGTTTCTTTGGTGGTAGAGGAGGAAGAGGATGAAGCTTCAGCGACGCGACGGGTCAATTAACTCTTTCAAAAAAAAAAACAGTACACAATCTTGCCAAGAATTATCACGAAAACAGGGAGACCGGCGAGTCCTGTCATCCGTGCGCATATAATTATAAATAAATAAAATACCGCTACGAATCAAATGAAATCTAAGCACAAGAGTATTACTAGGTGAATTAAGGTTGTAAACTATTAATTAATCAATATCTTAAGACGATATACATATATAAATATTTATATAATAATTTCTCTCTAATCTTTTATCTCTATATTTCTCACTCTCAATGTATGTATACCGATTTTATGATTAATATTATTAAGGTACAATTTTTTTGAAATTATTATTATTTAATTTTTACGCTAAACCAACTGAAAACTTGTGATACCGATCTTCACTTGGAAAAAAAAGTTGTAGATGAACGGAATAATCCCACGCGAAAGATTAAAGAAATATGAATTTATTTTTTATCCGCATTGTGTAAATACTAATATTTATATTTATATATATACATATATTATTATATTTAGGTATGATTGCCATAGATCCATTGTTCCTCAATTTCTTAATTTATTTATTGAAGTAACTCTCGTATAGGCATATCAACAAAAAGAAGAAGAAAACGTTTCCACCACTATATCAAAGCAAAAAAAAAACTAAAATTTAAAACTAGTGCATTTACTTGTGATCCAATTCATTCCTTTGCTTTATTCTTTGAATTTCTTCGTTTTTGTACTCTTATATAATATACATAAACATATATTCTTCTACATCACTTTGGAATTATAACTATAATAGTTGTTGTTGTTTATTTATTATTTTCTCTTTTTTTTACTAATATTTATATAATGTGGCCTAAGGATGTAAACTCTTGAATGTGCACTCTCTTTGCACAACCTACATATTGTGTATCTATACTTTCTATCGATTGTTGAAACGATTGTTGTTGAATTTTAGATTTTAAAATGCTGCAGAAAAGTAAAAGATATTTTAAATTTGTAACAGAAATGAAGTTATATAATTAATGTATGTGTATAGGAAACCAAAAAGAGGAACGGAAATGTGTGGTTGAAACAATCAAATTGAGTAAATGGGAATGAGAATGAAGGAAAATTTAAAAGAAAAATTGATTATTAATACTATTATATATAATATATATAAGTTGAAGAGAAAATTATATTTATACACAGAGTGTTGTATTTATTGTGCCATGTTAAAAAAAACGAAACAAAACGGGGAAAAATATATGTGGTGTATATATTAATAAATATTGTGCAAAGTTCTTCACTCTATTTTTTTTACTTAGCAATTATATGGCAATTCCTACCATTAAATTAAAGTTTATATTTAATTAAATAAAATTTATGGCAGAAAGCCCTTTGGCCACATATTATGTGATTAATAAATCTTATAAAATTTTATTTTCAAAATTTAAATTTCTATTAATTTAAACTATAAACGCCAGATATCGCTCTCACAAAATATTAAATCATGAACAATTTATAAATTAATTATTTATATTATTAATAAATACTAAGAATCAAAAGATATTTAAGTAAAGTTTATTTTGGTTGTGAATAAACCTTAATTAAGGCTTTAATTAAAAAGTCATACTGGGAACAGCGCAGAAAGTGCTCAACTATAACCTTTAAACGAATGCCAAGAGATGGCCAAGATAATATTATGCAACCCAACATACACATATTATTTTGGCCATCTCAGGATTCTATTGAAAAGTTTGTAGTTCAGCTATTTTGGCGCTGTTCCAAATACGATTGTTTAAAGTAGCCTTAATTATGATTTTTCATCAATAATTATTGTATTTTACTTTAATTTCTTTAACAAAAATTCATTATACCAATAATTAATTTGATATTAACAGATTTACAAATATTTAATTTATAATGTAAGCATCCCCACGTACAGGTTTGCTACAAATTTGCCTATCTCAAAGCTCTACATTTGAATAAAAATACGATTTTCGGTATTAACTACCTAAAACTAGTTATAAAATTTATTATCACATAACATAATCATTACCATTAAAAATATAAAATTAATTGTTGTTGAAATAAGATTTTGTAAAAAAAAAAAAAAAAAAAAAATATATAAAAATTTATTTAAAATTATTTCAAAGGTTATCAGAATAATAACATAAACATTGTTTATTATTAATAAATGTTTTGGCGATGTTTGACTTGTTTACTCGATAACATCAATCATTATTTAATGCGCAAATTCTTTTTAAGTATAAATACATTTTGTTAAATTTCATTAAATGATGAAATACTTTAAAAATAGAGAGTAACATTCTTGATTTCATTCTAAAAGTGTTAAAGGCAGAATAATAATTAAATGCACTAATTAAAGTTAAATGTGTAGAGAATAAAGTGACTTTTGGATTATGTATTAGTATTAAAACTAAGGGGATTTGCAATTGTGAATATTGAGATAAGTTAGGAAGATGTAGAAAAAAGGAGGGATGTAAGAGAGAGTGGTAATGGAGAAGGTTTATTTTGAAATTAATATAAGGAGATGCTTACGGATAGATAAATGTATAAAAGCAAGGGGGAATAATTAATCTTTCGGGAAGATTTAATTTCGTTTTGGATTTGTGCAGTCTGGGAGCGAGACGGGTGCAAAAAGGGAGTTTATTTAATCGCAGAAAATTGTATTGCGTTTAATAATGGCGCGGGCGTCGGGGAAAAGTATTACATTTTTCATTAAAACCGTTTCCACCTTTAATATGAGCTTTCGTCCAGGGGAAAAAGGGGTCGTCGGAGGGCCACATACGTCGGAATCGGGTGGAAGAAGGGCTGTCAGGCTGCAGCAGGAACGAGCCATCATCCATCATTACTCTGTACAGCATGCGACCCGTTTCTGGTCCATGATTTATGGAAGGAGTCTATCAGGTCGCATGCATATAATGACCGTTTAATGGATTCATCGGGAGGCCACGTCGATGGGGCAGATCCATTTGTCATGTGTCCCGCGGAAAAATTCACTTTTAAGAGTCAATTTGTCGTTGGGTTGCGGTGATTGATTGAAGATTCGGACACGGATTTCTTCTCTCCGCGGTTGAAGAAAAGTCTTATAATTCAGGGCGCGACTCTCGCGCTTTTCACCGCAATTTCATTTCTCAGTGAAAACAATATACGTTTCTGGCGCATTGCGCCCTCGTAAAAACCGCCTAACCACCTGTCCGACAGGAATATTAAAGCGTCGCGACGCTCGATCCAACTTGTTGCCAGAAAGAGAGATAGAGAGAGAGAGAGAGAAAAACCAAAAGGGAAGCAAGGGCGGATGGATGAGTTCGGGGGTGGATGGACGGATTCGGCATCAATTATATAAGCAATAAAGCGATTTAACGGCGGTGCGAGTAATTAGAACTATAAAACGGAGCTTAGGAAATTTATACAGTTTTCTCGGATCCGAGTGTGTGTTGGATGTATGAAGAGGTGGTTCGGGGGGTGACGGAGGGATGCGCCGTAACACGCCGTCGGTCATAAAATAAAACTTAGCACCTTTTGTTATATACGGGTTTAAATGGGGAAGCGAAACTACTATTCCGTCGAGCTCTCCTTTCCTCCTCATTCTCCTTCCGCTGAATTATTCTGTCTGGACTCGTAAAACCCACCACCCACACACACACACTCACACACCCAAATATATATAATATATATATATATATATATATACGTATATATATATAATAATAATAAAAATCACGCGCTTCGTTCGGATCGGCTTAAATCAAGCTCGAGTTATACCTTCTCAAAACCCACCCCCGCCTCTCAAAATATATACGTAGTTTCTCTTTCTGCCATTTTATTACCTTGCATAAACCATTTCTGTTGAGCTGAATCTCCGATCCCATTCGATGTCTGATCTCCTCGCGCATTAAATTCCACCAAAGCCGACGCTCATAATATTATAATTTTTCTTTCAGTATACATACCAAATATCGTCAATGACCTCGAGTCAATTCACAAACCGATTGTATTCCCTATACTTTTAGCTTCAATTCAAGCTTTCAGTTTTAATTCCACCTATAATACTTTTCAAGATAGAAGTAAAAATCTAATTGAATGTTACAAAATATTTTTCACAGCTAAATTATAAATTTATATATGTATACTTGATTTATTCTATACATATTTAGTTTTAATTGGTGAATATATTTTAGGTATTCTACTTTTCATATAGAGTGTTAAGTTTCAGGAGCTTCTGGTGTTTGGGGGATTCTGATGGAAGTGGACTTGGGCAATGTTCGGTAATCTTTGTTCAATAATTAGTTGAAATACGGGCGCAGACTGGGAAGGCAACAAAAGGGGTTACGTGTGGTGTTTCAATATTTGAAAGGGGGATGCCTTGCGCCGCTGCAGTCTTTGGTCGGGCGTGTTTTGTTGTCGGGGGTGGTTTCCAAGGCAGGCGCGTTTCCTAAACTTACTAAATTAGCAATCAATTTCGTATCAAGGAACAATAGAGAAGTGAGCTACGAAATGAGATTAGCAGCGTCTTATTAGCTATAAAATACAAGTTAGATCCGTGCGTGATTTCCAATTTCCATACTATTATAGAAAGTCTGATGGCTTCCAGGGACCTCATCTGCGTCGTGGGGGTCTTGAATTTCTAATGCTGCCGCTCACACACATAAGTCCTATTTGCGTCTTGGAGTATCTCCTTTTTTTTTTGTTCCTCCAACCCCGCTCCCATCCATTCCTTTAAGGGAGTTTTCCGTTAAAACTTCCCTCATCAATTCCGGCGTGCGCGCACGTTACATCGGAGATAATCTGGATTGAATTATTAGAGTTTGATTAAGCCGAAAGGGGCTAAGCTAAGCGAAATGAGGCATTTATTCGTCCTTCCTCTCTGCATCACTTTTTTTTGCCCCCTTCCTGCGGCCGGTTTTTCCCTCATTCAAACCTCTGCGACATCAGGGATTAAGGATTCCCGGCACGGATGTCCGCATACCGGACCTCTTTGCGCACGGACAGACGAAAATGAATTTAGCGGAGGAAAAGAAAATCGCGCACAGTGGACAGAAAGTGCGCACCAGATTAGCGATTATATAACGCTCGTGGAGCGTGGAATCACGTCGCGACGTCCGGCTTCGAATGCTAACATACCGAATAAATAAATAAATAAAACGAATGAATGAGAACGGAGCAACCCCTTAAACGGCATTTCCATATTTTTAATGAACACTCAATAATTGCAAGAGAGGGTTTTATTTTATTTATTTTTTTTTGTTGCTGGATTCGTGTGAGGGCACGTTTTCCGGGGGGGAGAGCGGCGGTCGTGGCTCGGAATTTGCATCCTATATGTGCGGGAAAAATCCGCAATTTGCCACCCCTTTCGTATTTTAATTTGATAATACTTTACGCTCTTCCGCCGCTCGAGCTGCGTCGAACCGGAAATTTAAATTTAAAGCCGCGTTTTGTTGGTGAAACGTCGTTCTACTACTACTACAAAAAAAAAGAAATAAATAGGAGACGGAATGAAACAAAATTTTGCGCAAATTCCATTTCGCAGAGACAGAGCACACTATTTCCCCGGCAAATTTTCATCGTTGTTTTGCGCAATCTTCTCCTTTGTTTCCTCTTTCATTTTTTTTTTCCTTCGCTGCGAGAGCTTCCAATCAGCTTTTCCCAAATTTGGTCAATTTTCTTTCCTGCGAAAGGAAATATAAACTGCCATCTGATTCGATTTACTATCATATGCAGAGGAAAGCGCGCGGTGCACTTCAAAGTGGAAAAGCTCCTGCTGTCTTATTACGTTATACACAGTTCAAGGATCCATATATTCCCCAGAATATACGTACTTTACAATGGATCAAGGGGGATGCGAAACACGACGACAGATTTATATATATATATATATATATTTCTATATTGAGTAGAAGCAGATGAAAAAAATATATATTTATATATGTGATGAAATATCAGGGAAAATGGAGGGACATGTTTCCCAATTTATTTCGGCTTTTCATTTGGTCAATATTAAAGTCTCCCAATTGGGGATTAACTATATTATATATACATGTATATATATATATGCTCGGGGACGGACAAATACGTCAAAAGATAATCCTTAAATTACGTTGCCTTTGCTTTCAAAGCTACTTTCATATGTTTATCGAAAAAATATCTAAATTGGACTCGGCCATAAAACCGACGCACGGAAACATCCCCATATTTATACACACTAACATAGACTAGATTCTTATAATTTTGACATTCACATATAGATTTTGATGTATCACCAATTCATTATCTCATAACTAATATATATATACAAAACTAATACTATAGTTTATTTCTTATTATATTTATTACTTTATAGTTCATATTTTTATTTTTAAATGTAAATTTTCATATTAATAAATTTAATAAAAAAGATTATAGTAGGTCTTAAAAATATTGATGACATAACAAAATATAAATGTCAGAGAATTAAATGTCAGATAGTTTAAGGTTAATTAATTGGATTTCAAGATAGATCAAAGTAAAAGTGTAGATTTTATTTTAAAGTCCATTAAACGTAATGATTTTAAGTAATTTATTTTTAATTATGAATTTGTCAAATTAATAATCAAAAAAAAATCACATGTAGTAGGTTTTGAAAATATGTTTGATATAACAAAATATAAATGTCAGAAATGATGGAGATATAAAATATAATTGTTGATAAAAAGTGTTAATTATTCAAGAAAGATGTAAGAATTTGGAGTAAGGTAAGTCTTTTGAAATTATATTTAAAAAAATGTATTTGCGAAACTAACTAAATTAGAATATTCGTTTGTTGCGGTGAATAAATGCAGACAAGGTTGTAACATTTTTCGTTGTTCCTTTTTTCTGAGCTACTTCGGCTGTAATCCTGCAGGTTAAGTTTGCCGTCATACCATATACAAGTTTGTTGCCGACAGTTAGTACATTAAAGAATCGAGTTAGTAGTTTCCAACAACGGGGAATACATTTTGACGAGCGTAGAGAGAGAGAGTTACAAGCTTCGAGCCGGATTCGGGAAAGTTCAAAGGTTCACGGGTGTCTTGTTTCGCGAGGAATGTAGCCAAAATCTCTTAGCTTACACACCGTAAATTATGTAGTCTTCAGTGCGTACAACAGTTTTAACCTCACAATTATTTTTTTTTTTTCAACATATTATTTAGTTTTTTTTTTGGATGAAAGTAAACGAAAACTTAATTTTCAGTAATGAATAGATCGTATTGATCCATCCTCTAAGTGAATTGAGTTTCGTCCTTATATAATTCTCTTTATCATAAATTAACGGTGGAAAAACAAAAAAAAGGACGACCTAATTGGAAACAGTCTTTTGTTTTGCTTCTCTTTTTTTCTACGTTGAAGAGGAATGAAAACAAATAGGTTGTCCACTTCAATTTGAGAAGAGGCTTATCGCATTATCTCGTGAAAGCAGGAGAACGGTACGGCCAAAAGAGCAAGATTTCTCCGTATTCCTCCGGAAAGATTAATTAAATGGAAGTTTGTTTGTGGGTGGATGTGGATGGAGATGAATGTTTGATGCTTTACTCTCTCGCTCTCTTTCTCCCCTCTGAAAACGCGTAAACGCCTGAAATGCAAATGAAAAGGTTTGATGTGATTGTGCGGTCCACGGCTGCGTTGTTTTCTGGCGGAGGCGCCGGGGGTTTAGGCTGTATGTTGTTGTTCTTGCTTCGCTCTCTGATTTACAGTGTTAATCTATTATTTATCAAAGGTGGTGCGTGTCGCGAGATAAACACGCACTAATTTGCTCCCGTCTCGCGCGTCTGAATTATTCACGGTCCGCCTTCCTCTTTCCTTCATCCACCCCCAAGACTCGGGGACTCCCCGAAGTGTGTCTTAAACGACGAGATTCGCTTAAGCCGGTAATATTAAATTAGCCCTTTTATTTACATTTACATGCTTCGTGTCCATTACGCAGAACATAAAACTCGCCGGGATTACATCTACCTTCCTAATTCAACGTTGCCTCAGTATTTATACTTGTATTTTATCAGATTTTGTACTATAATTTAGAGATTATGCCGTGCCGCACATTTTCGTGTTTCCACATTTACATAGAAAAGATGATGAAATAATTTTTGTAGGCCCTAATTTTTGCTCAATCGTTAATAATTTATTTGATTATATGTAATTTATAACAGTTGTAATCAATAACCCATTCTATAAATATTTATTTAATTCTATATATTTCTTAAATTTACATTTCTAATTCAACACTGTATTTCTTTATGAGATTTACCACTATAATTTATAGATTAAGAAATTTTCTGCAATCGTTTTTAATATTCCTTGATTTTCGTTGAATAGATGAAATCTGGTTTTGTATAGAATCATGATAATAATCTGTTATGATTGTTATATTTTAGTAAAATTAATTAGTTTATGTTGCAATATACAATTCTGAAATTATTCATTACAAATTTATTTTTTTCAGAACTTTTAAATAAAACTCGCAATTTTTCATATCTAGTTTACATTAGCATATAACTGCAGGTGATTCATGAAAATGCTTTTGGAGTTTTCCTATCGAATACGTAAATGAAAATCTATAAAAATTGTAAAAATTCAAATTTTTAAATATTGAATTAATAATTCAAGTTTCATAATTAGTAATAAAAGTAGATTAGTAAAAATGTGAATTGATTATGAGTAGATTTGGGGTAGTGCTAAATTTGTTATCCATCTCTTTTTTATGTTATTGGTTTTGTTGCATTTTCATCGATCGGCAGTTGCGCGCGGGTGCAGTAAAGTGCATCCGGTAAACTAGGTCAGTCGGTCCTAGGACTGAAACTAGTCCTGGGACCGCCACCTTCCTGCACACGTACGTCCTCGTATTTTAATGAAAAAGGGAGGATGCCGCGCGGTAAATCACGAAGTTGAACGTTTTTCACTTCTATACGAAACGCGGAGAACAAGCAGATCAAAACTAGGGGTGCGACAGAATATAAAGGAATATAAAAGTGAACAGAAGTGGAATAGTGGGTGATAAAAGTGAATATGTGCGAAATCTGTGCGATAATAAAAAAAAGAAGTTTAGTTTCATGTGTATAAATCGGGAAGATGATTCAAAGTTTATATCCGCTGTAATGGGAGTTTGCTCCATCCCTGAAGAAGACAATAATAATAATATCAAGAGGAAAAGAAGACGCATCAATATATGTATATTCGGATTCGCTCATATGTAATGCAAGAGCAAGATGAATATCGTCGGATTAGGGCTGCAGGAATGGATGGATGGAAGTGGAGGAGGAAACAACCATCAGCGAAGGAATACGTAATCATTGGAGTCGCGATCGTCTCCCGATGGGACCTCTCTGCCGCTCCACACGGATGGGAAACAACAATGATGAAACGCGCGTGACATGTGACACGGTCTCGTTTCAATCTCTCTCCTCATCCATCCAATATCCAACCAAAATCAACCCCTCCGAAATCCGAAATATCTGTGCCGCAGCGATTTGCATACCGTACACCCGCTCCACAGATGTGACCTCCCGACTGATATTTAATCGGGATTTAAAACAATCCCTGGGTTAGCTCAGATGCTCGGAAGCCCATTTTATGTTTAGCTATGCGTACGTATGTGCGTATATAGAGATTCTATCTGCAAAAGGAGGGAGCAAGTGCACAGAAAAATTAAATTGAATTGCCCTATAAATACTAAGTTTTTTTTAAGAATTTAGTGCGGATCCCATTCCGTGCGACAATCCACCCCCAACTTTTACTACGTATTAAGTCCAAATTGCGTCAGCTGTAAAAGCCGCCCGACATTTCCGTTTTTTTCTCATATATGAAAGTGTATTGAAAACTTCATACATATTTTAACAACAATGAAAATTCACACTTGACTCTTGAAAGATTGCATATTTTTTCGATTTTTTTATTAAAAAATGTATTACTATTCATAATTGTGTAAAAATATAATAATATTTAATTTTATTAAATGAAAATAATATGACGGCGTTTGATCTCGATATTGAATAAAAAAAAAGTTAAACTGGCGTAAAGTTTATCGTAACGATGAGAGGAATCTCTATATCCGCTTGCAAAGGAGGAGACGCAATTCCGTGTTTATTTCTAAATAAATATAAAAACTTTGCGTGCGTGCAAAATTGAATTGAATTTCCAATTGCCTGCCTTCACAACTGCTTCTTCTCTTCCTCCGCATTCACATCAACATCAGCAGCCACCAGAAGAGAGAATAGAAGGAGCATCTGCGGCGCGTGACCATAATACAAGGAAAAATATCCGAAGCGGAATGAATGAATAAAAGCGTGGAAACAAAGGGAAAAAAATGCATGGTTTGGAGAGGTTGGATCCGGTTTTATAAGAGTTTGCAGAGCATGTGTGTGTGTGTGTCTATGTACTTAAGCTCATATCGGAGAAGAGGGAAAGCCGGAGAGAGCGCGCGTTTATATTTGACTTACAAATTACAGCAGCGGCGAACGAACGGTTTCCATCATCAAAAGCACTTGGCTCAGTTCATTTCTTAATGGAATTATCGCGATGCATGCAGCTCTGTGTTAGCATAAAGAGCACACCAATCCCCTTTCCACAAACGCCACCCGTTTTCCCGGGGAGAGTAAAACAACATGATGGGGGGATGGTTGTGGATGATGATGATGATAAAGATGATGATGGCGATGACTGTGACGTCTATTGCTGCTGCTGTGATGATGTGTATGTGTGTTTACACTAAAATAAACTCGCTCCAATCAACGCTCCATCCACTCTAATTACATCCAGATTGGGCAGGTTTTAATTACGATTAATTAATAGAATGCCCCTTCGAATCAACGAAAGCTCGAAGCTCTATTTATTTTGGAAATGCGCGAATCCCGGTGGATGGACGCATTGTGCCCGAAGTTTATCGAACAAGCAGGAAAGGAGAAGAAGTGCGAAAAGGGGTTTTTGCTCGCAATCTTAATTCAGTGATTAAAAGCAAAGTTCAAGGCTTTTGTGCGTTTGCGATGAGTGTGGGAAGGCTCCGTCTTCATCTTTTAGCATCTTCCGATGGTAGGGTTGAAGGTTTGCGGGTGTTGGAGGATGAGGAAAATGACGAGGATGTAGATAGAAGGGTGTGGGTTTTCGGTTGGATGTCGTTTTGAAAGTCCCGCGAGTTACGCATGCAAATGCCCCTTTGTCTCGCGTTCAATTTAAATCGAAAGCGAAACAGGCTTTTCCCATCTACATTATTAACACGCGGCATGTGTGAAAAATGTTTACTTCCCCGGGAAATTTGCATAAGTTCCATGCGCCGTCGTATAAATCCAATATAAACGTTTCGCGCAGTTTCGTTTCGAAATGACGAAACAGATTTCCGGCGGATATATACAAAGAGCGCGCTTTATTTCCATGAACTTTCATCCATCCCAGACGTATCAATTCATAAATTTCGCGAAAAGCAAGTCTGAAACGTTCGCTTTTTCTTTATATTCTTCGTGGAGAACACATTTTCAAAGTGAATGGGCCATTTATAAACTGTGAATATTGCAAAGATTGTTTTCTTTATTTTATTTGCTATCAATGTTTGAAGAAAGCAATTTTGAAAAACAGACGATTAAAGTATACGAAATTTAATTTATTAAAGAATTAAACAAATAAATAATTATTTTTCAAAAATTGTAAATAAATTTCAATGTTTATAAATAATATAACAATTATAGCGTGTTTACGATTATAATAATTGTGGTTTTGGTGGTTTCATATTGTACTATTGAAAATTAGAAATGATAAATTTTGTAAATGCAAAATTATTTAAACGTCTAAAGCTCGAATTATAATTTGTGTAATTTTATCAAAATTAAATATTTGTATTTAGTTTAATTGAAGCTATAATAATAAATTTCTATAATTAATTATGAAAAATGTAAATAAAAATTTGGTTTTCTTATATCAAAAATTTAAAATATTTGCAAAAACTTTCATGAAAAAAACTTAGCTTTTAATTAAAAATGATATAAGTGAAAAAAAAAGTCGAACAAACGGTACCATGGCAACTGTTACGGCTATTTAAATGTTGATCAATTTCATTTATTTTCAATTTGATGGGGAGGCGCACTCTTTTCCTCTCTCGTGCGTCCACTTTCGAAGGGCTTTTAATTGGAAGTGTGTACGTTCGTGCGGGAGGCGAAAATAAAATGCGAAAATATCTAAGGGAGGGTGTGGATATATAAATTTCTCTTTTTTTTTATGTGTGTGTGTGAAAGTGCTTCGTCCTTTTGAGGCCGTTTGAGCGACGTCGTCCGGTCTGTTGGATTATATTGTATCCGAGGATGGATGGGTGGTCCATCCATGCACTCTCGAAACGCACTCCAGAAATTCGCATCTCTCTATCTCTTTTCCTCGCTGTAGTAGTCCCGCAGGACTCGCTGTACAAACGCAAAACAACGTGACTTCGCCATTTGCCGAGAGGGTAAATTAATTGAAAATCACCCGCACATTAAACAAACCCTCGCACACACATGGCCATTCCAAACATGTATAGAATGAGTCGTACGTAGTACGTATGTATGATAGACGGATGGATTGGATTGGATGCTCTACGAGAGAGCAGATGAGCGAGTATTCGATGTCCGATTCAAGATTCCGTTTGCACACTGTTATCCGATCTTTGATTAGATAAACATACCGCTATGCTGTGCCTATACTTTCCGTTAGCTAATTAATTTTTGTTCCGACGAAACCGGATCTTCCGCATCGGGATTTTAATTACTTACCAAACGCGGACGGAAAATCTGTTCCCAGGGATCCATTTCAATACCTAACTTTGCTTATACACACACTACATCCGATTACAATTGAATGAAAACAAATATTACATGTTCACTAAAACCTACATGCATCTCAATTACTTCTAATCAAAATCACACAATTTGCCAACTTTATTTTTACTGCTCAACATTAATTTTCATTAAAATAGAAATTTAAAATTATACATTTACTTTTTAACATTTTTTTTCAAACTCAACGAATTTTAAACTTAAAATTATAAATTTTCTTTAAAGTGTAAATTATAAGGAAAGTAAATTGTAAATTTACATATTAGGAAATTTAAATTTGAAATGCTGAAATTTTAAGGAAAATGATAATTTAAACTTTTAAGAACAATGATAATTATCAATACTGAAAGTATTTAGTTCATAATTTCAAAATTTATTATTTTCATTAATTTTGTAACTTTTATTCTGTTTTTTTTTTCAATTATTTTAGAGATATTTATGTAACAATACGTTAGTGTAGTGACTATCGTTTATATTTTGTGAGGGTGATTGTTGGATGGATGATGGTCATTTTGAACATGAAAAGTGATAGAGTGAGAGAGGGTTTCGAAATTGTGCACAAAGAATCGTTGGTGCGGCGGTGAATTGACCGTGAAATTGACAGTGCAAAACCGATGCGGAGGATACAACGAGCTGCCGAACCGTGTTCGCTCTTTAATACAATTTAATTAAATCGCTTTTGTATTTCGATGTTGGCAATCAAAGCAGAAGCGATAATAAAAAGGTACAACCCCTATTTATGTACATATGGGATTTAACGCAGTCTCTTTTTACTTCGGTAACATTTATTTGCGTTTAATCTGAAATTGGTTCATCTTCAATATTTTTTTATTCAGAATAAAGTAAATTTACAATTTAACTATTTGAAACAAGAGATGCTTTTGAATTGTCTTCGCATATCTTCCTTGGGTTCTCATCTTCCATCCTTTGGTCAATAATTGCTCGTTTTGATTATATGCAAATCGCGAACATCTGCTGATATCAGCTCGGATTCTGCTGACGAGAGATTGACTTGAGATGTAACAGCGTTTGTGGGGTGATGGTGAGGAAGAGGATGAGGCGGTTACACGGCATCCCCATATATTCGTCATGTAATGGCGAATGCCTAAACCTAATCCGCAAACACATTACCGGCTTGCAATTACTCCGCATTCAGATTACCGCCCGACACAACAATGACAAATTTCCCGCAACCGAAGCAGCAATATTTACTATCTTAATTAATTAGCGCCGGGATAATCGGAATTAATGTTTTGGTCGCCGGCAGATTTCCATTTCGTTTTAACCCACTTTTACCCTTCTTCCTGAAACGCATGCACGCCACGGTTATTAAATAAATTACGTATTTATTTCCATTCAACAAAAAACCTCCCCTCAGTTACTTGCGCGGCCTCAATTAAAACTTTGCCTCAGCTAATGCCGTTTAATTGTCTTCTTAACCCCTGTGACACCCAATTTCATCAACTTAAAATTTGTTAAATTACTGCAAAAATATTCTAATAACTTTACAAATTGCTTTAAATACAAGCTTAATATTTATCATCAGCTTACAAAGTGGCATAAAATATTTTATACATATAATTAGAGAAAAAAATAGTAAAATATTGGAATATTTATTGTTACAGTTGCATTTAATGTATTGTGGATTTAGTAGATAAATAAATAAATATTAATAAAAAGTATTGCTGTGTGAGGGGACAAATGGAAATTCCTTGAGTTGAAATATTACATTTCATCTGTCCTCGGTTTACAAGGCCCATTTGAATATTCATACAAGTGCAGGGACGAATCTCTCCCTCCTCTCAGCGAGCGGCAATTAAAATATTTTAATGAGACGTGTTATTCATAACGGGGTAACCAGCATTGTTCGAGCAACATCTTGCGATCAAAACCAATTTCGGATCTAATTCTTCCCCATCCTTCCTTCATCCATGCGATGGAAGCGAGTACTCTGCCGCACGCATTATGTTTGCGTTGGCCCTTTCGTTTCAAAGTTTCGTATGAAATTACATTAATTTCATAACGCCGGTGTCCGCTTCAGTGGGCGCCCACAAAGCGTACACGATGCATGCTTCTGCCGCCCCCCCGGAAAATGCGAGCATCTCGGGCTGAAATCTGCGGCGGAGCGCGCGCTCAGCAAAGTTTGGCGGTAAGTTAGTGACGGGAAGCAGAAGGGCGTTAAGAAGGGCGCCAGTTGTAAGTGCGTGTGTATCCCTCTGCAAGAAGAGCAAAGGTGGATTGTTCCGCAACCCGCCTTCATAACAGTAACAACTTTCCCATCCCTCCTAAGCGCAAAACAAACATTTTATTAAATACAAAGACACACGCTAATCCTCAACAGAAACCCACTGAAGAAAGTTAATTGAGTTTAGTTTTGGTGTTGACGTTTAGGCACATTGACATCTTTGGCCCTGATTGCCGTGTGCACATTTCATTATCTTACAAAATTTCTTATTTTGAAAATTAATTTTATTATATTAGATGTATAATTCAGTCGATTATATAATACTTTTAACAGCAAAACAAAGAATTGATTACACGTAAAATGCAGATATTGTTAATCCTTAACAGAAAGTTAATGGAGTTTGCTGGAGAGTTTGGAGGGTGGTGATGTCATTTAGTCGGGAATATTCAAGTTGATGTCTCTGGATTGGATGGCATTTGCTAAATCCATCGAAGCGTCCGGCGATGCGCAGAACTGGAACTGCTTGACGTGGCAGACTGTGGCGACGATTGGTACGATGGCTTTCAGCATCTTGCAGAGGCTCTCGATGTATCCCGTCACTTTCATGCCCGTTGAGCCCAGTTTGTTGCCCACCTTCGACGCAATCTCCCCGAAGCTGATCAGTTTCTGCTTCTGAAAGTACTTAAACCCAATGAAATTAATTCCATCATAAGCAGAGATACGCCGCAAAATGTAATGCAATTACCATCCATCCCGGATCCTTGGGTTCCTCATCCCCGAATCGCGTCTCTATCGAATCGCTGCGGATGGCCTGAACGGCTCGTGCCTCCGCGAAATCCACGTTCACGAAGAGTACGACCAGATACAGGAATGCCAAGCCCAACTTTACCCCAAGCATTTTTTATGAAACTGAAGAAAAGCAATTCCCGAATCCCGATTTATATGAGAAAGGCGGAGGAAACCGTGCAGATAAGTTTTGGATTATCTGCACGCAAAACCGCAGTTTATTATCACGTACTTTTTAGACGTTTTCCATAAAAATTAAGAAATTAGCAAATATAATAACAATGAATTAATCTTATTCAAATAAATTGAATTAAATTAATCCATTTATGGTAATACACTGCATATAATGTAATAGAAGTATATAATATATTTAATTATTTATAATGTATATAGGTAATGATATATAAGGAATAGCCGCAAGAACAGTTATTCCACGCGTGGCCTGATTTCCTATTCAATTGTTATCGTGATTTTGTGTTTGGAAAGCCGCAAGGCACGAATCAATACCAATTAAATGGTTTCGAACAATGTCCACTCCGTAGTTCAATTATAGTTTTTTTATTATTAATACTTTATCCAATTCAAAATCAATACTTACCTTTTACATTATTTTATTAAATATTTACAAACATTAATATTATATAGTAAATAAAGAAAAAAATAGTAAAAATTAATTTCTGGAATTTAGAAGGAAACAAAAGATGACCTTGAAGAGTTTCTTTATCAAGAATTGCAAAAGCAGCGGTTTTTTTGTTAAAGGAAACGAAACCGAAACAAAAGTTTTTATTACAAATTTTGATTTGCGCAGGAAACGAAATTATTAAAAATTACATAATTGGTGCAATAGATTATAATAATCATAAGCTTTGAAACTAAACATAGTTTATTTTTTATATTTTATTATTGCAAATGTTGAACTCAGTTTTATTTTCAGTTTTTAATTAGTTTCTTAGAAATTACTCTTATAATATTGATTTGAAAATTGTTTAAGTTAAAAAGTTTTTTTTGTCAATAATATCGATATTTGTAGAAACACGATTTGTCCTTGCTCGAGTATTATCAGTAAAATAATAAATGCAGCGGTTTGGTTGAGGAGAGTACGTGCGGTTACGAATAACTAGAGTATATTTCTCGTAATAAAATAAACATTAGAGTACAAAAGTATGTTAGAATAAATAAAGTGAATTAAGCTAAATTGGCTCAATTATCATTTCTTTCCGAGAGCTGCAACTGTGCCAACAACTGTCGCGTATCCTTGTATAACCGGTAGAGCCTCTTTGACCTCTTGCGCCGCATGCTTGAACTTCTTTTCCTGCGAAATAATTAAAATTAATTGTAAATAAAATAAACACAGTTGAAAGTCGTTCACTTACAAATTTCCTCCATCTCTTACTACCAGCTTCCGCCTGTCCCATCAAAGCAGCGATGACCAAAAGGGCGAAGACAAAAATCACTTGCAATTTCATCTTGCTTTCTATATAGAAATACTTCACAGTTATGTGTATTTGACTCGAGATAACGAATTGTTGTGTGCTCGTCGTTTGCGATGAGTAGGTTTTTATACATTCGCGATTTCGTTTATCTGCAGGGGAATCCTTCGGATGCGGGGATTTCCCTGAGTCCAGTTCATTGCTAGCAAGACGAAAACCTATGCGGATTTACCGTTGCCTCTTTTTTCGTTAAATATCCGGTGTATTCGCGATTAGGATTTCCATTAATCACTTTCATTTCCACGGATCGAGATTCGATGCGACAATTTAACTTTATCGTATATCGCTCATTGTTTCGTTTTTGCGGTGCAAGCGTTTCCTGGATTTATCGCAATTTGTACGGTTTATCGCAATTAAATTATACGCTGTGATAAGTAATGCATATTTACAAGAAGATAACTTATTCTGTTTCATCATCTAATTATTTTATTATCTAACTAAGAAATTAATAATTATATTTTTATGAAAAATGTAAATTAAATAAAAAGTATTTATTGTGACTTTTTTTTTTCGCTAACAATGTTTCATCTTAATTTGGGAATCACTTGGTGATTTGGATTTTCCTTTAATTAAACTAAACCATCTAAAATCGGAAGTTCTCACTAAATGAAGAATAAAAAATGGAATTCCCCGCATCGTTTGCACTTTCTTCCCATTAGTCAACTTCAGTATAACACCTGAAATCATAAGATGTATCACGTTTCATAGTAATTACAAATAAAAATATTTTTATTTTTTATATTTTTGTTTCCGTTATATTAACGAAATACAGTTTATAAATATTTTTTTCAGTAAAATTTATGTAAGTTAATTATTTTATTCTTTTTAGTTAAATCAAACATATTTTACAAATTTAATTTTAAAATTAGTAGATTTTTTAGATATAAATGACATTTTCATGTAAAATTTGACTCTGATTTATTGATTTCTTGAAATTCTTAATAATCAGTAATATTCTGCATAATTGAAAAGTATTTGAAATATCCTTGAAAAATTATTTTTTTACGTTTTATAAATTGTTGATTTATTTATATTGAAATGAAGTTTTAATTAGATATTAAGATTTTGTTGAAAAAAAAATGTAAATATTGGATTACATAATGACAATGGCAATTACGTGACTGCTGCATACTTGATCATCTAAAACTAACAAGGGGACAATAACAAAACAAAAATTGGGGCATTGTTCGTTTGGAAAGAGATGATTTCGTTTTCGAAGGGAGGAATTGTGTGTCAGGGTATAGGAAAAAGTGGAGAGAACGCAACGATAATTATGTGTGTGTTTTTGCAAAGTCGGATGTCGGTGCGTGCGTGCGAAAAGGCAATTTGAAAAGTGGCGGTAAATCATAATTTTCCCCAGATAATCTAATCGTAGAGCCGGGATTTTTCTGCCTCCCCCGACGCAACTTAACGCTTACATGTGTATATCATCTGTATGTATACTCGTATATGAATGTGAGTGTTTGTAAGTATGGAGCTTCACTCGTTGCGTATTCATTAAGCCCGAGGCTATTAGGTTTTCCGAAATGTAAATTTATGTAGTGCAGAAGTTTTCCGGCGCCCCCATTAGATTACATAATGCACGTTGGGCCCCTTCATATTTATGAAGAGCTCCCATCCTATAATCGGCAATTTTCGATGCGCTCCATCAACGTTTGCGGCCGTCCTCTCCTCCGTCGCTAAATACACACGAAGCCATATAAAGTTTCCCCTGTGATTTAGTGGTGAAGATTACGCAGATTATTGCTGTTCCCAAGATGTTGCCTATTGGAAAAAAGAAAAACGAAAAAAAGGGATTGCATAAAATTTCGTCCCGTGCGCGAACCGCAATAAACGTGATTTACTCCATCGATTCCTCCTGCCTCCATCCCCATTAAAATTATTATCTGTTTCTATTTTATTTATTTATTTCTGTTATTTCGCTCTCTCGACTTTTCAGAGCTCATCTTTTTTTACGAGCGGATACGTTCGCAATAAAAATAAATCGCATCCCTTCTCCTCATCGGATACACCATAAGACATCATTTTCTCTTTTCCGGGTGGTTTTCCCGTAGCTTCATCTCTGGCAGGAAAATTAATTAGCCAATTATAAGTCCGTATACGCGGCAATAGTTTCCGTTCCGTTCGGCTGATCCAATATCATATTTGTCTCCGGAATGACCATCAAACCGTCCCACAAATACTCCCTTGAATCTAATTAATGATTTCTTCCGGTCCTTCTTCCCTCATCCACCCTCCGCTTAATCCGCTTATGCACTCAAACCATCGCAAGCAAAAAAAAATCGAAACCCAGGATTAACCATATTAAAGACATATATAATTTTTTTCTTACTTCCTTTTTTTTTGCCGCCGCCTCCATTAGCCTTAATAAATGATGCACGGACGCTATTTGTTTGTGCCCCCAATTAAAAAAAACCTAAATTGATTTCGGCCTCTTATTTTTTCTTCTGCTGGGTAACTTTTGCCTCTTTACTCCGTCATTAATTTAAGTTTTATTTACCGAGATCGAGATGTAAGGAGAAGGAAGCGATTTTTCTTGTTTGTTTGAGCAGCAAATTCTTATTTTTTTTTATATTTAGGGGAGACCGAAAAAACCGCACAAATTGATAAACTTTTAATTGGAGGGAAAAGTGAACGCGTGTATTTGTACATAATCAACGCAACGAAGGGGACACTTTTCGGATGCTGTATTTTTTTATGTCGCTCAATTGTATTGCAAGCACAAATACTCGAAAAAAAAATAATTAAGAACACTTTCTTTCTAATAATTACATAAAAATTTGTTTTATAAATTAATTTAAATTAATAATGTAGTGAAATAAAGAAAATTGTTTGTGAATCAATAAATATTCGATCTGGTGGGTCTTTCAACTTTCGTCTCGTAATCGTGATTCACGGCGTTGCGTGACTTATTATTTATGGTTCATCCGATACACGACTTTAATGCCGTTTCCAAAAACGTTTTCAATTTTCTTCTACGCGCAATTTGCAGAAGCGTATAATTTTGGTAATTCAAATAAACACTTCGTTTAATTGAACATAAATTTCGATGATTTGACACATTTATACATAATATTATTAATTTCATAAAACCTAATAAATTATTTTTTCTTCCTATTAAAATTTTTGTACATAAAAAGTATTATTTTAAATAAAAATGTTTTCAAAGTTATTGCTGACGAATATGTAAGAAATAAAACGAAGAATTGGAAAGGTCTGGGCTAAGTGAGACGTATATAAATTTTGCGAATGAAAACTTTTTAAATTAAAGAAAATAATCCCAAGTAAAATCTCGGCTCGGCTCGCGCAGTACGTCTATATGCACCGTATAAAATAATTACCTCGTAGCGTCGGCGGCGGCAGGAACGGATCCTTTTCATAGTTTCATCCTTATTACAGACTCAGCTGAAACGGGGGCACTAACAATGATACACGTCTGGCTTTTATTAAGATTTTTATGTCTCAATATTATTCTGAATTTGCGTCGATTGCGGTCAACGTCTGCAATAAGGGATGGTCCCTCTGTTAATAGCCGATGCAGATGGATTTGGATAGATTCCACACTATCTGCACATCTTTGGCTGCCGCATGTATAAATATCCCTTAAGACTCTCTCTCGAGTAAAAGAGGGGATCAACTGCGAAAATACCCTTTTTAAAAGTGATACGGAAGAAAGGGGCAGCATCTGCAGCGCGAGCTGCAAAATCGCTTTTATGCACTTACGCTCTTTGCAGATAAATTTTTTGGGGGAAATTGTTAAAAAAAGTAAATAAAGCTCTTTGCGGAGCGAAATTACGGCGCGAAAAGTAACGTGATGGTAAATACGAGTATGTAGATGGGGGTGGAATGGATAAATCGAGGGGTGCGTCGCATGAGGACAAATTGATGGTAACGTTTGTTTATTAAAAAGGAGGATATTTATCACGAGCAGAAATACAAAAAAAAAATAGAATGGGGGACGCGAGTCAATGACGGAAACAAAACAGAGCGTTTTTGGGGATGGTGTTGCCTGTCGCGTAATGCAGGAAGGAGCAGTTCTAATAATAACATAACTCGATACGTATTTATTAAGTGCGTCGCGATTCGATCGTATCGATTTTGCTGCGCCCCCCCTCAGATTCTAGACGTCTAGAGTCGGGGGCGGCGGCGGCTTCGGCGACGGCACTGACATTTGCGCCACCCCCGCGACCCATCAAATGGAATTGCTTATTCAGAAACACGTTACACCGTCGTAAATCAGCACCCCCGACATGTGTTAACGCATACAATTTCTACACTTTTTTTTTCTTTCTATTTCGCCCTTTCCGAATTCAACAATTTCTTCTTCATTCTCCTGATCCGGAGAGCGAATGAATGAGAGAGTAAAAAGGATGAAGAAGAAAAAATTGGGAATAAGTGCGGCAGGGAATAACTTCAAGTGTGTATCGACGTGTGTGTCCCTCGAAAATCCATTAAACATCGTAAGAAATATTCAATTCCATTTTCATATGCGAAATATATGAACTTGTGTACACGTCGTGTGCAAAGAATTGCCGTATTGGATTTACCTCTCTCTCTATCCGAGTTTAAAACTAAGTTTCCACAACTAAATCCATCGCCCCTTGTTATTGGATTACATGAAGAAAAATAAATATACACACCAACAAATTGCATTGGTATTTTTTATCAATACACAGCTTAATCCAATTTGATTCTAGTTTAATCATTCAACGCGCGTTGCTGAACTTTCATGAACTGCCAATAATAACGTTGACGTAATCCGTATTATTTTTAATCTTGGATTACGTCAATGTCATTATGACAATTGTGGTAAACTAATTAGTAGCAAAAATGAAACACAATTAAATTAAAGAATTTAAAAAAAACTAATTGTAAATAGAATAAAACAATTATTAATATTAATATTGGTAACATAAAAAGATACTGAAATACCTTTTAGAGAAATCATGGAACTAATCTACGTTAGAAATGATGTAACTTTAACGATGTTTAATTTTAGATTATAATAATTGTGGGATTTAGAAAATAAAATTGTTGAGAATTTCTAGAATTCACTTGTGTTTACAATTTTTGAGAATTTGTGCGATTTACTGTAATTTATGTTTACACGTTTAAATATTTAAACAATTAGATAATGTTCTTTAAATTGTTTTAGACTTAAGTCGTTTATTCGTGTTTTCTTTGTAAAAACACTTGGATTAAAATATTTAGTTTTTAATGAGTCATAAAGTATATGTATATAAAATTAACAAAGCTACAAACTAAAAATAGTATATTTTATTTTTAAACGGAAATTAAAAATTCCTTAGTTTAACGTTTTACATAATCAATAATTTGCTGAGCGCACAAAAACTGGTATTTCAAATGAGCGAATCCTATGAAATTATATTATTATTCGGGGGAATAGATGAAATAATGTTCACTTAATTGGTCGTCTGCCGTGGTAATATCTGATGCTGAGAGATAGGTTTTTGTTGGGGAAAACCCGACCGGTTCAAGAATCCCCTCGGAGCATCTTCCTCTTCTGCTGGACCATAAAAGTTTATCGACCGTGACCGTTTCCATCCTATAAGATAAATATGTTTCAATACAAGATAATCCTAAATAGTTATTGCCGAAATATATATAAAGTTTAGATAATCAGGGCAAAATAGTATTAATTTATAGAAGAAATAATAGAATTTTGGATGTTGATTATTTTTATATAATAATATTAAAATTATAAATTTACAAACATCTTTAATGAAATCTTTGTTAATGTTTATAAAAAATTTGCAATGAAAATAAAATATTTAGAAATTTGATGATAAATTTGCAATTTATAAAAGAGCCAAAAATTGAATTTTCTTTTAATTTTTAGAAAAATATATTTACTTTTACAAATTATAATTTTGTTATTTGTTTAAGAAATTTAACTCAAAGAAAATAGTTTTTCGATAAGCAAATTATGATTGTAATTATTTTAATTGGATTTGGTTAATGAGTAATCCAGATAGGACTTCCTTTGCGTGCGTTTTGGATGAAAGAAAAAAAACATTTTTTTTGTGTGTATATCCCTTATTTCCCTATCTAAAATTGCGGTCTGAACGGGATTTCCCGTGGAGCGAGTATAAATGTGGTGGGACTGGAGTGAGCAAGCACAGTGTATTCTCGTGTATCAATCAGACAAGAAGTAAAGTAGCAGACAAGTCGCAAAGATGAGGATTCAAGTAATTTTCATATTCGCATTGCTCGTCCTCGCCGCCCTAACCGGCAACGCTGAGGCAGGAAGCAAACGCTGGAGGAAATTCGTAAGTCCCTTTTAATAATAATAATCCGAAGACGAATTAACTAATTGCTTTCTGACCCTAATCAGGAGAGGAAGTTCAAGAACGCCTTCCACAAGGCCAAAGAGGCTCTCCCCGTGGTCCAGCAGTACGCGGCGATCGCAGGCTCCCTCGCAGCCCTAGGCAAGAAGTAAACCGTGGAGGATTATTACGTAATCTGCAAACGCAAACTTTATATACATAAGTTTAATTTATCCACACTGCCAAAATTATGTTAAGAAGTTACGAATTTATGTTAAGATTTATTAGTTAATAATGAATATATTAAGGTTTCGCAATAATCGCCGTGTTTTAATCAATCGCGAGCACCAATTAGATCCTTTCCTTAAGAGCGTTGTCGTGGTTACATCCCCACTAGATGATTTAAGTGGTTTATGTATTTAGATATAATTAACGAAGAGCATTTTTTCCTCCCTTTCCTTCCATCAATAAGGTTTTTTAAAATTATTATTTCGCATCTGAAATTACCTTTTCCTCCATTGTCTGCACTCTCTTTCTCTCCAGAGAGCGGCGGGCATTAACATTTTTAACTATTGAAGTTCGCGCGAATTTATGAAATATGCATGAAATGCTTCATCTCTCATATGTCAGCTTCCTCTCGCACCATACGCACACTTTTATTATTCCGCTTTTTTTTTTACTTTCTTTTCCTTTCTTTTTAATCCGCTTACGCAAACACTCTTTTGCCCCATGCGCTTTGCTTCCTTCTATTATGATTCTTTTTTTGTTGTATATTCGGAACCCTCGCATCGCATGCAGATTCCTCTTTTAATTATTTATGAGATCCTCAGTTCTTTCAGTTCTCTTCTCTTCATTTCACTTTATTTATTTCTTTCGCTTCGTCCATTGATTTCGCGGCTGCATTTGAATGTAATTGAATTTTGTTTCTTTCTCCTGGGCTCATTAGGATGGGAGAATGAAGTCCCATCGGACGTCGCCCCTGAGTCCGTTCCGTTTTCCATCAACATTGTAAAGCCGGTAACGTTTCGTCCTCCAATTACGTTCCCTCTCCCCCTTTATTTTGGACGTCCTGTTCCTCCATCTCAGCCTCATCCTCGGAGGACGAAGACGACGTCTCGAATGTCTTTGGAGGAGCTTTGTAATTTGCTGCCGACCGCTGGGTCGAACCATCATTCTCCACCCTACCTCTCGATGAGGGATCGGGTAATTGGTGATTGTTTATTCTGACCCCATTTGCGGCACCATCCGAAACCCATTGAAATAGCCGAGGCGAAGACCAAAAAAAAAAGAAAGGATATAATTGAAAGGGTCTCCGAGGCAACGACGAATGTCTGCAGTTGTTACAAAGTTTGCTTCATTGTTATAATACAACTTTCTATTACTACTTCAAAAGCATTCAATAAATTAGAATTATTGTAAACTATTTATTTGTTACAACAAAAATTTTATTGTAAATGTTTTCCTTTAAAACAGTAAGAAATGTAGCTAAAATTAATGAATGTTTTTTTTTTCTTGTTATTTTATAGAATTATTTTGTTAACATATAAAACGCATCCTTATTAAATTTAATACCGGAGGCAAGATTGAAAAAAAAAGGGAAAACTGTGTTCAGTAAAATTTTTGAAAACTTTTTCCCTGTTCAATTATATAAGAACATATGAGAACAACTTCATTTTTTAATGTTTATTTATTATTATGAAAGAAAAATCATGAAATTTTAATAAAATTTAATGAACATAAAAATAAAAGTGAAGTGTTTTAACATAGGGGAAAGCCGGTGCGCGTTTGGTGTATAGAAGTATAGAAATGATTTGATTTTTATGCGGTAATTAATGTTGAATGGAAGGAGGGAGAAAACGTAATGTGTTAAAGGAAGTTTGTTTGTACGAATGGTTTTCTTTTGATTAAATGGACTGTAATTATCCTGCGCCCAAAAAACGCAGGGACTTTTCGTTGAAAGTACGAGAGAAAAAAGGGGTCAGGGTGTATCCTGCCTCTGGTAGTAATAATAATATAGGGATGATAAACAAAAATGTTCGGGCGCTCGAAGGGTGCGTTCTGGATGGGGATATTAAGGGAGTCATATTTGGCTTCTTCCGGTCGGATGGTCGGAGCCAAAGCCGCAATATGTCTTCAGATCCGCGCGGCAATTTAATTACGATCTATACGTTATAATTACGAGGGTATTTGTTAAGATTTACAGAGAGAGAGAGAGAGAGAGATGAAGGCCCGTTCCCTTTTCCGGCTATTAAACGCGGAACCGGAAACGTATAATCATTTGCACGCACACATGGCAACCATCCCTTCAACCCTCCTCCTCCTCCTCCTCCTCCTCCCACAGAAAGATTTATACGCTTAATCGAAACCTGTTTGCCCGGCGCATCCACCCTAATTATCCGATGTAGAAAGAGAGAAAGAAAAATAAAGGAGAAGCAAAGACGAAAATAAATTGCAACCCCGCTTATGGAACAGTAACTGATTGAAGCCCACGTCGTTATCTTTTTATCTCGTTTCTCTCATTTTGCTATTTAGCGAAGGGCCGTAGGTTCCCCAATTAATTCAACTTAGAGAGTCCAATTTCCGTTCGTCGTATGTATATGTACGCACACATTTATATATTTAATCTATCTTTATATATGTGTGAGAGCGTCGTCGTCTGCGCTCTGGCATTATCGGATTTTTGCAATTTCCTCTTCTGTTGCTCGCAGAAAATGATTATTGCATCGAGAAGAAAGAGCGGAGGGAAAACGTAGGAGAAAAGAATAAAAAACAACTAATCCAACAAGTTGACGATGATGATGATGATAATAATAATAACCTGGAACTATGGGAACGGACTCAATTTCCTCTCGAATAATTATAACGACGAAAAGTTTTCCCTGCTCCATTATGTTTTTTTTTCTTTATTTTAGTTTTACTCACTATGAACCAAAATTGAAGATATTTTTTTCGCAAGAAAGTTCGCAATTTAGCTTAGTTTAATTTCAATTATAAATTAAATTGTTTTACTATTTTTTAATATTAGTTTAAATTTAATGCAAAATCGATAAAACTTTTAATTATTTGATAAAAAGTAATCAAAAATCAGGGAGATTATTTTTGATAAATTAGTTGCCCGTGCAGTTCACAAACTTTAAAACTATCCTTATATGGTCACGAAAACGCACCTGGTTTCTATTTAACGATGAATCATCTGCAGCTGCGCTTCTAAAATATTTAAACAATTCTTATCTGAGCACAAAACGAGTGCATTTTATAAAAAAGCAAGAAAAATTACTCGACTATAAAAAAATCGTATTATTATTATTAATAAATTGCAAATATTATAAAGAATTAGATTAAACAAATTTTATTAATTTTTTCTAAGAAATAATTATTTAATTTCAATTTCTTTGTGAATATAATAAACAAAAAATCTTTTAGTTGTATTTATTTGATATCTTTATTCTCTAATATATTTATGACGATTTAATAGTAAATGTGTAAAGATGTCAGTGAAAGACAAAATTTTGTGTAGTTACAGCAAAAAAAAAGACTTATTTTTAATAATTATTTAAATAATTAATAATAAAATACAAATATTCAATTATAACGATGACAAGTTTTCTCTCCTCCATTACTTTTGTTTCTTTATTTTAGTTTTACTCACTATGCATTCGCATCAAAATTAAAGATAATTTTTTCACGAAAAATATAATTTAAGTTAGTTTATTTTCAATTATAAAGTATTTTTTTTTACTATTTTTAATATTAGTTCAATTTTAATTCAATTAAAATCTATGAAACTTTTAATTATTTGATAAAAACAGTAATAAAAATTAGGGATATTATTTTGTTTACGAAAACGCGATAAATCAGCGCACGTGCAGTTCTCAAACGTTAAACCTATCCTTATATGGTCACGAAAACGACGTCGAAAACGCACCTGGTCTCTATTTCGCGATGAATCATTTGCAGCTGCGCTTCTAAAATGTTTAAACAATCCTTATCTCAGCACAAAATGAGTGCATTTTGTATAAAAGCAATAAAAAATTCTTGACTATAAAAAAAATCATATTATTTGAATAATTTGCAAAAAAATTAGATTAAACTAATTTCATTAATTGTTTTATAAGATATATTTATTTAATTTCAATTTATTTGTGAATTTCTTAAACAAAAAATCTTTTAGTTGTATTTATTTGATATCTTTATTCTCTAATATATTTATGGCGTTTTCATAGTAAATGTGTAAAAATGTTAGAGATAGAATTTTTTTATATAGTTACAGCAACAAAAAAAGAATAAAAAACAAATATTCAATTTTCTCTCAAATAATTATAACGACGGAAAGTTTTCTCTCCTCCATAACGTTTTTGTTCTTTATTTTAGTTTTACTCTTTATGCACTCGCACCAAAATTGAAGATATTTTTTTCACTAAAAATACACTTTAACTTGGTTTAATTTCAATTATAAATTAAATTGTTTTACTATTTTTTAATATTAGTTTAAATTTAATGCAATTTAAATCGATAAAACTTTTAATTATTTGATAAAAAGTAATCAAAAATCAGGGAGATTATTTTTGATAAATTAGCTGCACGTGCAGTTCTCAAACTTTAAAACTATCCTTATATGGTCACGAAAACGCACCTGGTCTCTATTTAACGATGAATCATCTACATGAAAAAGCAAGAAAAATTACTCCACTATAAAAAAATCGTATTATTATTATTAATAAATTGCAAATATTATAAAGAAAAGATTAAACAAATTTCATTAATTTTTTTATAAGAAATAATTATTTAATTTTAATTTCTTTGTGAATATAATAAAAAAAAAATCTTTTAGTTGTATTTATTTGATATCTTTATTCTCTAATATATTTATGACGATTTAATAGTAAATGTGTAAAGATGTCAGTGAAAGACAAATTTTTGTATAGTTACAGCAAAAAAAAGACTTATTTTTAATAATTATTTAAATAATTAATAATAAAATACAAATATTCAATTATAACGATGACAAGTTTTCTCTCCTCCATTACGTTTTTTTTTCTTTATTTTAGTTTTACTCTCTATGCATACGAAAACGCGATAAATCAGCGCACGTGCAGTTCTCAAACGTTAAAACTATCCTTATATGGTCACGAAAACGCACCTGGTCTCTATTTAACGATGAATCATCTGCAGCTGCGCTTCTAAAATATTTAAACAATATTTAAACAATCCTTATCTCAGCACAAAATGAGTGCATTTTGTATAAAAGCAATAAAAAATACTCGACTATAAAAAAATCGTATTATATTTAGTATTTTAATAAATTGCAAAGATTATAAAGAAATTAAATTAAACAAATTTTATTATTTTTTTTATAACAAATATTTATTTAATTTAAATTTATTCCAAATCTTTATTCCCTAATATATATGTGGCATTTTCATAGTAAATATAATAGCAACAAAAAGACTTATTTTGAATAATTATTTAAATAATTAACAATAAAATTCAAATATTCAATTTTCTCTAAAATAATTATAACTACGAAAAGATTTCTCTCTTCCATTACGTTTTTGTTCCTTGTTATAAGTTAGAAATACACTTGAGTTTAATTTATTTTCAATTATAAATTAAATTGTTTTACTATTTTTTAATATCAGTTTAATTTTAATGCAATTAAAATCGATAAAACTTTTAATTATTTGATGAAAACAGTAATAAAAATTAGGGATATTATTTTTGTTTACGAAAACGCCGTTGCGATAAATCAGCGCACGTGCAGTTCTCAAACGTTAAACATATCCTTATATGGTCACGAAAACGGCGTCGAAAACGCACCTGGTCTCTATTTCGCGTTGAATCATCTGCAGCTGCGCTTCTAAAATGTTTAAACAATCCTTATCTCAGCACAAAATAAGTGCATTTTGTATAAAAGCAATAAAAAAATACTCGACTATAAAAAAATCATATTATTTGAATAATTTGCAAAAAAATTAGATTAAACAAATTTCATTAATTTTTTTATAAGAAATATTTATATTTAATTTCAATTTCTTTGTAAATATAATAAACAAAAAATAAATATATTTATGACGATTTAATATTAAATGTGCAAAGATATTAGTAAAAAATAAAATTTTAAATTATATAATTATTAAAAAAAAATGCATTCATTAATAAAAATTTTCATGAATGAATTCAAATAAATAAATTTTACGCACGAATTAGATAAAAAAATACTCCATTCATGAAAATAATATATACAGTTTTTTTTAGTATAAATTATTTCTTATCTTTACGACGAGACCCAATTCGGTGCATGTCTGATCTTTTTACGTTTTTATTACTACGTTTCATTCATACCCCATTCTTTTTTGCTGCATTTTTTTAAGCTCGTCAATTATAGTATTTTTTTTTAAATTTAATTTATTCTATTTTTCAATGAATGAATCCACACATTTAATTCATTAAAATTTATCTACATTACATGAAAACATCAAATATTACAAGAATTTCATATTATTTATGTGTTTGCAAAAAATTGCAGCAAAAATAATTTTGCTTTCTCGTCGAAGCGTTTATTTGTGTTGTGTGTCGTTTGTACGTGAGTTTTTCCACGATGATTGTCGAGCTGCTAATGTGAGCTGTAAATATTTGCGGACGAAACCCTTTCGGACGGTTCGAAGGGAGGTGTTGTGCACATAATAAGCGCTCATACGTGTACACTGCACAGGGTGGAAGCAGGGGGTGTTTCGGTTTTGCGGTACGTGGGGTAACGGCGAAGAGAGCTGGAGGAGGCGGCAAACGGCGTTGGAGGCGAAAACGTGGTCTGTTTCATCAATTGCACATATCCAGCTTGCAGCCATGCAGTCACGGCACTTTGTTTGCTTGATTACATTCCAAACGCAAACATTCCGCTAAACGAATTTAAGCCCAAACGCCCTTTCCTCACCTCCACTCGCGATGATTTCACCATTACCAACACCACCCCTTCTCGTTTAATTGACGAAATTAATTTTTGGCCCTTATTGATTTTTATCATCAACAGAAAAATATTCTATTCACAGCATGAAATATTTGAAAATTGACACAAAAATATCTAATTTTCATTAGTTTAAAAGTGTACTTTCTACTTTAAGGATTTTGTCTTTAAACGAGAAAAAAAAAGAGTTTTATTTAAAAAGGAAAGAGGAAGGATTTAATTGAATTAAGGACGGTCTCCGATTTCCAATATAAATGTATTTAAGTTGAGACTTATTGGTTTCGTTTAATTGGAGGGTGAAAAAGTCCGAGGGAGGAAAAATCAACCCCGAACGCTTTTCTTAATTCATGCTAACTAAATGCACTCCCTAAAACCCTTTTCAAATATCAGACACAGAAGAAGAAACTCATCCAATTTAGCGTGTAATTACACATTTAGTAATATAATTTTCAAAATGTAATTAAATAGTATTTCGAATTATAAACATAATTATAGTATTTATGTTGGAATTGGGTCAAAAATTTAGGAGGTGTAGTGTAAAAGTATATATTGGAAGTATATTTATTAGCAGGTCGGAGCTGATAAAACGAGGCGAGGCTTAAAGGATTTTCTCGGTCCCTTTTTTGGGGAGCTTAAGAAGGGTGAAATGTGACAATTAACAAACAAATCCCGGATCCCTCACTTCCCTGAGCGTCTAATTTTGATTAGAAACGTAAACTTAACTCTTAATTCCTCGACAGTTTGCATTAAAAATTGAACGCGCAGATGATTCTTTCCGGATTTAATTCGTTGCTCCGTTGCACTTGGATCAATATTAACTAATTAGTTGAATGCGGAAAATTAATGTTTTTATTGAAGGAAATCTAAGTTATTGAAGGCAGAAGGTGAACAGACATAAATCGCGTGGTAATACGTCAGGATCTTTGACCCTTTGGAGCGCTGAATCCTCGTTTTGCGTCTCCCATCTTGGGGCAGTAAATCACGAAGACTTACAGAAACGAAACAAAAAATAAAAGGGTTTGGAAAAGCGTGCAAAAAAAAATAAAGGGAAATCGATCATCCATTTCGGGATTAATCCAATTCACGGAATTTTCAAATTAATAATATGCTTATCATTTGGCGTTTCGGGCGGATCCGGTAATTGCCGCAAATTTTCATTAAGCTGCCGGCGCTCGTAACGCATGAGGGAGTATATGGGAATATATTGTTTTATGACTAGCACTAATTTTAATTTGGATACGTGAGTTGTTTTGGGTTGGTTTTTGGGGGTGGTTTGGAGCGTCCCTCGAGTGCGGCGTTCTGGATACATGAAAGATAACTGCTTGCGGAACCACTTAAGATGTCGACTGCACCCTTCCATAAGCCGAGTAATAACTAATAAAGGAGCTGATGAAGCGGAATGTCCCCTTGTTTAATAACGGGCGCGACGGAACCGCGACACCCAAACCAACCCCATAACGAAACGGAGAAAAAGGGGGCGACCTCTCTTGATCGGTAATGTTCTTTTAATGGAGCACAATAATAATAAAAATACTACAAAAAAAAATAAAGCAAGAATTTCGAGCAGCCACCAATTAACTGTAATCATGCATCTCTTTTACTCATGACGCTAATTAAAAGGTCATTATCGCCCTCGAAAAATTTCCGACCTTTGTTTCGATAAATTATTGAAGAGATCCTGCGCATTTTGGAATGTGAGAAACGTTCCAAACGGAAAACACCAATAAAATGAAGATTAAAAAAAACAACGTTATTATATTTTTTGGTGTGCAATTAAATCGCCCTACAATTTATGCCCCTTCATTCGAAATGGGGCGAAACTAGAAACGGGAGGAAATTTTCAGGACGCGATAAAAATTTAAATGAAAAACAGTTCCCAAATCTGCCCCGCATTATATTTCGGTTTTATTTTTGTTTTCTTTTTATTGTTATTGCCCCGACGAAAAGGGTGGATTTCCGTGTGTTTGTCGTTGAAATAAAAGGGGATGGGTTTTTAAGCAGTTACGAAATTGTTCTCTCTCTCTCTCTATATACACATAAGAATTATACAGGGTGATGCATTTAATATAATAAATTTTTAAATTATTTATTTTATATTATTATTATATAATTATTTAACTTTTTCTTTGTCGCTTTTATTGCGGTTATGTTAAATGTAACACCCTGTAGATAAACACTCTATATATGTGTGTGTATAAAAAGGGTGAGAGTGTGAGGGAGAGACTATGTATGTAGACGTTAGCCGGCTAATTTCGAGCATTGTGCGCTCGGCATTATTTTTGAACTTTAATTAAAAGTTACACCGCGAAACTAATCCGCAGTTCGCAGTTCCTTAATATTCACAGACACTCCAGACCGGGGGGCATTAAAAACAATAATAAAAAAGTCTATATATAAAGCGGCAAACTGGTGCAGACTATCCGCGTTTGCTGGTGAAACGGAGAGAGAGAGTTAGATTTTGGATAGAGGGCTGAAAAGGGACGGAGAGAATCCGGCGTGGGTGGAACTGTTAAGGGAAAAGACGGAGGAAATAATCCAAAAAAAAAACGAAGGGAGCAAACGGACGCATAAAGCTGGAAGGAACAATACGTGTAATATCCAGCCGCTTTTCCCGCCGGCCAGATCCGGAATATATGCTGGAAAATGGATTTTCACGCACATTTTTTCCTTCTTTTTTCTCTTGTTTTACACTCGCGTTAATTGCAATTTAAGATTTTCGCATGGAAAACATTAAAATTCTAGCGGAAATTACGAAAATGCGAACAGCAACAACTGCGCAAAAAAAAGAGAATATTCTAATTAAACTTTCCAGCAGTTACGCTTAATTGTATTACGTAAACAACAGTTTTTTTAACCTTTATCCGAAATTGTAAAATTTTACACAAATAAAATTAATTGTTTTTTTCTATAGATTTCTTTAAATATGAAACTAAACGTAAACTTAGAAAAACTAGCTTATTATTTTTATAAAAGACTTTTGACTGTGAAAATATGAAAGTCTTTACATTAGTTAAAAATGACGTAGCAAACAGACAATTGAAACAAACAAAGAAAAGGTATGTTTTTGACCGAGCCAGAATCCTATTCTTCGGACGAGATCTTTGTCTTCGAGATATTTTGCGTTGGATGAAAAGCGTATCAAGTACGTCCCTACGGATTTTAATACCGCTCTTTCCCTGACGAAAAAAAATAAAATAAACGAAAAAAATTACAAACCCATTGTCTCTCCATAGTTGACGGTTTCATCTACCTCACAATTCCAAAGCCGCCGACGTCTCATCGTTCCCTCCACTTTCTCTCTTTCATTCCATTTACATCCAATTTTATCCCTTTTATTTGCAACCACCTTAGCTTCTTCGAAATTAAAACCCGAATTGCATAATTAACGTTGTTGATTGTTTAGTTGTTGAAGAGTTGAAGAAAACTAAAGTTGTAGTTGAATTCATGATGGGAACACTAGGGCGAATTAAATCTTGAATTATTTACGTGTTTATGCTAAGTTTTGCGGCCCGAATTAGTTCCGTTTGTAGGTGGAAACTAGTTAATGCGAGGACAATAATGCGTGGGGGATAATTTTGTGGGGTTTCGGAGTTGGGCACAAACTTGGCCATTCCCGGCGTCTTCATAATTTATAAAGGTGCAGTTAACTGGGATTACTGTTTCCTTGAGAATTTATTAGCTATATCGCGTTGAGTTACTGCGGTCCACGCTGCGGGGCCCACAACGCACTTAACGCAATTAAAACGACTCCCCGATAAACTAATCAGAGCCCTTCGCAAATAATCCATCCACCTCTCCATCTCTGCCTCGCTCCAACAGTTTATCTCTCTCCCGTACACTCGCTAACAATCTCTTTAATTATAATGGAACGGTTTGTTTACTTCGATTCGATTCCGATGATTCAATTAACGATCGATTTGGATGGTTCAGGTGTTTGGAATGCAATTAAAAGTGCGCCAGGTGAGCGGATAGGTAAGAAGGTTCGGGTACGGCGAAGGGCAGGCGTGCGGAAATTCCGCTACATTTACCTAAGAAGGGCCTCCTCGCGATCTTCACATGAGAACACCATTGTGTGGGGCCCAGAAGTCCCCTCGAAGCTACGGTGAAAAGCCTCCTCCATCGAGTGCACGAAACGAGAAACCCACAAACATATTTTACAATACGCATCGGCTCCTTCCCAATTCTAAATCGAGATTTCCATTTAACTGGACAAGGAGAGAGGGGAAATATTCATACATTGGTGAGTCCATTTTAGTTCCAAAATTTTAACAGAAATCAAAACTTTTGCATTTTAACAATTTAATTTCCAGAAAAGATACAATTATTCCCATAGATTCATTTTATTCTCTAAATATTTATCTTTAATTTACATATTCAATCATATTTCTGATATTCGTGGTTATCGAGAAAATAATTAAAAACTAAAAATACTCCAGAAGAGCTACAATTATCCACGTTTTATTCCCTGAATATTTCAGTCTTTTTTGAGTTTTGAGACAATTACAAAAAAAATAATTAAAACTTAATTAAAGTATTACTATAAATGCATTTGCAACTAATTAATATTGGATTTTATTTTGTTATTATTAAAACTAATCTATTTTACTAATTAAAATACGTTATTTATAATATAAAGAATTTAATTATAATTTTTTTTGAATTAATGTGGATTAAAACTATTGCACGTAGACTCAATTAAAACCGAATTTAAATTTAATTGAATTATTCCTGATCCTCGTAATTTCTATACGAATAACGTGATACTCGCGTTTCATAGAAAGTTTTAAAAAAAATAAATAATAAAACGAGGGGACAAGTTTAGAGGATTTCTGTTAACTCTGATGTTCGCTTTTTGTGGAGTTGAATTGTTAGGATATATTAAATGGAAGGTGCTAGGCCAGGACCTAAGCAAAACAGACATGAAAAACGAGGAATGGTGAGAAGATTCTTGTGTGTGAGTGGAATTGAAAAAGTTTTTAATATAGAAATCGTGGATTTGCGGTTGTTGGAAAAGGTTGCAGAACTGCAGACTAGACTATCGGAACGACGATGCAGGGAATCTGCTTACTAAGCCACTTGAGATATAACCACAAGTCTGCATATGTACAACTGCGAGGGTGCAGGGATGAAGAAAGAGCGAGAATGCAGATTTGAGCGAAGTGAAAGTGAGAAAGGGCGCAGTCGTTTATATATCGCGTCAATTCCTACAGAATATGTATTTTACTCTTCTAAAACTTTTTTCCTCGACAGACACCACAAAAAGAAAGAAAAATTGTAAGACTCGTGATGTCTTAATCGAATTAGTTCGTTTATTATTTCAGTTTTTCGAAAATGTGATTTGTTTATGAATTAATTAAAACACGTGTTTTCCAATTCGGGAAAACCATGTTTTCGCTTTACGCGTTTAATCATCCGTCGGCCGATTAATCACGTCTCTTGCAAAATGGAGCAACACCGGATTTAATAAATTGGTTTTAATTGCCACCGATTCATTCATTCATGAAAACGTGACTCCAAATCGTTTTTCATTTCAATTTCAATTCAGTTTGTTTTAAAGTAAAAAAAAAACATGAAATTTAATTTACAAAATAATTTATAGAATTGTTTGTATTTAAATTGATTTAATATTTAATTGCGTGGTTGCATTTCCTGATTTGATTTTGTAATAATAATTATATAAAAATTAATAACAAATTCATAAACTATTTATACGCAACCATATCTACACATGTACATATATTTGCCTATGATGTTTATTGTTTATAATTTTATATTTATTATTATAATGTAATTTCGTAAATCTCAATTTATATTTTTAGAGCTAAATTTACAAAATAAAAATCACTAAATTTAGTTAATTATTATTAATTAAGATTTTCAACTCTAGGTTCATATTTTACAAATGAAACTATAATGTTACGCAAAAAGCGTTCGTTAACTTCTTTAGGTTTGTTGTATTGTTGTAATTTTGGGTTCGATGTGAATGTGAATCGTCTTGTAACAATATGAATATGATTCGGATTATGAATTTGAATTTGGTAACGAGTTGACCGGTCATTCCCATCGTCTTTCCGATTGGTTGATCCGAATAGAAAAACTCTGGGATATTTGCATATATTGTATGTAATTGAAATGGGAGCCGGATGAGCGGGGAATCAATTACTGGACGAGCACAAAAGAAGCGAAATAAAGAAAGAAAGTGCTTAGAGTTGTTGAAATGGAAACCTGTCGGGCGATTAGGCATATGAATATCATATCTATACATCAGCCCTTGAGCGATGGAAAATGGAAAGGGTCGTGTCATACGGAATATTCTCATTTTTTTCTCTCTCTCTCCTGCTTCTCAACATAATGGCTGGATTAGCGTAAGATCCGAACAATTCCTCTTTTGTAAAGCAAGGAATTCTCTCTATTTCTGGTTCTGGTTCTCCCCTCGTTTTGTTATCCGGGTCATATTGTAGAGAAAGAGAGAGAGAGTGAAAGAGCGGTGCTTTTCCCTTCGACAAATCCTATATTTTACATGTTATTGGGTCAATAAAAGTAACGCTAGAATTCGCATGATCGACGTGCGACTGTCTGCCTGTTTCCTGGTGAATGGATGCGAAGACCTCGTGACACATTTGCCGAAGAAGGAGGGTTAAAATGAAACGATTCGGGGTCGCCTTAAGGAAAAAAAGAAAGAAGTCAATTTGGGGTAAACCCAGATGAGTTTGAAGACCTACTCCCGCTCTCCTCCCCCAGTCTCAATGTAGACTCACACGCACACTATAAATTCGATCGGATAGTTCCAGATGTAATAAAGACACACTCGAGGTTGCAGAGTGTTCGGATGGAGAGGGAGGTTGGTGGGCCTCGAGGAGAAAATGCTTGGCAACAGGAGAAGAGAGCGGAACTCCTTCGGCCGTGCATAATCAGCGAGGAATCTCTCCCGAATTCGGATCTCAATCAATGCGCGTTTTCTCTCCGTCTGTTGCTCCCCTTTCGGGCCTCCCACGTCTGCAGACAATGCTGGATTACTGCAGGGAGCGGCGGTGGTGGCGGCGGCGGATAAAGGCGACATATATTCCAGGAATTCCCGGCCGCAACGTTACGACCACTTGAGCATGTTCATTATTCGTATATTAATTATACTGTCTGAGGAAATTAACCAAAATATTCCTATGGAAGCCCTACAAATATCTATATCTATATATATTCAACCCTTGCGAGCGTACAGATATAAATATATTATGTACACCGTTTGGATCTTCTCCAATTCCTTCGTGCAGGTTCATTGTCTGGAAATAAAAGGATTCCATTTATATTAGTTCTACCTACTAAAAAAAAAAACTAAATATATATACTTGAAATGATTCGAATTCTACAAATGGAATTCCCAACGCACATCTCAATCCAATACCTATAAAAATTTATAGGATTTATATAAACATACATGTTTTAACTATACATTTTAACATTCAACATTTTATAAATTAGGTAAATTTTTAGTTATTTATATTTTATAATATAAATCATTTAATTTTATATCGGTTACAATCATCAACAAGCGTCAAATCATAAGAAGCAATTGATAATAAGAAAATTTCAAGAAAAAGAACCTAGACTGAATGAGTAATAAATTTTTGTTTGTTTTGTCATGAAAAGATGCTATTAATAATAATCATTTATGAATCACTACTAATTTTCTTACATAGGAAAAGGGTATTTTTCTTGTACTACATCTTAAGAAAAAATTGTAAATATTCATAAATAATTCCAAATAAATAATTTTGTCATCAAAAAATGCATTTAATAATTAATATGAATTTTATTATAGTTTTCAATGAATTTATTAAATTTTCATAATATTTACAAAGTTTATAAATTAATGAAATAATTTATTTTTGTATGAATTATACATGACTTAATTAAGAAGAAACCGCAAAAATGCAAATATTTTACCTACGTAATGCAATAAATACTAATGATATTCATATAAATCATTTTTATTACAAGTCATATTTGTTCTTTTATTTACAAGTTTTTCTCTAAAGTTTATAAAGACTACAATTTTTGAATTAAAATTATTAAAATTAAGATATTTATTTTATCGTTTTTCCTCGAATTCTCATCTATTTCTAAATGCAAATTACAACTATTAATTGAGCGACTATTAAAATCCGATGATTATGTAAATAAATTACAAGTCATATTTGTAACTTTTTTCAAGAAGATTTTCTCTAAATTGTTACTTTTTTTATAAACCAATATTTGTTACTAAATTTATTAAAATTACAAATACGAATATTACGTAAATCATCATTATCATTTTTGTATCATAAGATTTATTTATTCATATTTTTTTTAATTTACAAAGCATTGCATTGCATAAATCATCTTTATTATTAATTTATTGAATCGTTTTTCCACGTATCGTCATCCATTTCCAGATGCGAGCCTAGGCTACAACTATTAATTGAGTGACTATGCAAATCGGGCGAGTTTGTAAATAAATGATTGCGCGAGAGGCGAAAGGGGATAAAGAGTGGAGAACGGCGAATTGGATTAGCCAGAAGCGTTGCCACCTGTTCGTTGCAGGATATCCCGAAATGAATATTACATTAATGTATTAGCGACGTGCAACGGGAAAATGGCATTTGCATATATGTCCGTCTCGGCGAGAAATGCCGTCGTTATAATTCAATCGCGCTTTGAGTTTCGTCTACGAATTTCGAAATGTATCAAACATCATCATGTCTGAGTGATGAAACGATAAATCTAAATTTACAGTTTTTACACCCACAACAATAAAATGAGTGGAAGCGCCGGGGTTGTTGTTGTTGTTGTAAATTTCTGTTTGTTTATATTTTAAATATCGAATTGACAATTTACGAATTCATTTCGGTTTCGAATCCGATGGAAATATGTAATAAAATCGGGGTCAAATAGTTTAGTAGCAGAGCTGTAGGATGCGGGAGGCCTTCGAGGGTGGCTTTAGCAGCGCGCGTTGCCACGCAACTCTCTCATTCGCTCTTCGGCATCCGTTTTTGTGTACGCGTGTGTTTGTGCGTGTTTCTCGTATACGTACACGCATTTTGTGGATGTGTGTGTGAGTGCGCGTTTGGAATGCAACCCCCCCTCGTTTTCGGTTGGGGAAATTTTGGGGCTCCACTTGGGGCTATCTTTTAATATCTTGCCCATTTTACTTTATGCTATCTCCGCGGCCGCCGGTCAATTGAACCCATCAAACGCTTTAATCTACACATATTAGCAAAATTTTATGCGCCCTACCTCTCTCTCTCTCTCCGAAAACCATCATCATCATCATCCGATTCCATATGCAGATACGTAATCAGCTTAGATATGTAACTAACTACAAAGGCACTAATTCACTCTCGCTCTCTCTTTGCCGAAATTTCTCCTCCTCGATTATATTCTCCATCATACATCGAAGAGGGCAAAAATAATAGCTTCCAATCCAATTTAAATAATATTCGCAACCCATTCAACTATTCCAAAAAAATAAAACATAAATGAACTCTTTTATTTACTAAAAAAAAAACCTGTACCTAAGTAAACTAAATTATGTAAAAGTGTGTAATTAGAGGTCGTAATTCGCTCAGGTTTAATCCGCTCAAAAGAAAACCCTCAAAATTAAAATTAACAGTTACTTTGCTTCGAAAATAAGACACTTAAAGAGTATAAAGAGTTCTTTAACGTCTCATCATCATCATCAAAGGGACTTCCCGAGAGCCGCGCTCCTTGACCTACGTCATTAGGATATCCGACGAGTAGTTAAGTATTCATTAAGACCACGCTGCGACTTAACAAACCCACTTTGCTACTTCAATAAAAAAAATACTATATTTTTAATCATATTCTTCATAAACACGCTTTGTTAATTCATAAAAAAATGCGTATCAATAGAATTACTTTTATTTACATGGAGAGAGAGAGAGGTCAAAGTGGTTTCTTGTTATCGGAAAGTTTATTAATAGGAATTATGTGAAACTGAATGAACTCGAAAATATTATTTACTCGTAGTCAGTTCTGTTTATGATTGATTTTGTGTATTGAGAATCCATTAAGGTTTTGAGTATTGAGATTACAATGATAGCAAGAAGTTTGGGGACATCAAAAAGGATCATGCGACAAAGATCGTATTATCAGTTGGATGTGAATGGAGACTTCCAGTTCCAATTATTAACAAAAAAAAGAAATCGTATCAGATCTTTTTAAAAAAAGCATGATTTATCGACCGTCGAATCTGCAATACGTCAAAGCCAGATATAGTGGAGGAAGATGATTGATTAAATAAAATTGAAGAATCTTTTATAATTCTATAAATTAAAGAATATATGGTAAATTGCAACAATGTTTTAAAACTTATATAATACAAATGCAGATTGATATTTCGGTAAAACGTTGATGCAATATCATAACATGTACGTTGCGAAATCAGGTGATAAAAGATTTACGTTCGTCTATGGAAAAACTGCGACGAGGGGATGATATAAAAAATTAAAGGGAGGAAAGAAAGGCACATAATGTCGAAGGCATTAACATATTCATTGCAAACGCGAGGATCTTAACACAGAAAATAAAGGAAAGCAAAATAAAATAAAAAAAAGTACAAAGACCAATAAAATATTTACTGCAGTATCGTAAAAGAAATTGTGAAAGAGTCATGAATGAATCGGCGGGCGCAAGTCTATATAATGTTTATTTTATTATTTACGACGTTTACATGAAATTCAATTTCTGGTGGATGGGAATAAGCGGAGAATTGGATTGGATTCGATTCGATTCGATGTGGCACGAAATTTATCGGTTTACTTTTCTATCAACAATTTAAAATTTAAATTTAAATATTAATATCATAAATCTTAAAACTATAAACCTTAGATAATTATTTATAATCGTAAATTTGTCAAGAAATCACTTAATTTTAATTTATAAAATTTGCAATAAAATTTATTAAGAAAATCAATAGGTTGAAAATATATTTTTTTAAGAAATTCGTAAAATTTCTAATGTAAGATAATTTATATTTAATTAATTAGGAAAAATTGTTACAATAAATTTTAACTTTAGATGTGATAAAAGGTTGTGTTAAATTGTATATAGTTTGAAGGTTTTGAATTAAAATCTGTGGAAGTTGAAAACTGAGTTGTGTATCATATTATGAATGATGTATTGTGTGTTGAAGGGCGAGTGATATAATGAATTCTGGTAGAATGACCCATTAGGTATTAAAATATGTCCGAGAACGAATATCGAATTGTATCGTTTGATGAAAGCCCTCGGTTCGGTGGATGTGGATGAGGTGGAGGAGGAGTACAGGAAAAAAGGAGCTTTCCGTCTGAGCGCGCTTTGATCCCGCATTGTGTGTCCGGGGACCGATTTTTTCCTGCTCTCCCACACCCACTCACTCTCTCACTCCTTCACATTTGCAATCGCTCTTTCCCTTTGGGAGGAGACAGTTAATGCCATGACTCTCATCATAATACGAACATCCAGAGGGAAAGGGAGGACCTAAGCTATCATCATTATTTGTTGTTACTTCGGTTTAGGTGTACGCGCGGATATAAGCGAAGCTCGTTACATTAACTAGCAGACCGCGATACTCGATCCGCAGCAGCCGCATTCATCTCTGGATGCAACAATGGACCCGCCCGTGTAATTGGTTGTTAGATTCTCCGAAAAGAAGGAAAAATATATATATTCAGGGCTTGTTTACAAAAATAGCAGGAGAAGAAGACGAGAGATGAATAAAGAAGAAAAAAAAAAGAAGTAAAGAACGAGAAAGCGTAGGATATTTCGAGTAGAATTTTCTGCACTCCACCCCCGATCCGACGAGGATCCAGGGACGCTTTCAATCCCAACAAAGAGTGCGCCCAAGTTTTAATAAAAATATTGACATTCAACTCAACAATGAAATAGGGACGAGGATTGAGGAGAGAAGGAAGAAAAAAATAAATAATTTTGAAGCAACGAGATTGGTAATTTTATTTATTATTTACCGTGCACTTCTCGTGGGCCTATGGGTCTTCAATTAATAATGACTGGACGGTTTTCGTCCCTCTCTCTAATTACTCGGAATGATTAAAGCTGAGCTGATTACAATTAGGGTGTCCCTACTCCTTTTCTAATGGACCGGTCCATTGAAGATGCTTCTCTCTTCACTCCCTAAGCTTCGGACAGCGAATTGCTTTCAGATTAACTCGTGGGTCATCTTCAGCGTCCTCACGTACGGTCTAATGCAATGGGTAGTGTAGTGTAGTAGTTTGCCTGTTGCTTTACAAATAGGGATGAAAACCCTTCGCACGACAGAACAAAAAAAAGAGAGAGAATTTAGGCGTGGAGGATGAGGAATAGGGATCCGCAGTCCGTTTCAATTATTTCATTAGACCGTCTCCTCCTCGCACTTTTTACTGCCGCGATTTAATTAGAGCGAAACCCTCTTCAGAATTTAATTACGCAATTTTTAATATTATTAAAAGCAGGAAGGAAAGTATTACGCACTTCTTCAACCTTGCATTATCATCATCACAACATTCTTGCAGAATTTATGATTAAAAAAAAGTAATGATGCAATTTCTTGAAGCTTTCATTATTTTCATCTTCATTTTTATTTCTACTAAACGCATTATCAACTCTCAGAAGCGAAATTTCAAAGCTTTATAAAAAACAAAGACAAGTGGTGCCTCGATAAAGGATCAGGCGGATATATCCGCCGCTCGTTGGAATTTTTTATATAAAATAATATGTATAGTAACTAAGATGTGGGTTTAAATATTCATTGAAATTGAAGTCAATCAGTTGTAATTGCTGTACAATATAAACTTATTTGAAGAGTTGGATGGGGTAACAAAAAGTGTTTTGTTTCCATCGGCTTCGTCTCATCCTAATCGAGTTATCTTTGAGTTATTGACACGTCATCTTGGGAAAGGAGTATATAGTTTGCGGATTGAGAGTGGACAGAAACTTCCATTCAGTCATTGTCTTCGGATGATGCCCACCCGAACCTTCTCCTTTTTGGTATCCAATCAAGGCGAACAATGCGAGGATAACGATGATTGTCGGTCCCCGAGAGCCCTCACCAGTAATGGAACATCTTCAGGATCCGTTAATGACCACCGCACGCGGACCGATGGGGTGGAAAAGAAAAAAGGACACACACACACACAAAACCGAAATCCGTTCCGCTTTTACTTTTTCGAGTACTGTTACAATTCTTTTCTATTCCGTTTCGACCCTCAAATAAAATCCTTTTTTTTTTCTCTATTATTATTATTCGCCCATTCGCGCCCAATTAATGTTGACCACCTGAGAACATCCAAATATAAAGACCGCTGCAACCCCTTTTCCCAAACAATTCAATGCAAGTCCGGTATTTTTTCTTCTATCCAAAATACAAAAAAAACGCACCCCAAACTGCACCATTGTGATCGCTACGGGTAAATCAAGTGCCCCCTAGTAATTCAACCGAAATTACAAAGCCAGAAAGAAAACACGAGAGAAGAAGAAAAAACAAACACGCGGAGAGAGGTTAAATATAGAGGAGACACGGGTAAATATTTGTTCTATACGATTCTCGAAATATACGTTTTTAATTAAACGAAGAAAAAATCTGTAAAGAAACCAACTTTGCTTTGAGGTGGTGCAACGATGGATGTATAATAACGTTGTTATTCTTTTAATATCGAAAGATACCAGAAAATAATAATCATGATTATAAAGAAATGCATCATCTTTTCAATTTTAATAATAAATATTGTTTCGTAATTATTAAATTCATGAGAAGAAATAATTTGATTTTTTAATAAAAAGCTTATTTTATCAGTAATTTTGCTCAATTACTTTGACTATCCCTACTATTACTGACATTTATAAACATTAATCTTAATTAAGAAAAGTGCACGCAATTAAAACTGATTAAACTAAAATAACACAACAACGTAATTGCGTTGATAAAACGCATTTTAATTATTTAATTACTATAGATAACATTAACATCTTCATTCCTATAAATAAACTACGCTAAGTGCTTTAACATGTATTTACTTTGTAAATTTTCTGTAGATATTTAATTTTATTTTGTAATCACCAAACAAAATAATTATCTTTTTTTTAAAGATTAAAATATTTCAGTATTCTATAAGTATTCTTTGCTAATTGTAAAAAAAATGATTTTTACTAATTAGAAAAATAAATTGTTTTTCAGAATTATGCAACATAACCTAATTGTTAAGACTGTTTCATCGCTTTGATATTGACAGCTGTCATTAAAAAAATTATTCGCGACTCAATCTGTTTCTTAAGAAACTCTAGTTTATAGAATTTTGAAATCACCAAACAAAATAATTATCTTTTTTTAAAAGACGAATATTCATTAAAATTAAAAGTATTATTTGCTAATTGTAAAAAATGATTTGTACTAATTAGAAGAATAAATTGTTTTTTATAATTATACAACATAACCTAATTGTTAAGACTTTGCTTTGACATTGACAGCTGTCATTAAAAAATTCTTCGCGACTCAATCCGTTTCTTAAGAAACGCTGGTTTATAGAATTTGTGATGCGAACGTTCTTATTGATTAATTGATTGGATTATCATAAATTTCGTTTCTTGCAAAACTTTGAAGGGAAGGTCCAGAAAAAGTCACAATTCATCATGCATAAACGTACATATTTTTTTGTACTTGCATTTTTCTTGTAGCGTATACCATTTAGAATAAACATTAGGGAAGCAAGATTTATGGTGTCGACGAGAGTTTCGCGTTATTTATATCTTCAAATATGTATAAATCAAGTGGACCGGACCGGACAATGGCCATGCAAAACACCATAACTCTTCGACCTGCCATACGGAAGCATCGCCTCTTCTCGCCCAAAAAAAAAATAATCCCATCCACCCCACGGCGCAACAACCCTCATTCTCGCTTTTATTTTTATTAACTGCCTTTTAATCCAATCAATATTAACATACACTTTCGTGTCCAGAAGAGCCTCCATTAGCCCAAAGAGGCTCCCCACTTTAATATACACATACATTTTTCGGGGGCTGCTTGGAATTTAGCACGTAATCGAAAATTCCACTCTATATAAGCTTGATGACTTTTTTTCCCTACATCCTTCTCGTTTACACTGATTTAATCCCGAGAAAGATATTTTCTATTAAAACTTTAACAACTTTATTAATTCTCTTCAATCTAAATTATTGTTTTCTTTAATTATTTTCCGCTACATTTTTTTTAATACAATATTTATTGTCAATTATTTTTTTTATTTTTTCTGTTAGGAAGATATATTTAAATTTCAGATTAATTCTCTGTTTAGCAATATTGTGTAATTCATGTTTATAGTTGATCAATTAGATAATATTTATAGTTGTATCAAGCAGGAATGAAATCAATTTATCACGTAATCGAAAATTCCAATCTGGAAAGTCCGTCGACGTATTTTGTTGCTTTTCCTCTCAATCCTCCTTGTTTGCAGCGGTTTGGTCCACGTGGGGGTGCCGTTTTCTATTAAAGCTTGACCATGAAGTTTGTATATATATATATATATATATATAGACACACTTGGGAGAGAGGGTGTATATAGCGTATATATATAGAACTATGCTATGTAGGGCTAATATCGTTCACGAAGTAATTTAAACATGTCCGAGGAATTGACACATCAATTTAGGGGGGACCGCGCCGTGTTTCGGACACCCCCCCGAATTTACCCCCAAAAAGAATCGATATTGTAATGAGCGAAAGTGGAAATTAATGCTTTTGGATGGAACGGAGGTAGGTTTGGAAGAAGACGTTCGCTAATCGGATCTGGGAATGGGGGAAAAGTTTTAATCATCAATTGCAATTAGCGGCGAATCGATTTGATTTGATGCGAAATAAAAAAAAAGGGAGAATGAAAGAAGTGCTCGGAATTAGGATGAAGCGAAAAAAAGGCTAAAAAATTGGGGGGGGAGGAGAGGATTAATAATAGTAATTAAAAAATTTATGGCGTGGATCGGAATTAGCGAGTCGAATGCGGGTTGGTTTTTAGTGTGTAGTGAGTGAGTGAGTGGTGGGTGCTCTTCCCTGGGATTTAATTACAGTGAAATATATGGACGGGCGCACACAAACATATTTCTAGTGCGATGGTTTGTATGTTGGGGGTGTGTAGGCATTACCATATAGTGCGCTAATTGGAACACATCGCTCGAAAATATTGTAATTCTGTAAAACCACCACCATCGGACGGCCACTATCCCCAAACCACCACCTCTACATCCTCCGGAGGCCCCACACAGCTTTCCGCTTTAATGAAATCTAACCGCTCATGCGAACGCCGGTCCCAGCGACAACAAGTTACATTCAAACATCCACCCTCTCTCTCTCTTTCTCTATATATATATTTGAACGAGGATCGCCCACGCACATCCTTTTCAAACCTCCTCCTTTCTGCAGCTACATTTGTTTGCTCAAGCCAACATCTATCTCTCCTTTTTTCTTTCATCCCGCTACCCCAACCACACTTACTCTCATAAACATTATTACTACTTGGACCATAAACTCATTAGACCTAAAAAAAACTATGTTAAATCCAACCCAAACAATTTATATACTTCCTAATTCTATATTAAACTTCATCATAAATTGGTTAAATGTTTCACTTTATGTAAAATCAGCATATTATTTCATAACTCATTACCATTTATAATATACACATCATTGCATTATTGCCAATTATAATCTGTCAAGTTCTTTAAGAGAAAAAATAGACAATTCTTCATTTTATAACATCTTTAATTTATTTAATGATTATTTAATTTATTATTTAGATAAACTTCGTTTTTTTTATTTTCGAATTAAAACTTAAGTTTTGTATACAAAATTTACATTTCAACTTTGAGATTTAAAAAAATTAAAGACAAAATATATTTTGTTAGTACAAAATTATTTTTTTTGAAATAAATAAAATTTATTTTTTTAATACAGTATTATTATCATTTTTCTTAATCACATTGTTTAGTTTAAGTCATAAATTAGTATTAATGTAGAAAAGCAAGGTCGTTTTACTATAAACAAATATGAATCATCGGTAATTATATTATTGTTAAGTAAGAATTTCATTCAAACAATTTTACTCTTAAACAAATATTTATAGTAAAAAAAAACTTTGCTAATGTAGAAAAATTTATTACAAACAATTGTAAAATTATAATAATTTAAATATAATCAATACCTAATAAAAATTTTGGATTTATATAGATTGTAATTCAAATGATTGTTACAGCAAAATTAATTTGTTTCATTAATTACTAACTGGTTAACTATTTACTAATAAAGATAATAACAATGTTCATATTGTGTAAAAGTTGATTTATTTGTTATTCTGATAATAATTTCAACAGAATTCATTTCTTTACTTTATTATTAAAAGTCAAATCAATAATGATCAATTGCAATATTTATTCTAAATGCATTAACCTTTGTGTTAACGTTATCCGCAGAGAATTGCACAAATTTCCATATAAATACGCTGATTAAAAGTAAACTCAACTTAGGTCAACGTTACCATCAAGATTAGCATTTTATTTCGCTTCCTCCTACGCTCAACATTCTCACCAATTACTCATACTCATAGCTGAGCGAGTTTTCGTGTAAGGAACGCATCGGATGTCTCATAGAAAATTCTCAGTAATCAGTTTGTTTACATTCCAATCAATTTTGCATTTCGGTTGCATGTCGATCCGACCTTGGGATAAGAAATCCACGATTCGGTATGAATCTGATGACGAGCGAACATTTCTGTGCACAAACACTGTATTTCTACCTTTTTTTTCGCTCTGTGTGTGAAATTCGTTTCTTTGTTGCGCGCACTAGAAAACCAGTTTAGGAATGGTCAGAATAACATGTAAACATTGGATTTGTAGTAATTTCTGCATTCCTTTTACCTTACGTATTTAATTGTTTTATTTACAGTAGTAAATTTTTAATATATTTACTTAAAACTTTGATTGATGCAGAATCTTACAATTACTTCAATAAATTACATTCTAGGGGAATCCTTTTTTTTATAGTATTTACTAAATGGATAACAAGTACATAAACGACTAAAAATAATAAAAAAATGCTTGATTATGCAAATGACTAAATTTTTTAAATTTCGTGCTGTTAATTGTTTTATATGATGGATTTAATGGGAAATGAATTGCGTGTTTATGGTAATAGTACCTATGGGTATATACTGAATTGGTTTCGGTAAGGGTGAAGGTTTTGAGTGAAATTCACTAGTTTTTGAGAGGTGGTGTGATAGGTGGCAGATAATAAATAAATTAATAAGGCGGAGAAGTGTGATTAAAACTTTAATGCGTTTTAGTGTCGACGAACGTGCGTGCGTATTCGTGCGAGATGAAGTGAGAAAGAAAGTTGGAGAGAAATCCGAGTGTGTTAACGAGGACGGCGTGTCGATGACGTCGGGGGTGGTTGATTCACACTAATTGCAACCCCTGTCGCTGACGGCTTCGAGTGGGGTGCGCAAAGGCGCCATTAGAAAACCACCTCCTTCTAATTGTACACATACACACGTACAACCAGAGGAAAATCAAGGAAGGATCTGATGAAAAAAACAAAAAACGCAACCGTCCCTTCGCTTGCTTTGATTTTTTTTGCTTTTGTTTGTTCTTTTGTGCCGATATTTATTCATGGCATCTACGCGAAATACGCAAACATACATTTGCGCGGAGAACGAGAAGGAAGGATAGATAGGGTCTCGCGTTAATCAATCTCCAGTTACAAATTACATCGACGTGACATCCCCTTAACAAAGAATAAAAACAAGAGTGCCGAGCCGAAAACAGAGAGAAAGAGAGAAAAAAAAACAGGACAGTCTGCGTATACAAATGGAATTCATTAATTCGTGATTGATTTACCTCAAAGGACGTTCACTCGTTTTGTTATTCGCGTTTCTTCCAGTCTTCCATTTCGTTATTTCCTCGCAAAGTTGCATTTGGAAGCGAAATTAGTTCATACGGTTGAAGGGCAATTAATGGAAGGAATCGAGGAGGGCGGATGTCGGACACCCGTCACTCTGACATGTCGCAGGATAATGGCGAACGTCATAAAAATATTCATATATATATATAAATACAAGCACACAATGGATACATGTGAATCCACCCTTCGGAGCGAGCCAACATGTTATTGTTCTTTTTTATTCGCGTCTTAAGAAATGCGCTTTCGCTTGGCAGAAGGGGAGCGGAAAGAAAACAATAAGGCCCTGTCGCTCGGAATTAATCTGCTCACAGCATACTCTCATGTCTGTCACCTCTAATTGTCATCCATATTGCGAGCAATCTTTATATCTCCTCACATTCACATTTATTCTTCATACTTATTCTTTTTATTACAATTTTCTTTTAATAATAATAATATGTGCAAGAAGATTAATGTAATTGTGAGGACTTTGGAGAGGGATTATCTTTTCGAGTGTAAGCGGAGACTTTGGCTGGTAATTAGACTAATGAACCATTAACAAAACTGTTTCAACAACGTTAATACCTCTTTAAGATCGTTACAGATGGAGAGAACGAGAGAAACGTCATTATTTTGCTTGAACCGAGAGTGATCAGAGATTGTATCTCTTCAACCCCCCATCATCATAATTTCCATCACGTGAATTTCAAGTGTAAATTCAATTTAAATTTTCATTATAACGATTTCATAATCAATTTATTATGTTTTTTCATAATTTTACACAATTATTTTTATTTAAAACCACAATTTTGATAAAGCTTTAATAATATACAAGTTTGGCCTTGATTTCCGTTGGATTTTACAACATACACGTATCATTATTAGTTTATATTTAGAATTCGCTTAAAACGCTATAACTACACTAATTATTCACAATTTTCAGCGTGCGAATAAAATCCGTAATTTCCTTCATTAATTCTTGCATTTCAATACCCAATTGACCTTGTTTTTTCCGTGCATTTTCTACTGACATGTAAAGCTTATTGCATCATTCATTATTACTTGAATCATTGATTTAGTTTAGTTGAAAATATCTTATTAATTATTTACGTTTCAATACTATATAATTGTGATATAACCCGAAATGGGTTATCAACTAAAAGCAACTGCAATTACTTAAATAAAAATACGCGCTTTGCAGGGAGTCCGTATAAAAGCATAGGCTTTGATGTCGTGTTACGTAACGTGAGGAAAAAACGATGATAAATGAAGCCCTTAAATATATTTTTTGGAAAAGGGTTTTCGGGCATTGTATGACAAATTGATTTTCATCTCTCTCGTGTTTTTTTTTTTGCTCGAGGAGGGGTTATGAAGTCCGAAATAATATGTATGTGTGCGGACTGGGGCCATCATTTTTCGGCCATTAAGGTCCGTTGTCGCGGAAGGGCCTCTCGCAGGCCGAGGAGTTAATTAAGCGCGTAGAAATGAAAATTTTAGATTGGCTCGTATCCCTTTGAGATGCGCGCACGGTTTAATAAACCGAAGGGTCAGGGGGAGAAGGGCTAAGAAAAATGCGTTCCCGAGTTTAGGGGTTTTATTATTAAAACTTAGTTCACTGCAAAAACCTTGATCATTAACGCAATTCAAAATAAATTCTAATCTGAGTGTGTGTGTGTGCGTCGACATTTAATTCATACGGTTTCTATGACTGCGGCACCCCTAAAAATGTCTGCATCACAGGTTGCTAAGGTCAAATCACGGAGCGGTGACTCTTTTTTTCCTACATTCCATCCACCCTTCTCTCGCTCTTTGTGCTCGGTTTAATTGTATCGGAAAGGGCCTTTCGCTCTCACCGTTTTCGATCCTCAACATTTAAGAGGGAAACGACAACATAATTTCCTCAATTCTAAATTACATTTGATTACAAAGTAAACATTAATTTCTCTTAAAATCTAAATTTTTCATTTAAAATAATCATCCCTTACTCGCGCGATGAGTGATTCTCCAAATCCGTCGTTATTATTTTGAATGTTATAGATGTAGTTTTGCTAGCTGCATAGATTAGGTGTGATTACCGAAGTTTTACGGTTGGGAAATGGAGGGTTGTGAACCGGTTGGGAAGAAGCATTGGTTTCGGTGGATCACAATGGGTCGGGTCGTAATATTTTGGCATTATTAAAATCTTTTATAATCCATTTTACGAGAGTCGACCCGGTTTGCAGCGATCGACGCTAAGCGGGACACGAGGGAAGGGTGGGCCGACCTGTCAAGACGTTTATTTATCGCGTTTCCTGCCGATGTTTTACGTCCACATAAAACCGCACAAAAGGCGCGCATGTACAGCCCCGCATTATTATTGGGCCCTTCGCGATTCACATATATTTATTCATTTTTTATTGCCCAGAAGCGCGACCTATAAACTAGCAGCAGCAGCAGCAACAGCGGGAGGAACGGCGGCGGTTTGCAGAGGCAAGGGTGGAAGGCTTCATCGTAAAACGCTTTTAATGTCCCTTCGACACCCTACTCCGACACACACACATTTTGAGAAAGGAGGAACGATTAGCATATGAATGGTGTGAAATTGCGCCTTTAAGATTCTGCGGCTTTATTAAACGTCATTAAGTTCGAAGGAGGGTTGGGGTTTATAGTACAGCTCAGGGCTTCATGTGCGCTTTGATCCAGGCGACGTACGGGGCGACGTTCGTGTAAACACCTGGGGCGCCCTTCGTCGCGCACTTCCTTGGCCCGAAGGACACTATTCCGGAGATGTACCAGCGATCGTCACCTTCCCTCAGGTCCCTCGCCATCAGCGGTCCACCCGAATCCCCGGAGCACGAATCCTCCTTGGCGCCACCCGCGCAGATCTGAGAATCGGCAATAAGTATCGCCTTGTTCTTCGCGCACGTCTCCCTATCCACTATAGGAACCCTAGCCTTCATCTTAATATTGCTTACAGACACTAAAAGTATAAATTAATTTAAAAAAACTGTGTTAACTTCAAGACTAATATTACTGTTCTTGGTCTTCCCCCAACCAGCAACCTCCAGCACCATCCTAGGCTGTATCAAGAACTGCTGCACTTTATCATTAGGCAAACAAATCGGCATTATATAATCTATAAACAAACAAAAAACATTTCCAAATTATATTATAATATTATAAACAAGAATATTATCCTAAATCATTCCATAATAAATAAAATAAATTTAAAACATCACTAATTTAAATGTTAATATTGAAATAATTTAAAGATTGTAAACAAAATTCTTGAATATATATTTATAACCATTTACGTTTCGATACGTCATAATGTTAAAAGAATAACAGTAATTACTTTTGAATGTTCTCGATTTACTGATTATAATAAGTTTTTGAATAGATTAAATCTTTTACTAGTTTCGTTATATTGATTGAAATCGTGATTGAAATTTCCTGAATGTTCAAAGCACAATAGACTGTGTGAATGGTATAGAAGATGGTACCTACTGGTATACATTGCGACCCTCTTCAATCGAATCAGGGCGATGTCGTGCAGCTTGTTCTTGCTCTGCCTCTTGTACTCTGGATGCACGTCTATGGATTCGATTGGAATTTCCTGGGGAGGACCAGCGCACTCCCCTTCATCACTGTAATCGTATGAGCAATCCTTCTCGGTGCTCAAATCATAATCCCCCAAGTTTACAGCAATTCTACATAAAAAAAAACGTACATTAATTGCATCTGATGCTCGTTTCGTTGATGATTGTGTATATTACGGTTTTCCAAACATTCCGACGATGCAGTGGGCAGCGGTCAGCACGTAACGCATGCTGATTAAAGCTCCTCCGCATGCGTATCCGCTTCCCTGATCTTCAAATTGTTAATAAAAAAATATTTATGATTTTATCGAAATTTAAATTGTATTATTACCAGTTTGGTATTTTAATAAAGCCATCCATGGGTATTCATCGATGCTGGCCAAAACTCCGATGATCTTGTCGTCCAAGACGTTTTGCTCTCCGCATTTCGATGGTAAAATATTCTCTTTCTCGTCCTGTCTGATCTCAACCTGCACTTTGTACGGTTTATCTGGTAATTGGTATTCCAGAGTGCGATTCGATATTTGGCAGCAGATGAGTAATTCTCCGGAGCACCGGGATCGTCTCAGGAATTTAACATCTTCCACGCTGAGTTCTTCCTTCTGGAAAAGATGCTTAGTCGTGGGGCATTGAAAGATGTCGTAGCAGATGCCCTCTTTGGAATCCGGAGTGGCGCAAATCTCTGCAACAATCAATTGGGATAAATGCGATATAATTTATTACTAATTACCTGCTCGAGTCGAAGAAATGATGAGGATCGTCGAGAAAAGGAGCGCGCATCGATGCATTTCTGCTGAGAGTGTCTTCTTCGGCGATGCAAAAACGATCGTTCCTTGGAACCCGTCCGTCCACTTCGAAAGACTCGTTAAACCGCATGGCGATTACCGCAGACGCCCGAACCTCTCAGGAATTTCTCGCGACAAAACTTAAATATATTTATGAAAATAGTTATTAAATATTTTTTATATCGCGCGCGAGAAAATTAAAGTGTGAAATAAATAAATAATTGCATGTGTCCTCGCAACGTGACGCATGTCAAATTTGGTGTTTCGAGAACTAGTTTGTTAATCCTATGTAAAAAATTGTAAAAAAAATTCAGAAGGGGTAAATTCTTTCAGAATGGTGAGCGACTCGTCTTACACATCTTCGGAGTCGGAGAAGGATGGTGTCGTACAGAAGGTCGTCGAACCGCCGCAATTCGTAACCAATAATGTTGATCGTCCAAAGAAGAGGAAACGCTCGATTTCGGTGTGCTTGACCAATTGCAGGTACGATGTAATTAGGAAGATTACGCAGAGTTTCGGGTACAAGGAGGCCGGTGATTCGGAGAATTGGAATCTCTACTGGACGGATTGGTCTATATCGGTGGAACGGTGCAAAGAGATGAAGCGGTACCAGAAGATCAACCATTTCCCTGGGATGCTGGAAATTTGCCGGAAGGATCTACTGGCGCGCAATTTGAATCGAATGCAGCGATTGTTCCCGAAAGAGTATAATTTCTTTCCGAAGACCTGGTGCTTGCCGGCTGATTTGGGAGATGTGCTCGCTTACAGTCGCACCAGGAAGCATAAAACTTATATTTTGAAGCCGGACGCCGGTAGCCAAGGCAAGGGCATCACCCTGTGCAAGAACATGAAGGACGTTAATCCGTCGGAGCGTTTAATCTGCCAGGTGTACATAGCGAGGCCCTTCCTAATAGACGGCTACAAGTTCGATTTGAGGGTTTACACGCTGATAACTTCCTGCGATCCCTTAAGGATTTACGTTTACAAGGAGGGCTTAGTGCGGTTCGCGACGAGCCGCTACAAGGAGCCGACGGGCGTGAACATCTCCAACGTCTTCATGCATCTCACAAATTATGCAGTTAACAAGCACAGCCGAACTTACAACCAAGACACCGAGGCCGGAAGCAAGAGGAAGTTGAGCTGGTTCAACGCGTACCTAAGAAATCTGGGTTACGACGTGGATAAACTGTGGAAATGCATCGACGAGGTCATCATCAAGACGGTGATCAGCGCTTTTCCTATACTGAAGCACAGCTATCTCGCCTGCTTCCCCAATCACGACGTCATCCCGGCATGCTGCGAGCTGCTCGGTACGGACATAATATTAGATAGGAAATTGAATCCGCAATTATTGGAAGTCAATCATTCGCCCAGCTTTCACACGGACACGGAATTGGATTGCGAGGTGAAGGAGGCCCTCATCGGTGATATGTTTTCGATGATGAATTTGGAGAAATGCGACAAGAGACGGATAATCCGTGATGATAGAAAAAAGGTTCGTGAGCGACTGCAAGGTTTGAATCTGAGCAAGGAATCAGCTGTAAGTTCGCCTAATTTCAGCGAGTATTACAAGCACGAGATGTCCAATCGTGGTGATTTTCGTTTAGTATTTCCAACGAACGATCACAGCTTCGATAAATTCTATCATCAAGGCGTTAATTCCATTTACTCCTCGACGCAAGCCACCAAGGCGAGGATAACTGCTCAGGCTATAATGCGCGAAGAGATGTTGACCAAAGCTAAGATCGAAGCTGAGAAGAGGATTTCCAACTTGAAGGCGCCGATCAAACCGAAACCTCCGCCGCCGTCGCCACCAGAATCGAGGAAACTGATCAGATTCCCAACGCCGAACACGGTGGTTAACTCGTTCGAACCTCAGATGATCGTCGAGGCTGAAGAGCACGAGCGACTTCAGAGGTTGTCCCAACGCGACTTTCTGGTGCGTAAGAACGGGCTGTTGGAGCACATCTACTTCTCGATGAAGGTGAATGGGACGCTTCGCTCGCAGGATGAAAAAAAGTACGCGATTTTCGATAAGCTCCGAACGACCAGCGACAATCATTTCATCAAAGGTCCCGCAATCTCCGATCTGCTCGAAGGCATTCGCAGTTCCGGCGCGACGCTTCTTCAGCGCAGCCACGACGTGCACCAGAAGGACGTGCACAAGAAGATCGTGCGATAATAATGTGTACATTATCATTTTATTTTATATAAATGTCTTTATTTTAAAAAATATAAATATAATAATAAATAATACTTAATGATAACTAATTAAGAAGGTTAAACTAAGGTAAGAGGTTTTGCAAGATCCAAGTAAGGTAGTTGGGGATGAACGTGTAGATGGCGGGCATGGAACCGTCGCCGCAGTAACTCGTTCCCAAGGAGACCAAACCGACGGCCGTCCAGATTGCCGTACCATTTTCGATGGCCATCAGAGGCCCACCAGAATCGCCCTTGCAGGTGTCTTCATTTATTTTACCGCCTGCGCAGATTTGTCCCGGTCCGACTTCTCGTTTCAGCAATCTCTTGCATTCCTTCGGAGTGGTCGACGTCAGCTTGACCTTCAGTTTAACGTTGCTTCTGACCCCTGAAATAATCATTTAGATTAATCGAATGTTAATTATTGGGATTGATTTATATGTTACCTGTTTCGGTCTGTCCCCAACCTGCAACCTGAAACGGTTCATCGGCTATTATCTGACGATTCGGCTGCGGCAAGCAGATCGGCTTCACGAAATCGCTGAACGGGACAGTCCTATTCAACCTGATGATGGCTATGTCGTGGAAGAAGGGCCTCTCCTTGACCAACCATTCGGGATGAACCACGATCTTCTCAATTCCGGCAACAATGGGATCCGGCGCGCACTCGGTGTCCGAGCAATCAGTGCTATTATTAATATCGTACTCTCCCAACACAACTTGCACTCTGCAAATTAAATATAAATATGATTTCGTTTGTTGTGCAACGCAACGTTAACATTTAAAAAAGAAGTCAATTTGCATAAGACAATAACGAGCATTTATGTTACAAGGACAGCAAATGAAACTCGTTCCGAAGATGAAAAACTTAAAAAGGAGAATCTTATAATTTTCGACTTACGGTTTATTTCCCAAGGTGACGCAATGTGCAGCGGTCAGGATGTATCGATTTGTGATCAATGCACCTCCGCATCTTCCGGTTAATCCTCCGGTCGATCTATCCTGGTACTGGATGAGCGCCAACCAAGGGAACTCGTCCATATCGGTTTTCGTGCCTCCGTAGATGCGATCCCCCACGTCCATTCCACATACGTCTTTCGGCAAAAGATTCCTGTTTGGCAAAGAATCGGGCTTCTCCTTCTCTATTGGTGCTGCAGATAAATTTATTTTTATTTATTTTTCTCGTATTTAATCGCAGTTGAATTTGCTTACATTTGATGCTGATGTTGGGGCACCAAATCTTCTGCACTAAACCGTCGAAGCCGCAACCCGCAGATTTGATGTGCTGCAACACCTCCAACTTAACCGGCTTCTTCTCCAGTATCTTCATGTACGTTGGGCATTGGGTAATCGGCACACAAACTATATCCTTGACTTCACCTGAATAAATAATAAATAGTAAAGATTAATATAATGAATAAGTTATTTAAATATCTGGACTACTTACGCGATCCATGAGCGATCGCCAGCACCGAGAGCAGCGCAATGAAAACCGCTGGAAACGACATCGCTATTCGATATCTGCTCTTGTATTGTTATTGTTGTCGGCACCGGCCGCCGCTTATATAGAGAGACGTCTCTACGCAAACACTAAGTGACTTACTATGTGGGTACTAGCTTATAGTTAATTATACGTTTTGAATCACTCGCGAGTATAGCGGCAGTGATACGCGGAAACGTGTCCGAAAATCGAATCCCACCAAAGTGCGTCAAGAGGGATTGACGCGAAATCGCTGCACTTTTCTTCGTACCTCCGCACTGGTAGCATGCAATTATTGTGTGCGCGACGAAATGAGTGGACGAATTCAGTGGAAATCTTGCGGCTGCTTTTATATGTGCACAGAGGAACGATGATGAAAATTCTTTGCAACGGTGCGTGGGAGTCCGGGGGATTTCCTCAAATAATTTATCCTTCCGTTCGGCGTCTGCGGCTGCGACCACCGAAACATTTAATCCTGTGAAATCCCTGCAAATCTTCGCCGGAATTCTAATTAAGCCAATTCGTCTTCTTCCACGACGTTTCTTTTTTATTTTTTTTAATTATTTTAATTTCTCGCTTGGGGAATCCACAACTTGGGTTTTTTCACCTACCGAGAACTTGCAGAAAAATATAATAAACTGTTATTAAATAAGCGAACATCTTAATTACTGGTCTTCTTAACGACACATTTATATGCCCCAAAACATGTATGACAGCATCAGCGTAATTCTGATTAGATTAGAGAAGAAATGACTCAATCCTGATAATTGTAATCGCACCACAAAAAAAAAACTATTATTAAAATTCTGGAATTAATCTTCAAAACAAATCTGCAGAAATAATTCTCGTAAATCAATTGAAAATTACAACAAGCAGCAATTAGATTATTCATGAGCGAGGCGCGGTTGCAATTATGAATGAGAAAACGGCGTTTCCTCTAAAGCTTCTGTAAGTTGCGCAATTCTTCGTAAACTTTGATTCTTCTTGCATTCAAACGATGCACAATATTATGAAACTATAAATTTTCTTCGTACACTTCAAGGTATTGCGCAATTTAAAGAAACTTATTTACCGCTCGTCTGTGTTATAGCAATAAATAAATTATAGTTTTTCAAAGATTGTCCGAACAGCTTCCTGTTTTTTTTTCGCATTCTCTCTCTTAAATCTGAAATGCAATAATATTTGCTACATATCTTAGAAACTAAAAATAGCAAAGATTTGAATCGAAACTGCAGAGTTCAGACGAAAAAGTTCAAGGTTCTCCTCAAAATCAACTTTCCTCCAAATTAAATTTATGATTTTTTTTATATTTATAACCATACAATTTACATTACTTAAATTTATTAAGAAGAAAGCGCAACATTTTCCTTTTAAACAAAATTAAATTAATTTATGGAAGTATTTGCATTTTATTTATTGATATTTACTTTTGCTTAAAAATCATATATATTGAAAACCTTGAACTGCATAACCTGTTATGAATCGTGAACGCAAAAATGTGGAAAAACACGATAATATTCGATTTACAAAAGCTAACCCTCACAAGTGGCAATTTATTATTAAATAATTAAAGATATTAATAGGAGAGTATTCAATAAAATCTAACCACACCTGTAATTATTTGATTTTGAATTAGTTATTAGAAATAATTATTCTATTGAATGCATTTTCTACTAATTTCTAAATTACAATAATTAGAAAAATGAAAATTTGTAGTAGCATTCATTTAGTAATAGTTTTAAGTCATTGACCACAGATTGTGACGCAAAATAGAAAACTGCGGTTCGTCTTTAGTCCTAAATACGATTTTATCGACGCGGAAATGCAATTTGCGTACTATTTCTGTTTAATTCATGTGAAAAATTACTATAGCGAATCACGTTAAGCAATATTTAATTATTTCCAAATTTCAATTAAACTTAAATTTATAGAAATTTAGATTTCAGGAAATCTGTATTTTCAATTTATTTTTGACTCATCAAAAACACTAATTCGATATATAATTAATACATTTTTGTTCCAAGAAAAAAATCGCACATTGAAATATTTGGTGTAAATTATGTTGCATACGCATCTATTCACAACTTGAAAGGAATGATGTCATTTCCATGGTTACAAATTTAATAATTTTTAAATTTTTAATTTTAATTTAATCCAAAGCTGTTCATAATTTGAAATTTGGGTTTCAAACATTTTTTTAATCTGCATTGATTTTCCATTGCGATTAATTAATTATTCGATTATCTAAAGTTGCATAATTTAAAAGAGATTAGATAGTAGTCTTGTAATAACGTGGATTCCCATTTTGTAATGCTCGTAGATTTTTTTTCTAAGTAAAAAATATGAGTTGATTTGTAATTGTAATGAACGTGGAATTCCATAATTAAAATACAAAAATGATGTAAAATTAAACAATTTATTGATTAAATTAATTTGATTAATTGTATTTCAAAATGCGATTGAAACTATTGTTACTTTTGTTACCTTGTAAGGAAAGCTAATAATTATAGCAACGTAAAAACTCTTAATGCGCCGCATCGTGTAATTAATCAAAGTTGAATTGTATTGACTTTAATTATTGTTTCAATTACACCTTATTTTTAGCCGTTTTTTAATGATGAATTATTTTCAATTCATGTGATTTATTGACTAAACTAATCGATTTTTGTTGTAATCGTTTTAAATTGTAAAAAATGTAAATTTTCCAGACGTTCTGTGATAAATTATGTTTACAGGATTAGAGATAAATAAGAGACACGATTTGGTAATGAGATTGATTTGCATTATTTTTTTTATTTATCAATGATTTACTTGATTCTACTAATTTGTATGAGATTTAACATATTTGAGGATTAGTAAACGTTTTTGCGTATCCAATCGTTGTAGACGGAGACTTGGGTGTAGACTGCTGGCCAGGATTCCGTGCCGCAGGTAGTTCCGAACGAGACGATTCCTGCGACGAACCACTGCTCGGTGTTTGGATTGCTCTTCATCAGAGGCCCTCCGCTATCGCCGGTACAAGAATCTCGGCCCTTCTCTCCACCAGCGCAGATCTGTCCATCCCTTATCGGAATGTTCGCTTGCCTGAACTTGTTCTTGCAGTAGATGCGACTCGTCACCGGCACTTGGACTTTCAGCTTGACGGCGCTCGATTTCGCCGTCTCCGTCCTTCCCCATCCTGCAACGAAGAGCTTTTCGCCAACACGAGCGTTGTCGTCTTCGGAAGGAAGGCAGATGGGACGTACAAAGTCTGAAAGTGTTTCGTAATTCAATTAGAGGGAATTTAGCTTCGCGCTTAGTTAATTTACCTGAGAAGCGTACTTCGCTGCTTAATCTGATGATGGCGATGTCGTTGGATTTGGTGGTATCGTTGTAGTCCGGATGAACGATGACTCTTTCTATGCCTACGTTCAGCGGAGGATCGGTGCACTCCTTGAACGTCTTCTTGCTGACGCAATCTTCTTCAGTCTCAACGTTCCACTCACCCAATCGGACATTAATTCTGCAATCAAATTTAAAGCAATTAAGTCTCGAATCATAAAAGAAGATATCAAATATTTTTGATAATTTAGTAACAAAGTCCATATCTCAAAATAATAATTCTTAATTTATACTCGTAGCAATGTCGAATTCTTGTTCACTAAAAACCAGATTCTTTATTTCAATGCAAACAAGAATTTATACTAATTGAAATTTCAAAGAAATATTAGTGTTTTTTTTTGGTTCATTTCAATAATATTTTGGAATGAAATAAGACAATTTTTTTTTCGAAATCATTATTAATTTTGTAATTATAAGTAAATATTATTAATATTACTTTAAGATTTCTTTAAAATTTGAAGGATGTTATTTTTTCTTTTTAAATTTTACTTACAATCGATGAGTGTTCATAGTTTTTCCGGAAACGCAATGAGCAGCGGTCAAAATGTATCGTTTCCCAATCAACGATCCTCCGCAGTAAAAAGTGCGAGTACCATCTGATTTCTTAATGTACTCCAGTAAAGCCATCCAAGGAAACTCATCGATCCCTGTGATTAACCCGGAAAGGATCCTGTCTTGAGCAACCTGCGGGTGTAAAATGAGTGAGCAGGGCATTAAGTGAATAGCAGGATTCATTTACCATGTAGCCGCAGATATCCCTTCCCGCTATGGGGCTGGCATCCCCGAACCTCGACGGCAGAGGGACGTCGACGGATTGCGGGCGTCGCGGCGCGTTGACCGACGTCTCCGCCTGCGACGTCTGAAAGGCGGCCGTCGTACCGCAACAGACCTTCGGATCATCCGAGCCGCTGCCACCGCATTGGGATTCCCTGAGGAAGTCGACGGTTCTCGGATTCGACACCTTCACTAAATCGTAGAGAGCATCGTAAAGAACGGCGCAGGAGTAGAGCGAAACGCACTCGGCGGTCTCCCCGTTCGGAGTCCTGCAGGACTCTGCTGAAGAATAAAAAGAAAGAAAAAAAGGATTAAATCCACCCTCAACGTCGAACAAATCCTTTGTCTGCATAAAAGCGCATTACATAAAAAAAAATAAACTGGTTTTAATGGAGGTCGCCCTTTCAGAAAACTCAACCATCAATAAATGATGTTGAATTAATGTCCTTTTTTATCCTCATCCAAGGTAAACAACGCGTTTTCTCTCTCGAGTTTCAATACAGAAGTCAGAGTTCACGCGATAAACATTACTGCGATGCAGAAATTAGCAAATAATTCTATGAACATCTACAAACAAACTTACCGTTTGCCGCCTTCGTTACCGTGGACACCAAACAGAAGAGCGCGAACAAGCAGAAGAAGTAATTCATCGCGGCTGACTTGCGGACGTGCGACGTCCACGAAACGAGCGGAACGAATAAGCCTTTTTTTCGAATGCGAAAGGAACCCACAACAAAAATGTGAAATTTTATAAATAACGCGCAAGCAGTAGCAGCAGCAAAAGCCTTGCACCACATAAACTTGTTTTCGGAGGATTCACCAAAACACCGCCGCTTAATCTCATGCTCTTATCATGTGTTTACTCTTCCAACACTCGAATCCATTGATATAATGAAATTGCCATAAATAACTTTAAATGACGTATCGATTCAGCAAATTCATGATTTTCCAAAGAAAAAGGTTTTCCCATGTAAAAACGAGAAGTTTAATAATGTATGCGTGGAAATCGTATTAACATAATTAAAATATATCCGCCGCTGTCTTTTGAATAATGCAAAAAAGCATTGGTAATTAAGCAGCGCTACTTCTTTAGTATCGATCCGGCAAATCCGAGGAAAACATATAATTTAAACAATTTTTTTCTTTAATAATTACCGGTTTTTTCACAACAAATGTAAATGAGCAAATGCAATATAATCGTGTACATAAATTATGAAACTTTATAATTTTATTGAAAAATAGAAACTATTTTAAACTATTGCAATTTTCATAAAAATATTATAATGAATTAGTATTAGAATGACTCTTTCATCGAAAGTAGGTCGAATGATTTCATCTATTGTTTCTTAAATAAAAATACGAAAAAGTATGTTAACTATATGCAAGAATACAGTTATTATTTTTGTTTGCAATTATTAATATTGTTTTCAATTCCATTTATCTACAAATCTACCTGGTTTTCATTGAAACAGGCTTGATATAAATACATTTAAAGGATTTCCATGAACAATGTTGTTATTGTTATTAAAGAAATGTTCATGTACAAATACATTTTATTTTTAAGTTTAAATATTTATTGCTCGATGTTTGAATTAGTCAAGTTCAAAAATATTCAAAACATTAAACCGAATATTCAATTACGAATAATAATTGTTTTTATTTAAACTGAAAAATTTTGCAAATTAATTTGAATAAAGGAAATGTTTAAATATTTATATAGTAATGTCGTACTTCTCGACTCCAGCAGATTGTAATTGGAAATACGAGCATTGCTGACCTTGGGTATAATTTTTTCTTCTAATTATAGCTTAATGTAATCACTGGTAAATGGAAATCTAATGCTTATAGAAAGTGCAAGCAGTTATACAATGTTGTGTATTTAAATGTACATAAATTTTAATTATATTTCTTGTAATTCAGATTAACAATGTTTCAAACTTTCAGTTTAGATTTGCCCCATCTGTTGGTAATCAAATTGTTAAATCCTTAACAGAAGATATTTAAAATTTAAGAATTAAAGAATTCATCAGATTTAGATATAATGTTTTGAATTCCAAAGAAGAAAGAACTTCTTTACTTCAATTTTTGATTTGATGGATTGTCGACGGTCATCGTTTGTGATAAAAGAGTGATTTTCGAAGAAATCTGTAAGCCTCAGGACATCCAGTTTTTTTTCTCTTTGGTGCAGAGTTCGACAGAAGATTGAAACGCATTTTCCACGAATCGCCGTTGGGCGTTTTACGTTTTGTTCCAAAGTGATGAAAATATATCAAATATGTCGCAAACTGAAAATGTAGCGAAATCATTTACCCGAGGCAAAAATCAACGAAAATCTAATTAACAAAAATCGTTCGGAATAAGTGGACTGGACTTTGGTATTATTTATTGGCTTTAAATACTATAATCGATAATCGTTCTTAAAATCTAATCTAAATCTAATAATTGTACAACTCTCGTTTCTTGTTTTTCTGCTTGTTCAGCTTCCTCTGTATAGTTTTCTGGATCCACGGTAAGTAAGTAGGAAGATTCGTGTAAACCCCGGGCCATCCGCCCTTTCCGCATCCCGTGCCGAAGCTCACGATGCCCTCAGCATACCACCGATTATTCACGAAAACCATAAGAGGTCCTCCCGAGTCTCCGGTGCAAGAATCCTTCCCGGATTCACCACCGGCGCAAATGTGATTCTTCTCCTTCAGAAGAACGTTGATGCTATTGTACTTTTCGTAACAAGGTTTGAACGGGTACCTGGGTAACTCCACCTTGAGCTTCACGGAGCTTTCCGTCTGCGTCTCTGTCTTTCCCCAACCGGAGACCCAAAACATTTGTTCAGTTTGCGATTGCTTCGTTATGCACAGCGGCTGAATATAATCTACAAACAGAAAACACTTAATTTGTGAGAAAATTCATAATCGTTTCATAATTTACCTGAAAAAATTATTTGCTCCTTCAGAGGAATCAACGCTAAATCGTTGTTGTGATTGTTGTAATCGTTGTTGTAACCCGAGTAAACCACGGGTACACCGGCCAATATCCTGATGGTTCGATCCGCGCACAATCCTCGATCGCAATCTAAGTCCGTGCTTGAGTCGTGCTCACCAAAAATTATCTGATAACTGCAAGATTTTCATGAATATTACATTTTATTTAGAACATATTCGTCTCACTTACACCGGTCCTATGGTTGCGATCAAATCTTTGTTAGCTACGCAGTGAGCGGCTGTAAGGACGAACTTCTTGTGGATGAGGAATCCGCTGCATCCGTAATACGTCATTCCCGCTCTGGATCGGTGCCGCAACCTCACCATCCACGGAAATTCGCCGAGCGTCGCTTCGTTTCCTCCAAATATTCGACTCGCCAGAATATTTACTTTGTGATTTCCGCATTTCTCCGGTAACGGATCGATGAAATCGTCCACTTCGTCTGGTATCAATTGATCTGCACAAAAATTACCACAATCTAATATTTTTTAAAAAATTACCAATACTGAAACAAAAAGTTTCTTCTCATTTTTTTTGTTATAAACATAAAAATATTATATAAAATTCACATATTAATACGATTTATTTTCAAGGACATCATTTCATTATCTGTATGGTAAAATAAAATCATAATAATGAAACGTCCTTCCTGAATAGATATTAATTCAATAAAATTATTTAACATTGAAATCCATTTCCATAAATTTTCATTTAATTAAGTCAAAATAAATAAAGAATTTCTTTAATATTTTGTCAGTCAAATAAGATCATAATTTATAAAATAACATTATCATGTTAAAAGCAAACCTATATTACATTTTTTATATAGTTCTTGAAAGGACATTGTCTCATTATCTATTCGGTACACTAATCTTTCCAATAACATCCTCATCGTAGATATTTTATTGCGATTTTCTTCCTGAATGAAAGAATTATTAAAAAAAAAACTGATGTAATCAGAATTCTCATTATACAAATAACTCTTTATCTATTTAGTACAATAATCTTTCCTGAAACTATAAATACAATTCAAAATATTAAATCTTATTCTGAATTTTAAAATATCTAAGAAGTACAGTTTTAGCTAATAAGATTTTCTTTCTGAGAATTAATAACATTGTCGCAACAAAATTTCGTGATGCCACCTTAATGAGACGACTAGAAACAGATTAGAGTGTTAATTAGAAAGCAGAAAACGAACGTGCAGTCTGTGTTAAAATCTAAAAGCCGGTTTTTTTCTAATTAAAGAAAACAGAAAACGAATCTATTCGTTTCCCAATTCTGTTTTATGACTTTAACTACTCTTAAAAGTATATATTTGAACTATTTAAAAAATATATATTAGTGTTAAGTGTAGTTTGAGTTGTGTTTCTGTTTGTGAGCGTAGTTAGAGGAATTGAATTTGTTATAATAAATAATAAAGTTTACTTGTTTCGTTGAGAAAATGTTCGAATTTTCCGCAGCAGATGCGCGGAAATTTTGCGTTTGTGGGTCCGCAGAATGAGCTCGAGTAGAAGCGGTACAAGGGGTGGCCAGGAGCTACCGGTTTTCCACCGAAGAGCGGACACTGATGAAGTTCCAAGCATAGGGAGATCTCGCCGTTGGGAGTGGTGCACGGAGTGGCGAATCCTTATTAAAAATCACGGACTAAGAATGTTTACATAACATAACAGCTTATCGAAAACTTTGGACGCTGTTTATTTGGACCAAAAGAGGCAAACTTAAATGGTCTACTTACTCGGCGTTGCCGATTGGTTTTGGACGGTGGCCAATGTAGCGACGAGGATCGTCATGGACAACGTCGTGTTGATGCTCATCGTGGTCTTCGGATGGTTTATCCTGCTGGATGTTGTTGCTAGGACAACACAAACAACACGTGCGCTTCCCGGGAATCAGCTGCTATGACGACGACGACACCAAAGACTTACCAACCAACTGACCTCTGGGCCTTCCGATAAAACTCTTCTCTCCACTACGAATTCTGTTTGTCCGTTTCGTGCGGTGATAAACATTTATACACATATATATATATATCTGCTCGTCTCGTATCGCCGACGACGAATAAAGAGAAGCGCGCGCGTTTTGCACTCAAAACACAGTCAATTGCATCACGGCCTCATAATTTCGCTTTCATCCATCTCTTCGACCTCTCCTTTATATTTTACTTTTTCTGTTATTCCCCGCTCTCTCTCTCTCTCTCTCACTCTCTCGCACCCAAAGAATGATATAGCATTACGCATTACTTCTATTCCCCACCCGCAGATTATGCAGCGGCAACGATATTGTTGTAATTGGCTAATTCGCTAATTCCCGCAAAACCCTGCAGGGCGCAATTCCGATAACGACCTTGATAACGGCGCGAAATATGGCGCGCCCTTATCCTTTCGTGCTTTTTTTTTTGTTCATCATCATCATCGTCCTGCAGCCGGAAGCCCAGATAAAAAGGGCTTTATTTTTCTCGTAATTTCATTAGGACCCGCGGCGGGGCTACCCTAATTTACGTCCTCGTCCACTTACAATTTTTGCATAACCATTCTTCATTCCGTACATTCCCAATGAAAAAGTCATTCCAACATCGAATAACGCATGCAAATAACACACACAAAAAAACCTTCCCTTCTCTTCGCCATCATCAATTCTCTTCTATAATAGAAAAATAAAACGACGCAAATTTATTTTCAATTAAAAAATAAATTGCTTCTTTTTTGGCGCTCCTCTCTCTCCGCGCAGGATTTACCAATTAATATGCAAATCATCTTTAGCGCAGGATTAAAATTGATTATTTTTCTATTTATATATAAATCTCTTGCGAAGATGATGCACATCATTTCCAATCAATCACGCTGCATAACTTAATAAACGTCAACTTACTGTCACAATAATGACATTTAAATTATCATAAAAATGCCATTCATTTATTTCATTATTATTTATTATTTCTTAATTTGAAAATCTTGATTTCTTCAATTAAATAATTATTTTGCTATGACTAAGAATATTTTATTTATATTTTAAATCCGTTCATTTTTTAAATTATTATTTCATAAACTATGTTTCATTCATGAATGACAAATTGTTATTATATATTCTTTTTTCGCTTGAATCGTTCTGGTTTGTAAAAGACCAAATCGAATTAGTCATTTCCACGATATTTAATGTACAACAAAAACCGCAGAAAGTTCAATGAGTTTCATGGCATTATTGTGCACAGCCGATGCATTTATTCCCATGAACTACATTGCTTTGCAAAACCTATTTTTACAGGTGTTACAAGTATAATTATTTTCCAACATTCTTTATGTTAAATAAACACATACAAATTCACACAATTGTACATAAATAATATGTATCAACATTGGATTATTGAGGTTAATTCGAGGGACGTATATTTTCGTATTTAAATTTCGATAAATTACATAATTATGTAAATAAAATTGATTTTAAAAATGAGTCAACAAAAAAAAAAAATAATGTTTGTTTACTAATTACGTAAATAAAAATATGTTTTATGCGTCGATGAATCAGAATCTTCGGTTGTGCTTCACTCCATCACGTTTCACGGCTTGGTAAAGTAATTATTCTTTTGCATTGTGCTGCACGTTCGAATCCAGCAGAAACCGTAAACAAGTCACGTTTCTCTTACAACTCTGAATTTTTGAAAACATGTTAAATGTAATTTTATCCACGTTAAAAAAAATTCAAACAGAAACTACTCAGAAATTCAATAAAATAATTGGCCAAAAAAATTCTTAAAATCATTGCGCAGGATTTTCAAAGAAGTTACAAATTTTTAATAATTTCGGTATTTCGTGTGCGTAAACGATCTCGTCCTTGTAACAGTTTCTATTTAGCGAAAAAAAAAGTATTATGCAACGCGCTAATAACGGTAGGCAGATAAATGGGAAATCCAAAAGTATGGGTGTGAAAAAAATGTAAATGTAAAACCGATCTAATTTCATTCTCATGGAAATCCTTCGCAAGGTCGAAACGTTTCGTTGAGGAAATTAGGGGTTGCGTTGTGTAAAAATGATGGAAGTGTCTCGAATTGTGTCCGTTTGAATGGAGAAATCGCAATTTTCCGCCCATCTGGAAATTGCAAATTCGGTCCAGGTCCGTGGTCCAATTTGTGCGAATTTCGTATGCAACTCAGTAGTCGATCCGGATTCTTTTCTCTTCGCGTCGATTTGGGCCTCGATTCATCCCCAAATATTATACTGTGAAAAATAAAAAAAATGGGAGACGTATGCATGAAAGATTGAAGGGAATAACTTGGATGTATCGGAACGTGCACGTGCGTGATTGATATTCAATGTTTGCTCTCCGCAAACGAATTATCATCATCATCCTTTGCCCTCGAAATGTTGGAGGGACAAATACAGCACAATTTTTGGTGTGGATTTTAAATAATTAATGTATTCGATTTTCGGTTTTGCGTGTGTGAAAGGTTTGTGGGGGGGAAAACGTGTAGTGAAAATTTTAGTGGTCTCGGGCATCGAACGGATTTGTTGGGGTCGAACACAAAAAAAGATGGTTACACGTATGGCGACTGCTGTTTGATTGAACCGACGGATTTAATATGCATGCGGATTTTGATGCCGTCCAGACAAACAACGTTAAACCGAATCCAATTGGAATAATGCATCTGCCTACATTTTTTATACTTTTCATTTTACTAAAATTTTAATCAGCGATTAAAATATTTAAAAAAAACCTAATTATATAATAAATATAATTGCAATCGATTTAGTCAAGGAATTTTTTTCGATTCTTCCGAAGGATGTTTCAGATCCTGAAATGTAAATACGAAATGTATTATTAGTAATTATTTCATCAATAACACTTAAACATTACGATTCTCGAATAAATATTTACATTCTAGCAGACATTTACTTTACCAATTTTTTAGTCATACATTTCACATTTTCAAATAAAAAGAATTTCCCAATATATATTTTATACAAAGGAAAAGGAAGTTCATTTACAATTTATTTAAATGTAACAAAATTTTAAAAATTATTTGAAATTTTGCAGATAAAAAAAATTGTCAATATTTTGGATTTCCACCATAATTTTGCTTTTCATTTTTCATCTATTTCCATTTGATAATTATATAGTATCCATAATGAAATTTCTTTTACGTTATAATATCTTTTATTACGAATTTTGAAATTATGAATAAATTTTGTTTAAAATTTAGTAAAAAAAAGTTATTACTGTCTAATTTATTAATATTTTTTAATTACTTATATAAAATTAAAAAAAACAAATTTTATCTCTATTATAATATAATAAAATTAGAAAATATTGCAAATTCAAGATTTACATTAATTGTCATAAAAGAAGCGTTACTATTTTGGTTTTCTATCATAATTTTTCGGTTTAGTTTATATCTTTTTTCGCTTCATAATTCGATAACTTAGGTAATCAAATTTTATTTTAATTATAAAACCGGAAGTGATGTTTGTGAAATGGTTAAAAATGTGCGTTTAGTAATTGTCGTTGTATAATTGTTGTGGGAAGAATGAGCGTATTTAAGTTAATGTAAAATGGGTATTTAGATTTAGTTTATTGAAGATGTAATGATTAAGTGTGTTATCTGCAGGATGCGTTGTGTAATCTGTGTGGAAATCTGGTAGCCGTCGGGCTGCGTCCTTTGGAAAAGGAGCGTATAAAAATGTGTATTTTGTATATTTAACGGGGAGAGATCGTAAAAGGGGTAAAAAATTGTGTGTAATATGCAGTAAAAGTGGATATTGCCTGCCGATACCCCGCGGGCATTCGATTCTTGTAAATAGCAAACATATATATATATACAAGCAAACACCGCATTGGGGAAAAAAGTTGTGCTGCTGCATTGTAATCGCTTCCCCCCATTGGGAACATGATTTCTTTTTTTTTTTCATTCCCTTCACTTATTTTTTGTTGGTACATGCACACACACAGATACACAAACAGTGTATTTCCTGCGCTGTCCGTTGCAGGACCCCCAACATCGAAAATATCCTCCTGCAACGAACCCTCTCCCATTCAAAATGTAAACATTTATTGCCTTCCTCTTCTCCGAAGGAAGCTCTTAGTAGCAGGAAACGCACGCAATCCGAAACCGCATATGTTTATTCAATTGCTCGATGGTGGAGGATTGGAATGGGGATGAAGAGGTAGCAGCAGCAGCAGCAGCAGAAGAAGATGTTATTTACACATCGTGGGCCATTGCCGGATCTTTTCAACCCTCCTTAAACTCGCTGCCGCATGGGGTGGATCATTTTAATACACTACCTGCCAGCCGCTTCTGCCTGGGCTTTATTTGCAAATGGGAATTTACGCTAATGGCTCGCCCTTTTACCTGGATTACTACTAAAAACAGATCCACCTCTCTCTCTCTCTTCAAACATATCGCGCCGGTGCACATCCATTGTCAAGAGACCGTTCGAATTATGCAGAAGGTTACCACCATTCGCACACGCACGCAAACAAAACCCAAAAAATACACTGCGAGGGGTTGGACGGATGTATACAAACGTTTTAGGTATTCGAACAACAACAGTTGCCAAAAAAAATACGCAGTGTGACACCGATGCTTAACAATTTTATTACTTCTAAATGGGGAAGCCATTAGCATTACAATTCTTTCTTGCTCAACGTTAACTCCTTATTTATGTCTTCATCCGTCCCACCTTAAACCAACGCTTTGTTCCGGGTGCAGCTGATGTTCGAAACAAATCATATACAATAGTAAATCTATGATAATTTTATGATTATTTATTATAGTCACTGTAATAAAAAAAAAACGGTAAGAGATACAAATCTGGCAGTAAGCTAAAATTAAAGCCTGAACTTTTTAGTTTGATTTGAGTATTTACAGTACACGATTGTCGAGATATTTAATAAAACGTGATTTTCAAAGTCATTTTCATTTTTCTATTCATTTTACAAGAAAACGGAAATAGATACAAATCTAGCAGTAGGTTTCAATTAAAGCCTGGACATTTAAGTTTAGTTTGAGTATTTGAATTTGCATTTGCCATACGTGGTTGTCGAGATATTTAATAAAATGTAAACACTCGCTTTTTTGAACGTCACAACAAATAAATTCATATCTCTCTTAATTTTACAAGAAAACGGAAATAGATACAAATCAGGCAGTAGGTTTCAATTAAAGCCTGAACATTTAAGTTTAGTTTGAGTATTTGAATTTGCATTTGCCATACGTGGTTGTGGAGATATTTAATAAAATGTAAACACTCGCTTTTTTGAGCGTCACTACAAATAAATTCATATCTCTCTTAATTTTATAAGAAAACGGAAATAGATACAAATCAAGCAGTAGGTTTTAATTAAAGCCTAAACATTTAAGTTTAATTTGAGTATTGAATTTTACATATACTGTACGCACTTGTCGATTTATTTAATAAAACACGAAGACACTCACTTTTTCGAGTGTTACAAAAAGTTATTTTAAATTTCCTCTCATTTTAGAAGAAAACAGAAATAGATAAAAATCTGGCAGTAGGTTTCAATTAAAGCTTGAATATTTAAGTTTAATTTGAGTATTGAAACTTACTTTTGCCGTACGCGGTTGTCGAGATATTTAATAAAATGTGAAGACATTCACTTTTTCGAGCGTTACAACAAATAAATGCTTTTTTCTCTTCATTTTACAAGAAAACGGAAATAGATACATATCTGGCAGTAGGTTTCAATTAAAGCCTAAACATTTAAATTTAATTTAAGTATTGAAACTTATATTTTCCATACGCGGTTATCGAGATATTTAATAATATGTGAAGATATTCACTTTTTCGAGCGTTACAAAAAGTTATTTTCATTTTTCTCTCATTTTACAAAAAAATGGAAATAGATACAAATCAGGCAGTAGGTTTCAATTATAGCCTCAACATTTAAGTTTAATTTGAGTATTGAAACTTATATTTACCGTACGCGATTGTCGATATATTTAATAAAATGTAGAAACACTCACTTTTTCAAGCGTTATAAGAAGTAAATGCATTTTTATCTTCATTTCACAAGAAAACGGTAATAGATACAAATCTGGTTATAAGTTACAATTAAAGCCTGAACATTTAAGTTTAATTTGAGTATTGAATTTTACATATGCCGTACGCACTTGTCGATATATTTAATGAAATGTAAAGATACTCGCTTTTTGGAGAGTTACAAAAAGTTATTTTCATTTTTTTCTTTATATTATAAGAAAACGGAAATAGATACAAATCTGGCTGTAAGTTTCAATTAAAGTCTGAACTTTTAAATTTAATTTGAGTATTAAATCTTATATTTACCGTATTATCGAGATATTTAATAAAATGTAGAAACACTCACTTTTTCAAGCGTTACAAAAAGTAAATTCATTTTTATCTTCATTTCACAAGAAAACGGCAATAGATACAAATCTGGCTAGAGGTTACAATTAAAGCCTGAACATTTCAGTTTAATTTGAGTATTGAAACTTATATTTGCCATACGCGGTTGTCGAGATATTTAATAAAATGTAAAGAGAGTTACTTAAGGTTATTTACATTTTTCTCTTCATTTCACAATGAAACGGTAATATATACAAATCTGGTTATAGGCTCTAATTAAAGCCTTAATATTTAAGTTTAATTTAAGTGTACAAAGTTGTATTTGTCGTATGTAATTGTCGAAATATTTAATATAAAGTAAAGACACTCACTTTTACATTATTATTATTATTACAGGAAAATTGTAATAGATACAAATCTGGCAATAAGCCAATATTGAATGGTTATTGAGATATTCAAACGTGGATATTGAATATTTGGTTTCTAATGCAGTTGTTGGACAGGAGAAAGGATTAATCTGGTGGCGGCGGAGAGGAAAGTCTATTCCGGGCTGCTGTTTTCCTGGAAACTTATGTCCCCGTGTGCGTCTGGAGTGGCTAAACTTAGCTCGTATCGTACGGGGGGGGGGATTGCGAGGGAGTTCATGGACCAACCAATTTCCCTAAGTGCCCTAATAAACCTTAGTTGCGGATTAATATTGGAAGCCGGAACGACCCTACGCAGACTACAATTAACGCCGCTGCCACAGTCGCCCTTATACCGTCGCTCCTGCACACAAACACATATATGTATATAGTATGCATGCACACACCAATATACACAACGCCCAAGGAATTATTAATTTCGACCCACCCCAAACATAACAATTTACTTATCATTAATATTAGCGCTCCAAAGTGCAAAAGTTTGCCGTAGCAACAACAACAATAACAAGAGCTGAAAGGTATACTACAAGAACTTAATCTTTGAAAAAAAAAGCTGATTTGCTGGACTAATAATATTAATCGGTGAAAGTTTAAAAATGCAACAGTCCGTCGTGTACAAGCGTATAATTAATTTGCGTTCTCGACTTATTTTCTCTCTTCAATTTCGAAGCGTTATTCGAGAACCGGCAGACCGTGTCCGATTACGTGAAGAAGAAAGAAAAAAAAAACAAACAACCACTACGCCCACACGTCTTTTGTCTTTCTGCTTTTCTCTCTTGTTCATTTTTTGGTATGCTAATTGATTACAGGGAATCTCGCGTTACAGTTTTACTTTTATTTTTACATTTTGGTGGAGGGTGAGAAACTCGAGCTTCGATGGTTATCGTTCGGTGTATCAGTGACCGCAACACATATCATTTCTGGCAATAAAAACGAACGTTTTGAATGTTAATTAAACGCCATAACCGAAAATATATCTCGACAATTTGCATACTGCATAAATATGTAACAATAATTGCACGCAGCGCGTTTCCGGACTTTGTAATCATAGATATAATTTATTTTTTTTTGGTGTTGCATTTCACGCCTCCACGCTTATACTCTCACCCTTTTCAATACACTCGCTGTGTCTTTCCACGCTTGAGGGGTGAGAGAAGATTTAATTGATTAAATTACACGTGCCGTGGGCGACGAACGAACTTTTACAACAACCCAAAAAAATAAGTGGTAGAAAAGAGAAGAAGTAGAAGGTGGCGGGAATTAATAGCGCCACGTGGGCGCTTATCTTATTGAATAATACTGAACGTGTTTGGAATGTAAATATAATACATGTGGAAGACACCGATTGGAAAATCGAGTTATCTGAAAATATTGTTATTGGACGGCAATTTTCATTAACCCACGGTAAACATCGTTACGTTTTAATTTTCTTTTGAAGGTAAATTTAATTAAATTAATGTATATTTATGTTTTCCTTCAGGCGCAGCACTTCCACAATATTATTTTAATCTACAAACTATTCAATATGTTCCATTAATAATTTACTGCATACAAATTCAGTAATTTCATTTTTTTTTAAATAAATATGTAAACTAATGCTAAAAATTTAGATTTGCAATAAACTATTACAAATTAATTAATATTAAATAATTAATTGATTAGAAATATTAAATATTTAGCTACATTTGACATTACCGAAAAACGTCAAAAATATAAATAAAACAAATTTCACATGTCAAAAAAACTTTTGACAGTTCATTTCTTAGCTTATTTTATCCTTGATATTTGGTAAATTTAAACTTTTTTTTAATTCTTTGAGAAAATTATGTAAGTTTTAAGCAAATATATTTCTGATGTAATTTTAGTTTGAACATAGTAATTTAAGTATTGAAATTTTAAATGTCACTTTAATTGTTTCATTATAAATCGAACATCTGTCGTCAAAAGCAATTCTTCTGTTTTCAATTTAGAGTCCATTCATCATCAAAGGGTTGTCGTTTTTTTGTTGTTGCTGAAAATCTCGCGTGAGCTCATTTATAAAACATTGATGACGATTACGATGATGATGATGATGTACGTACGAACGTACACATATGTGTGTAAAGAATGAATTTTAGGCAGCTGTCGCGTGTATGTGCGCTCTCGCTCTCCCCCCTTGGCTGCCTGCCGCAGTCATTACAATTTAAGCCCCCAAAAACGACGGGGGGGCAAACTCGTTCATCTCAATGCCTGCCCCCAATGTCCACCCTCACTCACTCACTCTCTCTCCTTTTTTTTTGTACATCCGCGCACGTTTTAATTTCTCCCCGTGATTTATCGCACATTTGCACAACTCGCAAAAGCTTAATTGCGATTACTGAACTAAAAGCACCGCACCTCACCCCATCGCCAGACAAATAAAATTCAAGAACAATTAAAACCTAAATTTAGAACGATTTTTTTATTTAATTTTTCAGTAATTCAATCACTACAGTCATTGCAATTATGAAACCGAAACAAGCAGAAATAGATAAATGAAATAAATATAAATTTAAGAAGTTTTATACTTTTTTAAAAATAAATTTTAAAATTAAAAAATTAAAGCTTTATAATAATTTTAGTTCTAAAAGTTTTTCATTTTGTCCAAAATTATTTCTGAAATTTATTTCTCTTTTTTTAAGTTTAGAACTTTTTTATTAAACAAGTTCTAAACTTAAAAAAAGAAAAATAAATTTCATAATTTTTTAATTATTTTGCTCAATTTTATTTAAAAAACATAAATAATAAGGGATTTAGTTTTCCAAAAAGTCAATAAATAAAAATCCACTGAAAATAACAGATTTTCTCTAAAAACAACAACTTGAAATCAAAATCTGAAAGTGTTTGTAAACATAGATATGAAATTTAATTTCCATGAAAAGGCCAATCATTTAATGTACTAAAAATAATAAATTTTCTAAGAAATGGAATATATGAATTTATTTGATTTAAAAAGTGCAATAAAAGTTAACTAAAAATGTTTCGGAAAGAAAAACCTATAAAAATAAGAAAAGTAATGGACAATTTATTGATTCGAATGTTGAAATATTCACCCCCCCTTAAAAAAATAATAAAATAAAAATTATTCGAAATACCCCCCAAATCGAATTATAATCTTGTTAGAGTCGCTCTTGTTTTACGAACGCATCCATACTTTCTATCGGGTTATTATTTTTTTTTTATATAGATATAGATATATAAGGCCACTTTTACTGGGCAGAGAAATTTTTATGTTGTGACCGTTGAGCGGTTTTTATGCGCGTCCGGCCATTAAAAAGTGTATTTTTTAACGAGTGGCGACTTTACGATGGTCTTTTATTTATTTATTTGTTTATTTTCAAAGGAGTCGCGCTTCGCTTTTTTCCCCGATTTTATTTTTCAAATAATATCAATTTCAGATCATGTTGAAATTTTCGCTTAGTCGGCAATTCTCTCTCACCCCCAACTAATTAATTTTGATTCAAGGGATTAATTAAGTTCACGCAGTAAACGCAGCATACATCTCGGAGATTTATATATCCGGGATGTTCGAGTGATAAAGCAATTCCAATTTCTTGCTTCAGAGCGGAATTTATCGATAGTTTCAATTTGGAACATTTGCAAATTTCTTTTCATCATAAATTATGTTTGAAAAATTTACGAAATTTTCATTTCATCAATAAATATTTAAAAAGTGGATCAATTTATGCAAGGAAATCGAATTTAAATTTAATATTGTTGTTATTTCGTAATTATCGCTTTACGTCTCTATATTTACATATTAGTGTGAACTTTACACTTTGCATACAATTTGCGGTTTTCGAACTGTATTTTCCAATTCAGTCATTACAGTTTAATTTCCTTTTTTTTGTAATTATCCTTTCCTTTTCCGAATACGGTTTACATTTCCATTCGCACTTACTCATATTTTTAATGACTGTAGAAGACAAAATTTATTTAAAAAAAAAACTAATATTGATTACTAATTAGTTGCGTTTTAAAAGTAGCTTTGATTCGGATGTTATAGAATTGTTGGAGGCTTCATCTTCTCAACTCTTCGTATTATTACAACATTTTTTTTCTCGTTGTGCCGTGCCGCCTGTTGTGTTGTGTTCAGTCGAAGGGGTGGCTTTTGTGTGCCAATCAAAAAGCATAATTAGATCCTTGAAGGAATCGGACGTGCGTCCGTTTTATTATCCCCAACGCTCCAGGGGGATGGAGGCGGCGGATGGAGCCATCTCTGTATTTCGTCTCTAAACCTGCCAACCCCCCCGAAATACAACCGCCCCCACATAATGCTATCATAATTGATATCTTTCGTGCATGGCAACGGTCACCACCTGCCCGCCGCCGCCGCCGCCGCCGCCGCCCCCGATGTCCACTTCAAAGCAACATCGCTACAATGGAAAGAGTGGGAGGTGAACGAGTAGGGGATTGACGTCGCAGTCGCCGCCGCTCCGGGAGGTCCTGCGATATCAATTTTCATGGCTTTTCGCAGAGAAAACTTCAAACGTACGCGACGCTAGAGAGACGTGATTAAATTCGAAGCCGGGGAGATTTTTTAATAGTCGCAGAACACCTTTTGCTCGCGAAAAGCGTCATAAAACAGGACGCGGATTGCACGAAAGGCAAACAAACGAAACGGAAAAGAGAGAGAGGGAGAGTGGAAAAATAACAGCAAGAAGCGAATCTGTTTACGAGCCCTGTTTGCGCGTTCCTCTATCGCCCAGACCCAGAAGACTTTTAAAGCAAAACGGAATTACCCATTATTTTTCTACTTTATAGTGTATATAGTTTGCGCAAAGACTTATTGGCCAGGAGGCTTATAAAAACAGCCGTCGTAAAGTAGCTGGCGATAACGTTGGAAGTGGATCTCCTTCTTTCATGCCTTCCACCTCTTCGTTTATTTTTTGTTAGTTTTTTTTTTACTCTTCCTATATGTTATGTATTTATATGTTATTTTTCAATTTACTGCCAAAAAGCTATAAAGTATGCTAATAATCGTTCGCATCGCCAATCGGTTTAAAAGGCGACTTAAATCCACCCCTGACGACAGAGCATCCTCCTTCACTAAAAAATAATAAATAGAAAAAGCGGTTTATCCACACAAACTAATTATTTAAAATGAAAGAAGAATCAAGCTGTAAGTCTCGACGTGCCAAAAACGCAATTTATAAAATATATATAACAGGAAACCCTTCGCTTTATATATATATTTTTTTTTAAATTAACTTACTTTAATAAACCCGTTCGTTAAATTTATTTTTAACGAAACTCATTTTTAATGAAACGCTCATGAACTTGCACTTCGTTCTCGCCTCTCCGCTTTTTCATTTGTTTTTCTTCTGTTCTGTTCAATTGTTTTTACTTTCGAGCAGACTTTCCTAATTACGGACTTTTCCTCTCGTTTTGCATTCAACTGAAATACTAAACGAAAGATACATTTATTTTTAAATATAGTTTTCAGAAAATTGAAAAATAATATTTTTTAATAAATTAAAATAAATAATTATAAATTTATAATTAAATTAACGTAGGCTTTGCTTTATAACAAATGTCTGTTAAGTTGCATAAATAAACAACAATTTTCGCAAAACGCAACAATAATTTAACGCTATTAATATTACATAAATTATTTAATTTAATGAATCAAATTAATTATTATTATAATTAATGTATATTAATCAATCTATAAATATACATTAACTATTACTTTCACGTGAAACGTTCATGTTATGCAAGTCGCGCGTCGAGTTGGTTGCATAACTCATCCATGAAATGTATTTGGAAAATGAAAAAAAAATTACATTTAAAAATTAAAATAATACGATGATTTATAATATTTAGTTTAATTTTTTCGTGATTCAATATTTCATTTACCTTAATGGAATGCCTTTCGAACGTTTCCAAAGGTTACAACATCCTTTTGCAAAATGTTTACTACGTAATAATAGAGTTGGTATGAAATTCCTGGATCCTCCACTTTTTTGCATCAAATTCTCCTCCCTTTTCAATAATCCCCAATAGAATGTAATATAGAAATCGCTCCAGTATTCATTTTTTTCCTCCTTCATCCATCCGTCCTCTCATTCCAACTTTTTCTTCTTATTTTTTGTTCACTCCACATAATATCTTCCACGAGGACCGAGCAGATTCCAGCTGCTTATTGACGCGAGTGCCCAATTGCGATAATCCGCGGCGCCTTCTCGTATATTCCTCATCAACGCAAAAAGGATTTTTTCTCTCTCGCATCCATTGTTCGACTACATCAAAATTTTTTTTTTTGGTATCATCATCCTTCCCAATATTAACTTCCGCTCGGTGTCAAAGGACGTCAACCCCCCTAAACTTTTGTGTTTTTCTTCCTGTATTGAATGTATCCCGGATTAATATCTCATAATTGACTAGCAAACACAAAGGTCAAAGGGCCTCCGTTTTTTGCCCCATTATTATTTATTATTTTTTTACTCCCCCGCGCTCTCAGCGCACATTTTTTAATTAAAGCAAATACAATACCGCTCAGGAAGTGCACACAAAAAATATATAATAATAGAAAATTCTTTGAATCATCTTTATATTTATTGACGAACTCGAAAACTTTTCTCAACAATGCGCACTCTCGAAACATCCGGGTTTCCGGTAAGCGCAGGAAACGGAAGTGGCGAAAAACTTCTCCCGTATTTAAATAATTGAGTTTTCTATAAGGATTCGCTCCCGCTCCCACTCACTCTCTCCAACTATTTTTATTTTGTGCATTACTCAAGAGCTGGCTGGCTTTTAATTGATAAGTTGTGTGAGAGCCCGTTGAGAAGTTCTTCTTTTGTTCGCGGTGATGAATATTTAATTGAATTTTGATTTATTTTCGGAGCTCTTTCAATGCGAAACCGCGTTTTGGCTTACTTTAAGATAAGAGCCCTTTGGGATCTGTGAAACGGAAAGCGTACTATATTGGTACTTCATTAAAACTAACACAATTTTCTCTGTTCAGCAACATTCTAAAATCTATAATTCACAAATCTCTATTATTAATTATCATTCAGTTTCTAATATTACATAAGTTAATTTTCAAATTTAATCAATTTCAACTTCAGTTTTGACAATTTATCTGTCATTCATGTAAACAATATTTTCGTAATTTCTATTAAGAACAATTCAAAATAAATATTTAATAACTTCACAATATGAGTTTAAAATATTTAGTTCTTTTATTAAAATAAATTAAAATATCAATTTAGAAATTGAATAAATAAAACTGTCAGATTTGACAATTTATCTGTCATTGATATAAGCAAATAATTTATATTATTATTTCCTTTTCAACTACGTTTTGGAAACACTGGTGTATTTAATGGTAATAAAAGACAATTATTAGTGATTAATATTTGGCTTATAATTAAATTATATAATATTATTGTTTATTTCTACAACAAACTTATAACATGCCTCCATGCATCATCGGTTGCATAAAGTTAAATTATTATTATTAAGATAATAAATAAATAACAAAACTAGTTTATAACAAGATGAAATTTAATAAGATGTAAATTTAAAGTTGAAATTTAAAAAAGAAAATGAAGATAATTTTACAAGAATAGAATGAACGTAAATGGTTATCGAAAATCCTGCTGCTCGATGCGATAAAGTCTGACTGGTTAATAAACAATTGCTTAATGAGCCTAGTAATCTGCAGCTTTTATTCCCGTTCCTCGTATCAACAGAATTAATTTATTATGGATATTATGCACATTTCTATGGCATCGTCGCAAATAATTTATTTTTCCTCTCCGTTATTCCAGTTTTATATTTTGCTTTACTCCTCTTCTGCGACGCGAATTAACAGTTCCCATTCGAAAACACATTAATCAACATCTCATTATGTCATACTTATGTTTATTTTGAAACAATTGAAGAAAAAAATAATTTGTCTTGTTGCTATGGTTATTTAATTTTTTGTCAGTATTATATAATTGTTTGAAAACATGTTTGCTTTAATTTTTTTAGCTATATTTAATTAATTATTTTTTGCATGCTTCGTCCAAATTATTTATTCCGCGCACACCCTTTCGTGTATATATATACAGAATAAATAAATCTGGGAATTAAATTCGGTGAATTCTGGGGGCTAATTGTTTCGTTTAATGAAGTCATTCATTAAACTTTACGAAATAAATCATTCGCCCGGCTTTCGCATCCTAAAAATATAGCCGATACATGAAAATAAAGGAAATTCAACATCAACAACGGTGAAAAACAAAAGCAAAACAAGAAACAAAGCAAAAACGACGTGGAAAATATGGCGGAAAAAGTGCAAACAAAACGGGATAAAAAATCCGGGTCCGGTCACTTTTCGTGATTAAACTTTGGGGGGTTGGTTGGAGGTGGATTGGGGGGTTTGCGGACCGGACGGACCGAGCGACGGCCAAAAAGGCAATACACGCAAACGAAAACAAAAACAAACAAACAAAAAAAGCACCCTCTTCAACGCAAAACCAAACTTTTTTATTTTTCATTTTCATAATTTGGAAATCACGAAATAAATATGTAATAACATACAGCAATTACGAACTAATTAAATTATTTTCCAATTAATTAATTTTGTTTCCTGTTCTAAAATAATTATCAATTATTAAAATATGCTAAATCTGGAGCGTTTTGTGAATGCAGCAACGTAACAATTGGCTTAGAAGTGTTTAGATAAACAACAGTTGTTTTTGCCTTATGCAAGTTTATATAATCGTTACAAAATATATATGTAAGTATATATATATATAGATATAAGTTAGAGTGCATGCGAGTCGACAAGACATTGAAAAGTGCAACGAACTCTCGGTGCGGATTTCGTAATCTAAGCAAAGGCAATTCGCGCGGTTTAGTTTCGTGCATTTTTGCGCGCACTGCCAATACCAATACTAATACCAATTGCGATACCTTTGCAGGAATGCACGAATGTTTTAATTATTCCTATTTGCAATAAAAATTGGAATTTCAGCTGCACATTTTTTCTTCTGCCGTCGCCGCCGCCGCCGCCGCATTATACAAATCGCCCGTTCGGACTTTCACTCAACGCGCAAATGTTTATGGCACGAATTATTCACAATGAATATATAATACGTGAACTGTACCCACTTTATGATTATTGTTGTTAAATTAACGGCGAGAAATATGCGCATAGCATTATTGAGCATAAGTAACGAAAAAAATAAATAAAAATTGTGAACAATAAAATAACAGCGAGAATTATGTAACGTTTTCTTTCAATTTTTGCGTAAACAAAGAGCTCTAGATCTCTATCCGACGATTACACATCACAAAAAAAAATCCAACAACTAATAATAATCATGATAAACAATCGGCATTCTGTTCTGTCGACTCAAATCTTAAGTGGTTTAAATTGGCTATAAAATTAACTTCAATTATGACCTTCGCGCTAAAAGACGCTAAATTCTGCATTTGCATTACGCAATTATACGACTACATCTTTCAGCTTTTTTATCTTAATTTTTCAGTAAATACAAAAAATAAATAACAAATATTTAAAAAAAATATTAAATAAATAAAAATTGAACCTTGACTTTAAAAGACGTAAAATTATAAATTTCTTTATTCTCTCTCCCTTTCGTTTTATATTATTTTTTTTCTGCTTTCGCTGCGCTTCTTTCCACTCTTCATTGTTTCCGCCGCGAATTTTATTAAAATTACGAGAGAATGTCGTAGTAATCAGGAAGGATTAGGGCTGGGACTTCCATCTAAAATTGGTTTTCAATTGGGGAAGAAGAACAAAAAAAAAAGAGAGAGCGATCGCTCAATCTTAATTACGACGCCTGCTTGCGCGGAAATCTTCACCGTTCGCATTGCACGGAGAAGTGGAAAGCCCTTTGTTCGCGTTTAGCGCGCGCGAAAATTAAAAATCCAATCTGTTTTAATTTATATTAGAGAGGGAAAAAAAGAAGGAGAAAATCTACCTAAAATAGAAAGAGAAGGCGATATAAAAAGGGAAAAGAGAGAGTAATAATCGTTCGGGCGAGAGATAATAAAGTGGAAACGGAAAGAATGATTGCGTGCCCTTTAAATTACCGGAGGTTGAAACGCGAATTAATAATATAAGGGAGGAAAATAGAGGATGACCGAAGAAGCGATCCATTATAAGCACACCCGGCCAAAGACAAAAATTAATTACCCTCCGGTTGTTATTATGCGATTTTCGAAATGGCCCTTTTTACGGCGCGGCGATTAATTTCGAAAATGGCCGTCGTTTGTTTAGTGTGCGTCGCGTTGCGTTTCTCTTCTGTCTTTTTTTTTTGTTTCTCTCTACATGTGCGTTTCGTTTATGTCTTTTTTTATATAGTAGTGTTGCATAGGGGGGAGGGGGAGGGTTGATATAACGAAGGGTTAGTTGAGGACCAATCGCGGAGTCCGTTCGAAAAAGGGTTGAGCGTCCGGCTCAAAAATGCGTTATTTCAGGTTGAACAAAAAAAAAATGTGATACGAAAGGGTGCAGCAGTATCGGATCGTATTGTCATTAAAATCCGAACCAATTTGGTTTTATTTAGATGCGCAACGTAATTATCGTGGACATCTAATTTTCATCCGAAATGGATTGGTCGTAAAACATCATTTATTTTGCGAAAGTTTAACTCATAAATATTTACGATTATTTCCACACATTTCCATTTCAATGATATTTTATAGGGTCAACTACATTTCCCAGAAACCTTATTAATCAAATTTGTTAGATTATTGCATAATTCAATCTATTTTTTTTTAAATTTCTATACAACAGAAAAACAGCGATTTAGTTGCAATAATGACAATTCATTACATTCTCAACTATAATTAGATTACTGTTAATAAAAACAACTATGATTCATTGTTTAATCACACGACATTTCCAATAAGAAACATATAGTAAATCAGCATTCCATTCCACTTCATTACTTATTACACTCATTTTTCTTTAATATAAATATAGATTAATAACGCAAGCATTCATTTGCGTTCCAAAGCGAAACGTGCTCAGAATTGAAAAAAAAAATCAATTAATCTAAATTTTGTTAATGAAATCTTGAATCCTGCGGTTAATAAATCAGAGTGCGGTCGTAAATAGGAATAGGCGATAAATTAAATAATAACAAGTCAATTCGTTCTGCAGACGCTATTAGTATTGATTGTAGATTATCTGTTGCTCGCTTCCATCGCTAATCTTATTCCGAGAAGCGATAATCCATCGGAAAAGGGAAACAAACACGTTTGTTCAATCAACAAACAATGTTAGCAAACAATAAAATGCTTGTTCAAAATTAATAGCAAACTTAATTAATAGACATTGTTTAATTAATTAATTTCTACTACTTTTCATTCATTCAAAATTAATATCATTTAAATTATTTATTGTCCTTTTTTAAATTTAAAATCTTTTGAAACAAATTAAGTTTTAAAAAAGATGAATGGGGAAGATGTAAAATTTAATTATTTTTTGATTATGCAACGTCGGTTTCGATTCTTCAGCTACGCTTTAAGTATTGCAGTTGTGAAGCAAAGAGTTGTAATTAGAAGCGGCGAAAATAACATGTGATTATGATAAGTAACGTGCAACCGTTGCGAAACCCAATTGCAGGTCATCAAATCGACTTTCCAATTCGTCTCATTATTTAGAATATTTTCAATTATAATTATTTCCATTTCAAAAATTATGTAAAATATTTATTTGTTTACATTTCATTAGGTTAGATTTGGTTATATTAGTTTACGTCTGGTTGTATTTTTGTGGTAACTTTGGTTACTTTTTATTATATTAAGTTTCTTTTGATTTATCATTGAATTAATCTGGTTATTTTAATTTAAAATTCACTTCAGTTGGTTACAATTTGTTGACATTAGGTTATATAAGCTTATGTCATGTAAGGTTAAATGTGGAATTGAAAGTATGAAATTAATCAAGAATTAAAATCTGAGAAATATAATTCCACTTGCAATTAAGACTTCAAACGACAATTCCTTTTAAATAATTCCATTAAGATAATTACAATATGTGAAGTTGGTAAACTAAAATCCTAGAACTAATTTACTGCATCTTCAAAGGTAATAATGGCGCACAAAGATGAATGAAGACTAGTTTTCGTTTATATCCATTAGAAATTGTTTCTTCAATAGAAATTAAGAAATTTATATTTTAAACCATCGAGATTTAACGAACGCTGTCATAATTTCTACGTCGCATTAAAGAAAGAACCAGAACGTATCAAATTGCTGCCACCCCTCTTTGTATTTATTCTCCACCCAGTTTTCATTCATCTTGAATTCTATGCCTCGAGTCCTTGGCTTCTCCAAAATGCACGTGTCTCGGAGATTCTTTAATTTATTAAATCCGTCCTTTGTGTACGCTTTTTTCTTCTTCTTCGCTTTCATTCATTCATTCATTTACCTTTCTTTTTTCTCGTCGCATAACCCTTATGTATTCTATTTTTTTTTTCTTTTCTGTGTGTTATTATTAGTTGTGATAATATTTGAGGGCGTTGATGAAGGGATGAATATTTAGCTACTTTTTTTCGGGGTGAAAGAAAGAAGGAAGACTGAAAAGCGTTTGCATTGATTATTTATGAGTGTGGGTGACACGGGAACAAAAAAAAATTAATATCTCGACGCTCATGAATTCTTGATTACCGCCTCCCACGATATTGCGCTTATCATTTTATCGGTACTTCTTTTTTTTTTGTGGTGATGGTTGTTTCTCATTTCTTTTTTTTTGTTGATTTGCTAGGGCTAAAAGTATTGATGTCCCCCATTGATTCCGGGGGATTCCAATTAATCTGCAATTTGTTCGGACCCTCGCGCGCGCTTCGCCCATTTCCAACCCCTCTGGGAGTGTTCCAACTAACCGCCTACTGCCCTACTTTTTCGCATCCCCCTTTCACTTGCAACCCTTTCCTTACTGCACTACTACTATGTTTCTCTCTTTCTTTCACCCTCCGCGCAAATGGGGAGTGCACAAATCCCTCCCCAAATCCATGGTAACCAACAAACAACAGGCAAATAAACAAATGTCCTCACGTCAAAATTTTGACGTACGACGGGATAAATCAATTGATACCAGCCTGCTTCGCATATTTATTTCTCTACACACACACACACACTTTTTTTTTTATCTTCGCGACGCCCATTTCTCATGCACCCTCTTCTATCCGGCGCTAAATAAAACCTCGCTTTATCGCCGCATCCATCATATTTTTCCCTAGAAGTAAACGCGACATTATTACCAGTATTCCTACATCCCCCCGAAATTACGCAACATATACGTGATTTATACGCGCGAAACAATTTAAATTAAAGAGATAAACCTACGACGCGATCACGAAAATATAAATCCTCCTTCCTTCCACCCAAAACATTTATTTACATAATCTCGGCGATCGATCATCGCCCGGAAAAGGTTCATTGTTCCACTAAAACCATAACATCTTCATCTACAAATTTCAGCAGTTAAACCAGTTTTATTTATTTTCATTTATTTCTCAAATTAATTATATATTTTAAAAATTTTCTTATTTCATCTACGAAATTGGACAACGTTAAACAAGTTTTATTTACGTTTCTTAATAGTCTCTTTTATTTACTTTCAGCCGAATTGCATAATCGGTCCTTTGTTTTTCTTTTTGGCTGCGCGTGCAAGGTTTTCGGGATCTTCTCGTTTATTTATTTATTTTTTCGTTTATTCAAAACGCAAAATTAAATTCCTTTTAGAAAGTGTTGCGTCTCGTCTTTTTTACTCGCTCGTAAAGTAAACTTATCTTCAAAAATACAACTTTTCTTTTTTATTTATTATTTACTTGCTGGACGTAATCTTCCGTCGTTGATGCTGCAAGATTTTAAAGCAACACGTGATGATGATGATATTATGAAATGTGTATTTCGTTTATATTTTTCTTTAAGATCTCTTAATATTCTTATTAATATTTTTCCAACAGATAAATCATTAAATAAATAAAAATAATGGTATGATTAATATGAATATTTATTTACGTGACTGTCGGAGACGAGGAAACCGCGTCCAATATCAAATTACCAGGAAATGTTGTAACATGAATTTCAAGGAAATTTCTTTTAAAATTATTTTTTATAGAGCGGAAACAGTCCACATTTGGACCGCAAATTGCTTTTGCGAAAAGAGAAAAACACAGTTAACATAAACAAGACTAAGTTAATTTAGCTTAAAACATGTGTAGATTCGAGGAATAAATAGTAATTAAAAGAAATATGATGATGATTATGAAATAGATTCCATAACATATGTTTATTAGATTAAGATAATTTAAAGTTACGAAAGTTTTTATACATTTTATTATTGGAAATTTAATAGTAACGCTTCTTTTATGACACTTTTATTTAAACAATGTTAATATTTGATTAATTTTCTTGGGAAAACGATTAATTTTGGTACAAAGTTCATGGACTAGGAAGTAATTAAAATATAACTGTATAATTTGCTTGTATAAAATATATGGATAAATAAAAGGGTTGTAATATTAATTACTGCGATTTGTGTTTGCTTGATGATGCGAGGGCAAATTAAAAAGCGCGCCTGGAAATGGTCCTCGAGTGGTTTCCTAAGTGAGGCCGAAGGGAAATGAAATGATTATTTTAAATAAATCGCGTGCGAACACTCTCTTTTTCTGTGTGCGAGTCGTCGCATTTCAAGTTCAAGCGCTCTGGGGAACTGGCGGCGGCGGCGTCGGCGTCTGCAGCGTCGCCGTCAAAACTTTCATGCGAAAACGAAAAGCGTAATTATTAAACCCGTTCCCTTCAAAATTCATTTCATTCGTTTCGCATTTCTCTTTCCTTTATTTATTCATTCATTCATTCCTTCGTTTTCCCGATATTTCCCCAATATAACCTTTTTGCTCATTTCATTATTATTTTTTTTCACTGCGAACGCAAATGTCACCCAGATCGAAAATGTCAATTCGCTATTTTTATCGGCGGATGCAGCGCCGATTGGCATTTCGAATAATTAGCGAATGAATTCGCAATGAATGAGAGAACCTAAGCGTCGCGACGCCGCAAAATTGAATTTCCAGATAAATTTGTCGAGAGTTTTCCCACAAGAAAGACAACGATAAGTAAGATGATTAGGATTTAATCTTCCAGAAGCATTTCCACAAATATAAAATTTTAACCAAAAATTATACAAGTTTTTATTAAATTACTATTATTAGTTTCTTAAATAATTTAATTAGTTTTCAAAGAAATTTAATAAAATGTTAAGATTTTTAATTATTAAACTCTTATATGTTTTCATCTTTAATATTTTTTAATCTTAGAAATGAAAAAAATGTGTTATTATTGTTTTCTAAAAATTTTCTAATTTTGGATGCGAATTCAAAAAAATGTCCAAGTTCTACTTTAGGGAATTTTAATAATATAAAAATACACAGAATCTCAATAAAATTAAAAATTTATACATAATATTCACTACATATCCAACTTTTATTTATACAATTATTATTAATTATCTATAAAATTTAATTAAATGTAAATGTATAACTTTCCAAGATTTTTAAAAATTGATTATGTTATTTTTTTTAATGCAATAAATTTATTACTGTTTAAGATTTCTCAATTATGAATTTATGCGCATTTCAATAAATAATATGCAAAGAAAGTCTTTATTTAAATTAATAATATGAGTGGATCGATTTATTTTTGTTTGTGTCTTGTGTTTATTGCGTTCTTCGCTTCGAGTATCGACTGACAACCGCAACATGAAAATGTTATTAATATTCCTTACTACGAAGTGGACGTCTTTGTCGGGACGAAAATTCTATCGAGTGTCAACCGCACAAATCAGCGGGTTCTTCTTAACTTTCGACAAAGAAACTATCGATATTTTATCTGCGTTTTCTTTTCATCTTTCCATCGCTTCTCGAAACGCACCTCGTCCCACAAAACTTAAGTAAACACTAACGTTTATGGGGTTTCGCGGATCGAGTGTTTGTAATGTATACAATTTTCATATTTACGATGTCTTCGGATAACTTCTCCTTTTTTTTATTCAATCTCCTCAATGGTCGTCGACAACAAACAACAATACTTTCCAATCGAACATTTACTTCTTTTTTTTTTAACACGATTTCCACCTTAACACATTCTTTTTTTTATATATTTATTACATTTTACGAACGATTCCAGATTTTTTTTAATATAATTACAAAAACCAATTTCATTTTTCAATAATTTAAATGTAAAATATTGTAAAATAATACCAAAAAACTAAAATTAATATAAATTTTTATTCAATATTTGAAATGTCCTTATATGTATTCCAATTATCGGGTTTATTGCGCGAGAATGTAGACTAATTTCCACTTGAATCTTTATTTTTTTATTTATCGTCATTTACATCTGTTTAGTAATCGTTTATTTATTGAAATTTCTGCGGATTCCAATTAGCTGCAATCAATTCCTCGCGTTCTTTGCCAACGGGATTTATACGTGCCTCGATTTACACATCCGATTTGCGCAACGCTCATTAAATATATGCACTTAATCTAAATACTTTCCATTCAATTCCTTCATTCATCATAAACTACAATTTTTAAATCCACATTTTAATTTTGCGTTTGTATTTAGATACAAATAAACAGAAATATAAAAAATTGCAAGATTTGTCTTTGATGAGAGTAATTGAAATTCGTTAATTATTTCATTTTCAAGAGTGCGATTGAATTTTGTTTTATTTTTGTTTTGAATGCACCAGCGCCACCGGAAGTGGCGTAATTTGCCCAGATGCGAATCTACCTTCAGAACTAACTAAGCCAATTCCATTATTTATCTGCAGCATCAATTAATTTTAACAATGCACCGGAATTTCGGCAACAACAAAAAAAAAACACGTAATTGCTGGGGAATTAACGTTGGAAAAAATTAAAACACGAAATAATGGAAAAGGGAGACTTATTAAATTCGAAGAAACAAAAGGGGGTTCGTGTGCGCCAATTAAATTAATTGCGGTAAGATTTGGAGAAAGATTTTTGGCTGGTTTTTAATCCGTTAATGATGGACGATTTTTGGGCGATTTCGCCCTTCTAATACATGCGATAAAATATGGGGTGGAAACGTATTATTTCGTCTTTCATTCTTTGCGAAAAATGCGAGGGGCTCTAATTTGATTGACATTGCCGAACGCTTGGTGGAAGTGTTATTATGATTTTTGTGTTTTCCTCTCGTTTTATCTGCTTAATGCCGACGGGGTGAGAGCTTTTCGACCACCCTCGCAACCTCATCTCCTAAACTCACCCATAGCATCCAGCATCCTCATCTCTCCGGCATCAAACAACACATTTGCGGAATTGAAAAAGTTTGTCTCTCTCGTTTTTTTTTTCTCTCGCAGTTGATCATCTCGGACATTATTACAAAAAAATGTGTATATGTGTACACACTCACTGGCTATTGAATGGATGGGGTAAAAAGGGTTTTGCCAAATGCGAGAGATACGGGATGAAAAATAAAAATATATGAAAAAAGGTGATGCGAAATCGGAATAAAAGTAACAACGCGTACGGTCATTTTATGATGCGAATAAAGGCGATGATGACGACCAAATCCCCCCAATAATCTACAAAAATAATAATACTATACAAATTTCGTGTGGAAGAAATTTTTGTTATTTTGCGCGCATTTTATCAAATAAAATCATAATTTTATTTTGAGTGGAATTTCAAACATCACTTAAAATATCGCATGTTTTTCGCACTTTTGCAAATTCATTCGTTTTTAATAGGATTTTAGTGGATAAATATTATTTGAACGAACGAAACCTGTTACTTATTTTTGGACGGTCCGAAATTTCGCAAACATGTGTCAATTGCAAATACAGAGAAAAAAAGTAACTGTAAATTATGGAAACGTTTAATTGATTATGTAATTATGATTATGTAATTAAGTGTACAAAAAGCAATGTTGTCGATATCTTAATGAATATTGATGATATAATTTATATTAAATATTCAAATTAAAGGAAATTAGGATATTAATTTTTGCTGTAACTTTTAATGAAATTTGTAAAATTAACAAAATAAAGAATTTTATAAAATGCAACAGTTATGTGAAGATTATGGCAAGGTTGTGCAAATGTGGGACAACAAGAGATGTGCACATAGAGTTTGGGTATTATTATTTCGGTGATTCGTGGGCAAAGCTATGCATAATATTGTTATGCGACGAGAAAAGCAAGTTCAAATCCAAACGAAACAGATTCACGTTCTCGGTTACCGTTGTTCGTTTCACTCTATTTTTTTGCTCTCTCATTCTTGTTTATTTTATTTATTTTTTATTTTTTTCGGCTTTCTGCAGCAGCACACACAAACACAAATTTCACTTGCAATTTCTGCGGCTGCGGTTCGCGATTAATTCAGGGTCACTTCGCCTCGCATGTGGGTATAGTGTTTGAGTGTTTGTGGATGGGGCCACTGCCAAAAATAGTCAAGGCCAAGGACACATCGTACAAGCGAAACTGGCCTGCCTGGTCCGACAGAACAGCAGGATTTTCAAATATTCTTTTAGCAAAAGTAGAAACACACAGTTTTTTCGCTTTCACTTAATTAATTATTATTATTTGTGATTTTAGATTAAATAATAGTAATTCGACGTTTTTAATTTTGGAATTTTTGAGAAGAGATCTCGTAAGAAGTTGTTGCGTAGGGCGAAGGTGAGATTTGAAAAGGGATTTGCGTGCTCGTGTTTGACCTACTTCTGGAAGGATCCACCGGAAACGCTCGTGTATACATGAATACGTACACATAATGTTGTGGAGGGCACAAAGAGATGTCCTTGGCTCGCGCAGTGGGGCTGTCGACGACTCCTCAGGAGCGGCACCGCAGGCGGCTCCTAGAGATCCGAGCCCTCTCTTTCTCCACCATCCACAACCCCTTTTCCGATCCATTCTCTTTCGCTCCAATTCCCATTCAATCTCGCGCCACTTGTCCATTTGTTCACGAAATCCCATTCAAAGGGCTATTTAGAGGAAGGAACGAAACAATAATCGACCGGCATTTAAAAAATACGTAATGTAAAGTAACCAGAGGAGCGAGAAACACCAGGTGCACGTGAGCCGCGGAAAGCGTTAAAGAAAACGTGCGTTTCGTCGCCAAAATATTGTTTCCAATTTCAATTTTTCATTAATGCATCCATTGTTCTTTGGGAACCTCCAACGGTCGCCTTTCCGAGAGTCATAAAACGCCGAAACCACTTTGTGCATAAACACACTCCTCGACCGTCGTCATCATCATCGTTGTTATTATTATTATTTCTTTTCCTTTGACTTCGGACGGATGGACGAAAGGAGCTGAAGGAAAACAAGAACATTTTATGATCCCGCTTCTCGAGCAATTCGACACGAGATTCTCGACTCACAATGGGTTCCATTCTCCTATTAATATACATTTTTCACGCACTACATTTATGTTCATATTTCTTTTATTGTATTTATTTCCTTTCGGCTGGTTTACGGTCACGTTGCGCGTCCTTTTACATTAGTCTCGACTACACATACATACATATATATACCGAAACAGCAGCCATCAAACAGAACGGGCAGGATGTGACAAAACGGAACGAGATTTACACGTGAGGCGAAAAAGATCGTTTTTGAAAAATATAAAAATAAATGAAAAACAATTTTTCACGCCGCCTCCTCGTGTTCTTTATGTCCCGTTATGGGATTATTTACGTCCGTCGATCGGCAAATGGAGACATAAAGCATCCCCCAACAAAAACCAATTGATTTCTGCACGAAATACACGACCGCAACCACCATACAATTTCTTTCTTGCAAATTCCAAATCAAATAGTTATTTTACAAACAATACAACTCCAAAATACGAACTACGAACATCAGAGTTACTAAGGGCGTTTTATAGTTGCTATGGACACAATTAGAATTGATATATAATACAGTTGCTAAGGATATATTTACAGTTGGCTTAGTATGTTTGATTGTTATATAATCAATAAAAATATTAGGAATGTAATTGTATAAAATTGAATCGAATTTGCTGTTTATTTTAATAATTATAAATTTGTAAACAATTATTTTGGGTGGTCACAATTCTAACAAAACAAAAATAATTAGCCATCATCACGTATTCTTTGTATATATTAACTTTTCCTTTAACTATGCACTAACGACGCTCAAAAAGTAAACATAAACAGATTGCTCGAAGAGCTTCAAAAGTAATTAGAAGTGCTAGATGATCCTCAGAAGTAACACTCAATCAAGATAAACCTATCACTTTTAAATTGTCGTTGTTTGCGCTGCAATAAGGAAATTCGTTTTAAAATCTATATAATAAATAAATATTAATGAAGTATTTATATTATGTCTATAATTAATTGAACATAAGAATTCCGATATTTAAAATAAGATAAAACTAAGTTTTTAATTTGTTGAAAATAATCAGATTTTATTAAAAATATTATAATAAATTCAATTAATATTCAATAATTTTGAGAGGGTGTTAAAATATTTTTATTAAGAATAAAGAGGAGCGGCGATAAACTTGGATGGAAATTGAAACGCTGACATTCCTGAATACGTCCGAAAATGTGAGGAATGAGAGTGAGGAGCTCTGCGGTGGTTTACGGCCCGAAATATGTATAATACGTAAGATGATAATAATTTCGGACGTTAAAGGATAACGAGGCTCCGAGGCGCGCAATATACACTCGCAATAAGTGTTTAATTAAAGGATTAAAGGAGGACCGTAAAAAAGAAGCTGCTTTCCTCCATCTCCTCCAACCCCACGCAAGACCAGAAGCTACCGTAAACCATCCCCGCCCATCTGGCGCGCTCCCGACTTCCCTTATCCTTTTCCTCGGAATTCACGCGCTTAATCTGCACCGTGCGAGTCTAATGTTTATTATAATTAACACTGCATTGTTCGGTTTTGTTTATTAGCGTCGCGACGCCTTTAAATCGGGCCCGAGATTAGGACGTCTCCGGCGTCGCACGACCTCCTCCTCCTCCTCCTCCTCCACAGTCACAGTCTTATCTCGAAATTACCGCGACGCGTACATTTCTCGTAGCAAATTAGCGAGACTTAAAGCGAGCAGCAGAAAAGGGATTGAACCTTCCTTACCATCGTCGATCTCTCCCTATTTTTTCTTTGCTTTAATTGCATGCATCTCATGCATAAAGAACTACATTTAAGTTGAAAATCTGCTTGCGTAACGCTCTCAGTTGCGTAATAATCGCTCGCATCCATTTACGGCGGCTTCGATTAATCGCTTATAAACGAGACAATAACAAAAACAACAACAAAAGCGAAAAAAAAAAAGACGTACGTACACATGTGATTCACTTGTTTCTCTTTTGGTAATCTTTGTTTTACAAATTCAGATTTATCTTCTGCCTCATTTCGCGAACGTCTGCGTACGTGGTATGTATAAGGTCATGAGAGTCGGCGTGTCGTAATCGATGCACAAGCCCGGGTTTCACTGCAAAATGTTATTTATAATGCTGTTTTTTTTTATATAAAAATATCAATCGATTTTAATTTTTCTTTTTCAACTTTATACAATGATGATTTTTATGCAACTATAATAGCTTTAAGGCGTCCCTAACAACTATAATGCGTCCTTAGCAACTATATACCATATTTGTTAATTCTAATTGTTGCCTTTAGCAACTCGAGTGATTAAGGTGTTAGTAACTATAATGTGTCCTTAGCAACTATAAAATGTCTTTAGTAACTCAATATCAATTTTTTTTTTCATAGTTATTATTTGATGGAAGATATGAGTGCTACAGCGTTCGTGTTTGAAAGCAATTGGATGATACTAATTGTGACATCGAGAATTCCGGTGAGATAACTGGCACTAAAACCAAGCAAGAAAAAAGAAAATATAAAGAAATAATAAAAATAATATCGTGTATATGTGGCATTTTACGATCCATTATTGCCCGTGATCACAATAAATTTCTGCTCGGAGAAGTTATAAAAGCGGTAGTAAACAGAGAAAATCCTGAGATGGCTTCATTATGAAAATAACGCCGCATCAATAGTATGAATGTCTAAAAGCCTAGCAGTATTAGAAGAACATCGCCCCCCTCGCAATTTGCATAAACGGCGAGACCGCAGCTTCTTGCATTTTAATACATTCATTGCATATACATATAATAAATTCTTCAGTTTTCTGTCTGTTTGTTTGTTTAACAGCAAAATTTATCTGAAATGAACGAGTGCGTGCGACGGAGCTAATGATAACAACGAATTAATCGGGACTTCGTTTTAAAAATAACCCGGCAGATTATTATACTTATTGTTGCGATTATGTTGTTTTTTTTTTATAAATTATTTTTGTCTTGTTACGCAAATTCTGCACAGTTATTGTATCGCTTATGCGTTATTAAAATTTTTAAGGATTTTATGGAAAGTGCTGGAAAACTGTGTGAATCACACATTTCATATGACTACGGTCACGTAATTTGGATTGCTTCAACTACTGCAGCTGATAATTCTATCGGAACTGATCTTTTTTTTGCGTATTAAACGCGATTGGAATTACACAATCTTTTGCGATTATTTTGCATATGCCAAGTGATTTATTTGTATTTTAATAAAACATTTTTCTATTGACAAAGTTTCCAAATTAAGTGTAATTTAAATTTTAACAATTTTTTTTATTGAAATTGTATCTCAAAATAAATATTAAACTGTTAATACTAATTTATCTGCTCTATTAATGTCTATTGTAGTTTGAACTAGTTGGAATTAGTTTTAGTTCAAATTTAGTTAATATAGACTTAAGTTAAGTTTAGATTGATCTTAGTATAGTTGGTAAAACTAAAGTAAATGTTAATTAGGTGAATGTTAATATGAAAGTGAGAATGATGTTTGGGATGAATCGATTTGCATGATTCAAGTTCACATGATTCCGAGTGTAGTTTTTTTTTCGTGTGTGTGTGCGTGGGTGGACGGAATTGGAGACGATCGATGAACCTGGGGGGATTCGTGCGTCGGATGGATGCATGTAGGGCCATAATTAATGTACAATTCCTGCGTGTGTGTGTGTGTATGAGTTTGTGCGAAAGAGAGAGTTGCAATATTATTGATTGGAAATGTTTTGTTGTTGTGCTGCGGGTGGTGCAAAAGGGGCATCGCGCGCGTCGCGTTCGAGGTGGTTGTACCGACGCCGGTCACGGTTGTAGAGAGTGAAACCCAGGCGGGCGGCGGTGGCGGCGTCGCGACGCGCGGTCCGGGGGCGGCGCCTGCGTCGGACGCAGAAACTGAAAGTGAAAAGGGAAAAGCATCGGCGGCAACATCATCGTCCTGTTGTGTAAGTGCGCGCACGTACGTGTAGGTGTGTATGTGTGTGTGTGCGAAGGCCCCCACTCCGTGGCCCCTACCTTTCGCTTTCGAGCCGCCCCTCTCGAGCACTTTCCCCGGCAATGCACACGCATTGCCCTGCAGTAGGCTGCCGAGTGAGCCGCTTGCAAGACGTGCCAAGGTCATCATCATACACCGAACATATATAATTGTGTATATATATATATAGAGAGAGTTACTACTACTACTTCTACAAACAACATAGTTATATATGTATATATTTAAAAGACACTAAATATATATATATGTAGAGAAAGAGTACGAGGGACGTTAACTGTATATCATTGAAGAAAAGACTTTGAGAGGTAGAGGAAGAAGGGTTTTTTGGAGCTTCGCGGTTTCTGTTTTATCGTTGCTGGACGACTTCAACGATTGGTTCTTGTTAAATTTTAGCAGCAGCAGCCAAAGTGCTACTGCTCTGGGGGGGGAAGAAGTTTTTGAGTTTGGAGTAGTTTCGGTCGAGAGAGGATGGCGCCGCGACGACATCATGTCCAAGTGCAAGGACTCCTCGGAGTGGTGGACTCCTCCGAGGAGGCCGCAGCCGGCGTCACCAGGTGCTGCGTACCGACAGGCGATTGCCTTCGCGCTCAACAGCAGCTCAGCCCCAACAACAACGATCCGATGCTGATCTCTTTGGACGACCTCCGAGACACGGTGCGTGTGACTTGCAACAACGATGCCTGCACCGTTGGACGATTCATGCATCGCGAATGCTTCGATCAGTGGGAGCAGACGGTGCTCGCATATCTGAAGACGTGCGGAAGGGCGAGATCCTGGTCGGAGAGGCAACGTCATCAGAACCTCTGGACGAAGAAGGGCTACGATCTCGCCTTCAAGGCGTGCGGCTGCAAGTGCGGCAGGGGACACCTGAAGAAGGATCTCGACTGGATGCCTCCACCGCCGACGAGCAACATCTTCGGACGGGTCGAAGAGATCGAGACCGGCAAGAAGAAAAAGCGCAATCGAAATCGCAACTCGCGACCCGTTCTAGCCATATCGGCGGCACATCACGCTGCCGCCGTCGCCGCCCCCATCGAGGCAAGGCAGAGGACGGGAAGTCTTTCGTCCAGCACCGGATCATCTTCGCCACCGGCCACCTCCAGCGAACCGAGCGTCTCACCCATCCACGCGCACACCAAGAAGAAATCCAAGTTCGAGTTTGCCGACAGATCACGGTAAGTCCTACCTCAAACTTATTTTGAATTAAAACAATATTCCATTAATCCAATACTTTCTGAAAACTACATTCAATACATTTATAAAATCAATGTACAATAAATTAAAATTTAATTATTCAAAAATGCATCATCTTGCTAATTGACACATTTATTGAAAAAAACTAAATGTGAAACTCCAAATATTATTTACAAAAGTTCAATTTGCAATAATATTATATAATTTATAAATATTTCTTGTTTGTATATTATTATTTTTATATTATGTAACAATTTTGGCTTTGTACAATCTTCTGTACTGAAATAGTTTTATTAATATATTTAACAATTATATAAACGAAATTATTTAAATAACTAACAAGTCGGTTATTTTTTATTTTAATTGAAACTTAAATTATTATTTTTATGCATTTTCGATGCATTTTAAAGGAAGTTTCTAATGAATATTTTCTTTGATACAATGATCATTTGGATTCATGAATGTCATTTGCATACGTTCATCTTTCTCGAAGAAGAAAAACTCTTCTTCATTGTCTCATTCTCTAATGTTCATCATTACTTTCGAAGATTGTGACATCCGTCGTTTGTGTTCTTCCGTCTTCAACCCAATTTCCTTTTTTCGTCCTGTGGTTGCGTAGACGAAGAGACTCCTATTATTTGCGTACATTTGATCCACCTCTATTATTCTAGTTCTTGTTGATGTTGCTCATCGTGTTTCGTAACCGTTAGAATAATATTTCGTCTGGGTCTTGCGGTGTCTGTGCGAGTGTTTGTGTAGACGACGCGCGCGACGGCACTGAGTCATTGTACCGTCGGGTAGGTCAAGGCGCGCGTCCCGCAAACCGTGCGTGCGAGAGTGAGACTGCTGCTACTGCCGCCTCCGACGACGCCGCCGCCTCCACCACTCTCGATGCTGCCCCCGCATAACAGAATCGATTCTGTGCCGCCCGCCTCAGCCGCAAAAATACGACGTCGGGGGCGGCATCCACCGCCTCCAACGTCTGCGACGCTCCCTCGCCCACTGCATCCGTCGTTGCGGCGGTGGCGGCGATTCTCTACCCTTACCGTACGCACGCACGCACGAACGAGACCACCGAAAAAGAGGCGCCGCGACGCCTCTTCACTGCGAATCGCACCATTCCCCCAAGAAGATCCTATCTTGTCCAAACGAATTCATCCCGCTTTGTCCTAGGTCCAGGGGTTTTAGTAACCATTTGCGTTACCCCTCCAAAAGATTAACCAACATTACGTTCCTGTGTGTACCTTTAAATTACCCCATCTGCGGTCTCCTATTGCTGATAAAATTCTACAATCCACACTGGAATTGCTCAGACATTATCACATCATTTCCTCACAGTTAATATCATAAATAAACATTCTAATATGTTTTCTTAAAAAAAAAAACATCACACATTTGTGATATAAATCAATTCTAATCATTACACCTGAACTTACGTTAAATTCAACGACTTCCTCGTAACTCCTTTCTTTCTAACTATCTCAATGTTTTCTCTTTAGCTGTTAGATTCATCTGCTCTCAATACTGGAGACTCGTTAATATCAAAACAAGAACGCATAAATTCTTAAATAGTTTACGACTCGCGATGATACTTTACATCTTTTATTCGGTCACACAGCAATTGACTTAAGACTAAAAAATTCAGCAAGAAATTATCATGGAATTCAGACAATTTATATAAAGCAAAGATTAAAATTTAAAAACTAAGCATTTATAATATTTCGAATGCGCAGCTAATTTATTAACAAAAAAACAAGTTTATTTTTGGATGTACTGTACATATGTAAATTTACATTATTTCATTGTATGTAGTTTATGTTATTGCCGAGTCGATTATCATCATAAATATTGTTGTTTTCGAAGCTCAATAATATTATTATATAAATTCGTTGTCTCATTTCTTTGTTATTTACAACCTTTTAAATATATCTTTTTGTATTCTTAACATAATAATAATATTTTATTTTATTAAATTCTTAATTTTGACCACTAATTTATTAACAATAAAACTTTTCAATTGAAAAAATTGTCAACGAAACCCATTTATTTACACTTGTCAAGCCGTTAATTGACAATTTGTTTACGTTTGTTCGTAACCTCGACAACTAAACGTTAGTTGTTTACGTTGCGTGTTTTTGCGTTCGAACTCCCTACATAGTTTTTAAACTATATTATTTACACTTGATGACTCAATGCGTTGCATTCAATGATGATAGATATTCAAGGCCACCGGCTTTGATAAACTAACACGAGGAAATAATGTACTTTCCTATAAATAAATATTTATTACATAGTCGAGTAATTAACGTATTCCGTGTTGTATTGAACTATTCAATAAATTCAACGTTTTCAACAAATATAAGTAAAAAAATATTAATTAATGTGCATTCCAGGAAATTGCCTGTTGCTAGTATTTAATAATAGAACTATTTCATTAACTTTGAGTACGTGTTTATCGTTTGCAAATACGCATAGCGAATTCATTAATAGCACGTTGAAAACAAACATCTATTAATACAAGTTTACATCTGTTTCATTGCTAAAGTCTCTTAAACTTATTTTTCATTACGTAATAGGAAAAATTAAATAATGATGAAAAGTATCACATAATGATAATCAACAGTTATCTGGTGTTCCCCAGGTATCAGTCCCAAGTCCATAATATGAAAAAATATTTGTTACATGTTAATAATCATCATTTATCAATGAAATTAGGTGTTCCCCAGGTATCGATTCTAGGTCCAATTGTGTTATGAGATTTGGCAATGAATTACTGAAAATTGCTGTAAAAATAGTTTCGTTATGAGATGAAATCTGTTTCGCGTTTCGGATTGCCGCAGCGTTTGGTACGTGACCATTCATTGAGTAGAAGCAGCAGCAGAACTTGAGGTTCCGAGCCATTGAGCCGCTGCTCGGTGTTAGGCTCCAATAAAAATTCGCGGAATAAAATGGAAATGCTGTAGGAAATAACTTTTATTGCATATTTACGGGACGTACGCTCGGTGGATGAAGAAGGAAAATAACACAATGGGCGTCCTGACATAAATCAACATGGTCTAGTAAATTCAGACTGCATTCAAGTCTTCTGATGTCGTCGGCGTTTTTGGATTGAGACCCCTTTTCGGATCACGCCTACACGCTTACTACATAAGTTACGACATTTTTGAGAATAACGAAAACAGAGAAAACAACTAAAAAGTCTGTAGAAGTGTTCAAGTTGTTCGCACGTAGGAATGGTCAGGTTTTAATGATACTATTTATTGACTTTTTACTGCGTAGCGAAAATGCTTACTACTACTACGCTCACTATGCAATACGCTCACCTTGTTATTGTGTGTGTGTGTGTGTGTACACGTAATAAATAATTCCCGTCATTTGCATAGCGAGCACAGTAAATATTTGCCTTCCACGTATTTTTAGAACGGAGCAGCGAAAATAACATTTTTAAATATTCGCATGCACACAGAAATAAATCAAAATACATATTATTGCAGCGCCTTAAAAGTAAAATTCTTGCACGAAAATTTCGTAATTTTAACAATTGTCCCACTCGTCAATGGTTCGGTCAACTTCTTCATTTTTCCTCTGAATTTTCTTCACTTTCTGTTTGTGGCTGCTCCCTTCTATAAATAGAGGAACAACGCAATTCGAATTTGCGCGTTCCGATCCTTCGTCAACAACATTTAATATGCTCCGCAAATTGTTGCTCTCTTCTCTCCTTGTCGGAATAAATTAATCTCTGGTCACTTTTCCGCATCGCCAGTTCGCAAATTGCAAAAACAACAGTACAGCAAAACCGAACGATAATTAACATCGAACGCATTTTGTAGCGTCGTGGGTGTTCCTCGAGTCACAGTTCTCGGTCCTATCAAAATATAAAAAAAAATAATTTCAATTTAGTTTTGAAAATATTATTAATTTAAACTTTTATGGTGAATTTAAATTTCCAATTTTATCCATGAAAATATGAACATCATAAATATTATTTTTATTTTTTCAAATTTGTAAAATAAATTACGACATAACCATAAGAGTTAGAATTAAACTGTTACTCATATTTTATTCTTTGCAGTTTTATCTTCAAAAATCATCTTAAATGTAACATTTCCTGTTTTTAGTTTTTGAGATATTCATGCAAATGTGAGGTAGTGTTGATAATCGAATTACAAAAAAAAATATAATTTTTCTCAGCTTACTACGATTTTATTAGAATAATTACAATTTTATTCTTTATAGCTTTAACTTTAATTTTCAATTTAAGAAATACATTTGCTAATGGTAGTTTTTTAAATATAGATGAAAATGTGAAGATTAATTTTTTCATTTTAATTCTTAGGTTTTCAAGCAAAAATGGTAGTAATGTTTAGTTTAGGTCTAAATCACGATAATGGCAAAAAATGAGACGTATTCTATAAGATTGCAATCTCATATTTTCAATCGTTCTTCATTAAAGATCCGCAATTGTATCCACGGTTCATCGTGCTATTCATACATTTCCCAGACTTATTTTTCGTTCGAGCAGATCAATACGAAGTGAACAAAATACTAGTATAAAAAAAAACGAAGAGTAGCGAAAAGTTTTAATAACCGAAAGGAAGTTGAGGAATCGATGAAAATCGAGGAATTTGTTATGCTGATTAATAGTTCGCAACTTTTATAATTATATAAAATTTCTCGCGTATTTTCATGCTGCGTTTTTTCTTTTCTTTGGAGAAATATTGAATAGGAATTATTGCAAATGAATGACTCGGTTTATTTATAGAACGCCCATGCATATTCAAGGATAACAATCGCTCTCGAATTGCTCTCCTCTCGCTGTTTATAAATTATTAATAAGAAGTATACATCTTGTGATTGTTGTAAACATGTTTAGATTTGAATAAAGAAAAACATATATCAATATAAATTTATGAGAATTTGCGTATTTCTTAGGGAGTAGAAGATGTATGTTTAACAACAACTGTATGCAGTAGCAACGAGTACGTGTATATTGAAATACCGTAACACTCGTGTAAGCTTTCTAATTAATTTCCGCGAAATTGCATAACCGCAGCCGGTTTTAGAAATGTAACTGTCCTGTAATTGTATTATAAAGTAAATCCGCTGCACGAATGTGGCTGCACTAAACACGGGATTTATTAAATTCAATCCTGTCTCTTTTCTTTCCTTCTTTACAAAAAAAAAACAACGTTTCTCTTCCTCAGATCTTCTTTTAATTTCCATTGTTCCACAAAAAAAACCTTCGGATCACAAGAAGTAAAAAACTATTTTGATTAAGAAAATCGTTACATTTTGTTTGCTCGTTGTTGCTCGCTCCACCTTCCTTTTATTACGTGACTGCGGGTCATTTATCAGCGAAAGAAGCAAGGGAAAAAAGATAAAAGGATTTTTCTCCAAATTCGATATGAATCGCGAAAATTCAAATTGAATCTTCTTTTTTTTCCTTCGCTCGGAACGGAAATTGTTTGGATAGCGCGTAATCTCTTTCCGATTCAGATGTTTCTTGTTTTGTTTGTTTGCAAGGCTTGCTGATATTATTCAACGTCGAAATACGCATGTCACAACATCGTGAAACGCAATAACAGAGTAATTACGTGATGATTAATTTATCCAGACGAAATTAACAATTTTGTGTTTGAATTATCGCTGCTTCCAATATTAGCTTTAATTGACGCGTTAAATGATATATTTTCTGCAAATATTAATTTTATATATGAAATGTAACTAATTGAAATAACATAAACTTGGCGTTTTTAGTAGTTCAGTAATTGTGGTTGCGGTTTGATCTAGATGTTATTAATCTTTGGGTCCTGAATGAAGGGAAAGAGAGAGATGAGAGAGGAGTATACACACAATGCCCTTTAGTTTCATCAATCATCGGGGTTTAATGTTCGCAGTCTGGACCTCAATTCTACGTTTTTTTTTTATTAGTTTGTGGTCGTCGTGTAAAATAGATCGTCGTTTATTTGGACCTTCGGAGTATAATAAAAGGCAATAACCCTTCGGCGCATTCAGTCACCAGACTTAATTTCCTTTTGCCACAGAGCCCTTCTGTTCTTTCTCTCCTTCTTTTTCCTCATCGCGCTGAGAAAAATTGCGAATTCTCTGTCGTGAGATATTTGTGCTTTATTTCCAATACTCGCATACAAATAACTAGACACGTTTCCGATTTCTTCATATTCTTGCTGCAGTTATTACATTTTCCCGAAGTGTACGTTCATTTTCCTTGTACCGTCGATAATGGAGTGCATTGACTCGAGGTGTGTATGTGCTTGTGATAAGGTCGCAATTATTTGCGCGATAACAATGGAGGCGAAAAGTATTAATAGAGGAATCGTGTGCAGGCAGGCCTTTCCACCTTCTCCTCCTCGCCTCTCTTCTTCAGATGAGCGCGTCTCTCACATAATGGTGTCGTTATTTAATTTCGTATTTGTCGAGATAAGGCGGAGCATGCAAACATAGACTAGAGTCTACCACTCTCTCTCCCCAACAAATCCACTTTATGTTAGAAGAGATACGATTTTATACGCTATATAATCAGCTGGTGGATTGAGAGAAAAAAATGTGTAGTAAAATAAATCGTGGCCAGAAAATAGGCGGAAAATGTTTACACACTCTGTAGATAAAACGATCTAAACTCGCGCAATATTCATTGCGTTCGCCGGAGTCGATGGTCGTGGAGGGATCCATAACCATTATCAAACCTCTTCCACCTTTTCTAATAAAGACCACTAAATATTTCATAGAAAAACACTTTATTCTCTAGATAAAACTTAAACAAATTTAACTTTCAACTTTCTTGAGATTTACAATATAAAATTTTACATTTCCAATCATTTATTATAAATTTTTAACAAATTTAATTATTTCATTAAGTTAATATTAATTTACATAGTTTTAGCTTTAATTTGCGTAAATATTCAAATATTTCCTATTAGCACTTGTTGAGATATACTTCAAATGTGACGACAAACATTTTTTTTAAATTTTCTATTAATTTGCTAAAATATAGCTTTAATTTTCGCTTTAATTTAATAAAATGTAAGCAAATTGCAAATTCACAAAAGAAAAAATTATAATTATGTATTTTTAGCTTTAATTTTTAAGTAAAGTATTAGGTTTCTTTAAAAATAAATATTGAAATTGGAATTTTAATAAAATTTTATTGATAAATTTTTTAATAACAACTATTACGTTTTATTAGTTTGTAGTGGTATTATGTGGAAAATTGAAGTGTCCTTGCGCAGCGTATGGTAAACAGCTTATTCCTTTTTCATATGTTAATGGTGACATGAAAAAAAAGTTTGCGGTAACTGGATGGCTCATTTGGAGGAAAAAAGAGAAGTTGTTCCTCTCATGCCCATATGCAAAGTGGTATAATAAGATTCGCGAAGAGGAGAAGAGTGTACGTATATAGATAAAAGGCCAGTCAGTCTTCGTCGAGCGGGGCCGCTCCCGTCCCCATAAACATGAAGCGCGATACAATTATTAAAGAGAGAAGAAACCCGTTTTCTTCGCCGAGGAAGAGGACAATCGGTGAGGTGGACGAAGAGAAGGACGGTCGCGCGGAGCTCATTCAATGCAATGCGGAGGAGAATCGAATGAAACGGAAAGATATATCAGAAACGAACGAGATGCAGAAATCAATTAAAGTGCAATGGGTTGGAGTTGCGTAACGTTTTCGCAGCCCATCCCACGGTTTCCACGGCGTTTCGCAAACGCAATCATAAATAATACGTGTATATATATATATATATATATTTTCGAATCTTGCTTTTACAGATTCGGAGCGGTTTTCTGATACTAGTTTCTTTTTTGGTAAATAAATATTTTATGCAGCCACCAATAAATTCATCTGGCTGTGACCTACTTCGAACCGCGTGCATAATTGAGGCAACCCCCAGGAGATGCTTTACGTAATGCAATCGTTGCGACATCTGATTTTCTTTATTTTTGCTTCTTCTGTAATTCCGTCGTATCTCCAGACGGAGAGGAGGGAAGATACAAGCGCTGTATTGTATTGGGTTTGCTTTACGTACGGTACACATCCCCCTCATAATTCGTAGGGAATCCCGGGCGTCGCGACGACCTCACGTACTGCACGACGCCGACCAAAACACACATATACACACACACATTCGGCATCATCTACCTGTCTGCAATATCGATGATATCCCATCCCCCTTCAGACTCTCGCTCTCTTTGCTCTGCCAGACGGGGACGATCAGATTATTCCGTCCGTATATACACACTACTCTAGTACACTCGGGGAATTGGTGTACAAAACCGGAGAACATTTTATGCTGTTCCCTCAATAACAAAAAGCGAAATTGAAAACTTCCTCCTCCCGACGTCTCCCGTCGCGTTTTTTCCCTTTTCCTTTCCACTACTTTTTCCACCGCCCGGGCCAAAACGACCCCGTTTCTTCTCTCTTTTGCTTTCCTTTTCGTTCGACAAAGCTAATCGATTCCAGCAGTTACAAGAAAACACGAAATCCCTCGCTCCCTTAAGAAATATACGCAGACTAATAGTTCACCGTAACTTCAAAAAAAAATCCATACTCATTCTTCTCTACAATTTCCACACAATATATTATCTTGCACATTGAAAAACATGAAATTTAAAAAATTGATACATTTATTTGTCTCTAAAAAAAACGTAATTCGTTCTTAAAGTTGAAGAAAAGAGCATTTACATTTTTTCGTATTACTCAAGAACCATAAACTCTACAATGAAGTTTGAACATTCCAATTAAAGGGAATAAGATTTGTCTGTTTTTTTTATCAATTAACATTACTTTAAAATCTATATTAGATTTTGCGTATTTAAATTAATAGTAAATATTCAAGGAAGAAATTATTTAACCGTAAAGAAAATATTTTAAAAACTTTTATGGTATTACCGAACTAAAATATTTTTTTCTGTATATAAAATAATTTATAGTTACGAAGAAACTCCTTTCGAAAATAAAAATCTAACCTGTTTCTCAATAATTTACGTTTTTGAGAATTCTTTTATTCAGTATTTTTTATTATTGTTTTTATTTATTAATTCTTTTGAATTTTATTAACTTATTAATTTAATATTGTAATATAATAATTGTGATAGTTTGAAAGGAAGAGTTTAATGGTAGTGCATGCACGCAATAACCGACCATCCCTACTATAAAACTATAATTAAGTCGTTTTACCGGGATAAAATATGCACTTAATTTAATGACGTTTTCATAGACACGTATGCCTACGGTGCATGAAGGTTGAGCGAAATGTGTTTGCTTAAGCTAATTTATGAAAATTCCCTTCAAATTATGTCATCCGTATCTTCTGTGTGTTGAAAACGATAGGATTTATTCAGGAAAAAGATACACGAGAAATTAAATGGAAAAAGGGGCTCTTCGGGCGTTTCGTGTGCGTAAGTCAATATTAGTTTAGTTTGTTATCGTTGGGCAACAGCAGCAGAAGTAAAAGAGGGACCTTCTGGTTGCGTCAATAACACGCGTTAAGCTGTACGATGGTAACGGTCCATCCATGACCTTGACTCGCTGTAATTATCATTATTCCCACCACGATAAATGATAATCGGACTCGCAGCTCTCCTCAATCCGTTCTGAGTTGCGGTAGTCCCTGGATATTTATATTAAAAGAGAAAATGAGACCTTCGCAAATAGATATGCACACGCAGCAGCGTCACGTTGTTGTTGTTTCAAGCAAGGTCTCTTCTATCCTCCTCTACGCGCTTATCTAATGCAACTACAAACTTCTCAATCGAATTCCAAAATAATCCCAATTCGTATCGAATCAATTACTATTTGCTTAACAGATAGAGATCGGCAGAACGTGATTCAGTATCGTCCATCGAGATCAATCGCGAATCACGACGTGCGTGTTCATTTCAACCCCAATTAATCCGACTCCAATCCTCTCCTTTATTATCTCTTCTCAAGACTCGATCCGCGAAAGGCAAGATGTGCATGCAAGAAAGAAGCGGAGGCGCAAAATGCAACCAAAACCGGTTGATAATAAAATAAACAAGCAGAAGACGCGAAGCGGAGGAGATCCAATATCCACCTTTGTTGTTACGCCAGGACCGTGTATTTTGCAATTATTACTCTTTGTTACTTCTTTATTGCACGCTTTACAATATTAAACCTCTTGACGAATCAATCATCAAGTAATACTTGCCAAGTGTCAAGTCCTAGACTTATATTATTTGTATGCTTTTCACTCATTTTTACTTTTTTATATAACGATAAACCTCTTGACGAATCAATCATCCAGTAATACTTGCGAAGTGTCAAGTAATATAATTTTATTATTTGTATGCTTTTCACTCATTTTTACTTTTTTATATAACGATAAACCTCTTGACGAATCAATCATCCAGTAATACTTGCCAAGTGTCAAGTAATATAATTTTATTATTTGTATGCTTTTCACTCATTTTTACTTTTTTATATAACGATAAACCTCTTGACGAATCAATCATCCAGTAATACTTGCCAAGTCTCAAGTAATATAATTTTATTATTTGAATGCTTTTCACTCATTTTTACTTTTTTATATAACGATAAACCTGACGATTCAATCATCAAGTAATACTTGCCAAGTATCAAGTAATAGACTTATATTATTTGTATGCTTTTCACTCATTTTTACTTTTTTATATAACGATTTTCAAAACTTGCAATCTAAAACTGAACTCTCAACTTGTTATTCGTGCGGCAATTGAATTCCATTCATTATTTATGTCGCATCTGACAACATTAACGCCGGGGCCCGAAGAAGGAAGGTGCGACTGTATCCATCCAGGTTCACGCTTGCTTACTTACATGGACAAAGAATCCGTCCGATCGAGGATTATTATTTAATGGTAATTTGATGGCCATTTGTCACGATCGCTGTACGTGCTTATTTATTGGAATATTTACCGTGAAAACGTTTCGATCGATTCCTTTTAGACAAATTCACTTTTCAAATTTCAAAACTATTAAAAATTCTCCGAAAAGTTCAATTTTTTAAATGTATAACGCGGATTTTTAAATATATAATCAATACTCTAAATTTTTGCAAAATATTTCTCTTAAATTCTTATGAGAACGAAATTTCTTGAATTTGATTAAAATTAAAAGTTAAAATAATTGTGATAAATATTTTTTTTCGTACATTTTTCATTGAAAAATAAAAATAATACACTTATTATAAATCACGTTTTTTTTTTCATTATATTTTCTTCGATTCTCACGTTCTGTGCGTTGCCTTCGGAAATGATTCGATTTGTAAGTAATTCGATTGGATTCTCTATATCAAATTTGATCCTCTCAAGTAACATCGTGAAGGAGTTTCCAAAACGGATCCAATTACAATAAACGCAAAAAAAATACATACACGAAACAGCAAAACAACAATGATTTATCGAGTTAAGCTTTTCCTGACTCCTCTGATTATTACGTAATGCAATAAAACAATTAAGAGAAGAATTAAGGACGTTTTGCAAAAGTTTAAGTTTTTATTAGCAATTTAGTGAAATTATATATAAAATTTAAAAAAAAATATAATTTTGTAATGAAACTTGTGTCGTTTATAGGAATTGCACAGGATGTGCGATAATGGAACTGCGGTGTTGTATAAATAAATTAAAGAAATAATATTGTTTGCTTTCAAAGTAAGAGATTTTTCATCTAAAATTTGGATGCAACGGCGAACGCTGTCTACTGTAAATGCATATGCATCGTTTAGTCTGCGTTGTTGTTTTGGATGGATGAGGAGAGTGCACAGACAGTGGTGTGTGCGTGCGTATTATGGTTGTGTGTGCCAGGCATAAAATCAATGAATGGACAATGTACGCAATGCAGACAGCGAGTGTGTGTGTGTGTGTAATGTGGGGAAACGCAATCATCATCCCCCCAGTAACAGCTTCAGTTGTGAAGGTCGGCTCAGGGTCAACGGAAATATCGTTGCGCCTATTTATGGCCGCAGCCGCCGTTGCACCAATGGCAGACCGGGCAGCAACCATCAGCATACACTCTTCGCATTCAACAACATCCCTTTTTCCATTTCCACGAGCTCTGATCAATTTTCTTTCTTCTTAATCCGAAAAAAACGAAGCTAATGTTGAAATGCAGAAGTTTACGGCTTTTGCATCGTCGTTATCTAATAGCGTTTTGCGCCCCAACGTATTTATTGACCGGCTGCTGCTGCTGCTGATGCTCACAGACTAATTTGCATCTGAAAGCCTTTCACCTTCCAACGTTTACCGCCGCCGCCGTACACAGAAAATTTAATTCGCAGTTCGCGAATTTCGGCTCCCCGCAAGACGTTGTTAATTAAAGCCGAACAACAAGAACTTCACGAAGAAGTACCACAACTGCAGCTAGACTCGTTCCTCTCTCTCTCTCTCTCTCTTCGTCTGCTTGTGCGCTTGGAAAGCTGCATTTTTTATTTTTTTTTCCCGTAGCCTTGACCGTGCTGTTAAGCTCCATTGCTCAAGCGAAATCTCCCACGCACCAACACCTCTTCTTCACGCAATACCCTCTGAGAATAGAGCCCTCAATGTCAAGGGCGATTCCCGATGTTGATGTTGATGATGGATCTACTGCATTTGCGTCGCAGACGTAGAATCCTTGAGACACTGCACGTCCTTCCTGCCTCGATAATAACAATAACGTTTGTTGTCATCGGCATTTTAATGCGAACCGCCGCTTCCTCCGCAGAAAGTCGCGCCAATATTATTTTGCGGCGCATCGGTTTCGTGATACTCAAGAAAAAAAAAATACATATAATTTAAATGTTACATCACGCTCGGGACATTTAAATGTGACTCACATGTTTCTTCTACAAAGCGAATATGTAAAAAATGTAAAACGTAATGTGTTTGATATAATAAGTGTTTAATTACCGCTGTTATTCGATAGCCTCAGCATCTGCGTCATCCCAAGAATCACCATTTTTTTTTTTTGGTTACTATACAATTCTAGAAATTACACATCTAGTTAATTTCGTAGAAATTTATTTTATTTTATATTAAAATCAATTCAAGTGTTGTAACATAAATGAAAAATCTAAGCTAAATTGTGATTCAGGTAGCGCTATGATTCAAGCGAATACCATCAAGTATAAATAGACAACAAATTTGATATAAAAATAAAACCGATATGAATAGAATATTTTATTTTTTTCAAATTTCGCTTTGAATTATTATTTCATTTTCTCAATACAATTTTCATGAATTTTTACTCGTGATGATTTGCGAATTATTTTGCATAGTTAACGTTTTTTGTTTCGTGCAGGCGTCAGCGAATTTCGCTAAAATGTATCAGATGTGAAAGAAGTAAATACGTCATTTCTCGGAATGCATAATGCAATTGGCTTGAGCGAATAATGGTTACACTATACGTTATAAACAAAGTGCAAGATGATAATTCGAGCTGGTTATTTTCGCAAAGATTGAATAACTTCCTGTTGGTTCGATCGACAAATAGCAAGTACGAGATGATGTTCACTGTTTGCAAGAATGCGTTTATAATGAGTCCTGATAATAATTCTTTTGCTGAAGAGCAGCGTGCGTTTTGCTGCGGCAGTGCCGTTTCTTTTTCGGTTCTTCGTTTCAATTTAAGTTTTTTTTTCTGCTTCTTCTTCGACTTCGTCTTCTCTTCTCTCAGTTCTTTGGTGTGTGTGTGTGTGTGTGCGTGTGTTTGCGAACTTTTCGTGGGTCGCATTTAAAAGCCAGTCGTCAGTTGTATTCCTGTTGGCTGTGTGTTTGTATGCACGTAGTGCGAGCCGACCGAGACCAGGTTTCGCCCGATGCGGTGACCTTCGAGTGTATTTTAATCCGAGGCAGTGGAGCGCTAAAGACTTGATGGCCTTGGTTGTGTTCTCTCCTCTCCTGTGCGAAACCGAACCAAAACAAATCCTCGCCGCTGCAACGACTTCGAGGCTCTCTCCTCCTCCGCCGTCACACCTCAACCCCCGAAAGAAGAACTCTCCTCCTCCGAAGCGATTCCTGTCGTTTGATGATTGCGATGAGAAGGAGAAAACCGTCCGGTGCTAAATGCAAACCTTCAACTTCTTCAGCTGCAAGGTTGTCCATGATAGTCTTCCCTCTTTTTAGCACGATTTCTGCTCGTTTCGAACTTTCCTTCCCACGGGATCATCCACGACTTCTCTCTAAATGGCCATTAAAAGGTTTCTGGTGTCGTGTGGTCGAGCAAATCTCGCACGTCCTCTCCGTCGATCCCGTTTCAATCGCGCGCAATTTCATTACAACACTTAAATACAATCCACCCCCTATTTCTTCTTCGAATTCCGCAACTTTTATTTTATTTATTTTTTGCTTACACACTCAACCCATGTACTCAACATTATTTCTACTTAAAAAATAAACTTTTCCTTTTCTCTTCAAACTTATGTACTTAACATTTTCTTTTTTCAGAATCGGCGGCGGCGCCAACGGCATCTTCACGCGTCGCCTGGACTTCAGCTCGTTTAACGCACTGCCGAAGAACAAATTGAACTCTTATCAAATCAAGGTAAGAAATTAACATTTTTCACAAACGCTTTTCCAGACCCATTCTTTCCATCATTTCATTTGTGCGGAACAAAAACCCTCAGACTAGGTATTTGCATACATTAAAGAAAAAATTGTATAGAGACGTTTATTTCTTTTGGGGAGGAGGAAAGAGCGACGTAATAAGTTTGATGCTGCAGTGGCAATTGTGTGTCGCAGCGGAATTAAAATCTCTCCATCTCCTTCGTTTCTCTCTGCAAGGGCTGAACGCGTTCTTCGCTAATTGCCGTCTGACATGCAAATTTAAAGAGCGTGACAGCTCATAATAAACGCGAAACGGTAACGATTATTGCCATTTAGGCGAAGGAAGAAGGAGTTGGAGGAACAACGATTTTTCGGGTTCTCTCCGTCCGGGCGCGCGCTTTTTTCTCGCCCGTTCACGTTCACATTCTAAAGGACATCCAATAGACCCATTACTATTCCTTTTGTTTTGCCAATTTAAATAAATAACAAAGAGAGGCGTGCTCTGCGTTCTTTCTTTCATTTATTTCTTCCCAACATTTGTGGAGGAATAGGAGAGAAAGCAAGGAATGGGAAATTCATTATCGTCCAGATTCCATTACCAACCTTATAAACTACACGCTCTCGCCTTTATTACTTTTTTTCTTAACTGTTTAACTACAAATGTTCATTCTCTATCGTCAAAGCTACAATTTTCTTAAATTTCATCAATTGAGAATTGCAACAATATCTAAACTGTTTAAGCTTCAAGAATTTGTAATTTTTTTCAAAATAAAAATTATAATAAATCATAAATTGACTATTATATATAATAATTACGTTATTATTGGAAACATAGTCTAGACTTAACATTCTTCATGGAACTTCTACGTATTAAAAAAGAAAGAGTAACGAGCGACGGTGACTAACGAGTTTGCTCAATTTATAATATGAATCATTTAGTAGTCTCTTATTTTATACCCATTTCCGTTTCGGAAACGAATAGAAAATAACTTCGGAAAGTTTTTTTGTTCTTTTTATTCGAAAGAAAAGTTATCTACTTATTACATGAAAATAATTTATTATTTAAAAAGCAAAAACATATTTTGGTAAATAAATGATATGAGAATAATTGTTTATGCAGAAAAATTGATTAAGTTAAAAATCATATTTTGTTTGTTTCGAACAAAACCTGAAACAATTGATTTTAACAAATTGTCTAATCAATTTCGTGAAAACAAAAGCTTTCTATTTTATAATAATTGACTATCGTCAATCATGGCCAATCTATAATGACGAATGTTTGTTGTCTAAATTAATTTATAGAAAAATTAAAGTAAATGCGTTTTAATTAAAATGCAAAATTATGGAATTATTAATGGATTTTTATTTATAAGATAAAAATGCATAAATTTGCAATATACAATAATAATGTTTGTATGTTTTTCGAATTATTATTATTGGTTTTCTTTTAATCAAAGTTCAAAGTAAATAAATGTTAATGAATTGCAATAATATTGTTTGCGCGTTGTCCTTTTCGTTGTTTTTTTCTATAAATCGTTCCAAACGGAAAGTTACGTAACGCGCAATTGTGGCGAAGCAGAACAAAACAAAACGAAAAACAGGAGTGGCCTCAGGTTGTGTTAATCGTTTGTTTCTTTTTATATATATATAGAGGTATATATGAATATACGTAATTAGCTGAGAGCTGGATGAAACGATTAGGTGTTTGATTAAGCGGATAATTGTTAATGACACGGACTGAGGGATATGGCTCAGAAAATCGACTCTCGGTAAAAAGTTTGACAGACTTTTAACTCTTCGGTTTAGTTTACTGTACACTCATTCATTTATCGTGGCGCGGGTTAATTGAAATTAAGCGGTTTTCGTGGAGAATTACGTAAAACTTTTGGACGGGCAAAAATAAACCCATGTGTGCTCAAAAAACAAACGCATCATCATCCTAAACAAACTTTCGGACGGGCGGGATAAAAACTTTTTTCCCCGTTGCAAAAGTCGCATGAATTATTTCCGAAATGCATGACGATGTGTTTGCGCTTCGCGAAAAGAGAAATTGCCTGTATGCAAAACGGAAAATACATTTGGCCCTTTTCAATTAATAAACCGAAAGTTTGTAGCCCTCCTCCATCCATTCTGGAGTTGTGCTGCAACAGAATTTTAAAGTTTTCAACGTCGGGAGGAAACAATGCGGTAATCAGACTTTGTAGGGTTATTAAGAGTTAACATTACTCACAAATTACGACAGACAAAACACTGGCGAATGTCACGAACCACTTGTATGCAGTAATCAAGAGAGCGTTGAGACAAGCGAGAGTGTCGCACTTGAAAACATTTCGGAAAATTTCACCCGAAAAACGTGGACCATGTTAGATTAATAAATGGTTTGCGCCCTTTTGTGCCTCCTCCTCCGTCCCGAGGGCAGACGAATTAATCTCGCGAGGACACTTTATGTGCAGAGAGAAAAAGGGTCGACAACCAACAACCCGAACTGACAAAACAACAAGCAAACAGAAGAAGAGAAAAAAGAACGATAATAATTTCGGTCAAAATTCGCTCGTAACGTCCCATTAACGCTCGCCCTTAACATCGAGCAATAAATATTTTCCCTCGGCGCAAATAATATTTTGTCCGGACGATATAGAGAATGAAGTAACAAAACGAATGAGACACGCACAAAAAATCACGATGAAGGCGCGCAAGAGACGACGAGATAAGTTAAATGGCTTTGCGGAGTTGTCAGAAGTGGGAATTTGTTAATTAAGCTTCGAGCAATTTATTGCTTTGTTTACAGCTCCGCGGAATAGAAGCAAAAAATAAACAATAACTTTGTTGCTTGCTGACCGTTTCACTTTTTTTTGTTAAATCTATTGATAATTTTGTCTTCATAACAATTTCTTTTACATTCTTAAATTTATTATCATAAGTTATTTATAAATAATTTTATTGTTAAATAATTTATAATAAACATTTAATAATCTTGTATTTTTGTATGTTTAGTTCAAATTAATGTAAAATTCAAGTTGCAGGACGACGAAATGTCCTGCTGTTTTCTGTCCTTTCAAAATGTATGTATGTATATATATATATATACAAGTAGACGGAAACGTTTGCCCGTCCTTCCATCACCATTAGTCTCGTTTCCCCTGGCAACGCAAATGCGACCCCAAACGAGTCGTAATAACAATATGTTGTTATGCTAATGCCGTGCGGTGGTATGACTGACGGGTGAAACATTTGCACACACGTTGCTTCGCAACCCCAAAACAAAAGCATTTCAAAAAAACTAACAAAGAATGACCGATCCTTCGCTATTCATAATAATAATATAGCTGCTAACGTTAATTTATTTATCTAGATGTTACTACATAAACCGTAATTGAATTGAATTAAGATTACGTCCATGAATATTGATTATGTAACTGCAAATTATTAATAAAATTCAAGGAAAAGTGTGTTTGATCTTCAGAGCAATAAGATGATTTAATTTATTTTTGTTTTCAATCATGACTGGTTTCTTTGTTTGAAGATACCTGTAAATTTGTATTTATTAGCGAGCGCTGCAGCTGCTTGTGAAGGTAGATATCTTTGGTTCTAAAATAGTTCTTTCCGAGTGCGTAACGCGCGTATTCGTGGGGTAGGACGTCGCGACGGAAATAAAGTTGGATGGATGCGTGTTCTGGCGGTCGGTCTGTTGGCAGCGCGAGGAAAGAAGGAAAGAGCGAAGAGAGTAAGCGAGATCCCCTTTTTTCGTGCCGTTGCCGTTGCTGGTTGGGCTGCTGCTGTTGCTAGGTCTGTCGTCGCCGTTTTTGCACGCTCTGGCCCTCACCTAGCTTTGGTCGAAGGCGGTGCGGAGGGCAAGAGGAGCACGACACGAAGAGAACCAAGAGAGAAAGAGCAAATGCAGAACCGTCCATCGACTCGACCGACGACGAGACCACCGGACTCTCTCCTCTCGCCTCACCTCTTTCTTTCTTCATCTTCATCCATTCCTCCCTATCGTACACACTCCGTACACGCCGGTCGGTCGCTAGGCCGTTCGTGTTCCATCATCAATTGCACCAGTTGACCAGACAACCATTGCCATGGTAGCCCAGATCTCAGGTCCCTCCAGTATCGAGCTGGATGAACGCCCGACCAGAATGCAGTTACGCAACCCCACCTTGATTCGTGTAGCCCACGCAGCTCTCCGGAGAGAGAACCACCGGTAATAATCAATAAATTTAACCCTGGCCTTGGACATGGGCATCGCACTCTTCACCACCATCACACCACATCTCTCTTTCTCACTCTCTTCGCTTCGTTCATTCCCCAGTTGTCCCATTACGACGTTGTCTTCTCTCCTTTTTTTTTTGCATCCCAACGGAAATGCGAATTGTTGCACCTATGGGAAGAGCAAAAATCCAAAGTTGCGGATTCCTCCCAGATAAAGAAGAGAGAGAGGAGCCCTTATCTCCCGGTGCGCGCGACGCACCTCGGATTTGTACTTTCTTTATTGTAACTGCTCGTTTTCATAACGATCCCAAACATTTATTTTTTTCCTTCTTCTTCGTCTGCGTCCCCAGTCGGATCTCCGGGGGGACGACGACGCGGCAGCCGCCTACGACGGGGGCGGCAATTACACCCGAATCCGCTCCAGACGCAAATCCGCAAGAATTAACGGGTCTAACGATTTTTTAATTAAACCTTCCGTCCCGCCTCTCCTCAACATCTTCAGTTCAATTTGTAAACGATCCTTTACTCCCTTTTCCAACAGAAGAAGGAAACGCACGCAAATATATGTGCAGACACAACATCGCGCCAGCAAAAAAAAACACCTGAAAATTGGGAAAGCGATTGTTCACCTTAAAGTATATAAATAACAGCATCTTTCACGTCTAATATGAAGAGTGAAAGAGATGATGAAGATAACGAAAAAGGATAAGGGAAAAAATGTTAAAGAGCATCCCTCCCGGCCGTATTACGTTGACAAATTGATCGAAGCGCTTTCCCTAAAGGCGAAATGGATATTGTCAATATATTTTAGACGCTCGAGAATGGAACGAGCTAAAGTCTGCACGTAGAGGCAGGCGAATCGCAACAATTGTTTCTCTTATCCGCCCGGAATTCATCATTTTTCGCATCCGATCTTCTCACACAGTTTTTACTTAATGACCGTGCACGTACATCCATGTCTTAATCCTTTTATTTTTTACTTCTTTCTCCTTTGAATAATTTATTTGTGTCGTTGCGCGCTTGTCGCTCGTTTATTTTATTTATTATTATTACATACACACGCTGAGATATATGTATGTATATATATATGAATGGGTTCTCGGTCAATATCCTTTAGATGGTCGTTGCAACATCAGCTGTCCAGTAAACAAGCCTCTCCTCTCCTTCGACTCGCGCCTCGCTTTGTGTCATCCGATATGATCGAACGCCACACGTTTGATATTGGATTGGCCTCACTCATCATCATCCTCTTCGAAGCCCACACTTCTGGGCCCACTTGCAACTAGCACCAATTAGAACAGTTTTTTTTGCAACATTTTCTTCAGTTTTTTTTTTGTTCTTGTAATCTTCGTTAACGGTGTCTTCTCTCATCGAGAACGCGACGTTGCTAACTGTAAAACTCTGCATGTGTGTGCATTCGCTGCTCCGGCGAACGGAAGCTGCAGCAGCAGCCTTTACCATTAGAAACAACTCTTTGTGATTGTCGTAGGCGTAGGCCCTACTTTCTACTTATCCTCTTAAACCATCGCAATTTAACGTAATCTACATTTTAAATCATCTAAATACATCATTAAGTCTACAGAATATTCATACTCGTAAAAGAAACGTTACTATTTAGTTTACAAACTTAATATAATAATTTTCAATTAGTCATTTTATTAATAGTATTATCACAAATGTTAGGATTATTCCACGGTTAAATTATTTCTTTTATGACACTTGTATTTTATACAGTGAAGGCTTAACTATTTTTACAAGGTAACTTTGAAATTGAATCTACGAAAAGTTGGAATGAAAGCACCTTTTGGTGGAAACGCGGTATAAATAATAAGTGAAACTTTATTAGTTCGGATGGGGTTGTGCTTAATGAGTGGCTGTAGTCTAATAATGTTGGTAATTTGCTGCGGCAGTTTGAAAATGAAACAGAAGCAAGGTGGAAGTTTCGCACCGCCGGCTGTGGATTTCGTCTGTGTCCGTGAAGACTGCGGTGAAGTAGGAGGAGGAGGAGGTGGAGGAAGTGCATGAGGCCCATGGTAACAGCGTGGGCCCCCCGAATTCCTGCTGCAGGTGTCGAAGTAACGCCATTGCCAAACGTTGTTTTGCGCGCATCTGCACCGTTCCATTATGTTTTTTGGACAGTCAGTCCAACGTTGGACAGCTGCTCTCTTGCGTGCTCGAGGATACAAAAAAAGGAGGAAGAAAGAACCAACGAGTGATTATTTTTTCGACAATGCGATACAAACAATGCTCGGAAAATTGGCAGAGAGAGAAAGGTATATATTCCGGATATTCAAATTCGAGATAACATTTGCCGAATTGTTTAAGAAAAGAATTCCGCATTCGTTTCGTTGCTAATGAGATCGACCGCAAGGTGCTTGCTCGACACCCTCGGGGTGTTACCATTTCTGGGTGTAAAACCATCAGCTGCTTCTTCTTCGCGAGAATATCGCAAGAATAAAACGCATCGAAACGAAACGGTCAAACATCATCATGTAAGAGAGGCGGCGGCGGCGACGTGTGCTCACTGTTTGCTCACTCTCCTCCTGCAGTGTTAGGTAAGCGGTCGTTGCACCGAGTGTGTGTGTGTGTGTGCATATTTATAGTGTGCCGATTGGGCAACGCGAAAATTAGTATATAGCATAGAGAGACAAGCATTCACCTTCTCTCTCCGCATCTAAAAAGCGCACACACACACGCACACACTATTTGCCTCTCCTCCAGCGTTTACTTTAAACATTTGCAACACCTAGAAAAGACGTTGGCCCCAAAACTCCGAAAAATCTTTCACTTACGTAACCAGTTTTCTTCTTCAGTTTTCGCTGTTGCTATTATATTATTATTTTCCTGCTGTCGCCTAATCGAAAATCAATGCTGTAATTCCTGCGGAAAAATTGTACATGGCGAGACACGCGGCGAAGAAGAGAAGATGAGGGCTTTTGCGAGGCTAGCCAGACGCAATCAATCATCTGCGGCGGGATGTGTCGCACGAAAGATTTCATTCCTTATTAATTTTATCATTGAGGCGGTCCTCTTTATCTTCGCAGATTTTGCATCTAAATGCAAATTGCATCCTCCAACTACTACTTCATCCCTCACCCCAAACTTTGCATGCATTTTGATGATCACTTCGTTTCTCCGCAAGATACACACACACAAAGCCATTCTAATTAATTAGTCCCGTTGCAGACGAATTATATTTCGTACGGCCACAATTAGAAAGTTGTCTCCGCTTCTGAGGAATTGCACAATGCGTTCGCATCTTTACCGTTTCATATTCTACACATTCTGACGAAATCCGCAATTCCCTCGCTCACCGTATATATATATATATACATGCAAGCTCAACATAATATTAAAAGCCTACAGCAAAAAAACCATTATAAATTAAAAATTTAAGTCTAGACAAACTCATTACTTCCTGACTTTTAATTAAAATTTATTTCTTCTATTTAAAAGAAAATATCATCATTTCCAATAATTAAAGCTTAGAAATACATATTTTCATAAAATTAGTAATAACAATCAATTTTCATGATAACGTTTTTCAGAATTAGTTTTCTGCACTCTCTTTGACCAGTCATATCTTTGATTACTTCATTATATTTCGGCACGAAGGCTTTTTGTTGCACCATCATGCGATTTCTCGGAATTTATTTTCCATTTAATTAAAAATAAGCAAAAAATATTCAATTCTGAAATTTTCGTTTGATCATTTGAAATTGTATGAAAATGATCTACGTCAATTGTGAAACACTTTTTTTTATCTTTTCACTGCAATATAATTAAGATAATGCAAGAATGTAAGGAAATTGCGTTGTAATTCGATTGGTTTGAGGATTTTGTACTTTTGTACCCGGCGCATCCACCTTCCGTCAAAGCGTTTATAATTGGAGTGCGTCCGGTGGTGGTCGTAAAGAGGAGTTTCGGGACGTGAGTCGCGTGTCCGTTGCGGTCAGCACTGCAAAATTTGCATACGAGACAGATATAAATTAATTTGCGAACAATAAAATTCCGCAGCAGCCATTTTCCTGCGGGGTCCTCCGCGCCGGACGAGAAAATGAGCGCAATGCGAGCGGAGAGGAAAAGAGAGACAATGGCTCATGATTTATGCAACAAGAGTTCGGGCGCACCTTGTACACATACACACACGCACGCATAGACCAGCAGCAGCAGCAGCAGAAGAAAAAATATCCACGAAGCAGTAAATCACTTCAAATATTCACGCGAAACCGAATTGGAATCGAATGGGAAATAAAATAAAAAGCGCAAAACTCTCCCTGCTTTATTCTTGAGAATGAGGATATTTATTTTATTTTCTGCGATGCGCACGTGCGTCCAACAACGAGGATCGGAGATGGATGTTTCTTCCTACCATAAATATCCCGGGGCTTCCATCAATAAATAATTCCAGCAAGGAAAACGTGTGTATATCTGTATTTATTACCTGGCAGTTTTTCGGGGTCGTCCGCCGCCCTTTTCCTGCCGATAATCGAGCACTCACTTAGGACCACCACCAACCCTCCCTTCTCTCTAAGCGGCCCGATAATTACCCTTTCAATTCAGTTTACCCCCATCCGAGGATTACCGCCTCCGAAGACATCGATTCGTTTAGAAAACACTTTATCTCTCTGCGTATTACGACGACCATCCCTTAACATTTATGAATCAATTACTAAACGCTTCCTACTACATCGAAAAAAAAATCCCATCAATTTTAACGCAAAAATAGCTTTATTTAAAAACGAGAATCAGAATTTAAACTGAATCAAATATCATTAACTGACCTTTATACACGGTAATCAGTGAAAATGAAATAGCGCGCACTTTTTTAAACTCTAAATAATACAAGTTTATAAATATCGCAAATGACGAACACTCGCGATTTGAAACAAAACACTTGTGTAACTTGGCAACTAGTTTTGTTTACCTCATTCCACTCCTTACTTTATTCGTATTATTTTTATTTCTATTCGACTATTTTGTTGTAATGTGAAAATATGTTTACTACGAGAGTAGTCGTTTTGAGGTAGGGAAGGAGAGGAGAGAAGTGTTGTTTGTGTAACTCTATTTTTAGTTTCACGATAAACCTTATCGAAAGGCCACAGACACTATAAAATCTGTTGAGCCCTGCGCGATTTTTCCTAACGCTCTATTACTAACTGCAATTATTCACAGCGCTGTGTTTGATCTTCGATTGGGGTCAAATCAAGTTTATTTATTGAGAAAAGAAAGTTTATAATCTCTTATCTTCGATTATTTTTTAAAGTAAGGATATTGCTTGAAAAGGAGATTAGTTTTTCTAAAGCAAAAATTAATCTGAATGAAAATACAAAAAAGGTTAAGAAGGAAGTGGACGATCGGCGGATGCGGAGGATACTTGAAAATCGCGTGCGATTCGGTGAACTTCCTGTTGATTAGCGATCAGGTGCAAGGGTTTCGCAAGGTTCTAGGGCGAAGGGTGGAGGCGTGAAGGGAGCCTAGACGAGCAGATGGTTTTCGAGCGGGCAGGAGAAGAGTGCGGAGAACGCGCTTTTCTTATCTGGGACGAAAATGTTGAGGCGAGCAAAAGATTTCACTCGCCTTATTTGATCTTCGGAGCGAGTTTCGTATGTGTATGTGTGTGTGTGTAGTTAACGTAACTCAATTCGAATTTGTTCGTACATTCGTGCACGTAGTTGTTGTTGAGGTAGTGTATTTGTAGTAGGCAAGTGGTGGTCGTCGTCGGGTGTAGTTTCCTCCACGCCTATGCTGCTAAAAGTTGGCGTAACTCGGCGGCGGTGATCGTTGGCCGAGATGCTGTTGCCACCGCAGATTTCCAGGTCGACTAATAAGCTTTTTGCCATTATGTTAATCCGCATTAGGTGTGTTTTAATAGAAGCAAAAGATAGCTCTCTGCTCTTGTGTATCGATGTATTTGCTTGAAGTGTATGTGTGTTCTTCGGAGAGTAAGTTGGGCGTGTGCAGAGTCGCGCCCAGAATGCACCGACACACATCCACACACTCGCTCACTCACAAACTGCACTCATACACTCGCATACATAACAGGCGAGAGGGCAACGAACTTAAACCGGCAAAACCAACTCTTCGCCATTTTTAGCAACGCACCATCAAACCAGACACTGGCGTTATTATTATGACACATGAGCTATTGGGTTGGTTCTGCTGCGACCAGCATCTTTCCATCTCCTCCTCGCATATTCTTAATCCTAATACTCATCTATTCAAGCGATTATGACCCATTTCTTTCTTTACTTCAACGTCGGTTTGCAATTTCACGCAACGCTTGGAGATCATCTTCGAGGAAACGCGTATATGCCTACCCACCTATCTTAGCTACCTACCTGCCTACACCTCTCTCGATGCGATTTGGGTCACATGTTTAGAATTCGAAAGCAAACTGTTAGAGCGATCATTGGCAGCTGAAATACCTGGCGAACCGATAACGCCTTGGTTCGTTGCCCTCGCAATATCGACGCTTCCACTCAATAGAAAATACACACACACTTATTCACTCATAAGTTCTCTAATCCAAAGTAAATCCAAATAAAAGACACTTTGCATATTATTTTTATAAATTTTTGAAATTTAATAATTAGGTTTGAATTTCAAGTATATTCATGAAATTAGGCAGTTTTCGGTTTTGTGCGTGTGCGGATTGTTGGGATAATGAAGTTGATGGTTGTTGGGATTACGTATGCTGATGGCTGGATGAAATTCTTATGTTGCTCCGATGAAGGGTAAAGTCGGAGAATGAAGAGGAGGACGGGTCAATGGGCAAATCCCGTGTTTCTGTAATTCGCAGAGGCTTAGCGCTCTTGTCGTACGAGGATTAGCAAGAGATGACTGCAGCAGCAGGACCGCTTAAATCCGAGCTCACTTCTTCTTCGCGCACGTTACATGTAATTTAAGCTAAATCACCGTTCTTCATCGCTTGTCGATAAATGAAAATATGTTTTCACTTATATTAATTATTAACACTAGATATAAAATATTTAGTTGAAAATTCTCGACAAAGAAAAACAGCGTTTTCTTTATAAAATATAGTAATTTTTGGAGGCGACGACATCGGTAGGTATCCCTAATCTTCTGCATCCGGCGAAGCAGACTTCATTAACGTCGTCTTCGTCCCTTTCCTTTTGTCCTTGCCCGCTAATAAATCTCCAGGGGCCAGAGATTACGAGTTCATATTCGGCTTAAAATAATGGCGCGCTTCATTTTCAAGAATCCTTTTTTCCTTGGCGATTTTTACTCGGTTTTTCGGCGCTAATTAATCTGGATCTTTCCAGTCGCCCCCGCATCGCGATTATTATGTTTCGTAATTGAAAATGCGGAACTTTCTTTATTTTTTCTTAACTTTTTTGCAGGTTGCACGTCCCGTAATGCGATTCGCAAATAAGCTTCTTCCTGCGACGCGCGTCTAGCCTTCCTTCCTCCTCACTTCTTATTATGTAATCTGATCGTGAGCAACAACGGCGGCGTCGGGGGTGGCGCTGTGTTTCACCCCCCCTTCCACCTCCTCCTCCTCCGACGCTAGCTTTTATTTAATATAGCCGCCTTGCGCTGTCATTATTATTATTAGCCCTGCGAATTGCCGGCATGCAACAGCATCGATGCTTGACTCCTTCCACCGAACCCCACCTCCGCGTCTACCTGAGCTTATTATGTAAAATATTATGAACAGGCGTCGAGACGCTCGGCGTCTGCATTGTATATGTATTCGTGCATGTGTGTGTGTGTATATATATTTGAAGGAAGGTGGCGTGAGGGTATTTTCTCGTGCATAGTTTGCTACGTGAATGAGAGAGAGAGAGAGAGAGAGTGGATCGTTGGGGGTGGTTTTGGTGGGAGGAAGTGAGGATGGGCGAGAAGAAGAAGTCAGACGCAGACAATTCAGGCGTCGCGTATTCGATCAGTTTAATGGAAAGTTGCCGGGACTAGCAGTAAATTCGGCGCTCCATGCAATATTGCTTAGTTTCCCCAAGTACGAACCGAAGGGATGAGTTTGGTGGGTTGCAACAAAGCGCTTGTCCCATCCATCCATCCACCATCCAAAACCACAACTTCCACAACTAATTACCGCCAATTGAACATTTTCAATTATTATTTATACAAAACTTAAATAATTCGCGGAAAATAAAGAGGCGACCACTCCTCTCCACTATTTTCATTGTTGTCCACAGCCCAAGCGAATTTATGAACGCTGTAGATGAGAAAAAGGAAAAAGAATCTGCAGCAGCAGCGTGCATTGTGGAACGAGACGAGTAGAGAGGAGAAAAAAAAAATGTATATAATGCAGCAAATTGCTTTCGGTCTCTCTCGTTCTCCTTTCCTCCTCGAGGACCGTAAATTTCGCAACAAATTGAATCCAATTGAAGCCATTAAGCAATTGATCGTGCCGGCGACCCCTCGACGAAACAAAACAAAAAAGAAAATGCAGAATAAGGAGACGAGTGCAAAAAAATATTAAGCGAATTAGGCGAAAAGTGCGAAGAAATGCAAACGAAATAAGCGATGATCTGTATTCCTCAAACTTATCTAAAATAAGATTTTACAATAATTTCATAGAAATAATAGTTGAGAATGTAGTTTGTTTTGTAATATTCATTTGTTTCGTTTAACCGAATTACAACTTTCGAGACAACAGGAACAACGTAAGAAGAAGGTCCTCCTCGAAGTTGACAATTGATCTGACAAGTGAGGAGAAAAAGGGAGAACGAGAAGAACGTGGGTGGACGTGTGCGAGTGTGTCTGCGAGGATAATACATAAACTTCTGGTGCTGTCTCGTGCGACTTTTTCTTTCTTTTCTACATTTTCGGGTAGGACAGGACCAGAAGAAGCGAACGGAGATGAGAGAAAAAAGATGCACGGAAAAGAGAGTGGAAGCGAGATAAATAAATATAAAAAAAGAACATCTTCTTATCTCGTAACGAGAAAGTTTCGTATTTATTCGAGCGAGTAATGTAATGAAATATGCCTCCTTGGCTGGCAGCAGCAGCAGTGCTTCCTACACAGAATAAGAGAAGAAAGAAAAATAAATGTAATAGCTAATTTTCGGTTGCATCGATGATCGCATTCAATTAAGAAGTTTTCTTTAAAAAAAAAATACAAACTCGTTATTCATAATTAGTGTAATTAAATTAAACGTTTTTAATGAATAAATTTATTTTTTTAAATATTTATTTAATTATTTAAAAATTGTTAATTTGTGCTTGAAATTTTTGCAAATTAACTATTAACTTTGCGATAATTCGGAGAGATTGTTATGTGATTTTATGAGGGGAATTGGAGTCGCCGGCTAAGAGGTGCGTCGTCGTGTTTTTCGTTCATTCTCTTGGAGAAGTTGCGTAATCGAGTCGTCTAAGTGGGCGAAAAAGTGTTTCGGTTTCGCAATGCTTCAGTAAAAGAGAAGGAGTGAGAGAGGGAAAGAAGTGCGGAAAAGTATTAAATATTAATCAGCTCGTTTTCCTTCGACGCCGATCGAAAGAGAGAAACAGTTAGTAAATCGTATCACGTTTTTCCAGAGTCGATAAGATTCTGACCCAGTTCGGCCCAGATTCGATTTGTCGGAAGAGATTCTGCTGTGTATTAAATGCGTGTTGGGGAGGGATTTGAAGTCTTCATCCCTCCGCAAATCCCCTTCACACAACACGCCATCACGGGGGGATGATGATGGTGGTGAAGTGGCACGCACTGTACATACATTAAACACCAAATCAAGTCCTAAATGCAAATGGTAATTTGGGGCACGAGGACGATCGTCATCCTCTCATTCTCATCATCATCACCATCACCGTCGCAGCATTTACGACACCCCTCGGAGGAAATTAACATCGGCTGAAGAGGGAGATTAACAAGGAAATTACACATTTTTGGCGGCGCTAATTGTTACGATTGCGGCACGTGTCGACAAAACTCAATCCTCCCTCAACCGAACCAACCTCGGAAAGAAAGTTGACCCGACGACCCGTTCGTTGCGCAACGAATAGAGCCTCTCCGCTTCTAACCGTGTGCGTGCGTGTGTGGGGAGGAAACTGCTGCTGTTACAATTTTTGCCCTGAAGGCCGGCCGATTCGATCCAGCCTCACGTGCAAGAGCCGCTCGACCGGAAACTCGAAAAATAATTAAGAAACTGCAAATCGCTAATTGCTGCGCGCCCGCACCGCATTTCTTCATTATTTTTCTTTAAATACCAATCTCGAACGCGCGGATTCCGATTACGTAAAACCGCAGTTAACAACCTACCGCAACATAACTATTCAATAACATTCCTCAAATTCACATTAACGTAACATCAATTTTGAAAAAAAAAATACTTCCTCAATCAATTAGTGAATTAATAATATTATAATTTAAAGTATTGTCAAAAAACCTGTAATAGTAAAATAAATTAAAACCACAAAGAACGATTTAATGAGATTGTTAAGCTTCAATTTATAGTGAGTGATTCTAAAAAAGAAAGCGAAAATATTATATTGGAATCGGTAGCAGCAGCAGGAATGGAATAGTAAACAGGATAACGCGTATTTGACTTCCAGCAGGGCAATCTTATCTGCGCCTTTGATAAAAATACGGGAAGCAGTCAACGATTATCGCAGTATTTTTTTTAATAATGCGTCGCGAAATAAATTTATCAATTTCTCATCTTCAGAGTTACCACATTAATTTGCATGCGAATGATGGAGGTCGGATGAAGAAGTTTTGCAGGAACGTGTAGTTTCGAACATAAACATTTTCGTGTTTCTAAATGTTTTGTGCATCTCTCTCTCTTGTACGTGGTAGGTAGCATTGAAACAATGCGGGAAAGATAAGGAAGTCGTCTGGCTGGCTGCCGGTTCTCTCGGTTTGTTGTCGGGTGGTGTGTGTTTGCCAGACCGTGCGAAGATAACGCCCGTCGTTGAGCATCAATACACACCTCCGTAAATACGGTTCGGAGGCGGCGACGGCGATTCTATTTGGAAACAAACGCGCAACGATGATGATGATGATGGTAGCAAGTCATTTTTTAAGTTCTTATTTCGCCTGAAACTGGAAGATGCTCTTTTAACGCACGAGTTTCTTATTATTAAAGGGAGCGAGCGAGTGGGCTTCTTGAATTACAGTTGCCGAAGAAAAGTCGCTCGCATTTCAAAAGGTAACTTTTGCTCCGGAGGAAACATCTCTTTTCAAGCAGCCAGCAGCAACATGTAAGGAGGATTTCGTTTAGTGCCTTTCTCGCATTTTTTTCTTTCCCCGAAAATCCAGACTCCTCGAGGGTAGTAATCCAATTCGAGCTCTCGAGTTAATCAGCGCGCTTCCATCCTTCCATCCACCCACCCAAAACCCTTATTATGTATCCGCAGAACGGCTAATTAATACCACTTGGTACACAGGTATGTTCCCTTTGAAACCGATCCCGAATCGCTCTCGCATTACTTCCAACAACTTTCCTCCTTATTGCTACAAGCCAAAATCGGTGCTTTATATGCCTCCCGACGCTTTTTCATCATCATCAACATCATTTTCCCTCCCAATAAAAATTAAGACTCTCTCATTAAAGCCTGCACAAATGCGAGGACTTTAAACTTTCGGAGAATTTTATTTTCTCGTGATAATTGCGGAACGACTCTTCTCCAACTGTAATTCGCCAAAGCCCCACTTGACCCACATCCGGAGAGAAAACGAAGGGCGGAAAAAGCAACAAACGAAAGTATAAATCTTGTGTCTTCCGTGCGGTTACTACTGAAGCAATTAAAAGGGTTCCAATTAAAAAGACAATACACAAAAAAAGCATTAAAAGAGTTTAAAAAAAAGCAATTAAGCTCAGGTATTTTACGTTGATTACACGCACCCCATAAACACATTAATTGCGGTTTTTTCAAATCTCTATTTTTTGTATTCTTTCTAAACCCTAAATAAACAGATCAGCTCTAAATTAATTCAAAACATTATTAAATTAGAAAATAACAATATTTAGTTTCCGTTTTTTGCATATTTTTATAAAATTGCATCTTAAATTCACGTACTAAATTTTAGCTGTCGGGAATTTCTAAATATAATAATAATTTATTATCAGTGAAAATTTTCATTTATCATAAATATCAATTATTTCACACATAAAAGGACGATTTATATTAATCAAATTTGATGTTTCCTCGACGTTATTTATTTATTTTGGGTTCGTCGTCATGAGCAAAAAAGTCTTGCCGAAAACGATAAGAGTAAAGGAACTAATAAAAGTGAAGAGTGACGCACGGAGTGACGAGGATGAGGGAAACGTCTGCGGGTGAAGGGAGTAGAGGACAGCCGCCCCCGTCGGGAAGATTAAAGCTCGTAACTCGCGAATTATTACAAGCGTACGCGCCATATTTATATCATATTAAATTAAGGCAAATGAGCGTTGTCGCAATTTAACGATGCGAAGGTTTTCCATTACCAGACGAGAGAAAGAGAGAGCTAAAAAAAATAATATAAGTAAACGAAGAGTGAAAACAAGTATAATAATTCCCAGACGCTTTTGATACAACATAATGTAATAACACATCGCATGCATACGAGTTTCTTATTATTAGCTTAGTCGCGCTTTTAAAGAAAATCCATCTGGCTTTTCCAGCAAACTTTACTATATGAAAATAAATAGTTTTAACAACCACCAATTTATTTACTTCTTTTATGAAACCCAATTTCTTTATTGAAAAAAACAAACGTATTGTTGAATATGTAGTGGATAATAAGAAATTAAGGATAACAAATAGATTTAATTTTATCGAAATCCGTTGGTTTCTTTCGTTCTTGCAAAAGGGGTTTTCTGTAAAAGGGGGTTGAGGGCACAATTTCCAATAATCCCACCTGATTAAGGGAAACGCGCATTCGATAGTAGTAGTTCAGTCGACGGGAATTCTCGCTTAGTTAGTCTGGGAATGCGAATGCAAATTGCAGACATACTCGAAACACCTAGAAAAACTGCTGGTGCATAAAGCATTTACAGCTCTTTCTCCCCAACATCCCAAGGTTCTCCCATCCCATTTTATTTTCTATTCGACTCTCGCAGTCCTCTCCCACTAATCAGGTTTTTGAATTGAATCCTTTTCCATTTGCATAGGATATGTGCGGCGCAATGCATTGCATATAACCACCCCTACGTTTCGTGCGTTTTAATTTTTCTTTTTTTTGTTCTTTCCCTATTCCCTGCATGCGTTGTTCAATGCGTTCCAATTACTGCAGACAGAGTGGATGGAGATCGTCGCTGCATGCGGGGGTGGTAAAATTTTACGCGCGTGCATTATGCGTCTCTCTTTCCTCTCCATCCATCACTAGACGCAATGCGTTTCTGCTGCCGTTGTTTGTTGGGGGCGGGGGGAGGTTGCCTCAATGTAGAGCAATGTGTCGGTGGTTAGGGAGGCGCAACCCCTCGGGGCCCCAAAAAAGGGGAGAGAAAGAGCGAAATCAATAGCATCATCATCAACCCCCCTTGTGCGTCACCCCTTTTTTTATTCTTTCGTTCTCCTCTCTCACTCGCACCCGCCCTCGTTCACTCATAGTCCTGACTCACTGCCGAGCGAAGTACACCCCCGTAAAAAATCTGCCACGCACAACATGAAACGCATTTCCAATCCTGCCGCTTCTACATCCTGCAAAGCACTTTCAACCCTTCGAGAATACTCCTGCAATAACCACTGCAACCGAGTAATGCGTAAAACCCTTCTTTTTTTACTGCAAACCCCTATTTTTTTTGTTAAATAAATAATTAAATTTATTTTTACAAAAAAGTTTTAAATTACTTTAAATTCTTAAATATTTGAACCGAAAAAATAATGAATTAATTTCAATCAAAATATTCATAATTGCATCCGCGATTTGATATGCATTACATACAGTTTTCTTTTGTATTTTTGTTACCAAAGTCAGCATTGTCTGTTTAGTGGCCATTGTTTCCTTCGCTCACTCTACTCTCTTTTTCTGTTTTCTTTCTCTCGACTTCCTTTGTTTTGAGTGCAGCACGACCGTACGAAGTATATGAAGAAGCATTTGCGGTTTTGTCGATGCACCGTTAGTAGTGCTTCCTCCCACCTGCACCACCGAAATCCGACCAATCCTCGAAACACACCCGCCTTTTATTATATTTTCACCGGTTCGTTTCACCTCGGGCCATTTTGTTCATGACCCAAACGCATTCATTTTTATTTTCATATTCGTTACAAAATTTAAGCTCAAAACTTCTAACTGATATTCAATACATTATATTTTATTTTATTATATTATATATTAAAAGTGAACTAACAAACTTTTATTGAATTTATTGTGTTCCAAGGCGAAATGTACGCTGCAGCCTCGATTATCTTATTATATAATTTAAATTCATTTAGTTCGAATGCAATGTGCTGCTTGGTTCATCCATCAAATATTTCTCCAAAAATTAAAATTTTTCTAAATTGCAGATTTGTTAATTCATGAGAGATAAATCAAATTTATTAAATTAATAATTAGAAAATTAATTAATACTTCGTTTTGTAAATCTTTTGCGGATGCGTTAAGATTGGTATTTGATTGATCGATTGGGATTCAATTGATGGAAGTGTATGTGTTGAGACGAAGAGATAATAACGCACGGCCACAGAGAAGTGTTTTAAGGATTGCGAATCCGCATGTGATGATGCACATGTCTTTCGTCGTCCCGACACTTATTTATTTATTTACTCTCCGCAGTCTGCAGTGGACTTTCTTTTCTTCCCAAGGTTTTCGGTGCAGAGTTGTTTCTTTATATATTTTTTTACTGCTTTGCGTCGTCTCTGTTTCTTATTTCTTCGAAGATCTCTTAGTTTATGAAGCGGCGAATTTCGAGCTTGGCAACTCGATAACTAGTTACTCCTCTCTAGAAGCTAATCTAGTAACCGTGCTGGTAGTTGCAGGCGTCGCCGCCGCTGCCGCCTTCGAACGTCGTCTCTTCCTCCTGCTGCAGCAGCAGCCGCTTTAGCATTCCTGCAGCGCGGTTCGCGCACAGTGAGGCGATGCATTTATAATTAGATGTCCTTGTGTTCGATAATAGCCTGTGTCGTTATCCTAGCATAGTTCACGGCAGGTCAGTGCTGCAAATGCATATAACTCGGCGAGTTATACGCCCTCCCGCCTCTCTCACTCCGCTCCACTCTTATTACTTCTTTACCATAAACCGCGCGCGCAGAACCGAACGCAACAAATACACAATGGACGTTTTGTTGGATGTGTCCACAATGTTTGGATCGGATCATGGACGAAAATTTAATAATAATCAATTACAGCAGCGCGGTAATAGCAAAACAAACGAACGAAACAAACAAACAAAACAGAAAGAAAAACTAAAAAATTGAAACAAAAACAAAAAACTGCAATGAAAATCCTCGGAGGCGGATTAATTAATCTTGTCTCCGAGCCAAACGGTCAACGAACCCGACGACCGCACAATCGCGAATTCGGTCGCACGCACAACATTTATTTAATTGCCAACTATCAAACTTCCGGTGTAATTGCATTTCCGGTACAAATCATCAAACCCCCTCCCCCATCCACCGCGAAATTTCCCCGAACACCTCTCCACAATTTTACAACAACAACAACAACAAAAAGAATGCATAAATAACAAACATCGAGAGAGAAAAAATATCGGTATTTCCACTTTGGCGGAAGCCCGGAAATCACGGCGATTGTTGTCTGGGCTTCTTCACGGCTCACCACCCTCCATCATATAATTGTCATCCCATTGTTCTCGAAGCCGACAGACCGTGCAGCAGCAGAAAACGCATTAAACCCAATATATACGAGATGGATCCGCAATTTGTATCTCTTTGCCTCTTGAAATTTTCACGTGTTTTATTTATTTCTTGTTCCGTTAAAAAATTGATGGAACCCCGTGCAGTTTACGAGGCGCGCGCCCTTCCTTTTTTCTTTTACCTCCCTTCATTTTTCGACTGGTTTTGCGGCGGTTGCAAATAAAGTTGTCTGCATTTTTTCCCTCCGCACTCACTTTTTTCAGCAGACAGACACATCCTGCTGAAAGATGCATGGAATTTGTTTAACCCTCCCACCTGAATTGCACACACTCACACACACACAACTCGCAATTTTCAACTTCGCAAAAATATTACGTTTCCAGCAACTTTTGTCTGCAACAACTGAATTACATACTGTTCATGCTATTTCAGTTTCATCATTAAGAAAATACAAAATAAAAAGTTTTATAGTAAAATTTCAGATTAATTATCATAAAACTAAAATAGGTTATTTAAATTTATTATGAAATATTTGTTGCCTGAAAAATATGGAATTTTATCGAAACATTTATTGAATTTTACAAATAATTTTAAATATATAAATTTGATCAATTGACGATAGTCGAGGATGACGTGGATGGAATTAGAACAAACTTCTTGTGGAGTTTTCCGTTCTCGCTATCTGCATCGACCTTTGCCGACTGCTCTTGCAAAACGCTGCTGTCGCTATTACGAGCACAATCACAATATTTTTTTTTAATTGATTCCCTCGCATTCTTTATTTTTGCTCACAATGGTAATCGTTGTCTTCGTCGATACCGATGCGGACACGACATGACCTGAGCACACACCATGCGCTGCTCAGATAACCGCTGTTTACGAGGAGAGGCCGTTATCTAATTGGGAAAAAGGAAAATTACTGCAACTTCCTCCTCCTCCATCTCATAATCATCCTTCTCTTCTTGCAGCAGCAACGCATAAGAAAACTGGAGAAAAAGCAAATACTGCTACTGTTTACTTCCTCCATTTGCATACCCAGTCTTTACAGTTCGCTTACCCACTTTGTCTTCATTTTATTTTATTTATTTTTGATTCTCTTCATCTATTATTTACTTATTTTCTCTTCGTTTTATTTCTTATTTTTGAACGTCTGGAGTCTCGTTATCGCCGTAATGATTGCGCTGCGTCAATTTGGTGCAATTCAATTTCCTCTCTGACGCTCCTTTTTTTTGCTTTGTTTCCCCCCCGCCCCCCGTTTCTAGTTTTGTTACTGCCGTTTTCCTTCGAGTTTCTTCCTTTTACTCCTTTCCGTCGCTCCTCTTTCACCTTCTTCTCGAGCGTCCACTTGATGTTGGTTTTACGTCCGAGTTGACGGGCCAGGTAATTGGGAAAGCGCGATCCTAAATCGATTAGTCCGTCTGACTATCCCGACACAGGACTGACATCTTCCAATTACGAAAGCCACCTTCCGCCGATCGCCGCATACACAGTTACATCCATCCTCATCCTCGTCTTCGACGCAACGAAAATCCCATTTTTATTTATCCGAACCATTTGTTTGTCGATTAAAGTCCCGCCGGAACGTATCGAGACTTCAAACTTTTCCTCCCCCATCGGAGACGGATAGGAAATTGTTCGTAAATACATAACATATCCATCGCGTTTTCTTTCCCATTTTTACCACTTTTTTTATATCGCATTTCCTCATTTCGGTTCGAGGGGAGAGAGATGTCATGTCATTCGGATTTCCGATTGTCAGTCTTTTCTATATCCGGTTAGTCCACAGGATTTCGCCTCCTCTTATTACTATTACTACCATAACTACCACCGACATCATCCTCCTACTTCCAACTACAAAGATCGCAATACCAGAATGCAACCTGTCTCTTCCCTCAAGCCCTTTCCACTTCGATATCTGCGATAGATATATATTTACAAGAGGCGCTCCGCCGACGCCGCCGCCCCCGCCAGACTGCAAATATGTAACGCAAATAATGGATCCGAGCAGTCTCTCCTCTCTCTCTCTCGCTCTCCATTTAACTCCTCTCATTCCATCTCTCTCCTCCCTCGCTGTCTCATCGAGAGAGGAAACGACCGGGGCCCTCTTTTGTATATACCCGCCACTCGGCTCCGCACATCCAAACTCAAATTCAACGTTCTCTATTTATTTATTACATTAACGTGAGCGCACTTTGAATAGCGCCGGCAGCCGCCCCCCACGTACACACACACACACATCGAAAAATCATAATAAAAGAAAGAAAAAAAAAACGAATAGAAGAGTAAAATACTGCAGCAGCACCGAAGAAGTAAAATTTAAAAAAGAGATGTTTTAGAATCAATGCTCTTTTCGACTTAAACAATTTCACGTATGAAAGTCACTTCCATTTTCGATGCTCGCTACAGAATCGAGACACCACACAAACCATTCACATACGTGCCCTGAACAATTGAAGACGAGAAGCGAGCGCACATAAAAAAAAATAAAGAAAGAAAATTGTTTGAGCTGCGAGACAACCTTTTACGGTAAATGCCCAAATGGAGAAACGTGGATGTGAAACGCCACATCTGCGACAACTACTGCAAATCGTTATCGTTTTAATGAATTGCCAGTTTTGAAGCTCAAATTTAATTCACTTCGTCTTTGCTGTTTACGAAATTGAAGATTCGCGTGATAGAGACAAAATTCATTTTTTGCTGCTTATAAAATTTTAAAGATTTGAATTGATTAATACATGTTGTTATTATTATTCTTAAATTGTCATTTAACATGGATTGATTGGTATTTAATTCAATGTTTCCATCGAAATTGTGAAATATACAAAACACCTTTCCCATTAAAAAATATTCAATTAATTTCTTGTTCATAATTGATTTTGTATTAAATGGTTGACTAATTGATAAATTGTTTACCAATTTATTTACGATTTAATAGATGAACAAACTTATATATAAAAATATATATATTTGTAGCGGTGAATGAACCATAAGAATGGTTCAGTTTTGCAGAGGATGCGTTACAAGAAGAAGTGGTAGTAGTAGGAATATAAGTCGATGCGAACGAGAGTGCAAATTCAGCAATGAATTCGTAATCCATCCTAATGGCTCGCGTTAAGTGCGACTAGTATCTATAGTTAATGCCTGAAGTAGAGCCGATTTTAACGGGATCAAGTTGAGCTCTCCAATTCGCCGTAATTTTTCCCTCCCGTTTTATTTTTCGCCCTGTCGTCAGACAGTATTTATTTATGAATTCCTTCTTCCCAGAATCGCCGATGTATGTAATCTAATAGAAATAACGTAATCCTCTGAAATATATGTATATATATATATTAAGGGATTTTTGCTCGGCCATCCCGTAACCCCGCAGGATTATGCTGCAGGAAAACGTGCGAGTTGGTTTTAGGTATTATTCTAATCTGATAGCGAGGAGAGGAGACCGACCTTCGATTTATTCGAGCAAACTTTTGTCCGGACAGTTTGCATAGCCAGACGACGATGGTCCTTCTCTTCTCTTCTATAACAATACATCAACGTATTAGGTTATTGAATGCAAACAACGGTCTAGTCCGCAGACCTCCCCCAAATCCAGAAGAACATACACATACAGACTCCTTCCACATCGTCGTCTTTAATCCCATAAGTTCGTACATCGAAAAGAATAGAAAAACGTAGCGGAAAATTGTTATTTCATTTGTATTTCCTCCCGGTTTCCGTTTTATTTCCTTTTCGGCGCTCGAGAAACGCGAGTGGGGCGGGGGGGTTGAATTTTTAAGCGGCTTACTGGTAATCCACCCGCTCACAAGTCAGCACCTCGGAATTAAGCCGCGCTGCCGTATTAGATCCGTTTCACACTCATTTTCCGAATCTCCCCTTCTATTTCGTTTCTTTTTTTTTCGTATCTCCTCTCCTCTCTTCTTATCCTGTATTCCATCCTTAAATATAATTCGCAACACGGAGATTAAGTATCTCCAATTTTACGCCATCCTAATTTTTAAGCGGATTTCGGGACAGGAGCGCCGCCCTACTTATAAATTACGAAATTAATTACGACGACGGTATTATTCTTCTATATTTTCAATTAATTTCCTGGATGGAAGGAGACAACAAAAAAAAAACAGAAAAAAGTAAAAGAGAATATATATATATCAAAATATAAGAAGGTCCTAGGATTGGATTTTCGTTGCGACGAAGAATAGAGATACAAAGAAAACCAGTAATGAAGCGAAAAAACTTTCTTAATGGGGGAGTTTTGACAATTATTTCCGATCGGGCTTTCTTATTTTAGCGGAAGTTTCGTTGCTCGACTTCCAACCCTTAAAGGGGAGAGAAAGAGAAAAATGCGACGCGTATTATTATTTACTCCCCGCCCGCCGATAGGATTCATTTTTAATGGCGTGTCCACGCAAGCGTAATTTCATTTCGCGATATTAAAGTTCCGTCAATTTTTTTGTGTGTGTGCTCTTCTCTTCGTTTCTCTCAGCCCCAAATATAAAAAGAGAGAGAGAGAAAGACCTTTGTGTTTTATTAGCTTGCTGTAAAATAGGGATGCGACGGCGGCAAACCACCTCCCCCCCCTCTTTCCAGAAACGAAAAATAATACAAAAGAGGAAGCGAGTTTTCGGTATGTGTGTACAGACAGTGTGGAGTATTTGCTTCGTCGGGGGGCGGTTGGGGGGATGCTATGTGGACCCGCCCTTCCGAAACAATGGGGAACAACCGCCGCCGCCCCCTTCACTGATGACGACGATTATTGCAGACAATATTGGTACATTCGAACTGGTTATTCCGCAATTTATACTTGCAGCTTCTCTCCTCGCATGTGTCTGCTCCGCAATTATCATCTTTCCCAACTGCCGTCGTTCTCTGCTTCTCTATTTTCATTTTATTTCCATCGTTCCAATCTATTCCTTATTTTTTATTTTTGGAGAGCCACTATTACTTTTCACTCGACTATCTCCATAAAATTGTGATTGCGCACACTTAGGATTTCTGAATGGTAGCAGCAACATAAGAAGATGGACAAATAGAGAAGATAGAAGAAAAAAACGTAATACCCTTCAATGGTTTCGTTCCACCTCTTTCATTGCAAATAGCTTCAAAACGCAAAGCGAAATCGTAAAATCCATTTGATATTCTAATAGCTTTACTATTGCAGACACATTACTAAAATGCTTAAAGTATTCAAAAGCGCACTTAACTCAATTATTCGCCAAATTTAGATTAAATCAACGTTAAGGTTTCAGATGATTACAAAATCTAATAATAATGATTAACAAAAATGTGTATGGATTATTAACAAAATCGGGGAGCTTTACTATGGATGTACACGATGATTAAATCAGTTTATAAAAATAAGGCTTCTTTTGGCTTATGATGAAAGATTACCAGTGCTAACAAAAATATTGAGGATGAGGGGAAAATGAGTAATAACAGTTTGGATTCGAGCGGATATTTCGGAATGGATGCGATTTATAGAAAGTCAATTAATTTGGGTTGTCAAAGAGCGTCATGGGCGTTTGGAGATGTTCCAGATTTTAAATTAAGATTTCAATTTATTTCTCCACCGATTGGTTGGATGCGTTCGCTCTTTCTCTTTCTCTGTATAGACAAATGATAAAAAGGAACATCGGGAATTTGAAATGGGAACGAATGTGTTTGCTGATTTGTTAAACCGTTCCGTTTCTGCCATGCATTTCGATTTCAATTCGGAGCTTCTCTCATTTCAATCTGTCGTTTTCAGATTACGTCCTTTTTTCTAATATTATTTAGTCCTTTTAGGACTAAAAAAAAACAAATAATGTGTAGCGCGCGGCGGTAGTTCGCTGAGCAAATATTTGCTTGGTACACTTATTTATTGGGTCACAAACTCTCCGGAGAGCTGAGATCATCCGCGTCCCCTCTCCCTATCTTTCCTTTTCGTATCTTCGGAGTTTGATGTTTGTTTTAATTGGAATCCCTTAAGGTTTTGATCCATCCGCACCTTATTGCGTCCGGTTTTGCTGCGGTCTCAGCAAATATGCGACCAAAACCAAAACCACCCAACTCCACCCAAAACCCGGATATTGCGGGTTCACAGGTTGCATAGCAAGCACCGAGACTGATTTCCTTTTATTTTCTTTTTTGCAGACGGAGGACGAAGGCAATCACGGAAACGATGAGACGAGATGCTTCATCCTTTCGACGTTGGCATCGCAGGGTAGGTCGAGGGTGCACTGCGTGCTGTGCGAGGAACAGCTTCTTGTCTTCGACAGGTATCCACTAGTCGATGGAACGTTCTTCTTGAGCCCCAGGCAGCATGCCAAGAGTTGCATCGAGGTAAGTCTGATCGGTGCAAGTAGAGGATGAGTCTTTATTCATATTTCTTTTTTGTCGTGCAGGTTAAGGTTGAGGGTAGAACCCAGTTCTTGACGGTCGTTTGCATGGGCTGCTTGGAGGGAGCCCCCGGTCGCGTCATCTGCTGCCGCATTTGCAGCAAGCAATGGGATGGATCTTCTTTGGTCTTGGGTACCATGTACTCTTACGACATCTTCGCCGCAATGCCCTGCTGCACTGAACGAATTAAGGTAAGCGTAAAGATTATATATCATCACTTCAACCTCTTGTACTTCTTGTCAAGTAATTTAGTTCATGCAATATAAATCTTTTTCTTTTGTTGCTTGCAGTGCAACGCCTGCTTCAAGCCCGTGCTGCATCCGGCGCAACGCCTTAACTTCTTCAGCGACTACAGCCACATGGTGCCGTGCCCGCATTGCCGCACATTGGACACGCACTTCGTGAAACCTCTGCATTACTGCTACACGCGCGCCACGACACGCAATCTCCAGTTGTGGCCATAGCCCGCGGCCCCCGCGAAAGCGCCGCCATCGCCTCCGCCGGATCTCCTGGACCTGGACCTGGGGCTGCTGTGGCGCGAGCTGGCCGGCCTTCGGCTCGACGAGTTCTGCCGTCTTCAGCTCACGCGCGAACGGTAGACTACATTTAGCAAGGATACAAACAAACAAACCACAATTACAGCTACAACAGAAAAAAAATACACAAAAAAAAAATAATTAACAGAAACAAAAGGATGAAAAATAGCAGACCTCATAAAAGCGGAGCAAATTGCATTTGTAAAAATAATTAATATTAATTCATCCATCACGAGGATCATTATTATTAGAATTAGTGATAATAACGCGCGTACAAAAGAGAAGCAAATCTTTTGAAGCGCCATAAAAAAAAACATACATTACACAACACACACTACACAGACACACACACACACACACATTAGTTTCACTTTGTTAAATTGTTTGATGCGTTTATTAAACAATAATAATAATGATTTGTAAAGCATTTATGTTGTGGACGCGTCCAAAGAGAATCAAAACGAAAAGCAAAATTTAAAAGATCTAAGCATTTCCATCCTGGTTTTGCGTGCATTCTTCTTTTGTGCAGCAGATGGACGCGACCTAGGTACATATGTTAACCTTTCGTTTATTCTCTTCTTTTTTTTTTTTCTATATATTTTTTTTTTCATTTTTAAGTAAACAATAATAATAATAGTAATTACGTTATGTTTCTTAGTTCTCTTTTTTTATCAATTAATTAATTGATTGATTAATTAATTATGTTTGTTAGTTTATAGTCAATTTATATATTATATATATATATTTACGTACATTTACGCGTATTCGTCTCCCCCGTTGTTGACCGAACGCGAGAGAGAGAGAGATAGAGTGATAATAAGAAGGGAGAAATGAAGAGGCCTCCGACGCTTCTTCTATTACTTTTCTCTCTTACCTAGGTGACAATTTTAGTTCTTATTATTTTATTTTCGTTTTTTTTTTTAATATATATTATGTTTATTTAATTTTAATTACTAAATCGACACACACTTATACAAAAAGTAACAATTAACACACACGTATATATATATATACACCTTTTTTGAATATATATATATATATAAATAGTATATATAGATCTTATGGTTACGAAAAGAAAAGTGGTAGTTTTGTTTTTGGAAACTTTTATGTAAATGCACGTTGGTATTGTTGATACGATCGCTTAAGAAAAAAAAAAAACAAAAAATCTTAAACTAATAATTTTTAAATACATAAAAAAGTATATATATATGATAATTAAACTATATATATATATTATATTATATAATTGATGATGAGAAGATATTTGATGGAGGAGAAAGCAAATATATATATTTAAAGATATATGATTATAAGATAGGTGAGTTGCTGTGTCCCAATAATTAGTGATATAGGTGTGAAAGCGGCGCTTTTCCGTTCGCCGTCCCTCGAGGATGAAGCGAAGAAGAAAAGGCGAACGGATCGTAGGACGTCGCTGGGCGTGAAAGGAGATGTTGATGAATGAGTGGGCGAGGCGGTTTCAGCGTGGAAAACTCTTTTTCCGGCGAAACCGTTTCTCCTGGTGCGATTGAGGATACAACATTTCGAGCTGCAGCCGGTTTCACGTGACGGGTTCGGGGATGGTCGGTATAATTGAGCACAGCCGCCCCCTACACAAAGTTAAATTAAGAAATATATATATATATATGAAAAATAAGTGAAGAAAAAAAAAACAACAAAGAAATGAAAGTTTCTTTTGTTTTCTGTTTTGATGACGAGATGAGAGTGTTAAGGGAAATTTTAAAAAGAAAATGCAAGAGAAACCTTCATCCTGCGCAACCCGGAGCCTTCCAGAAACAGAACGTACAAAGTACTAACTAACTCAGCATCCTGATGAGCGTGGTGGAAATCTCTAGGTAAAATTGCTTCAAGTACAAAAGATTTAAATGAAAATAACTAAGACAAAAAAAAACCGTTCGTTACTTTTGCAAATTTTATATAGTGATGAAAAATAAATATAAGCGATTGTTGAAGGTAACATAATTCCTAAGAAATTAGTAATCCCATAATAATAATAATCCTCCAATAAATTAACCGCAAGATTAACTAACGCAGAATTTAAAGTAAATCTTAGCCGCTTCGTGTAACAGCGCCCTTTTCGCTTGATTTCTCGCCCGTAGCGTGTTTGTATAATGCATAATCTTTATAAATATATATATAAACATGATAGAAGTAAAGTAGGATTGGAAAGGAGAAGGAATATAATGATCACATCGACCGACTAAAAAATAGAGAATGTGAGCGAGCTTCTTTTAAGGTAGTGGACTCAGCTGTAGTTGTCTAATTTACTTAATATATAGAGCGCATGCTTTCTTGAACTTAAGGCAACTCGCAAGAATAATAATGGTTTTAGAACGAAGATTGATGAACGCAGAGGCCTAAGTATAAAAAAAAAACGCGGTCTAAAATTTTCTAATATTTCATAGAAGACGAACTGGAAGCGATGTACATAAAAGTAAATGAGAGAGCGAGGAATAAACAAGTAATAATTAATTAAGAAATTGGTAATTTGTAATAAATGTCGATTAATTGTAAGTCACTAGTTTGTAGTCGTTTTTCTACTTGATAAAAAAAAAATAATGAAACTAATTAATTAATAATATCGAACGAGGATTTAAAGTAATAATTATTATGTATAAAAACCTAAAAAGGGAAACGTAAATTATAAAAGTTTTTTTAACAAAAAAAAATAATGAAAATTTTTCGAATAAGGAAATTTCTTTGAATTTTTTTTTGTAAGGATACGAATTAACTAACAATGGTATTTACTTGTAATAATTAGGTGTGTTGTGAGAAGAGGCGCGGGCACCCCCAGCTGGTGCGAGGACCAAAACGGTGGCTGCCAGAGCTCGACTCATTATGATTAATCACCGTTTTTTTTCGATGATAACCAAAGCAAATTTGTTTATCCCCAAAACAAAAAGTAAAGAAATCATTTCCATTCGCATTTGTCTTTTCGTTTCGTTCCGTACACTTTAATTGATAATCAAGGATAACCGCAGGTCTCTCAAACAAGAAAATCCAACGATTACGACGAACCCCAAAAAATCGGTCTAATCTTCAACCCCCCCTCAAAAAAAAATAGCAAATAACTAAATGCACGCGCGTTTTTCTTTTTTCTGAAAACCGATTGTACCTCAAAAAAAAAAGCACACACTGTAATCATAACCACTACTGCCTAAAGTGCGTTTTGCGCCGACTCAATACCTCAGACGTAATTAATAAAAAAAAAATCGATCGCCGTGGAAAAGGAAAAGCGAAGAAAACTGAATCGCGGAAATGAAAATTGCGGTGGAAACACGAGATTAATAATTAGTGCCAAAGATTTTTGTATACGTATAAACGCCGCTCGGAAAATGGGAAGAAAAAGCTTTAAATTTATTTAGTATGACCCGGCGCATCCACCAAAATTGTAGCGCCCGCAAAAATCGCCCGATTCGAATCTGGAAATTATGCATAAACTCTTCGATCCTCGAAAAGAAAATCTATTGTTAATGATCTGTTTTTCTCTTTCTGAATTTATATGAAAATATATTTAATTTCGGTTGTAACTTACGAAATTTACGTTATTGTTTAAAAAATTGATAGTTTTATTTGTTTTTCTTTTCTTTTTGGGGACCGAGGCGTCGCGAAGTGATCGAAACCAAATTTAGCGTTATTTTTTCTAGGATTTTTTTAATTTATCTATTTAGGCTTAGGGCGGGTTCGGATTCGATTGATCGGGGTGGGCGAAGTGTAATGAAACGTTCACTGCCACAAAATAAAAAAAAAAAACAGTTTTCTTAACTTTTTCGATATTTCGCGTTGTTGTTTCTATCTATAATTACTTAAATAATGAATTAGTCTCGAAGCTGCAGCGACTTGATCAAGGATCAAGTTGGCGCGGCTTCGTTTAGTGATATGATACTCAGGTACATCAGATGTTAGTGCTAAGACTACTACTACTACTACCGATCGATTCTCTTAACTAATTTAAAAAGGGGAGACTAGTTAGAAACGTTGGACGAGGAAGCGCGTGTTCGGGTTGAGGTCCTGGCCACTAAAAGAAAATGAATCAAAGTCGTAATCGTAAGGATTAGAAAGAAGAGGTGTCCTGGACAAGGTAATAACAATTTCTTGATATTTTTACAATGCGGAAGAAAACACACAACAACAAAAATTGTAAGGCTGTCGTTGCACAATACCTAGGAGGAAACGAAAAAAAAATTAGAAGAGAAAAATGACAAAAAAAAGGCGTAATCAGGGTAAGAAGAAGGGTCGTACCGTAGAGCACCACTGAAGAGATTTTTGAAAATACGAAAAAATAATCGTGTTTGATTGAAAGGAGGAAACGCGTACTGGATGATCGTAATTATTACCCCTTTCGTTTTATTTTTGTAAAACTAGCGTTTAGTGTTTTCTCGCTTGTGTCTCGCTGATAGTTTTAATTTTTGTATGTATTTACATCCTTGTTTTTATTTTTCGATTGAGTGAATTTAGTGTTTACCCACAGCAACCATGAGTGGTGTGTATACAATTTTTTGGAGAAATTCGGCAAATAATTGAAAACGAAAACTTAAAAAAAAAAAATCGTCGAAATCGCGATTCAAAAGAAGAAATTGATGAAGATTGAAGAAGAAGAAAAAACCATTGTGATGTGAATATATTTTTTATAAAATTGGCTCAAAGTGAATAAAAATTTGGACGTTGCGCATTTGATGGTAGAAGAAGGAAAAAAGACGAATCGGGAGGCGAAGTATAATAATAATTTAAGAACAGAGAATGGGAAAGGAAAACCTTGTGATCGAAATTAGAATTAGGCATTTTTGTAATTGAATAAAAATTATATATTATTATATATATACCAAATTTGATAAATTATTGACTTAACTATTATTATTATTAATAACTATTACTATTATTGGAACTGAACGGTGATATTGCGTAATTTGTTTTTTGTAAAAAAGGAAATTGGCAACAAAATGAAATTTTTTGGACGAAAATTGCGAGAAAAAAAAAATTTGTAATAATATTAAAAGACGGATTAAAGTAATAATGTAACATTTTTTTAAAATATATATTACATATATATCTTTAGAGTTAGTAGTCGTTTTTGAAAAAATATTTTTTCCTCCCGAATATATAAAATATATTACGGGAAGAATCTGTAACATTTCTTAAGTGTTGTTCTCATGGTTGTGTGGCTTTGTTTTAATCCCCCATCCCAATCCCATATATTTATTTAACAAATTGTGTTACAAAAAAAATAATATCCTTGCATGGGCAAAATGTTAACCGCTTTCCGCGAATTATTAATTTGGGATCGACGAAAAGGAAACTTGATTGAAAATCGAATGTCGAAATTCTCCTCTCCTATCAAAGTACAAATTTCTCCAAAACTCTTGTGTGTTAGAATTATTTTTTTTGTTTGTTTTTCTTTTTAAATATATATGTAAATTATTTTTTGTTTTTTTTTTTTTAAATATTGTAATTATATTTTATTTTGTATTAAATACTAATTGCATTCACGCAACTCCCCAAAAAGAAATACACACACACGTATATATCGCATATTCATAACCACTTAAACACGGGCACACACGTATATATATATATTACATAAATGTAGAATATTTGTGTTTTTTTTTCCTTGTGATTTATTCTCGAAACCATTCAAGGGGGTTGTTTGGATTACGTGGAGAGAAGCGAACATTATACTAACTTAATATTTATACGAGTAATATTTAGCCGCTCCCTCGCTGTTTTCAATTAATACACAATACATATAATAATTATGATGATACTATTGGAAGGTGTTGCGCGTTATTGAGAGAGAAAGAGAGAGGAAGGTAGTTTACGTATGTTTGAAATGAAGAAGAAGAAGGTGAAATAGTGGTGTGGGTTGTTTGCAAGGTGCGGAGAGGGTCGCGAAGGGGCGCCTCCCCCGGGCCGATCGCATAATTATTATAAAGAAACAAACAAAAAAAAAAGTGAAATGAAAGAGATCGTGGTGAGGCGCTCCACAAATTGTTACAGAGAAAAACTAAATAAAATAAAAATAAATCCACGACCGCAGGAATAAACCGTGAAAGGAGGAGAAACATATCGCGAAGGAAAGAAAAGATGTTCAATTTTAAAGTAATTCAAGTTTGTTATGGGAATAGTTTAATTAGTTGTTTTTTGATTTTCGTCCATTTCGTAAGTGAAAAATAAGTAAATAATTAAATAATTGATGGGAGATTCGAAAGTGATTTGTTCCTGCGGACGCGGATCGCCTAGGTTGTAATAATAATAATAATAATAAATGAAATGTGTTATGAATTGCTTAAAGTATGACAAAATGAAACAAAATAGCGGTGATTACTGATTGAGTACAAATGTTGCTGCGACCCGACGAGAGCAAAACGGAAATAAAATAATGAGAATCACGAAGTTCAAGGATGGAAACTTTCCTCCGTCTCCCCACCGAGCTCCACCCACCATATTATGGAAATATTATTATTATTACTTAATGCAATTACAATTTGATAATATATATATATATATAAATATGATTACGATTTATTATGATTGCGAATATTATTATTGTATGAGAGAGAAAGAGAGAGAAGAGGATCGTTGGATTATGATGATGAAGAAGAAAGTTCTTTTTTTTACGACTAGCAATACCCGTAAAATATCATATACGAAATATAACTTTATTGTGTTTTTCTTTATATATAATATATGCATTGTATTTTAATTGTTGTGTGGGTTTAGTTCAATGTAAGTCGCCGGGTGCAGGAAGAGGTCGCGATTCCTCAATTTTCATTGCTAAGATTCCCTCAAGGTTCCGACCTCGGTCTGCGCCGGGCGCAAATTAAATTAAATTTTTTATTAAACAAAGTCTTTCGTGGACACTACTAGAGTACCTATGATGTCGTTGGTTTATATAGCATGCCCCGGAGGTGTTTTAGTTTATGATGTAATCAATACCTTTTCTCCATTTTTTTTTGTTTGTTTATTTCTAGTATATATATATATATGTAGCAAGTTTTCTTTATATAAAAATTTGTTTTGTTTTTTTTTTCCACGATTGCCCGAAAGTGAAGAAAGCAAAATATGTAATCGTTCTTTGTGTTGTAACATTTCTTCTTCAGGACAGCAAAAACACAAACAAAACTTGCATGAAATCAATAGGAAACAATTTTTTTTTCTGTTCAATATGAAAATCACACCACATCCCTTATAAACTCTATTATAGTAATAATTAAATGTAATTCTTTATACACACACAAACTATTTGTTTTTGTTTTAATATTCTTTTCGTATTACCATTTTCCCACCACATTTTTCTTCCCTCGATGAAATCGTTTTTATTTAATCGATTCGACACACGAAATTAATTATTATTATATTATTAAAGTATATTATATTATTAATTATGATTATATTATATGCGTGAAACAAATAAAATTTGATATCAATATTTAATAATTAATGATTATAAAAATGATCGAGCTTTTGACGGCTTTTTTTATATATAAATATTATATATATATAAAAATATATTGTATGTAAAAGTAATATGAGATGATGAAAAAAAAATATGAAAAAGTGAGGAGAAAGAATGGAGGATGATCAGATTTTAGAACGTAATAAATATAACCATTGTCTAAAAAATATGAATATATAGAAATTTTTATTTTTCCTTTCCCAATATTTCAGCTTATATCAAAAGTAAGTATATAAATCTAATAATTATAAAACTGTAGAGACATTGCTTGTATGTTTTCAATATTTTAAATTTACTGTATTTTTTGAATATTTGAAATATAAGGTATTTTTTGAATGTTTCAAATTTACTGTATTTTTTGAAAACCAGTAGATACTTAATTAATAATTTGATATAACATACATTTTATTTTAAAAATTATTAAAATTATTGATTAATTGTATATTTTTCGTTGCTTTTAATGCTAACAAATTAAAGCATGTAAATCCAATCATTTACATACAAAAATACACGATTTTTAAAACACAAATATTATTAAATACAAAATTCAATAATGGTGTATTTGGAGAGAGAGTAGTCAAATATTTGCGAATTACGTTAAATGAATCGTATATTGGTAAATACCTGGGGCACATTCATCGATGATTCAATTGGACAAAATGAATTTTAAAAAAACAACACGTACACAAACCAAATTTGAAAATAACATCAATAACCGACAAACCTTTAACAGAAGTAAAAAAATGTTACATGCAAATATCACTAAAATAAATATAGATGTAAAAATTGATTTTGGTATTCAATAAAGAATAGTTGTTTTGAATTTTATTGTATAATATGATATAGGAAAAAATGCGTAAAAAATGTTTTTAACAGTAAAATTGATAATGAAAAACTTGAGGAAAATCTTGTAAATTTATAAAATAATTGATTTAGTTGTAAGGTACATAAATAGATTTCGATTAAATTTAGTGAGGGTCTCCGATTGTTTAATTGATGATTATTTGGTAGATAGAGGTGGTCCGTTTTCATCAAGATGGATTAACGAGAAGTTTCTAATTGGAAGATGCGACTACAAATTGGATCCGTGTACTTAGTTTGGCAAGCAGCGAAATGTCCCCAGTTGCTGGTGCTGCAAGAGTCGTTTGTTTGCTGGGAGAGTTGGCGTTCGTCCGTTGGGAGATCGAAAAGGCAACCGAATCAACGGTAAACACAGGAAGAGGAAGGAAGGACGGACGGAAGGAAAGGTGCAAGAGAAACGACGACCCTTTTTGATCTCCCCGCCATCTCACGCATCGCGGCTCCTTAAACCCCATACAATATATCAGCATGAATACCGAAGATAAATCAATGCCAAGCGACGTATGTCATATTTCCTGCCGACACACGCACATCAAAGCCCCGCTGCAAAACGGAGCGAAGGGTATCAGAAACAGGACGAATAATAATAATAATAAAAAAAAAATAGTATAGAAAGAGCAAAAAACCAGACAGACTAATTGCACTTTTCACGAACCCCGAGGATTCGGCAAAAGGCTGAGAGCGTGTTTGGTTTAACCGGAGCTGACGACGATTACAATTAAAAGATCACACCCGGCGATCTAATTTAAAAGTCCATTCGGAAAAGAGGGCCGCCGCAATAACAGTTCCTATAAGATTACAGGGATTACCGTCGAAGGCCGTAAATCCGGAAACGTCCAATTTGCATGCATAATAATAACAAAAAACGAAAACCGACATAGAAGAGGAAAAAAAAAACGGTTTTAAGCGAAAAGTAAATAACAATTTTCGCCTTTTTATTTACTCTTCTTAAATCAAAAAATTTAATTTTAAAACATTATATCCGTCCGCGTGTTTTCGCGCGGACCTGGTGAAATATGAAAATATAAGAAGAAAAAATAACGGTTTTCAGGAGGGGTGAAGGTATTAATTTTAATTTGCCGCCGTGTTTGCGTTTGATTAGATTTGGAAATATAATCCAATAAAAATTAAGCCGTGGAAAAAGAAAACCTACAAAAAAAAATGTAGAAAGTTCTCTCTCTATATGTGTGTGTGTGTTATGCAGACTGGATGCGTCCTGGGGGTCGAGGAACGGCGCCGCCGCCAACGCCCCGACATTTATTATTAAAACGGAAAATTGGACATCGATACGCCGCTTACATTTTTAACTTTTTTCCCCGTTTCGCGTTCACTTCTTTTTCTTTTGCTGCCGCCTCCGCTTCCACCGCCGCCGCCGCCTCTATTTTAACCCGTCCCAACTCGAGACTTTCCCCGTTGTTCTACTGTTTACTTTTTGTTTTATTACGTCCGCCTTGCATAAATATATACATATATACGGTGCAATTTCAAATCAAACTGTCGCATTGTCAATCAACCGTTTTTCCATTCATTAGCCATAGCTCATTCGGATTACGAGGTTTTTATGCGAAAACGTTGTCTCTGTGAAAAACTTTTGGTAATCAAAAACATTGATAAATAATCATTTATTTATCTTGTCTCTAATCTACAATATTTAGATTACATTATTACAGTTTTTTTTAACAATTAAGTAATTTTGATTTTGAAATATTGGTTATACGATCATATAATTGATGGCTCATAATATTGCGATAGTCGAAGCCGCAATAAAAGTGCGAAAAAATAATAATGCTTGTCCAGTTTTAACAATTTCATTGGCACAGTAATCGATGCGTTCGTGACATTGGATACATTGTGTGGAGCGGCGTCGACGGCGGCGGCGTTAATATATACGCCATAAACCCACCCCCTCCGCCACCATCAACCATTCGCCACCCCCCCACAGAATGCAGGAAGGCCAAATACATGAGCCCATGTATATTGTACGTGCGCGAGTGTGCAGCTAATTAATGTGCTGAAGGGGTCGAAGCTACAGCCGCCGCTGCCGCCGTCGCCGCCACCTCCTCCACATCCACCCATCAAACCCCCTCAGCACGTATCGGTGTACTTTCACATTATACCATCATCAATGCCTAATTTGCTCGGCTTCCACCTGTCCGGATCAACTTTCCACGACGTACACTCTTCATCATCATCGAGTTTTATGTTTTCCATTTGTTGACTTTAATTATTTATTCGTTTTTTTTTGTTGTTTCGTGCAGTCGGTTGCAATCATAGAGCGTGAATGGGACCGGACGCACTTGAGACGCATCTGCACGCGGCGTCCATAAATTCGGTACCCGACCCCCCTTATTTTCTGATCCTAATTGAAAACCGAAATCCGATTGATTTATCGAGAGGACCGCCGCCGCCGCTGCCGCCGCAAGATCAAAACAAATTCTGAATGTCAAACGGACTCAATTGAATTACGAACGATGCATCCAGCTCAAAGCCCCTCCGACACTTCCGAGCTTCATCTGATTATAACCAGACTACTACTACATGATTCCATACTTATTTTTTCCCAATATTATACCTTTCCAATTATCTCCCTAATCAAATTATTTTTGAATGTACTATGTTTCCTTTTATTTTGCAAAAATTAAAATAATACAAAATTTGCCAGCAATTTTTAGAATTATTCTGCTACATGATTCATTCATTTTTTGTTTTGCAAAAAGCAAAATATTTGTAAATCACAGCAAAAGGGAATAATTCAAAGCAAAAAGAAAGGAACCCAGAAGGTCTTTCGGATTGATTTAGGTAAATTCTCTTGAAGTCTCGGCTATAAATTGCGTTAGAGGACGTCCGCTCCTTTGCCCCTTTAGTTTTCGCACATTCGCCGCTCTTTGTTTTTCTTTTCCTTATGCTTTTTTTCTCTTTCCTCGTTCCTCCTCCCTTTTTCTCTTCTACCACTCCTTCCCTTCCTGCTCTTGGCATAACGACTTTAGAAAGAAGAAGAAGAAAGGGGCGCCGAAATAAGTAAAACGTGTTATTTATGCGTGATTGTGCGAAGCGGCAGGACGAAGAGAGGAATCCTTTTCGTTTTTGGGGGTTGCTGTTTTTCGGGTCTCGTTAAAACTGCTTGGCATGCGGTCCGCGTCCACTCCGCCAATCTGTCAACGCTTTTCATCCCACTCCACCATGAAGGATACTTCTTTTGAATAATGCAGCCGCCCTTTTGTCCTTTTGGTCACTCCATCGAACACCTCGTTATGGAGGCGGTCGGACGGGGGGCATCGCCCAAGGATAGAAGAAGAAAAAAATAAGTATATATGTATATATGTGGAGAGAATGGAGGGAAAATATGATGCGGCATTGGGAATAAACCACGCGGAAGGGTAATTTATGTGTGTCCGGAGGGGGACGAAAAAATTTTGGCGATAAACAAGACGAATTGAAAGAAAGGAGTAGAAGACAAAAGAGGAAGAGTTAATGTTTACGCCAGGGTCCTCTCCTCCTTGATCCCTTCATTGTTTCCAAAAAGGATTATTATGCCGAGTGAATTTCAATCGGATGCGTGCGAGCGCGATAAGGGCATTTGCGCGCTCCGCGCGTACGATAATTGCGTGGATGCGTTCGAAAACAATCTTGCCCTTTCGCATCGCTGCACTTCGGTCAAAGTTTAAACTACACACAAACACATATAGTCATGCATATTACGCAATGCTTTTGATGATGCCGGATCCGAGCCGAGGATGGTCGGGTTTTAGGTGGACGGAACTATATAACTACAACAGCTCGGACCGGATGGCGCCGCGACGCCGCCGGCCCCCGTTTCCGGCCGGAACGGCTGCGCGGGTCAAGAAAGCGAAAGCGACATCAAAATAATAATAATAATTGAAAGTTCCTCCTTGAAGCAAAAGGGCTTCACCGATCCTTAATTAAGGCCAAATTTCCCTTGCGAGATGCAACCAATTGGACAAAAGTCCTAATCACGCGCGATTTCCATAAACAAGGGCATCAAAAACCAGCCCCTCCGCTTTATACGAGATGAAGGGGTGGTGGTTGTCACGAAGGTACGGCGCGGTCCGACCGCCCGATTTTCTCGATGAGGACACGGCCGACGGGAATGTCAATGCACAGAGTTAAGGAGGAAAGACGTGGAGGGTCCTTCTCCTCTCTTCTTTGACAAACGAGTGGCCCCAAAGACGGCCCTCAATATGCATACACCGGACGGGAATACTAAAACTACGCAAACTACCTTCGATACATACAAAGCGAAACCATCCTCCCTTTTTCTTACTTCGTTCTTCCATCGAGAAAAAAAACAATATCAAATTCCTTCCATTGCACAAAAAATCACAATATTGACAACACAAACTTTTAAATAAACAAACTTAAGTTGTTATTTGTTTTTTGTTATACAGACCTACTTTGATTTTTAAGGAATAAAATTATTTTCTTTTAATTTCATTAAAATGAACGTCTATCATTCCTAATTTATAAAATATTTTCATATTTCAGAATTTGCATGATTCATTAAAAAATATAACTTTTCACTAATTAATTTTTCAATTTAATTATTGAAAATCACAATTTTTTTCTGATTGAAGCTTGCTTTTTGATGTGAACAAATACAGTGGAAAGCTTCGGGAAAAATTTGTAATCTATATTATAAAACTAATGAAAATCCCCGCAAGGATTAGGATGCGATTCAGCCGGTGTTTGCTTTCTTTTTTATACAATATTATCATTCCTGCCTGTCCCCCCATTTCAAACTCCGGTGCAAATTTAGATTTAGAATCCAATCTGCGGGGAGGACGATGTTTTGATTATGCCTGTTGGTCCCTCGACTGGTTTGTATTCCTCCGGATCGTCGCAATCAAGCAGAGTGAACGAGCCGAGTGAAAAGAGGACTTCATCATATCAGGCAAATCTTCAATTCATTGCTTCCGTCCTTCCTCTTCCCAAATCCCTCCCGTTTCGTACCAATTCCAATGACATTCTGCAAATGTAAACACAAGGAACGGATTTCTTCGGAGGGGGATGGTGGTGGTTGGACGTCGGCTGAATAGTTTCAACGTCCGGTTGTCCGGTTTGATGAAATAGTTGGAATTATATAGTTGGGATTCCCATTTTTTCTTTTTCAGTCCGCTTCTCAGCAGTTCGATATTAGGTTTACGAATTCGGTGTTAATAAGCTGGATTGTTCGGATGCTTCGTGTCCGAAGAGTTGCGGTCGTCGTCGGACACGCACCGCGACATTTCCATCGTCACCCTTTTCGAAAATCCTCCTGCTATTCCTTCCACCCTCGGATTCTCTCCGGTTGCGGTCCCTCCGCGAATTACCAAACAATCTACAAACTTGTGTAACTGGATGCGTGTCTCCCGAAATACACACTCCATCTACATGTCCCAATACATATACATACATAGACATGTACATATTACGCAACGCATCACTTCTGCGAAAACCACACGCGTCCATTTATGCAGAAGAGGACGACGAGGACAACGATGAAGAGGACGTGGCTGTCCCCTCCGAGAATTACGAATTGTGTGTCGGATTAATTGAGTTTCGCGCGGGAAATGCGTCCGGGGACTTTTAAGGGAAACCCAAACACACTCTCGCACTTCCAACCCATGAATATGGATGGATTTTAAAACTCCCTATGTTTCCTCTCCTTTTTTTTATTACTATTTTCCAAATGACACATCATTCATTTACTAATAAAGTTGCCAAATATCCCTAAAATCTATACAAAAACATGTTTGTACTATGTATGCTAAATATTAAATGAAATTTAACACTCCATTAGTCTCTCTGTTTATTATTTAGTTTATTATTAATACTATGTAATTCCTGGAATTTATTTCACTTGAACTCGGTCCAAAAGAAGGAAACAATTGCGTTTTTTTCCCGGCTGTATGAAAAATGAGGTATGGGGATGGGGGAGAAACCGCTTGAAGTACGTAATATTAACTGCGCGGTGAGCGTGATTTACGGTGCGGGATTACGTGATGTAGTCTGGCCAGGTATTTCTTCCGGAAACGAAAGGAGAAGAAAAAAATAATAAGGGAAAACAATTTCGCGTTTTTTTATAAAAGTAAAACTTGTACTTTATTGCAGGATAAATAAATTAGAATTAAGAGAGTGTTTAATGCCGTGCGCCCTTCCATAAGATAAGATTCGCATTTTAAATTATATTCGCGAATTCCCCGAAAAAAAAATCAATTTGCACTTTCCGCTTCATTTGCACAATGTTGTATACATATTATATAAAAGTCTGACCAACAGCTAAATTTTAGTCAATATTTTTTAGCACTTCAAAAATTATGGTGGATATTTCATATATAGGTTGGTTATTATAATTATGGTGGATGCGCCGGGTAATGTAACATTAATTTTGCAATTTCTACTGAGAAAAAAGCTGATGGTGCAAAAATGTTGGTCGAGGAATAGAAATGCTTTTTCTTAATTAACAGTGTTTCTAAAGGAATTGGAATTGTGTTTGTGGATGGACGCAATAAACGGCGTAACGCGTTGTTTATCACCGGATTGCGGCGGTGATAAATATTGTAATAGCGAGCGAAAACACAAAGGGCGTGTACGTCTGATTGTATGTGTGTGTGTAAGAACGCATAAAGCTTCACGTCCAGAAAGCTACCGAAATTGGCCCCCCTTTGTTATTTCCTTAAGGACGTTACGTTTCCATTCTACACCCACCCCGCACGCACAGAGAAGAGAGCTGTTGCCGGGCCATTAGAGAAATTAAGCCGTGTTTTCCCGCCGAGAAGCCCGAAATTGTTTCTGCCCGTTTTGTTTATCGCTGTTTAAAAGTGGAGTTTGCGGCTGCGGATAATTTGAATGCCGGTCCCTTTAGGGCCGTTGGACGGACGACCGTCCCATCCCAACCCATATCACCACCATTCCAAACCCATGCAATGCAATGCCCTGGCGTTTCGGCCCTCGTAACTGTTATCGAAATGACCGGCGGCCGCGCTAAATCTGAGCCTTACGCCCGCCATTATGCAGTCTGCGAATTCGAACCGTCCTCCAACTTGAACTCACCAAAGGTCCATTCAATTTCTATTCCATTCTTTTGCATTCCTTATCCTTTTCAAATTCAGCATTCTATAAATACGTACAAATTAAATTAGTTTAAATATTTCTAGATAAAAATCAGAAAATTTAAATTTAAAAATAAATCTGTGTGTTATATAAAGTATTGTAATTGTGATTTTAATGGTATCAGTAGATCGTCTGGTCTCTCCAAATTAAAGTTTTTTTGTGTGTGCATCCATCATTTGCGTATCGATTTTGAGCGACCAATTGGAAAGCGAATTTGGTAAAAAGAAGCAACAAATAAAAAAAATCTAACTCTTTTCCATCCTTGCCGGGGGGAAATGACGAGGGGATGCGAGTCGAAGCGCATCCGGTTTATTTTAAAGCTGTTTGTTTGTATGTGATCGGTACTATGTTTAAATGAAATACTACGTTGTTGTGGAGGGTGGATGGAGAGAGAAAGAGAGGAGGGAGGGTGGTTGGAGGCTTTGCATTAACATGGAGCATAAAGGGTTGTTGGCCAGTGCATTATCGACCGGCATGTTTATGAGGGCTGCAGAGGGAGAGCGCAGCGGTTACATGCATGAATGTGGGTGGGCGCACGTGTATATGTATGCGATAGGGAAAGTGCAGTATCGATTTGTCGGGGGGGCGGCTGTGTGTAAATGTAACGACGGCGACGGTGGCGGTGGCGGCGGCGGCGGCGACGGTTCCCACGTTGTCCACCTTCCAAAATATTAATTCCCCCGAACAATAGAAGAAACGAACCCCCGAGGCTCGCTTCAAATTAAGAATAAAAACCCCGGCGCATCCACCTGTTTTATACGTTTCGCTTATATACATATATAAATTTAATTCCGCAACTTCTTTCCATTTTGTTCGCTCCCTTATTTATTCCTTTTTTTTTTCTCTACTACTTCTCCTCCTCCATTCTCGACTTTTATTTCGCTTCGTACATAAATACGAAACACGCGAAACTAATTTGTCGTATTATGCAGCTTCTCTCATTCCGTACAAAAGTATTATTGCTCTTCCACCTTCCTCTGAATGGAAGAAGGCGCGGCGCCGCGTTTTCCACAAAAGAAACAAACACACTCGAAGAGTAAAACTATTTGCATACTTTCATAATTAATTAAGTCCTCGGGGGCGTAAAAATGCTTAATAACTTCTCCTTTCCGAACCGTAATTCATACAGGCTTGAGACACGGGAGTAAAAGTTTTAAATAAAAAAAAACAAGTCTTAATTAGTTAATTTGTAATTCGTTTGCGTCTTAACTTAAACATCGAAATTAAATATGAACAAGTTCGAGAATGAAACGAAATAAAAATTACATGGAACATGTTTACTTTTTGTAAACGAAAATTAATGAATTCGTTGCGTGCACAGGATACTTGATAATATCGTAAAATCTGTAACTTAGTTTTTGTAGAGAATCCGAGAATTATTAAAAGCGTTATTTATGTTAGTTAATTTATCTTCGCTTTTCCACAAATCCATATTAATATTTTTTTTAGAATTATTTAAATAATTTATAATTTTTATTTTATATTTTCATAATTCCTCAAAACCTAAAACTTTATAAATTAATTAAGTTTTTTTTAGAATTCTTTAAATACATTATGAGCTTTTTAAAACTTTTTCCTATATTTTTTTTTTCCTATTAACTTTGTAAATGTTTCAAAACAAATCTGTGCCGACATATTCAATTTAAGTTTACATTTGTACTGGATTTTATTTTTGCTTTATTTATGAACAAAACTGGTAAGGCAAGGACGATTAATTATTTGCATTGCTCTTTATTTCTTTGGGAGTTGTATATGGAACTTGTTATTTCTTTATTTTTTATCCTTTCGAGTAGTAAAGTTTAGCGTGGGAGTTTAGAATAAAAGTTTGTTAAAGGGTCGTCGATGAGGTGAAGGAAAAGAGAAAGAAAAAACTGTTTCATCGTGTATGTTGGAGGGATGAATATCGGGCGAAAAGAGTCCGAATGTTTTTTGCTTCATTCTCCTATAAGGATAAGTAGACTGGTTGGTTTCCAGTGGGAAGAGGCGACGACGAAGAAGTGGATGGGGAATGAGAAAAGGAGCGGAGGGAGCGAAAAAGTTTTTTCCTTTTCGCTGCAGCCACACACGTAACATTCTTATTCCATAAAGATTACAAGCACATGTGAGCCGGTCCCGGTGTTCGCTTCCCAACACACAAAAAAAAACTCACTTTCATCCGCCGAAAACGACTCCCCCAGCATCTCGCTGCAGAACTCATACTCATCTCCGTTTTATTCTTAATCCAATCTCGGCCACTTCCTTTCATCCATTCCGCTTCCTGCGAATACAGTCCGATGAGGGACGCAACCCTTAATTACGTAATAGTGGTTCCGGTATTCAAAACGTCGCGACGCGAATTTGATTAAAAACTTTCTCCGCTCCATCCGCTTCCGCCTCTTTATTTTGCCTCATTCTCTCTTCCCCTTTTTTATTCTCTCTCTTCCTTTTTTGCATGCTGCAGCCCTTGTTCCAGCCACTATTTTTCCCAAAGCCCTAGCTAAACTCGGTTACCGACCAGACTCAATTACGCCCGGATATGAATATTAAAAGCTCGGTGTCATTCCGAATGAGACTAACTCGACTAATACACCGGGAATTAACTCAATTAATTCCCCTGCCTCTCTCTCTTTCTCTATCCATCTCTTCATCCCTCTCACTCCTGCACCACTTCCAAGTTCTCCGACCGAAACTCAATTATCGGGCGATGCGCATGCATTATTATAAACACGACCAAAAAAAAAAAAAAAATCTGAAACCAATCTCAAACTCGATCCACCAATTTAAAACCAGACAAAAATAGAAAAATTTGATAAAATAACTGTATTATATTAAAACTACTTATTCCCATAACTCAACACAAGTACTTTTTATAGCTAAATTAAAATACTTTACATTACACAAGTATCGAATGCAAATGACTAAAAGTATTTTTTTTTACATTATTTTTAAAGCGAAAATACGTAAATATAAAATGTTAAAGGTAGACGGGTAAAAAATTAATTAATTTTACCTTCATGTCTGTATATACACAAACATAAATGTGTATAGACGCGACGAACTCTATCTTCTCTGGCGGAGAGGAGAACGGAAAAACAACCAGAAAACTAAATTAATTATTTACGTACTTTTGTTTGCTCATTTTTTCGATTATGCCTCCGCTTTTGATGGAAAATCAATGATTCCCAATTATCTTCCCCGTTTCGCAATACAACAACTTTTAACGTGAGATTCATCAAATACTTTTTAGGTATTAAATAAATTTCTAAGTTTTATAATAAATTATTAGAAAATTGTCGAATTTCTGGTGGATGCGTCGGGTTTAATATATTATTCAACAATTCCGAAACAATTTCATTCGAACTGTGATTTTATTCAAGCAAAAATAAATATATATGAAACAGGGGTAAAGGCAAGCTTTTTCCCTTTGGGTTCGTTTTCACTATTTGCGCTTGAAGCGAGAGAGCAAGTTTCTTTTATAGTTTTCTAATAAAAGTTGTTGGGGAAAAACTTGGCCGAGCTAATAAAAATTCTAAAGCAAACAATGCCGAGATGCGGACGGACGCATCGGACCGCTGTCTTCACTTTCTACACTTTCAATCTTCCTTTTCGTATTTTGCTTAGAAATGAGGAAGAAGCGGTTGCACCCTGAAAAGGGGAATGGAGAGAAGATGAAAAGGAGCAAAATAAAAAGAATCCTCCTTCGGTCTACGCTTTAGTTTTGTCTTACCACGTCCGGCATTTGGAGTGGAAATATCCTTGGGACATGCACCTTCTTCCCAGTAATCTCCTTTACCTTGTTTACCAAACTTTCGAAGGGCTTCTATTCAAATCACGTTCATTTTCCTTCGCAATCCGAACAAACTAAAACTAAAAAGAAAATGGTATAGATTCAATATTTAAATATACTTTTACTATAAACAAAGTTAAAAAAAAAACAGAAAATCTTCGAATTAAAGTATATTATCATTAATTAATTAAGTAATTAAGATAATTCCAAAAACCTGCTTCAATTATACAAATTGCTGAAGAAAACAGTAGTCACGAGCAAATAATAAATGACGGTTCATTAAGGGAAAAACTAAACTTTATAATTTCTCAAGGAAATGACATTTATCAAACTTTTTCTGTGTGTGTAAATATTCTGCTTGAAAAGAAAAACTTTCGCGAATTATGCCTCGTAAAGATTATACTTTTTTTATAGCAGCTTGCTGGAAATTTAATGTCCTTAATAAAGCCCATCCATAAAACAAAGCCAAAAAAGAGGAGGAAACTTTTCATCGTTTCCTACGAATTTTTCGCAGTAAATCGCTTCATTTCAGCATTCCGCGAAATGCGCAACTTTCTCAAATATCTATAAAATAAAATTTCCAATTACATTGTCATACTATAATTGTTTCAATCGAAGTTAATATAAAAATATTTTTAGTAGTCTAAGTGGAAATTGTAATTATTTAAGAGAAATCAAAGTAGTGTGTAGATGTTAAAATTTGGTTTTCGCGGTGTAATAGTCGCGGAATAATCACGTTATTAAAGTGGTTGTAGATGGTCGGTCGGGGTAGTTGTAGGGTGGTTTGTAGCACATCGCAGACGCAGACTTGACTGCACTTTACGACTACACTTTCCTTAATGTAATTATCAAATTCAGGGGGCCGCGAAGTGTGGGAGGAAAAGCAGAAACACGCAGACCCAACACCAGCCGCATCCCAGCACAACGCAAAGTTAAGGGAGGTTAAGTATTAAAGGATTTAATGCCTTAATCTTCGTTTTCCCTTGCGCGGTTTGCATTAAGACCGTCGCAACGATTAATCATCATGCGCGTGTGATTAAACGCTTCCATCGAACTGGACCACTCCAACACATCTGTAGATGGAAGAAAATGAAGGAAATAAAATATAAAACGAGGAGCGGCAATAAGGATTCCCGTCTAGTTGTTAAACAATGGGAATCGTTACATTTTGGGGGACGGACGGGCAGTAAACTCCAGAGGCTTTTCGCTCTGATTGTAAAATCGTTTTATGGGGGCTAAAACAGTGAGGGGGAGAGGAAAAGTCATCTCCATCACGTTTGCTGCAGTCACTCATTATGACTGATTTTATCTTTACGGCCGCTAAAAATCGCTTCCTCCGTGTATATAAAATAAAAGGAAAACGACCGACGAGAGAGGAAGTGAAGGGAAAACGTACCACCGTGTAAACGTTGTTTCATCTCCACCCCCAAAATCCTCAACCATTATTTACCTCTTCACTGCTCTAATTAAGGAAATGTGATGGTGAAACGTTTTGCGCGTTTAGATGCAAATGTTGTAATTCTTAGTATTATGTTTACTTTACATTTTTAAGTATACAAAACTACATTACATACATGATGATGTTTATTTAAGCTAAAACTATAGAGTATAAAATGAGTATTTTTATAATTAGTTTAGAAAAAGTGTCTTTACTTTTTTACTTATTGCTCCAATACGTACAATAATGTATGAATATTAAAGCTAAAACTATAGACAAATTTATTTTATATTTATTTTTATTGTAGATAATTTAAAATGTAAAAAATAAGACTATTTAAGTATAAATTGTAAAACGTTATTTCATCAGTAGACCCTTGAAATCCCCATCCTTTGTTTTTCCCTTTAGAAATCCCCCCTTTTCCGCCGTCCCTAATTATGGAAACATGATGTAGAAACAATAGTGTATTTCAGGATGGGAATTTATAAAATTGAATGAAAATTAAAATAATCCCGAGTTTTCCCTTAATACCTGTCCGAGGAGCGTGTAAGCCTTCTCAGGGAGAGAGGGACCGTAATCTCCATGCGAGAGGAAAGACCCTTCAATTAAAATGTCTTTAAACTCTTTGTGCTCCAATTTGGTAGAGGGAGAACGCCGTAATTACTCGTAAATGCGACCTTTTGTTTATGCTCGGACTCGCAGGAAAAAAAGAGGACAGAGAAGTATGTTGCTGACAGCGCGACCGAACGGAGCAAACAACCCCCCGAAAAATAAATTGAGGATGGGCTTTCGCAGCAGGAGAAGAACATTCCGTGCAACAATGGTAGAAACGTTTTAGGGTGGCAAACACACATAAATATTGTTGTGTATTGAGAGAGTGATGCGAGGCGAGAATCGAGCCTTTGTTTACCAGCCGAATGTTGCCAAGTGCTCTAATATAAATAAATAGAGCGTGCCGTCTCCAGAATTGGGGGATTCCCCTATTTCAACAGCATTCAATGAGAAAGAGAAATTGTTGTGCGTTTCTGCAAGTAATGCGTAAATACGCAGTGCAACCCGTGGAATTTGCGTGAGATAGAGGAGACCCACTTTCGCATTTCCATTAGCGAATGGAGAATGGCCGCATTCATCCCTCGACTAATAAATCAACAGCGAAACCGTAAATTGGTCCGAAAATTTAATTTTCCTAACGTCTCCCACGACACCGAAAAGCCTCCTCCTTCATTTCAATAAATTGAAACAATAAATACTTCAACTCTCCGAAACGAAAATAAGCGACGTCTTATTTTTCAATGAATAAAACATAACGATAATTGATAACCAGAACCCAATTACATAAAATATTCAATTAAATTATTACATCTATACATAATTTTCAACATTCAATTATCATTAATTAATGGTTATAATGAGAAATAATGTTTTCATATTATACATTTTCAATGAATAAATCATCTACACAAAACCAACTAAATTATATAATGTTTACTATATTACATTTACTCACCAAAACAGCTTTTGCAGAGCACTTCCATAATTTCATAATCATTAAATAAATTTTACATTAATTAATTTGACTTCTGTCAGTTTTATTTATTTTAGTACTATTACCAACAACAAAAAAATTTGCACATTTGACCAATATTAAAAAAAAATAAAATCCAAATATTTTTTTTAAATATTGCCAACAGACAAACAAAGACTAAAAAAATAATTATTTCACGACGTCGTCTAATTGGACAGACGAATGTCGCGCTTTAAATAATTCCTCTGATGGAATTACAATTGATTGCATCCCGGAAGTTGATGTATTAATAATACATCCATGGCAACCGCAAACTGACGCAGCGGAGCGACGATGCATCATGCAGGAACCGACCCGAATTACCCGGCGCCTCCACCATAATTGATAAACATGTCACATTCGCAATTTAAAAAAAAACTACATTTTTATAATTAAATTTCAACAAAATATATTAAATTTAAAATAATCTATGAACACTTATGTTATTTCGAAAATATCAAATAAATTTAATTAATTTGTGATAATTAAGTTGCATACCTTTTTATTATATATTTTTATTTATAAATATTTTAATTATAAATTAAATAAATTATTATTAATTTTACAAAGAAATATTTATTTTTGATGAAGGTAATAATAATTTTAATAATGTAATGTAAATTTTGTTAACCCGGCGCATCCACTATAAAAAGCGTTATTGATATTTGATTTGATTACGGTGGATGCAATAGGTTTAAAATGAGATTAGGAAGAAAATGGATGGGGTGGAAGTGGAAACATTGCGAATTAGCTTGATATTTGCGTTGTGGAAATGGGATGAGGATGGAGCGTATTAAGGTAAGTGCGTTATTAAAAATTTCGTCGTTGGGAATATTCGATGTTGGATGGATGGGAACAACAATGTATCGGTTTAATAACGACGAGTGATGATAAAGAGGAGTAGCAGCAGAGAGAGAGAGGTAAAAAACAGAATTGTTATGGTACGTACATTACCATTTATTGTTGCTCTCGTGCCGATCCATAAACATGCATTATTGCCGGTCCATAAATCATTGCGGACCCAAAACCGAATGGCTCACACAAACAGAAAATATATATATAAATATATGTGTGTTTCGTAATAAAAATATGCAGAGTGTGCGTGGATGTATGAATGGGAGAAAAGGCGTAAAGGAATGTATGTGTTTGTGTTTTGTTTTTGTAATATATATGTATATAGATATATGTTTATGTTTTGAGCGCAGGGTGAAGCATCTGCATAAGTGATATATAGGTGGTCGTGACCATCGGGATGAGAATAATCCCGGGGTGTTTTTATTTTTATTACGATGGGGAGGAGGAGATGGTTCGGCTCGTAAAAATAGTCGAAAACCCGGGTATTTTCGGTTCGGATGGGTTTCGCAGGGTCTTTAATTCACTCGCACGAGAGGGCTGCCAATAAAATTTAGAGCCAACAATGGACTTGATTTCGTTAAGAGCGAGCGACCGAGCTCCTACTCTTCCCTACTGCTACCACCACTATTACTCCACGAGCCTTTTGTTTGAGAAATTTTAATGAGACCTCGTAAACATTCCAAAGCACTCCTCGCTCGTAAAACCATGCATAATGTGCGCCATCGGTTGCATAACGTGAATTCCGATTGGACGTAGCAACAAATAACGCAGAATAAATCGTAAAGTTGTTACCAAAAACCGCATTTCGCTATCTTAAATTTACTCTGCATGCAAACATAAGATTCAGTTACTTTATGAATTGAATTCTAGTTTTGAATGGTTATTCTAAATCAACGTATTTAAATGGAAATTGGCTAATCTTAATCGGCTATCAATCTGTTGAATGTCCGTCCCCCCGCGAAATCCATAAATCACAAATGCAAACGGCGCGAATCATGAGGAAAAATGAAAAGATCTTGTGGAAAACTGGTGAAAGAGAGAAGAAGCACAAAACCCCTTCGTTTGCATACATCATTTGTTACCCCTGCGCGTCGAAACCGGGGGATTCCTTTCATCTGCATAAAGGAAATTCCCTTTTTTCTTTCTTTTCTCTTCCTTCATACTCTGCGTCCCTTTTCACCCATTCTACTTCTTGGTTTTTCTATTTTATGCGGCGGGAAAGAAGTCGCAGGAGAGGATCGAGGAGGAGAAAAAAACTGGTATTAACACCACTTCTCAAATTGAAATACATCCACGTGACAACATCATCTGATTCACATCTGACACCAACTTTCCCCACTACATCCAACTACTCGCACAAATCAAACATTCCCTCTTCTTCTTCCCCCATCTGCATCACCATTTCTCACATGGAAAGCGATTTAAAATATATTACATCCACATTTTCCTTTTATCACGCTAACTCCAAATTTAATTCACTTCATCCATTATATCTACTATTTTTTTTATGTGTGTAATGTCTAATCAATTTCAAACAAACTCATTTACTCACTTGACATTCCATAAATTATAGTGCGGTTGACAACCCTGGGAAACGATGGTTTCCCCGAGGTTACGCAATAATTATGATACACACAAATGAGCGCAACAATTAAATCTTCAAGGTAAATTCAGCGGTTTGAAACCTCCCAAACGTCAATTTCCAGCTAAACAACATTTTCCACATTTTTCTCAATTACATCCAAATCGATGGATTGATTTTTAATATAAAACAATTAAAAACGAAATCATTATTTACTGGAATTTAAGTCAAAATATTTCAATATTGGTCTGCGGTAAAATTGGAAGCAATTAATAAAAGTTTTCTTTTTGTTCTCTCCACTCGCCGTTGGAAGGAGCTGAAAGGATATGTGGCTAATCGAAATTGGATCGAGAAAATTATATTAAAGCGAAATTCCAGGGATGCGAAGATGAGAACGAAACGATAAAAAAAAAACTAATAATATTATCGTGTCTCCTTTTGATGTCTCAGTTGTTGCATTTGTTTTTGTTGTTGTGACCGTTATTCAACTATTATTAATTTTGTTTCGGTCGCTGTTGTTATTGTGAGCAACTATTGTTGCCGGTGAAATATTCACGTAATGAATCATTGTGTGCGTGTCCAGTCGAGCGATCTTTTCGTCCCATTAGACCTAGCGGTTCTTAACGCAGATACAAAGACCCTTCGTTGCGCCTGCAACGACTGTTTCGCAAGAGATTAACAATCGAACCGTTTACATAACGCATCTCGCATGTCTCCTAATTTTTTCCCTTCTCTCTCTCTCTCTCTCTGCAACGTTGCGTTATTACGTAGTCATTTGTAGTCTTTTGTGTTTAAGTTTAATTAATAACCGGAGCAATGTTTCTCTTTCTCTTCAGCCGTATTCACGGCTCAGTTGATTCTCCGACTTGCAAGACTGATCTCGCTGCACATATTATTCGATCCAGGAAGCGCCGAAATCGAGGAAACGATTTTATTTTCTTTTCATCTATTCGCAGCACTTTCGATTACACTTTTCCTTTGCAAAAATCAAACACACCAAAATTAACCCGAAACTTATTTTCTATTTAAAATATACAGAAAACTGCAAGAATGAACATTATTTATTGAAACGCGCGATAATTACCTTTGCGTAACTGCAGCTCGCTCTCCAACAAAATACGGTGGTTCTCTTTGTGCTTTGAAATAATAATAAAAATAATAATAACAAAACTCGTATTATTCAGTCTCCTTTTTCCTCCTCCATTCACGTTCTCACTTCGCATTCATTTTAGTTAAATGGCAACAAGACAAAGTGGATTCGATCGAAGCGGAAGGAAAGAAAAAAAATATGTATATATACCGTTTTTATTATTATTCTTTCCTTTTTCTCTCTTTGTTCCTTTCGTCTCTTACGTTGCATTATGCTAATAACCGTAATAGTTAAGGTGTCTGCAATGCAAATTGCTCGAATTATGTTTTTCTTTTGGTCGCTTTCGGCAACAATTGTTATTATGCAAGATGTTATAAGAAATGGAATTATATCATAAATCGATAATTCTATTCCCGAAGGTCAAAACGATTGCAATTGAACCACTTTCGATTCACATTAAGTAAAAGCATTTCTCTATACACGATAATTTAACGAATTCAATAATTACAAACAAATTAACTCAATTCCTGAAATAAATATTACATAATTATAGTAGTTAATAAATTATATATTTATGAATTATTCAAAATTCAGTATTAATTACGAAGAGAAATAACATAATGAGAAATAGAATGACATTAAAAGAGAGAAAATTCCAATACTGATTTATTAGATCATTTTGTTCGTTAATGTCACGAATTTTCATTATCCAACATTATTGAATAAAAAAATAATAATTATTCCAAATTGATTTAGTATGAAATTAATTTAAAAAAAACAATTTGAAAGTAAATTATTTTACTAAATTATTTAATAAAAACATTGAGGAAGTGTTTTCTGGTATAATTTAATATTTATTAATTAAAATTAGTTTTAAATTTACAAAAATTCTAACTGTAACTTTCGATAAAATTAACGTTGTTTTAATGACGATCAAAGGTGATCTGATCAAAGATCGTCGTTTGCGTCCTTGTTTTTCCTGAGGTTATTGGACAGCACGAAGGTCGAACATGTTGTGATCCTTGTATAAAAATAAGTTAATTGACTTATCCTATATGTTCAACTAGTTAATTAATATTTATACATGTTTTCGGTTTGCTTCCCATGAAAATTCCCCTTTTTTACATTGAATGAAATGAGTTTAAATCATAACTGAAAACGTTAATAAAAATCAATGTTGAAATATTAGTTGTAAAAACAATGTAATTTTATATATTTACATTCTCTAAAAAATTACATCTATAAAAACATCTGTATTTCAATACGTAAATCATCTTGTGAAGTAATTCAAAAACTTCTTGCATTTCTTCATAGTTCAAAAATTTTGCAAGAAGTAATCGAAAAAGCGAAGAATTTCTTATCTCCTCTATACTTTAGAAAAAAAGTTTGTTTCTCTTCATATCGAAACAGCTATATTTCAATGAATAAATCATCACAATTAATTTCATATTCTTCTTATAATTCAAATATTAAAATTGTACCTGCAATTTTTTATTATTTTTTTTAATATTATGTATAAATTAGACAAATTTTATAATAAGAGTTAAAAAAATGCGGAAATTATTATACTAACAAAAAAAAACTAGTATTTGAAACATGTGTAAAGTAACTCAAATAGATGTAAGTGGGTTACGCACGAAAATCTTCATGCTTAATGCAGCGTAGTTTCATAAAGCGTTATTACAAAACGACAATTTGCATTTTTAAATATTGAAACATGTCGAATACAGTACACAAACTAAAAAGACGTAATGTTAAATAATAGCCTTTTGCGAAACGTTGTATAATTTTTTCTCTCTCTGCATTCCATATTCCATAAGGCAATTATTTTTCTTTCCTTATGATATTTCTGTTTGCCTTTACTTTCATTTCATTGTAATATTTATTCGAGAATAAAATGGAGATCGATGCAATAGTTGTAAAGATTCGTTAAATAAAGTACGCCTAATGTACTATTTTCATCTAGTCGATATATTCATGTATTAAAAGAGGGTCACGGTGGATCGCCGCGTGAATAAGGGGGAATCCCCGTCGCAAATGCAAAACCGGAGGGCATCAGAATGCGGAATGATGCATGGACGAAAGTTTGGAGAGAAAATCTGAAAAAAAGAGATTGATGTCTTCGCCGAAAATGTAAACTAAAAATAGAGCGAAAACGAATTATGCATTGCGTAACTCCACCTACGATCTGCATGATCCCATTTTAGCGTTAGATAAATCGACCTGCCACGTCAAATTTGACAGCGTCAAAGTTACAGTTTTTGCATGTGAGATCAACTTAACACTAAATTCATATATATGAACTAAAATATGTAATAAATCAACAAAACAACAATTTTAGATTAAGTATTATTATGATTTTTCAACATTTTGATTAACGTCAATTTTGACATTATAAATGTCATTGATCTTTAAATTTTGAAAAATGAAAAATGTATACCAACAAAATAATAAACAACAGTTATTTAAAGCTTTAATTAAGAATTTTTTTATTTCTAAATATGCTGCTTCGATTCTGATCATCCGATGTAGGGTGGATAATTGAATCTTTGTACCCTCATCTCGTTTGCGCGATCAAAGCGCAACTTAATTATTTTCCACGCTGATCCCTGCTTCAATTCGAGCATTCGAGACGCGAAAAAACCTATTTTTAGGGACAGTTTACAAAAAGACACGTTTTATATAATATTTAGTTTCTTAAATTAATACTGTGAATTCTTGTGTTTGTAGAATCCAGTTTTTTTGTGTATAATTTTACTATGTAGTTTACTATTTAGTAAACTCGAATTGAATTTTCTTATGTAATGTATGCAAATTTACATTTGGAATCTGGTTTCAGAAGGAATCTGGTTAAGGAAGAATTCGTTTTGCAGTATGAATGGATGTTATTCAAATTTCATGCGCGCATTCTAATTCCTTCCCATATAAGTAGTAAAGCGTTCGTTCTATATGATTTTTTTTTTCAGTGTTGCTACACAGCTTATATAAGAGAGTTCCGGTTTGTACATGGTAATAATGTGAGCTATTAGCTTTGTAATAAAAAAAAATGAGACAAGTTGACAATTAGAAGGTGCATGTTATCATTGGGCACGTGCAGGGCGGCGAAGGCTTTCGTTCGGTTTCGAACCACGTCCTCCGGTCCTTCTAGCCCAAGGTTCACTTTGCATATACGCGAATGCAGTTGTCTGCACACTATTCATTTAGATAATTACAGTTTATTTTTATTTATTTAATTTTTTTGCATCCTTGTTCTTCACTTGAACTACTAGTCAGGACCTTGAAACGGCTGCAACCGATCATTATTTATTTCTCTATTTTTTTTTTCCTTCCTGCTCGCTCTCTCCTCGTTCTTTACTCCTGCGGATCTCTCCTCCCCCCGACCCCCTTCCATCGCTGGCATTGAAATTTCATAGTGTACGTGCTCTTGTTCACGTCCTGCGAACGAAATCAAGAAAACGGATTTCGTTTGTTTCGGTACTCACCTCTCTCATTCCCTCTCACTCCTCTTAACACAAGAAAGATCTAACGGATACAAAACGATTCTCTTTCTCTTGCAGCAACAGCAGGCGGATTTCTAATTCCAATCATTCAAGACGATTCCCGCTCAACGAAGAGTTACACCGGTTTCGAGATCGCAACAATCGTGCCTTTTATGCCGTTCCAATAGCACCACTTTCTTCTATTCACAATTGGAATTGTTATACTTTGATGAACGCATACGGTCTACTGTTGATCTTCTACACACAAAAAGGTTCGGTACAAATCAGGCAAAAATTTACCTTTGTTGTATAAACCTCGAGGAACATCTGTTTTATTTTTCATCAATCACCCATTTTATATTTACATACTTTCATTTCATTTAACTAACCTTAATGATTACATCATTCAAATTACTTTAATTTGACTTATGTCAGTTCGACTTCTGTCAATTTTTCAAATGGCAGTTTGACTTCTGTCAATTTTTCAAATGTCAATTTGACTTTTGTCAATTTGACTAATGTCAGATTGACTAATGTTAATGATTGATTAATGTGCATTTAGGTTATGATAACTACCGTATAAATGTTACAATGACAATCACATTGTTCTTGGCATAATTTCAAAATTTTAATATTCTACAATTTCTTGAATTTCTTTCGCGTTTGTCATTGATTTCACTTATCGAAAAGCAATCGAACATTAATTTATAATGATCGAAATGATTAATGGTACACGATTTAGATGCATATACCTCTTATTTCTGCAAGAAGGTTACCAACGAGGACAGCGTCGTAAAATGCAATCAAAAATGTAATTTAATTATTTCTTTAAATAGTTTAGAATAAATAACGCATGCAACGTCCGTAATTGAAATGACATCTGAAAGCTCTCGCTACCTTCTCCTTCTATTGTTAGCAGCGATTTAACGTCGGCGGATTTTAATTAGCTTGCTTTGCGCAACGGAGAAATGCAATTAAAGAAAATGATTGCGATCGGATTCGAATAATTTATTTATACGAAAGGAGAGAAAATGTCAACTGCCGGACGGAAGTCACGTTTTGATAATTCCCAATTTTTTTTATTTTTATATATTTTTTTTTTTTCGGTTGTGCAGCAGCAGCAGCAGCAGCAGTTTGTTGCATAATCGCAGCTAAATTGACAGAAGCGAAATGGTAAAAGCGCGCCTTTTACGGCCTGAACGTGATCTTCCAGAGGCTTAACTTTAATTGCGTTTGAGTGTATGTAAGGTCATCGAGATCCAAAAAAAACTTGCTTTATTTGCATTTTAAAATACAGAAAAAAATAAATTGTTTAAAAATTACTAAAAATTAATTATATTTAAAAAGAAGGACCAAGAACATTACCTTGAGGAACGTAAAGTTACTAAATTACTTGTTAAAATTAACAAATTTTGGAGAAAAGTGGAAAATTACAAGCAAACAAAAATTACAGACAAAAAAAATAATTTTTATTAAATAAATAAATTCATCGTTTTTTTTTCTTCTTTTACATTTTACAGACTAATAAATATTGGTTTATATAAAGAATTAATGGTGAACATTCACGCGCTGTTAGGATTATGTACAACATTAACAAATACTTAAATCTAATAAAATTGGCTCACAAAATTATGTTGATATGCATGAAACAAACAAAAAATAGTAATAACAACAATCTCGAATCCGAGAGCTAAAGGATATTTAGATTGGAAAATTTGCCCTTTAAAAACTGAAACGGAATTAAGAGGCCGCACCAAAACTTGTTATTACGCAACGTTATAATTTGCTTGTAAAAAATTATGGTTAGAAAAAAAAACCTAGTAAGGAAGGAATTCTTGATGTTGTTTGTTAATCGGTGAATTGCAATAAATAATTGAGCACTTTCAATGATGAATTGTTCTTCGATTTGAGCCAATTTCCTTCTAAATGTACAATTGATCATACTGGAATTGTGTGGTTTAATAGAAGCCGAACCTCGACCTGAGACCTGAAAACGAAACGTTCAAATATTAATTGAATGCTGTCACCCTTTTTCCATTGTTAGTATTGAAAGTTCAGTTTATCTTCGCTCTATTTCCATGCAAAGACATTGGAGCCAGGCACGGAGAAAGTCGTATTAAGAATTTAACACCTGAGAGAAATATGCGAGGGAAAAGGCCCTAATTAAAACACGTGTGTGACAATGCCGAATATATCGTGTCGACGCGTGTAAGGTTTTCCTGATGACTTCATCATCGTGTTTCCTAATGGAAAATATTTCATTTTTTTTTTTGGAATAATGTATTGATTGCCGCGATAATCCGAAGATAAATTATGCATTGTTAAGCCGCAAGTTTCAATACAATTTCCTCCGGGGCCCCTAATAAACCATTCCCTCGCTTTCGATTTTACTCGCTTCCTAACCAACATCGTTTACCTTTCTTCCTTTAAATTCGTATATCCCGCATTTATTGGCACCAAAAGCGACGCGGCGAGGTGAAAATGCTTCATTATTACACCGAAAAACCTTACGCAACTTCGCTCTTATTTTTATTGCGTCCGTTTGTTCTTTTTATTCTTTAATTACCGCTTCTCTAATTGCTTTTGCAACTCTGAACTTCTTTCGTATGTTTTCGTCATTTTTTTTTCTTTTATTCTTCTATCCTTTATATAATTCGTTGCTTTTAGTAATAACACAAATCTTTGCAATAAACACTCAAAATTACTATTATTTAATAAACAGGACTTAAGCTTCAAGTTATAAACGAAGTTTAAGTTTAAATAATTTTTAATTTGACAATTGTATTCGTGAATTATTTCACAACTCAATTTTTACAACTTTTCAGACAAAATTGTTTGTCATAAAAGACCCGTTACTATTTCGCATTTTTCATCCCTAAAGTTTACATAAGTTTTAATATCATAATCAAATTCTATACATAAACAAAATTTATAATGAAATATTTCACATTTGAAAATTATATTTTTTGTTATAATTAACTTAAAATTTCTAAAAAAAAGTGAGTGTGTGCAATTTTGTTTTTCAAAGTCACTTGATTGCATATGTAATTGGTGCATAAAAAAAAATAGAATGTGCAATAATTTTTACAACTCGTGAAATTAACCCTAACATAATAATTTTAACATTACTTTAAAAACCGAAAAAATAAATAGAATTGCGTTATCTTTTAATACATAATGTATTCATTTTTGAATTAATGAATTGTAAATAAAATACCGGTATTTTTTACTCTCGATTCTTGCGCCGAAATTAATGTAGTGTTATTTGTATCCTCGGGCGACGACCAGTTTGCCGTGATTAACGAAAATCTCTTTCCGCCTTTCGGCCAATGGCCTTTCGTTGTTTGATCTTGAAAATAATACTCGTACACATTTATTCGTATCAAAAATTTGGTTCATTATCAAAGAAAAAAAAAATATTGTACGAGTAAATTTGTCATTGATTTATGTAGCAAATCGCAGTGAAGAATTATATGGAAAAAGTTGATTTTATACGACTAGGTCAATGATTTTATAATAATAATCACATTTACCTAATGGATCCAAGGCTCCATTATATACACACAGTCATGATTCTAATTAGAAAATTTAATTTCTTTGAAAAATTAATCATATTTTTAGTTTCTATACAAAAATAATTATGATTTTATTTGAATACACTAATTTAGGAAATAATTAATTAATAAGATAATCGTTATTATAATAAAAAAAAACCATTGATCACAGGAAATAGTAGCAATTATAAAGAGTTTTGAAAGTATTTTAAATTCGGAAATTCTCCAGACTAATTTCGCAACATTATCGACACAAAATATTTTCTTCAGTTTACAAATTTATGAAAAATGTAATAAACTTTTCATATAAGTATACTAGAAATGCACTGTTTTAATAATAAATAATTATTATCTAAAAACCTATAAATATTATTGGTACATTTATTACGTCCGTTTTATAACTTTGTTTCTCAATTTCCATATTTAGCGCATTTTGCAACGATTTTTTTTATATTAATTGACTTATTTGCATAATGCAAGGATATAGTGTTTACACATAGACAGGCACACGAAATTAAACTTTCCCAAAATTGTAGATTTGCAAGGTAAGACGATAAAATTCATTATATGTGTCTAATAAAAATTAAGAAAAAAAAACAGACATAATATAATTGCAAAATGTATGTTATTGTGTGTATTTTGAATATTTCTTAATTTTGTACAAACAATCTGTCAGAAGTTTTGTATTATTGAAAAGTTGAAAAAATGTATGTGTTAATGTATGTATTTTGAAGATTTCTTAATTTTATACAAACAATCTGTCAGAATTATTGAAAAGTTGAAAAAATGTAAATTAATGTGTGTATTTTAAAGATTTCTTACTTTTAGACACATTTACGACAATGAAAATAATAATAAAGTTTAATTAGAAAAGAGTATTTTCTTTAAACTATTTTCCAACAACTTTTCTTAATTAAATGCAAATGAATGCGCAACTCTAATACAATCAATTTAAAATCGATTATTCAATCGCAACAATTTATTTACGCAACGTTTCAAAGACAGTGAAAAATTTAAATAGAATATAAATAAATTGACCGCAAAGACAAGCAAACAATTATAATTACATTTTCAATTGATAAAATATTTAGTTTTCGATTTTGTAACCAGACGAATTCCTGAATGTAAACGAAATAATGAAAACGCTAATTACGTCTCGCCCATAAGTTTTTTTTTTTGATATAATTGAAGAAATATGTAATTATTGGTTTCGTAAGAACGAATAACAATTGTTGCGTTTCGAGATTTGGTAACCAATTAATTTCTTTATTCTTTCGGGATTTTTTTCTTTTTCAAAATGTAGTTTGGGGGAGAGAGCGAGAGTGAAAACTTTGGTTTGCCGATGCCGGAATAAACTTTAGAGATGGAGGAGGATAATTGGCCGCACGATTATTAATTTTCTTGGGCTTCGGTCTTTCCCCCCACGATCTCCGGTGGCAACAGGCAACGAGCAAGCAAGCAAGCAACCCTTCAGCGGTCAGTTTAATTACGGGTCTCTCCTCCTCTCGGTCGGCCGCCCTTTGATTTCCACTCCAAGAAGAAACAAGGTTTCTCTCTCTCTCTTGCTCTTGAGCGAGTAATAATATTATCATCAGCAGTTACCGCTAATTCACGTACGCTCCCTTGCATCAAAAGACTGCGCCCTTTGTGAGGAAGGGTCGTCGCGTCTCGAGGTGATGTTGTTAATTGGTTTTTGGGTTGGTACACATGATTGTTAATAGGCGAAACTTTGCTTTTATCTTCATGAGTATTTCGATATGATAATTGCAGTAAATCAAACATTCCTTGTCTTTTTGTTTTTTGTTTTTTTTTTTATATATATATATAAATAGTGTATACTTGATACGTGTATATATACAGGTAATAATAAATAATTTATAATTTACAGGCAACTATATAACGAGGAAACAAAGTGTAACAGATATTTTGACTCGTTCGGAGGATCAGATCTTACTTGGGCCGCTCGGTGGGACGAAGCCGTAACCGGAAGCTCCGACGACGACGCCGGAAGTCTCTCCGCTCGCTTGTGGAGCAGGTGGGAAGACCACAGGTCCGGTGTTGGCTCTCGCGTCTCTTTGGTTCACCATCGGAGCGGCATCCGCGAATCCACCGCCGAAGTGTCCTCCAAAGTCTCCGAATCCAAACTGAGCCCTAGCCAAAGCCAAAAGGGCGAAAAGTACGACCACGATCTGGAAAAATGAAATTAGAAAGAGAATTTTAAACATCTCATAAGCTACACACAACAACAACAACAAGAAAACGCTTCACGGTCTGATTGTTGTCGGCATAATAAATTATTTGCCAATCGCGCACACACACACGCGTGCATAATACGCTTTGGATTTATTCAATTTCAAATTTCTGCTGGATTTTGCGTAAGAGAGATTTACTCCTTTTTCTGCTGCGACCTTGCGCTCCAAGGTTCCCAGGCATTCCTTCGTCCGTTCCTCTGGGGGTGGCTCTAACATGCCTCACAATCCATCCGCTTTCCAATCGTTTAAACCGAAATAATGCAGAAGAAACGGAACGATTTTCAACGTTACCTCATCCTTACGCAACCGTCGCGTGTCCTCTCCTACTTTAGAAACACAATCATTTCCAGCAATAAAGCACCTATCGGTCTTATAATTACCATTCCGTTAAGCAACGACTCAAAGTATTTATTTCAAACTTGCTTCAATATAAGACCACAAATTTTACTAAACTAAAGAATTAATTTATTTCATAAAAGTTTTCATATATTTAAATTAACAAATTACCAAATCATCACAGACGTTAAGAGAAAAGCAATTAATGCAACAAGAAAAATGAACACCAATTAATAATTCGGAATGAAGTTTCGCGTTTTGCTCAATTGGACGCAAAGAAAGTTCTCCGATTACACTTTTTCTTTCATACCGTCTCGTTTCGTTAACATTTTTCACTTTTATTTGACTTTGATTTAATTTACGGCCTTTCTGCGAAACCAGACCAAAGGAACAACACGAAAGGAAACCGGCGGAGGATGCAAAAAATAATAATTTATATATGCAAATACCCCGAAACGAAATCGGAGCTATTAACAAAAATGATTCGATAATAAAGACGGTAGGATTAGTGAAACTAAACGGCAGATGGTCAACGAAAGCGAAACACACGACGTTTTATTATTAACTTTTTTTCTCTTCTTTTCTACCCAGTTATGCGAAAAGGATCGGCGCAAGGATTGAGTTGTTAAGAAAAACTGTACCCTTGAGAGCAATGTCTTTTTAATGATTTACTCCTTAGTTTCATGACTTTGTTGTCTACATCATCGTGTCTATTGCAGACGGAAATTAAGTGAGCTTCCAATTGGGCAAAGGTGAAATCAATTATAGTCATGGAAACAGTTGCCAAACAATTGCATCATTATAAACAATAATAATTTTTCTTAGCTTCCTTGATTCTATTATTTAATACATCAATAAACCAATTATTTGCAATTTTCTCGTTGTAATTCGTCCACTTTTTTAATTATTTAATTAGTTAACGAAGAAATAGTTTTAATTAATTAGGATGAACACATTATCTACGAAAATGTGAGAAATTTACTTTCAATAATGCTAATAAGAGTGAAATATTATTTGAAAGTTTGTTATTTTAATTTATTTTATTTACGTGTACTTTCTTTACAATTTTATTAATTTTTATGATGCATTTTTCTAAAATTTTAACAAATTATATATTTCTGAATAAAATGATTGTTAATTTTGTCTTTGGGGAAGAGACCACCGTTCGTATTTTCACGCCGAAGCGAAATTGGATTGCGGCTCGTCTCGCTCGACTTAATTTCTTAAATGGTCCACAAAGTCGAATGGTGAATGTCTTTTGCTAAAACCGACGGGACACAAAGTTACACAAAGCGCCGCGTTACGCAACGATATCAACAAACAAATAAAAAAAAACACACACACACGCTCCTTCCCATATCTCTTCCGAAGTTCTAATTCTCTTTTTTACAATATTTTACACGCACGAAACTTCAGCTGCTTGAATTCACTTTGGGAATCTAAAAATTGCGTTGGATAATTTGGTAACTTCTTCGCGCCAGACCGAGGATATTGCGTAAGGAGCGCTCGAGCTGACGAGGAATGTGAACGGTCAAGGTTGGAATTCGCGCGCGTTTTTGTATTTAGTGTGTTTTTTTTTTACTTTTACTCTCATTACTTTTTACTTGCGTTTTCCTTTTTCGAAGCGAATCTTCCTCCGTGAAGATTCGCGCAGATTATTCACTATTTCTATCTCATGCTCGAATGCACTAATTGACAACACGCTTTCACCGCACATGTGTGTATCATCAAAAGCACAAGGAAAAAAGGGAAACCCGAGAGGAAAAACAATGATCTTGTTATCACCAGCCCCTTTGGTCCTTCTCTCTCCTCGCTCTTCCCAAAATGATCAAAAAGAAGTCCCAACTGTGGAAACTTAAATCACTTGGAGGTAAAGAAAAGTGAAACCTATTTTCTAAACGAAGAAAACTTTTTCTTTAAATCCGCACTTATACAATTAACTATATTTATAGATATATAAAAATTAAAGTATTTTTTTTGTGTTTGTTGTATGATCACTTGGACTTACGAATTTCATGTTGAGGTTTGGGGGGTGTTTTTTTGGCTTTTTGCGAAAAGTTGCTGCGAGCTGCTAGAGCTGTTTGTTCTTCGGTTGCTTCTTGCACTGTCGATGGTTTGAGCGAGGAGCGCAGCGTGTTATATATGTAAGTGCAGCCTCGGCTCTCGAGGTCGAATCGCCGCACGGAAGAGAATTATTCTCGCATTGACCGACCGACGAACGCCGGAGCGAAGGTCCTCCTCGCCCAGCAAAAATTTCCCCAAAAAATCGAGAGGAAAGAAAAGAAAAAAATAATAATAATTTGTTATTTCTGATACACAGGACAGACGGGATTAGTCACCGCTGCAGTGGAGGGTAAAGAACTTTGCTTCATCCTTCACGACGTCCTTTCCATACAGATTTCCAAAAATAACACGCAACAAATGATTGATTTTTAATTATTCCTTACTTTACATTTTTAGATAAACACCAACCATGTGCTTGATCTAAATTCGATGAAAATAAAATCGTAACAAATTAGAATATTTCTTCATAATACTTAACTGATTCATTAATTCAATTATCCCAATTGCTTATATTTTTAAGAAATTATTCGATAGATTCTACTAAAAACAAAAAAATTTTTGGAAAATTTGTACAATAAATTGAATATTTCTGTAAACAATCATCAATTATTTTTAAAACATAAAATTAAAAAATATATTTTCAAATCAAATTTAATTATATTTTCTCCACAAAAATTATATTAATTCGTTGCTCTTAATTTAATGGTTTTGTTATTGATTTAACAACTGTTATTGTTTTCCAAATTTTGTTATGAGTAAAATCAAATTTTTGAAGAAAACAAGTAATATTATCGATTTTAGTACTTTTAAAAATAACCATTAGTAATCTGTTATTTACTTTTGTTTATAAACAAATTTTACAAAACAATTTTTTTTAAATATGTTTATTTTAAAAAATTTAATAAAATTACATTACATAAATCAACTTCTATACAAGTTTTCATTTAAAAGCAAAACTACTTTACATCATCTTGATTGTGTGAATGAATATACATTTATGTAATTGCTAAAGAATACATGAAATGTGCACGTTATTATTAATTTTTTTTTTGCATTTACATTATTAGTTGGAATCAGTTTCAAAGTCGTTAAATCGAAGGTTAAAAATTACTGCAATTAATTGCGCAACCGAGAGGCTGCCTCATCTGTAAATGTAATATGATTTTCATTATAATTTATAAGAAAATCACAAATGTATTTTTTGTATTTACTTTTATTTATTCATAATCTAATAATTTTAAATTTTATCCAAGATTTTCTTAAAATTTATTATTTTTACTATAAACATATTTAATTTAAGAAAGATGAAAATTTGATCTATTCTATTAAAATACACTTTAACAATAAAATTAACAAGAATTTTTTATTAATTTTATTAAAAATATATTTGTGTTTCAAAATTTTGCCAATTTTATCAAATTATTGCTGTTTTCTTCAAATTACCGAATTTTATTTAAATTTTGATTAACAAATAAAGTTAATGAGTCATTTTTTTTTAAATTTAGAAATCGTAGGTCCTTCAGAAACGTTTAATTCTTTCGAAATAGCAACAATACTAAGAACTTCAAATTTATTGAATCAAAATCACCCATTCTCAAATGCTTAACTTTCGTAGGATGAATAATTCGCTTTAGAAAATATAACATTAGACGTGTGTAATAAATGATAGGTTTCCAGATGGTGTAATTCTAATAAATAAAAATAGGTGAGTGAACAGAGACAATTTTGCGTCCTTAGAAGTTTCGGAGCGAAGAATCCTTGCTCCACTGCCAAAATTTGTCATTGCTTTAGTATCAACGAGTAACAAAAACTTAATAATATTAGTAATCGCTTTCGCTCCGTCCAACGCAGAAGCGCGAAGGTCCCTCCGTCGACGGCTCTCCACGCAATCCACGAGATAATGCGCAAGATAAGATAAGCCATTCGGTGATGGGAAAAAAAAGACAGGAGTTGCCGAAGCTTGTCCAGTTTCCAACTGAATGCATAGGTGACGTCCGCCTACTAAGATGTACGGCGATAACTCGCCGAAGAAGCCGAAGATGGAGAAGAGTCTCATCAACATCGCCAAACACAAGAGTGAGTCAACACGAAAATGTTGATATTTTCCTACTCATATGTTCACCTTCTTTTAATTAAACCGAGCTCGTGCCATTCTGATTCCCGCCGCGACATTGGCTCTCGAGGTGTTCCGCTTAGATAATTTTCTAATTTGTGTGAACGATTCGATCGATTTGAATCCACTTTTTTTCTTCTTGTTACGCTCATAATTGCGGACACGATTTCATTCTTTTAATTACTAATTTTTCGTTTCATCAGTTTTATTTGTTGCGCGCAAAACCTAAAGGACACCCGCTCTGAGGTAATCACTCGCTCTCGCATTGTTCCTTGCAAACTCCTTCTGAATAAATGCACGCGTTTGGATCTTATCCGGCTTCGCTATAAGCAAACAACTGCAATCGGTATGCAAACAATTTAACAACAACAACTCTACATGCTATTTCTAAAAAAAAAGTTAAACAACGAATCGGTGATAGCAAATTCAGTCAACAGAAAAAATATTAATAATAAAAAATTACCAAACTAAAAATTACGCAATAATAATAACCTTAGTTTTTAGAAATATTCCAACTTTTTGTTTGTTTGTTATTCTTTTGTCACATATCTTAGTGACTGTCGTCACGAAGCGGAACTTTTGAAATTAAAAAATAATACTGGCGCTTCCTGTGATCAACTGTTGCTAAGTTACGAACTAATAATCAAGTTGTATTTAAACAAAACTTTCGTTCGTGGGCAAAACGTCAACAGTGAAAACATAGTTAAGTTTAATTTACAGTTAGTTAATACACTGTTTGTGTTAATTATTGTGGATGCAAGATGAACATCGTCGAAATTCGCGCGGTAAGTCGTATTTTGCTCTAATTATCAAGAAACATCATCGGCTGTCATGTTGACATAAGGTTTGGGGTTGAATTCGCGCGGATCCAGGCAACTTTGATTTGTTTGACGCTATCGCCCCGTCGGAATTTAACGGAACGTTACACAATCACGTGTTTGCTTTCTAACATATGCCTATTTTTCATTTTCGTTATATAATTACACGATTATTAATTATTAGCGTTTAGTAACGTTCAATTACGTAAATGGTAAACATACCCTTTAATTAAAAAGAATGATAAATTTTTAAATAATTAGAAAAACATAAATACATAATTTGGAAAAGCTGGTTGCGGTTTAAATATTAAGTTAAGTAAATTGAATATTTTAGTAATTCGTGTCACGAACTTCCCACGCAAAACACAAAATAATAGTGGAAATTAATGGACGAAACGGAAATTCGTTGCTCAAGCCAATGATTTGCAAAATTTATTTGCTTATCTAGAAAATCTAGGATTATATATATTTTTTCTAAATAAATATTGAATATTAAATTATCGCGTAACTTTACGTGCAAATTGCTAATCAATTATTGCGTGAATTAATTTTGAAAAAATTACGTAAATTATTGCAAACGGAATTTAATTGTTGTTGGAAATAATATAAATCGAAATAAGTTTATGTTTGAAATGAAATGCACGAAGTTTGTAACGAAAAGAGAAAATTGCAAGGCAAACAAAATATGGTTTTCGACTTTATTTAAATAAATAATATTAAACGTTGTCGAATTAGAAATTTCTTGCGAAATGCATTATTCTATTGCTATACGAAATCGTTTTGGAAGAATGTAAGTGCATACAAATGCAGAAAAAAAACGGTTTTCTTTTCGTCCTGTTTGAAATTACAAAAATAAAAGTGTTGCAAAGTTTTTTTTTTATTGTTATTTCTTTGCTTTTTAAATTGTTTTTGGCGATGGGTCTACGTGCAAGTATTCCATGTGAATGTGACCTAACTATACATACACACAAAAAAAACGTAACTATTTCCGCTCTACATAATTTCCATTTATCAGGAATTAATAATAATATTATTGGCAATACTTTTATACGATTCGATGTTGTGTGTGTGTGAAACATTGGATTATGTGCAGTAACTATTTGTTAAGTGAAACTCGAATTTTTTGTATTATTGTCAACCCATATCAAAAACCGAGATGTGTTTAATGGAGCCGGATGAGAATTTATGAGACGTCGAGGATGGTGCAGAGAAAAACAACAAAAGTGAATGAGCCTCGGAACAAAGGATCCCATCCAGACAAAACACTTCTTATAAAAATTCTGCTCCTTTCTTTATTTATGTCGTCTCGGGTTCAGTGTTTTGATTGAAAACGTTAACAAGTTGTTGATTCCTCTTGAGATAATTGGGTGCTCATTAATAACTATTATTAAACTCATTGGGAAAAAAGGATACATGTTTATTGCTTCAAACTTATGTCTGAGATTCTACTAAAAGTAGAAAAATAATGTAATTAATTATTCGTTTTATTTTCTTCTCTACAGTTTTAGCTGTATTATTCATATTCATACATTATTGTAAATATTACAGTTTTGAAGAAATACATAAAAATGTAAAGACACTTTTTTTTGGCTTCATGAAAATAATGTTAATAACAGGAAATATAATAGAGATAAAATTGTGATATTATTGTTATTATAGAGAAATATATGAAAATCTTAAGTAACAATATTTTCCATATAAGCATTTTTATCAAAAAAAAAACAATGCATGAAACAAGTTTATTGTAGAATAATTAATCACTGTGTGTTGAGGTTGTGACTTTCTTAGTTGCATTAATTTATGTGCGTGTAATGTGTAATTGGATTATTTAGAAAATATTGGATATTATGCATGTCACCGCAACGATCTTTGTTTTTCTTACGGAAAGGATAATAGAAAAAAAACGCAATTGCTCCACGTTTAATTTTGCAATAAAAAATCAAAACATTTACTCTTATTTATCGCTAATTAAATCTTAAATAATTCATCCGCGCATATTAATTAATTCATTGCGTATAATAAATTAGCATTCGCGAGTATCTGCATTATGTGGGAAGGTTCATTTGTTGACTAATGGTTTGTAAATGATGCTCTCTTATCAAAAGCGGTGTTCACGCCAAAGTGGCTGCTGCCGGCTGCCTCCTTGGCACAGGACGATAATGACGCGAGGTGCGATTACAATAATTTACAAACGGCATGCAAATCGCGCGTGCAAAACGATAGCACTCTTCCACGATGAATGAACCTTGCTCCAGATCCGCTGCCTCCAAGGAAGCAGCAGCAATAATAATCGACAAGAGGTGCCGTTCGGAAGTTGCAAGTCCTAAGACTTTAACCTTGCTGCCATGCTCTGATAGTCGTCGCACCAGAAGCTTCTTGCCCAATTATTATGCAAATGCTGGGCGGGTCGTTAGATTCAATTCGCGCGTTAAACTGCAATCCTTTTTTTTTTGTACTTTTTTTCCACTTCAGGATCACCGTGTACAAACACTGTTTAGCATGTGTGAATAATTAGGAATTGATTTAGATCGGGCTTCGGGCGGCGACTTCGTTCAGCTCTACATGTCAGAGTTGCTTTGACATACTTTGCATGAACGCAACAACGCCCGCTCACCATTCTACATGTTACTTTTTTTTATACTATTCTCATCCATCAAGGGCTAAACAGTTATAAAAGCTACAAACCATGTCAAATTGTAAACACACATCAATTTTTAAGATTCATAGATTAAACATAGTAAACTCATTCAATTCTCTATAGTTTTAGAATTAATATTCATATTCAGACTTTTTATTATTTGTTTGTGGAGCTAATTTCATACGGTCATAATTATAACAGTGCGCTTATTCTGTTTTTTTTTTAATAGTCACGGAATTACGGAGAAATATGTATAAAAGTAAAAACGCTGCATGATTAATAAAAGACAATTCTATTTTTTTCAATTTAATTAGTATATTAAGATTAGATACCAAATTTCTTAATACGATTTTACGTTTTTCACCGTTTGCCATTGAGTAATAATCCCGTTCACCTTTCCATATTATTATTATATTTCAACGTGAATCCTATTTTTTGTTGTGAATTCGTTGGAGGAAGTAGGAAGCAGGAAGCCGGATCCGAGCCAAGGTCGCCCTCCGGTGATCTTTCCCCGTTCAATGTCACGACCGCACCTCACCTTTCCACCGAATATCGTTATTGTTTGTTTCTTTTACCATACATTTTCGGCACCTCTTTCCATCTCGTTCTCTCGAGTGCGTGTGCGGATACGAACAAGATCTGCTCCACCTCCGAGCCTAAATTACTTGATGAATTCGCAAATTGCGTTCGGCTTTGCGCGGCCCCGGGAACCAATTTGCCGCGATGATCAATTTGAGCGTTTTAATGAGCTCAACTCGGTTAACATCATCCAAAAACTGGATTACAATATTTCAGCTTCTCTAATTAATTAATAGTAAAGAATCTGTTTGGAATGCCTAGCATTTATTCAGACTATGAACATAATGCGGTGAGGTCAATAAGCTATTGATCTTTGGGACCTTCCGCCCACAAAATTGATTTACAATTATTAAACGTATCATTTACTTTCCAACGTAACAACAAATCGATAAACCTATTTATTATTGCGGTTCGTGCATTATTTACTACACATTATTTTATATAAATTATATGCGAAATCAATAAACCTATAATATATACATAATTCATGTGAACCTGAGAATAAAAAGGAAATGAAATAGTGATATGTTAGGAACGCGTCGCTCCGAACGAAATTTATACTTCACATATTTGCAATTCCACGAAATGTAAAGTTTTTGAAGCACATGTTTCATAGACTATTGTAATAGACAAATAAATAAATGGAAATATACTAAATTAAATCAATCGTTTGTGAAGGAAAGAAAAAAAGAAATAGTGAAAGTTAATTTTTTTTTCTTTCAATTTCGCAATTTTTGACTCAATGATGCGTAACACTCTAGAAATTATTAATAATTAAATAATATACATTACTTTAAAGATATTGAACGTATTCAGTCACGAATCGTGTGTAACGGCGCTGATAACCAAAATAATAATAATAGTAAAACCTTACTTAATTAAGAAAAGAAATACGTAACGTGTAAGGAAATCTTGTCGGACGCAAGGAAAATTAATTGCAAACAGAAAAGTGAAACCTATTGTCAATAGATGAAGAAACTGTCGTTTCTACACAGTTTGTAACATCGGACAACATTTTGTTAACGTTATTTCTACTTCTTTTTTTTAAATTTCACGTTTGCAATTGCATTTTTTTGTTACATATGTGTGTGCAAAATGTTCGCGTTTTAAAGTGGCTGCAACGTTACACGTGCAATTAATACGAATTGAGCCCACGCACAATATATCGCCTCTGAGGAAATCCAATAGCGTTTTCTCTCTCTGGAAATTGTCCATTTTGCGGCGGCCGTGAAGTCTACGAAACCGCACTTTATTCATATAATATAATCGATTGGAAAAACTGCGCTGATTCGATTACGCTCTTCCACTTTTTTTTTTACTATTACTTCACTCTCGATTGGTTTCTTTTTTTGGATTGCGGTCTAATCACATTCTCGTTTGCGTTTAGTAAAGTACAGAAAACGCGAGCAGCCTTCGTTCGAGCTCGAATTTGCGTAGAATCATCTCTCAAGGAATTGTACTTGAAGTCATTCAAACTTTCAGCTTGTGACCTTTACGAAAATGCGATGCCGATCATCAAGGTATTAATAACTAGCAAAAGGCTATTTGCAATTTATAATTGCATTATGAAATTAACAGAGGAAATAAAATGTAATTAATTTAACACCAGTTATGTAATGTTAATTATTTTTGAATATGAATTTAATTCAAATTTGAAATCCCCAAAACAGCACAAGCGAGACATCTACCAATGAAGTTACAGACTGAAAAAAGTTACCGAATAATTGTATCTGTAAAAACATGTTACAGTTCAATTCAAAGTTGAAATTTTTCAACAGTAGGTTGCGCCTCTTGCGGATTCAAATTTTAAATTGTAAACTATCTTGAATGATTTTAAAAAATAGTAATTGAAACGTTTAAATTTGCTCTATATGTTTTTAATAGGAGTTTTTTTTCAATGGAATTTGCTTAAGATCAATGAACAATCAATTATAGATTTTATTTTTACTATTTTCTGGCGGACTGCCAGACCGGGATATATAAATTTATTTATTACACTGAGATTATTATAGTCGTTACAGTGAATTCATTGTCTGTTGCATTGTTTGTAATTTAGAAGGATTGCAGTGCGTTGATTGATTTTGATCCAAAAAGTTAATAATAATAATAGTGTCAAGCGAAGGGAAATAATGTATCAACTCAAAAAGAATCTGTTGAACGTAATCAATTCGAAACCGAAATTAATCAGTTGTAAGTTAAGCAGTTATAAGTACTAATTGATGAATTAAGTAATTAAGATAAGTAGATATGTTACTTAAGTATAGGCAACTTTGTTTACACTTGACTAACTTTATGAGGAAGACTGTATTGGCTGCTGCTGTTGTGGATATCTGAGGAGGAATTAGCTTTTGGTCCGAGTTGGATGTTTCTTGCAGATTAATTTTGAATTGGAATGAATTTTGTTGAGAGTCGTAGAGGAAGAGGAATTTCTGCGCGGCAACGCCGCTAATTGTTTTGACATTGGTTTAACACTGGTCGCCGCTCACTGAGGACCGTGTGTTTACCTGTGTTTACCAATTATGCAATTTCGGTGCGTGCTGTTGCTTTATTTTCGGTAACGAAGACTTGCACGAATTTTCCGTACGGTTCGCAGCGAATTGGACGACAATGCTATGCTCCTCTCGCGTTTAAATGATGCCATTACCAGTGCCCCTTTTGATTGAGCCTGACATAGGTTCGCATCTGTTCGAATTCATTCTCAAGCAGCAGCCACTGATCCATAAACGTTATTTTTTCTGTTCTCGCACGCAGACAGTAGGAGTACCGACAGCGTGGGTTCGCATTCGGATTTTTCTGGGCATACTCTGCAGCCCAGCTCCTCCTCGAGTGGCCTGAACAAGCCTGAGATGGATGTGGTGTGCCTGATCGACATCTGTCAGAATGCGAATCTGGCTCACCGCAGGAAGGCCTTTGAGGAGGTCCAGCAGGCTTGCTCCATGCTGGGTGCAAACCTCATGCACATACAGGTTTTCAATCGCAGTCTGAGTGGTCGGATAATTTTTGTGATATTAATATTTGTAGTTTGAGAAGCTCGACTTTGGTGAGTCAACTGTCATCGGCAGCTTCTACAATGCAGATGTTGCCATTGTTGATCTCTCTTTGCCTGCCCAGCAGAGCACTCTCTTCTACCATCTGGGTGTTAGGGAGAGCTTCAACATGAAGCAGAACATATTGATTTACAATGACACTGAACCAGACACCACTCTGCGCTTGAAGGTAAATTCTTGATTTTGCTAAAAGAAAAACACATCAGTAATAGCTAATTTTCAGCTGTCATGTGGAAATTACACTTTTATTTCCTACAAACTCTCAGATGATGAATCCACCTGCTTAGGCGGCCGCAACGACGATAATGCCGATGTTAGCTTGCAGCAGCGCTTAAAAAAACTCTTGCAAGATGTTGAAGTGCAAAGCAAGTATGTTTGTCGGAATTACCTCGAAGTTCTGCAATTATTATAATGAACGCAATATTGTAGGACCCATATGAAGGAGAAGTTTTTGGCTGACTTGAAAAAGATACGAGAGCAAATGACCGGGCCGGAAATGCGAGCGGCTTTGCACGCGATTAGGAAACGTTTGGATGATCCGAACGTGCTCTCCGGAGAGGTCGTCTTGAACATGCTCTTCTGTTTCCGGGATGATCAGGACTACGATGCAATGGTCCAACTGGTGGATGACCTGAATACACTGCCTGTCTCGAGAAAGTGCATAAACTCGTACATTCGTTACTGGTACGCTTTCGCTTTGAACCGCAGGAAACGGGCGGGCGATCGCGAAAAAGCTCTTCAAGTCTGCATCAAGGCCTTGGAAAAGGTAAACGAAATAGTTATTAATTGCGATTTGATTGTTGCACGTGAACGTTTCAGAAAGAAAATCACTTCCCCGACATGTTATGCCTGTGCGGGCGCATATACAAAGATAAGTTTATCGAATCCAATCACAGCGATACCAATTCGCTGAATGAAGCCATCCGTTGGTACAGGAAGGGTTTCGAAGTTCAACCAAACGAATACGCCGGTATCAATTTGGCCACGCTTTTAGTCATCGGAGGAGCGGAAATTACCAAGTCAGAGGAATTGCAGCGCATCGGAATGGTGCTGAACAATCTAATTGGAAAGAAAGGTAGTTTGTCGTCGCTGCAGGATTACTGGGATGTTGCTACCTTTTTTGAGATCTCCGTCTTGGTGCAGCATTATACAAACGCCATTCAGGCTGCAGAATGCATGTTCCGGTTAAAACCGCCAGATTGGTATTTGAAATCGACAGTGGGGAATATATTGCTAATTGATCGGTTCAGAAAACGGAAGGATGAGGAGCAGTCGCCGGAGGAGCAAATCTTCCATTTCTGGATGGAGTTCTTTTTGGAGGCAACCCGATCGCCGGCCGACGATTGCATCCGGTTCCCCGCTTTAATTCTGGAGCCTAGCAAAGAGTCGATGCCGAGCTACGTGTGTGTTAATTTGGCCGCGGAGCAACAAACATTGCAGGTGACGAATCTATGTCTCAAGAGTCTGAGGAACAATTGTAAACAGATACACGCGTGGGAGTTCACCGCACAAACAATACGCAGCGTGAGCTTTTACAAGCGCGACGAGCGTTGCCTCTTCCTGTACGTGCACCAAAACTCCGACGACTTCCAAATTTTTTTCCCATCGGAGACTTGCAGGCAAAGATTTTACGATTTGATCCTGCAACTGACCGCCGATCAGGACGGCGTAGGTTTAATGGAAATCGAACCGCCTCGAGATATAAGATACGAGTACGAGAAAGACGAGCAGGGGAAAAAGATTATTCTGGGTAGAGGCACGTATGGAGTGGTGTACGCGGCGCGCGATTTGAACACGCAAGTGAGGATCGCCGTGAAAGAAGTCCCCGAGAAGAACTTGGGCGCTGTGCAGCCACTGCACGAGGAGATCCGGCTGCACTCGCAACTTCGGCATAGGAACATCGTGCAATATTTGGGCTCGCTGTCCGAAGACAATTACTTTAAGATATTTATGGAGCAGGTACCTGGAGGATCGTTGAGCGCGCTACTGCGCTCCAAGTGGGGACCGCTGAAAGGCAACGAAACAGTCATCTCGTACTACACCAAGCAGATCCTGGAAGGTTTAAAATATTTGCATGACCAGAAGATCGTGCATCGGGACATCAAGGGAGACAATGTTTTGGTTAACACGTATTCGGGCGTTATAAAGATTTCCGATTTCGGTACGTCGAAGCGGTTGGCCGGATTGTGTCCGGCGACGGAGACGTTCGCTGGAACGCTGCAATATATGGCCCCGGAGGTAATCGATAAAGGTCAGAGGGGTTACGGAGCGCCAGCGGATATCTGGTCGCTCGGTTGCACCGTCGTCGAGATGGCCACCGGGAAGCCGCCTTTCACCGAGTTGGGTTCACCGCAGGCGGCGATCTTCAAAGTCGGCATGTACAAGCAGCATCCGCAGGTTCCGGAAGAACTCTCGGATCGTGCGAAAAGCTTCATCTTGCGTTGCTTCGAGCCCGATCCCGATAAAAGGGCCACCGCACAGCAGCTGCTCGAAGATCAATTCCTAGGGGAGCGCAAAAAGAGCGTTCGCCTCGCTCCGGATTACAATAGAAGCGTCTCGGTGCCGGCAGATCGCGTGGTCGCGCGACTTCCTGGACGCTCGAGCGCTCCTAACCAAACACCAACAAGTCCAGAATCTGCAGAGTAAGTTTTTCATTCATCACTCGAAACGCATATTTTTATCTTGCAAAAAAAAACACAATCCCATTCTTTGAATCTTATCGTATATACATATATATACAATCTATATATATATAAAACACAGCTCAAAATTTAGAACGCATTCATCATATTTACTGCACACACAGACACCGAACACAAAGCAATGACAGTGAAGAGAGCCAGCAGCGTTCACAGCAAGAACATGCTATTTCACTTAATTAACAATGATGACTTTACCTTCAAATACTCCTGGTAAAATAATGAAAATGTACCGACCGATTGAACTTACGCTTTTCTCGCTTTTATCTGTGTACCGTTTTATCCTGTCCGTACTACGTTCGTCTTTCAACGCACTAATTTGAATTGGACTTGCAGCTCACAAAGTCGAGGACACTTATTGCCCCCCATACAAATGCCGAGCGTTCTTTCATTCACCAGGTAAACAACACTGAACATCTACATATGTACTGCAGATATTCCTGCTTAGTTTTTAAGTATTTTTAACGTTTGCGCTGCCCGCAATAACCACAATTTATTTGCTTATTATTGTGCTTATGTTTTTTTTATTCAATTTCATCTCAGTAGACGTGTAAACATTGATCACTTGCAGCATTTGATAAATTGATTAGTATTTAATAATAATTGCAGCGAGTTTTATTAATATTGCAGTTGATTTGGTGCTACTAGCAAAATAATTGCTGATTATTTCATTTTTCTAAATTCATGTAATCTAATACGAATTCCACGAAATGAATCATGAATTAGAAAAATTTTCGTGTTTTTAAATTTTTACTTTTGAAATTAATGATTTTTTTTAATTTCAAGAAATGAAATAATGTGTAACATGAAAATGTGCTTAGTATTGCCTCGACGCCGTCACTCGATTTGGAACCATCGGAGGACTCGCACCGGCGGAACTCTTCGGGGACCTTATTATCTCCGGAGGTGGATGGAAATGGGGAATCGGACGGCTTCTATTTGCTCAAGAAAGACTCGCAACGTCGTACCACGCTCTCGAAGGTGCTGTCTCAGGACAGCGCCAAAATATGCGACCTCTGGATGCAGAAAATCCGTTCAAAGTATATGGGCGAAACGATACTCACCACACAGCACCTGGAACGACTGATGACCGCCCTCAAGGACTTCCTAACCGAGCAATCTCCGAACGTGATCGAAGCAGCAATCAGCCAACTGAAGGAGGAGCTCGACTTTGAGATGACCGCTATAAATCAGCTGCAGTTTGCGATATACTTGTATCAAGTAAGTGAAAACGAATGTGGTATTTGAAAGATTGATCGATGTTTGATGTCTTGCAGGAGTCTGTAAACGATGTACTAAGGTTGCATCCGATAAAGCCGCACTGGATGTTCGCTTTGGACAACCTGGTGCGTTCGGGGGTGGCCGCCGCCATAAACGTTTTCTCTCCCGAATTAGCAGAGAATCTGGCCAATCACAGTTCTCCCAGCACCGTGAATTCTGCAAAATCCAGCAAAAGCGTGACCTACGATTGGCGGGATAAAGTGTTTCAGTTGCGAGCCGAGAACACCCGACTGACGAACGAGTTGGTCGACGTGCACAAGCAGTACCAACAATTGGTAATAACTGAACCGCCGCATATCGTGGTGTTACTTAAATATTAATTTTATTTATAATTTATAGGTAAAGATTTTAATTGAGCAGAAGCAACAGGAGATGGTGACGTTCAAGCAACTATTCAATTGCGTCGAGTATCGCGAGGAAGCGGTGCACGATCCAAAATTGTCGAAATGGTTGGACGAGTTGGGAGTGAACGAGAGCGCGAAGAAGATCCTGCTGGCTACAAGTTACACCCTCGAGGACATTCTTCTGTACATCACACGGGAGGACCTGATCCGAGTCGGGCTCAGGCTGGGAACGCAATTCAAAATTTGGCATGCCATTACGAAGCATCGCCAATCCCTCTGCAACGGCGATAGTTGCAATTAAATATGAAGAAGGAAAATTAATACTTATAAGATAAATATTTAAAACGAGCGCACATACGCAAAAAGCGAAAAAAAAAACTATTATATATGATAGATGATGAAGCGGAAAAGCCTTCCCCCAATGATTTAGACTGTGATTTGTTGAATTTAATTTCTTTTACGAGAGAGAAATATGTTTAATTTTTATTTTAAATTTAATTAACATTTAATGTTGGTTGTTGCGAGAGTATTATCGTTTAATGATAAAGAAAAGATGAAAGAAAAGAAGTAGTACGATGATTTACTTGAACGTGCATAATAATACATCACGACGTGCTTCTGAATGCGTAGCAGAGATTGACTAATCAATTGAGTACATTTGTTTTCTTTTGTTTTTAATTATAAATATATACATATATATTTGTGAAACGCCATCCGGATTCGATCCGAATGGCGTGCGAAAAAATTAAGATTGATTTTCTTTAATTTTTTTTATTCATCAATTTTCTTGCAGTACGCACTCTGCAAAGCAAGTGAAACTACAGAATGTATTTTTATTAAAAAAAAATAAGTATATACCGAGCGTGTATATACGTACATTTATATAGAGTGTTGACGTCCTCGTAATACTTTATTTTTCTATTAAAAGAAAGCAAACAAAGAAAAGAACCTATTAATTAACAAATACTCGTTTTTATTTCACACTGCTTACACACCTAAAACTCACGTTTCCTGCAAATCTATTTTTCCCTCATACGATATGAATCTTCAGACTTTAAACAATTTCCAAGATTAGCAAATCTTACAACTAGAAAGAATAAATGAATGTTAACTTTCCAGAAGCGGATTTTCAAATTGAAATTACGAGATTTTAAATAATTATCAAGATTTAAATAATTATCAAGCTTTTAATAAACCAAAGAAACTTAACTCTAAGACTAAAGCTGCTACTCGAACCTTATCTGTTAATATATTGTAATATGCTAATAAATAATTACATTTTGTTATTTACGCTAATGGAATTCAATATTTGTTATTTGACTGTAAAAAGTTTAATAAACGTTTGTTGCTACTAACGCACGTTTACTTTCTTTTTTGAATAATTATGAAAATTCAAGTAATTCTATTGAAAAGATTTTATTAAATAAAAATATACATTTTTCTTAATTTCAATGATAAATACAGCAGCGAGAATTTGAATTTGATCTTATTTGCCGAAGATGATCTTTCTGGAAGCGCCGAAGTTCTGTCCAGACTGCGTGGCGCCCTTATTGGATCCAGCTTGAAGACCGATCACGGCTTCTCCGGCCCTCAGCTGCTCCTCGGTCCATTCCCTCTTGTGTTCTTCGGATGGTTTGGGTCCCAGCATTGGTCCCTTCCATTCCGGGTGCTTGTAAGCGGTGCGGCCGATGGCGAAAATGGTCGTGGTAACGAGAGCGATGTTCTTGAAGTCCCACAGATCGGTGGTTTGGAAGAGGTCAACATCGGGCACTCCGTACTTGACGCAAGCCTTCTGGAACCTGCGCGACAGAGAAAAGAGAAAGCGTTTTCAAAATGCTTCTACTACGCACGATCTCTTCGAACTGCTGCTCTCCCGGTGCCAAATTCAGCACTTGCACTAGTTGATGTTACAAGAAGCTTGCTTGTCCATTGTTTTCACAAGATCATCATCGCATTAATAATAATAATAACATTGTATGGAGTACGAATTGTTATAATAAATAAATCTATTTAACTGGTTCGGTAATAGGAAACACCTCTTCGCGTTGCTGCTCTCCTGGTTACGGAGGATCGGACTGGATGATTTATGTAGAGCACGTTAGGGCGGGCGTTTTAATAAATATGAAACGTTGTTATTATTATTTTGTAAAGGCGATCTATTTATTATTTGATGTTTGCTGCTTTCTTGCTTGCTACCAGACAGCACGCACACACCTTCCTCACAGTCTACTTCTACATCATCCTTCTGGTCGCCTGTTAGAAACAGTTGCGGTTCTTTACCCCAACAGGGAAAGGGATAGACGACAGTAATCATCATTATCATCATCGATCCATCCGCACACAACCAACGACGCACATATGACCGTATGTGTAAATTTACCTCTTCTCACAAGATGTGCTCCTGGTGAAGGCGTGTGTGTGTTCGCATCAAGACGAGTGAGTGTGTGGTGCTCTCGCTTACTTACTTACTGCAGCAGCAGCATACCACACACACTCTTACTAAATAATAGTTTGCATGTAATAAATTGATGGAAAAAGCAAAAGGAAACATCAAAAAGTATTTTGCGTTTAAATATATACTCTCTATTCTCTCTCTGTCCATCCACACTTACTGGCTCAGGTTGTCCATCATCTTGTAGTCGCCGCCGCTCGTATTAATTTTAGAGATGATTCCGGGTTTGAGGCTGTTCATCAACGTGCAAAGCAGAATTCCGTCTCTGAGAACCTCTTCGTACGCGACGCCGGGCGGAAACTTCATACCGGTCACAGATTCGATCCATTTCTGGGCTTCCTGCTCTTGCTGAGGATCCCTCTTACCAGCAACCTAACAATTTCAAAATCAACAAAAAAATTAACTTTATAATTAAAATTTATAATTCCAGTATTTCTAATTGAAATCAATTATTTAAACCTATTTGCAAAATTGAATAATTTCGTAACTAATCGATGAAAGAAACTAATTTGAAAGTTATATCATTACTACAAATTTTAAATTATTTATGACTTATTTGAAACCATTTAGTTATTATTGAATATGTAAAGTATTACAAATTTAGCTGCTCCAAGATATTTTATTGCCTATTTAAAACTTTAGTTTAACGATGTTTCTAAAAATTTGAAAGAAATATTACAACTTATGGATACTAAAAGTATATTAAATTTGTTCATACACATAAATAACGATTGAATAAGTTTGTTGTCGAGTTGTGGAAAAAAAATAGTTTCATTAATAAAAAAACATAATGTTGGTCGTTTCTTTTTCGCGCTCGTTGATCGACGGCGAAGAGTGTGTTTCCAGTTATTTTCGTATTTTGATGGCCCCGATTTCCACATCCGTTGTCAATGGAAGGATGGGAGAGCAACAGGAGTAGAAGGAAAGAGAACTGTTTTTGGCCGAATGCCCAATACCAATAATTTATTATAATTGATCGGTGCGTGCGTGTGTTTACACTGCGTCTTCCTCCTTTTATTTGCTTCTCCTTTTTTTCTATTTAATTACATCACACCATTAAAAAAAATTCGAAGAGATGCGACCGTTTGGAATGATGATGATGATGGTATTTTTCTCCGCATTTCTATGTGTATATTTAGAAAATGTTCTAAAATATTTACACATTTTGCAAATCTAATGTTTCACTTGGCTATGTGTCCAGTTATGATTGATAAAGGGTATCAAGTGTATGTAAAATGGACTCTATCTAGTTTGTAGTGTGTGTTTGTGTGTGTTCGTTTTAGTGTTAGCGTTTAGATCCGCCCCCGCAAAGTGGTCCCCCCAATATAGGACAAGCGGATCCTGGCGTCGTTTCAGTAACGTCCCGACGCTCTCTATAGACACTCACTCCTAAACGCATCACAAATCCAAATGGCGGTACGTAAAACTAAACTAATTAGCAATTAGAAAATTTCACTTGTCGGGATTTTTTTTTAATTTCTTCAATGATTTTTGACGATTCTTTGTCAAGTTGAAGGATAATAGTGGTAACGGTGATGTCAAGTGTAGAGGATGAACGCCAAAACATGTAGGCGCCGACGTCACGTAAAATACTATTTCCGTCGATGAAGTGAAATATTTACACCTGACATGATCTATGCACCGGAACGAAAACCATCAGTTCGCCCAAAAATAATTAATTTTGTAATCTTCTGCAGCCCCGCAACAAGGAATTGGAAACCGAAGTCCTCACCTGGATCTTCCAGTGCTTGGGAGAACCCGTACCAAAAGGCGAATTTGAAGACATCCTGAAAGACGGCATCGTCCTCTGCAATTTAATGAACAAGTTGACACCCGGCTCCGTTAAGAAGATCCAGACCAAAGGCACCAACTTCCAGCTGATGGAGAACATCCAGAGGTTCCAAGCCGCCGCCAAGAAGTACGGCCTCCCCGAGGAGGAGATCTTCCAAACCGCCGATCTCTTCGAAAGGCGCAACGTCTCTCAAGTAAGAATTCAATCCAAATAATAAAATCATCAAAAATCATAACGTTTGTTGTTGTAAATTCAGGTCTGCCTGTCGCTCTTCGCCTTGGGCCGCTGCACCCAGAAGCACCCCGAATGGACCGGCCCTCAATTAGGCCCGAAAATGGCCGAGAAGAACGAGAGGACCTTCACCGAAGAGCAGTTGAGAGCTCACGAAGGAGAACTCAATCTCCAGATGGGTTACAACAAGGGCGCTTCCCAGGCCGGGCAAGGCAGCTTCGGCAACACCCGCCACATGTAAAAAATCATCAACAATTTCAATTTTATTTATTCGTAAAATATTTTTCTGCTAAAACTTAAATATATTTATATGTATTAATTAAAAAAAAACTATTTTTGTAAATAAAAACATTTAAAATCGTAGTTAGACGAAACCAATTTGTAACCTTCCACCATTAACGCAAAGTCCGCATCTAGAACTGGCAACCAAAGGCAATTTTGTAGTTAAACTATTTATAAATTGCAAGAATAGATTCAAACAGAGTTACGCAATTTTGGAATTATTTTAATTTAGTTTGCATTATGCAATTATTTTAATGAAATTATTAGATTTATTTTCTAATTATTTAGATATCAAATCAAATTAAACAAACACAAAGCTTTAATTATACATCGAATTGTAGTTCATATTTTTATTTCAATTCATAAAAGTAATAAGTTTTAGTAAATAAAAATGTAAATGAATTTACTCTGCTACAAATTCGATATAAGTATATGGTGGGAGTAGATTTATGCTATTTTTAAACATGACCAACAGAGAAAGCAATTAGTGAAGATGATGCATTTCTTTCAATCAGAAAAATCAATTGAAAAAATTTAATCGTAAAGTTATATGCGAAAACGCATTTGCCTTGAGGTTTCTATTTATAAAACCATGGCAACAGACAATTAATGAAGATAAAATGTAAAGTATAATCATTAGATCCGATACATTAGTTAAATTAGATTACGAAACTTTGTTTCTATTTATAACCATGACAACGATAATAACAATAAGCGTTTTAATTTGGCACTAAATTATACTCTTATTATGTAATTTTTTCTTTAAAAAAATAAATAAATAATAGCAAGAAAGTAGTGCAACAAAATGAAATAGTTTTGCGTTATGCGAAATATGCTTCAGTTTCGCGATATTTTTAGCTTTGTTTTTACTGTTCCCAGTTTATTATGAATTTTTTGGTGCAAAGTTTATTCCACAAATATCGTAATAACATTTTTGTCTTTGATCTGTGAATATTATACAAAAATTATCTGTCACATATGTTATAGTTGTCAAGTAAAATTATATAATTAGATTGTTTTTATTTCTTGCAACAAATAAACAGAGTATGGTAAGTTAATGAGTTATTTGATTTAAAATAAGTGAATGAAATTTATCTTTAAGCTGAAAATATTTAAGATTTAGAAACTGTAACAAGTTAAAACTATAATTAGTAACGACTTGTTTTTGATTCTCGCAAAAAAACAAAATAAACAAACTTTGGTAACTTGATGAGTGATATGATGGTTATTTGATTCGCGTGTAGTGGATGTGAAGAAAATAGCGTGTATAGATCGAGGCAGAAAGTTGAGAGAATGAGATTTTTTTTTTGTTGATGATCTGGAAGGTTTTCGGGAGCGGCCGATGTAGAAAACGTAAATTATTAAATGCCGAATGTATGTTATTTTTCGCGTGTATTTTTAGCGGCCCCATAAACCACGACGGCCTCTATTGATATTGTGCATGGTATATAAAAGATGCTCTAAAAATAGGGACGGGGCTCCGCCAATTTCCACCCACGAATCGAGCGAAAGAAGGTTTCGATTCCTGAACGTCCTGAAATCATATTTTGTTTACGCTTCGAGAAGAAAGAGCGAGATGGAAAGCAAACAAATCTTTGAAATAATTGGAAACGGCCAGGAAGGAAAGTCTTCGCGTCGGCACTGTCCGGAGGAGAGGTTTTGCAACGGTCGCAAAGATACGCTGTATGTGACCGCATTAAGAGCGTACAATTAACCAAGATGCAAGAGGATTGCAACATCGAACGAAAGTTCGATCTATGCACGTTACCAATACATGTCTCAAATTCGTGGAAACACTCACTCACTAAATCGACAAATGTTACTATCCGCATTTAGCGAATTTAGTCATTATTTTTATTTCATTTAAAATTTCAATGCTGAAATTTTATTCTAAATTCAGACTTTTTAAAAATAAGGAAATGTTAACTAAACAAAAATGCAAAATCAATATGCAGCAGACTTGATTCAACTATTTATATCCATGACAAATAAATAAATAAACTCAATAAATGAACTCAATTCACGAAGAAATTAGTTTATTTTTTCTTTAAATTATTAAATAATAGAATGTGCGATTTCTATCGGTATTCGGATTTGGTTGAATGCAGCAGATGTTGCGTAATACGACTAAAGCAGACTGTGTGTGCGTATTACGTAACTAGTTGTAAATCTAGTTATGAGATAAGAAAAACCCAAATTTCATCTACAAAATTAGTTTTTGGAATGCAAGAAAGTAGTTTAAATATACATTTTCGTTCGTCGGTAAATCTGAATTAGGTACGGCAATAAAGTTGGGATTATCGTGGACACGACTATAAAAGTTGACATTTTATTATTTTGTCGCGGTTTGTTATTTCGATTTTTTTTTTGTTGAGACATGGCCAAATCTAAAGATTTGAGCGGAGAAAGAGACGTGCAGCAACACTTGGAATGGAGCAAACGTTAATTGAGGTGTTGCTGCTGCTGCTGTTGCTGCATTATGCAATTGCAGACAGATTATAAAACCTGGATTGGTGGCAAACGGTTTCGTCGATGAAGAGAGTGAAAGTTCTAACGCATTTCAGGCACGGCACGCGCCGCAAAATACTGCATCCATCAAGAAGAAAAGCAGTGGTCTGCGGTCCTTCGGCAAGATGATACCACCAAGCACTTCACTACTGCTCTTGGCCATCCTGCATGTAACCGCCGCAGCCATACTGACCACGCAACGTAAGTCCTTTTTCTTAATGATGTTAATCATATTTCTAATCATATCTTTTGTAGCGGAATACGTGAAGACTTGTGCGATTCGTGAACCGAACTTCGTCAATTGTTCAACGCATGCCGTCCAAGCGCTCTTCGATGAAATCCCCAAAGGAGTACCCGAGATCGGGCTCGATGTTCTCGACCCGTTGCAGGTTCCAATCATCAAGGTACCATTCTTTCTAAACCAAATTTATAATTTTCTTGAAGATCGGGAACGTTTGCAGATTTTGCAAGGAGCCGGACCGGTGAACGTCAACGCTTCGCTATCGAACGTCAGCATTCTGGGTTTCGGAAACACGAAGATCGTCTTAAACAAGGTCGATCCGAAGACGTATGACTTCTACACGGAGCTGCGATTGCCCAGGCTGAGGATCGACGGTAAATACATGTTACTGGGAAGAATTTTAGTGATTCCTTTGAGAGGAAGCGGAACGTGCTGGTTCGATGCTAGTGAGTATCTCCAAGAAACCAATTAAGTTAAAAGCCTAAACAGTTTTGCTTCACGCGCAGAAAACTTGGAGATTATCTTCAAGAGCGACGTGAAGATGGTGAAGAGGAACGGCTTCCACTTCTTCGACATCCGAGCCGTGCACGTCAAGTTCGGACTGGGAGGATTGAGCCTCTATCTGGGCAACCTCTTCGACGGCATCAAAGCCCTTGGTAACATTTTCTCCTCCCCGCAAGAGATTAACATTTAACAAATATCCTGATTCCAGAGGAAACAACGAACGCGTACCTGAACGAAAACTGGCAGCTTCTTGCCGATTCTCTCAATCCGATCCTGAGCAAGACCATCGAGGACATAATGCTCGACATCCTCAAAAAAGTCTTCGACAACATTCCGGCGGATTTTTTCATCAAAGATATCGAGGTTTGAAATGCGTGCAAAGCTCACCTGAAGCCGTCTAAAATTAGAGCGGAATTTCGTTAGTTTTTTTTTGTTCCCACCTGACACACTTCCATACCGACGTCGCAGACTTATTTTGGAATTCGCAAACGTAATTCGCTCCTGACTCACGCTTTTCAGGATTTTCGTTGAGCAAATTATAAACAAACAATTTCCGCCTGTGATTCTAAACTCTATTTTTAGTTTTGTTCATTATTTTTTCATTTGTACATGCATTTAAGTCTATAATAAAAATTTATGTTTTTTTCGTCTAACCTGCCACAAGGGTCTCGATGGGCCTGGCATCTTCTGATTTTTTCTTTGCTGTATGATGATGACACGCTCACAATCTGCTTTGGTATTCGCAGGTTAACTAGAAGCACGTTCCACAGGTCGGACGCTCTTATAGTCGTCAGCGTCGGTGTTGTCGGTGGATTCGCGACGCCCCCACGACGCCCTTAGTCATCGCGGCGCGCGCTAAACAACAATCGAGAACAAAGTTTTTTTTTTTTTGTTTGTTTCGCAAATCGGACGTTCAAAGTATATGATTCCACCTGAAAATACCTTAAACAAACAACAGCAAAAGCCAACAATTTACAAAACATATTTAAATAAATTCTATTAAAAGCACAACTATTTTCAATTTGAAACTTCAGTGCAATTACTTAATTTTCACGGATAGGTCCAAGTACGATACCTTGAGGTACGACTCAATAATCACATTTGCCCTTGACATATAAATAATTTCATGATCAAATCATCTATAATCTACTGATTACTCTAAATCTCTCCTTTATATAATAAAATCGTTTTGTAACTATAATATAAATAGCGTTAGATTTATCAAAATTATCCCAAGTACTCTACCTTGAGGTAACCCAGAATAATCCAATTTAAAAACTATATATATAATTTCATTCATAAAGAATCTAGCGAGAGCTTCAAGTTCATCGATTATTTTTAATTTTTTTTTATTATCGTGTAAAATTAAAAACGCAATTTCGTAAATCTCTTAGAATGAAGTAACTATTATTACTTAATGTCAATCAATTGTATTAATAACTAATACTTTGTAGATTATTACAAATACCGCATAGATCATTTGCAATTAAGAACGTCGTTATTTACTTCATATATTTGAATTGCGATTTATGAGCGTTTCGTAATTGCTGCGTGAAACTAGGTTTTTCAGTGTTGCATGATTGCGTTGCTGCATTTAAATGGATGGAAGAAACGAAAAGGAGGATGATGCTCCAAGAAGGGAGGGAGAAAACGAGATGAAAAATGTTAGTGGGATGCTAGAAGAAGCGAAGAGGTGAACAACTCCGAACGAAACGCAGCGGTCGCCTCATTTCCACTTTACGTAACCGCTCGAAAAGCAATTGAGAATATTTTAATTTTAAAATAATCCTTAGCAATTAAGAATAGTAAAAAGTAAAACTTAAAAAGTTTTTTAGATCATCAAGATATCTACATACTAATTATGATATAGATGTATCATAAAGATGGTATTTTTTTTTTGAAACTGTGACTAACGTAGCAAAATGCTGGGCGAGAAGCCAAAGCACCAAAAAGAAATGCACGTATTTATGATCGGTTTCATATTCATTCCCGATCGGAAAGATTTATCATTAAGCCTGATTCACGGAGCTCAATATATTTGTTGCACTAAAATTACCTATTTAATAATCTCCAAAGTATTTAATTAGAAAAGAAATCAATGATGATAATGTATTTAAAAAAAATAGCTGCATCAGAAGATTCACAGAAACGTGCCCAACGTTGGTCGCCAAAAATCTATTCTGGAATCCTGTAGGCATGACATACATTCTAAATCTACTGATTTCTAAGAATATAGAAATATTTAACAAATAAATTGTAAAATTATATATATATATATATGTTTTCGTCATATTTCCGAAATAACAATAAAACAGTTGAAGAAATCAAATCTTTGTGTAACTAGATATCAATATAATTCCTGTAGTCAATGGCAACAACAAAATAATATCAATATTGTTACTAATTCATGTCATATAACAGTAAATTAATAAAACTAATATTTCTAGACTCCCTGCAGATAGATTTTATATGAAAAATTAAATTTTTGAAATTTGAAATGACAGCAATTTGAAACAAAATTTGCCTCAACCTTATATGTTCAAATTGTTCCAGACGTAGTTAATATTTAATTAAGGATCGGAAGCAAAATTAAATCGATTCTGTATTTGTTATAATTATGGATTTTTACTGGGCAGATTAAAAAGTTGCCTAGTCTATTCTTTGTTAAACTATTTTTTTTTGTATAAAAACACAACTTTCCATGATCCTCCATTAAATAGGATTTATATATTTAGGTAATTTTTGTGATAAATGTAAATGTTTTGTCGATGATTGATTTGTTGTAGATGTATGGAGATTTGAAACTTTCACTTTGTCTCAGTGGATGTTGCGAAACGGTGCAAGTGCTGCTAACAGTTTGTTGTTATGATATTAACCTCTCAACTGAAGAATGATATGTCTATCTAATCGCATCTGAACCAAATTTGACCCTTTCGATCCGTCCGTTTTGAGGATTGCGGCTATTTATATGTACATATAAACGTCTGCAGCCAAGGCCGAAGGTGATTACAATAGATGCATAAAACAGCGGTAATTCGCCGATTGTTTTATCCTCCCACGTTTACATCCAATGAGGACGACGTTTCTTAATTAGCGTGATTGAACCACACTTAAGTGACTTGGCTTTATCAGCGTCCTTATTATCAGTGTACGGACGGTGCGCGTTTCATGTGATTTCCATAAAATGCTCGAAGGGATCGACCGCGTAACATCGTCATGCTGCGTCCAAAGTTTTCAAGTTTGTCCATGATTTATCGGAACTATGCGGCAGGTACGCAAAAATTCGCGACTGGTGCAAAGGTAAACACAGATAAATAGCGTAATCGTCGAGTGTTATTGATTTTATCACAACCCTGTGTACGTGTTTTTGTTTTATTGCATCGGAATCAACACATCATTAGAAGGAGCCGCTTCCATCGCTGAGTGATACGTTCGGCCGCTTCCACAATTACCTCAGGATCTCGTTAACGGAACGGTGCAATTTGCGATGTGAGCCCCGCCCCGGCGACTGTTGCAAAATCATTATTAACTAACTAACCCTTGTTTGCTCCTCCAATTCAGGTCAATATTGCATGCCAGCTGAAGGAGTCGCGCTGAGCCCAAAGTCCAAGCTGCTCACTACCGAAGAGATAGCACGCATCGCCAGGTTGTTCGTCGCGAACGGAGTCAACAAGATTCGCTTAACGGGAGGAGAACCGACAGTCAGACGGGATCTAATTGATATTATCGGTGAGCAAAGTCACACAGATCAGATCACGAGAGAACGACGGAATAATAAAAATTTGCACGAAAACGTAGGAGGTGCAACCTTCTGTTTACCAAGTTCAAAAATTGCACTCTGCGAGTCAATTAACGCTCTTGCGACGACAAAAACGTTAAAAAGTAAATAAATATACGGAGCGTCGCAGTTGCGCAACCTAAATATTATTCATTCGCACCTGTTGCTTGCTTTTCTTCGCGGGTATCAATAAGTTGACTCTTACGAGTGTTCGCAGTTTCGCTGAAGAGCATCGAAGGTTTGGAGACGGTAGCGATGACCACCAACGGCTTGGTTCTCACCAGACAACTGGTCGCTCTGCAGAGGGCCGGATTGGACATCATCAATGTTAGCTTGGACACCCTCAGCGCTGACAAATTCGAGAGGATCACCAGGAGGAAAGGATGGGATCGCGTCATGATGGGCATCGATCTGGGAGTTCAACTGGGCTACAATCCTGTTAAAATCAATTGCGTCGTCATGAAAGGTAACCCTCCACCAGATATCATTACCATCTTCAATCCAATTTACGAAGGTCGCTGCAATGACAATCAAACTTAATTAATAACATACATATTAACCAATTCATTCGGAAAACGAGTATTACGAGTATCACTATAAATAATATTTATTTTTCTACTGATACACATATCATAATACAAATATGCACATTGAAAATGTGTTAAAATAAAATTGTTGAAAATATCGAATTTTGCAAAGTAAATATTAAAATTTGAAGAATCACGCGAAATCACGATATTTGCGTTGAAACGTTTATATTTTGTTTAAGAATTACTAGGTATGTTAATTAAATTTTCGTCGGCGATGTCCTTGGACGTGTGCGCTATATATAAATATTTTTTTTTTGTGTTGCTTTTGTCTCGTCGATACTGTTGGAAACGCGAACTCACCTTCAGTATTTACATCGATACGTCGGGTGCTCTGAAACTGGGTTTTGTGAATCGCAGAAGGAAACAACAACAACAAACATGTTTTCTCGTTCTCGCAGGGATCTTGCACTGCTGAAACTAAAGACGCATTTATTAAACAATAATTGCAAACAATCGAGTACGTCTTCAGTAGCTCTATTTTTTTTACCTTTATTATGATTAAAATATTAACATTGATTCTAATGATCAGATGAAAATTAACGAAATATTTTATTAGGATTCAATGACAATGAAATCTGTGATTTCGTTCGATTGACTGAAGAGAAGAATGTGGACGTGCGCTTCATCGAGTACATGCCGTTCTCGGGGAATAAATGGGAAATGGAGAAAATGGTTTCGTACAAGGAAATGGTGGAGAAAATCCGCAAGCAGTGGCCGGATTTCCATGCTCTGAAGAACGGCCCCAATGACACCTCGAAGGTAAGTTGACATTTTATACGTAAAGATAAACTGAAGACTAATTGTTAATTGCAGGCATGGAAGATACCAGGTGCGGTGGGTCAGGTGGGATTCATTACATCGATGAGCGAACACTTCTGCGGTTCCTGCAACCGGTTGAGAATTACCGCAGATGGAAACCTGAAAGTATGCCTCTTCGGCAACACCGAGGTTTCACTACGTGATGCCATGAGAGCCGGCAGCAGTGATGATGATCTCACAGCCCTGATTTCTGCAGCCGTTAAGCGCAAGAAGAAACAACATGCGGGTAAGACTAGATCGATTAACACGACATTCGGAATGCCGCCCTCTCTAGTGAATACAATATATTTATATTCACATCCAGAGATATGAATGCCTCTTCTTTAAGCCCAGTTATTTTCAGGCATGCTGAATCTTTCGCATATGGAAAATCGACCTATGATATTAATCGGCGGATAAATTTATTTAAACTTTAGAAATCATTAAAAAAAACAAATATAAGAAAAAAACGAAATAGATACTTAATTCTTACTTTGTAGATATCTAAGGTAAATACACGCATGCCCTCTTTCCTGTGGAATCTAATTTTAAAATTTTCTTAACTAATATATTTTGAATTGCATAAACATTTTTGGGAGAGACTTAACAATAAGAAAATCGTTTTAGCGGAGCCGAGAACGTTCGAGCCCAGAAACCTGTCGCACTTGTTCCAGCAGCCATCGAAATCATCGATGAATTTCGTTCGGTTTTATTCGTCGCACAAGCTGACCCACGTCGATAAAGAAGGTAAAGCGAAGATGGTGGACGTCGGAGCGAAACGCGTGACTTCTAGAACGGCCACGGCGATGGCCACCGTCAAGCTGACCTTCGAACTCACCAAGCTGATCAAAGACAACGGATTGAAGAAGGGCGACGTACTATCCATAGCCCAATTGGCCGGCATCATCGGAGCGAAAAGGACGTCTGAACTGATCCCGTTATGTCACAACATCGTTCTAAACTCGATCAAGGTGAGCGCGAGCCTCGACGAAGGTGGCCAATGCATCGTGCTGAACTCGGTGGTTTCGTGCGACGGGAAAACGGGGGTGGAAATGGAAGCGTTGACCGCTGTCTCCGTAGCCGCCCTCACCGTCTACGACATGTGCAAAGCTGTGAGTCACGACATCACAATCAGCAACATCATGCTGACGGGAAAGACGGGCGGCAGGAGCGGCGATTACAAACGCGAAGAGATAAACTTGAGGAGCTACGACACCAGCCCAATTAATACGGAGCAGGTCACGGTTGGGGCAGTTTAAATAATGATTCGTTAAATCACATATGCTTATCCCGCAAAACAAATTTTTTATACATGAATATCGTGTTTATTTTCTTTTCTTTTTTTTTTAGTTTATATTTAATTATAAATAAATTTTCGCTTAAGTTGTTACCTTTACTTTTTCCTTAAGAAATGGCTGTCCTCAGCCATTAAAATCCTATTTTCAAAACAAAATTTGATTAGCATTTTCCTCATTACATTCATTGTAATGCTTCTACTTACACATTCGAGTTTCCGGTCATACCAGGCATCGAAATCGGCTGAAGTTTAGGCTCTTCCGGCACCTTCACCGTTAGAGTAGACCTTGGACCAGTCTTCCACGTGTTTCCGGCTTTATCGGCCACGGATGCATCTACAGCCAGAATATATTGACCTCCTCGAGGGAAAGCCAGAAGGAATTGCGCTGCGAAGAAATCCTTGTGTGGAGTCACAGTTTGGGTCAACACAGAATTTGCATCCACAGCCTGCAAAAATAATTATTTAAAAAATGTGTATTCTGACAACTATATAATTGGAAAAACAGATTGCTACTGAAAAAAAAATAATACCTTAATATCTGAATCCTTGATTTTATTGTTCGGTTGCAACTGGGAGGTGACGGTGATGACGACACCCTCGACATGTCTATAGAGCCCCGGCTTTTGACCATGCTGAATAACGCCCTCCACCTTAACAGCCAACTGGGAACCCGTCTGCACGCTTATGAATTCTCCCATCACTCGAGGTTGCGGAGAAATGGCCAATTTCAAGGTGGTGCATTGCAACACCTGGAAGAAGAATCTCGGCACCGGTAATGGAGCGTCCACCAAAACCTCCACTATTTTGTTCAGCAACTCAACGTGCTACGAAAATAAAATAAACTTAATTCATAGAAAAAATCAAACATCACTAATATTACCTTATGCGTAATGGTTTGCGTATTAATTTGATCACCGATGCTTTTCCCAATTTTAGCTGCGTTTCTGCAACCGACTAATAACTGTCGACACTCCAAACGCAAATTCTTCACTTCAATATCCAAAGTGTGACCGTTTTGAGTATTATTTGAACAAACGCTATCAATGCATTGCTCCAAGAGGACGCACATTTGTTGCAAACTGAAAAAATAAATTGAAATTCTGTTTTGAATCAATTACATCAGACTTACATTTGAATGTTTTCAAGAGTGGCCGGATCCGCGTCGAACGCAGTTTGATACAGTTTCAGGTAAAGTTCACCGCAAGCTTGGAAATCCTTCACGCACTTTCTCATCTGATTTGTGATGTACCCATGACGCTGGAATTCATCCCTGGTTGTCTGAGCGATAGTCGACGCTATTGCCGGTGGTGGAACTATGCAGAGTATATTGCAAGTATGCAGTAGCTGCAGCAAACACTGCAAGTATTCTGCTCGGATTCTCATGTATTCTGCTTGGAATTGCAAATTGTGCGAGGGAGTACTCGCAGCTTTCAGAGCAGCAATAGCTTTATTGTAATGGGTGACAGCAGAATCCAAGCGATCCACAATGCTGCCGTTCTCACTGGCTAACATTACTTCGCCTTCGGACATCTCCTTCAAACAGACCAGCCAAAAATGCCAATGCTCAGAGCTTACTTGTTCCGTCAAGCTGTTGAAGATGTGAAAGGCTATGGCGTGATGGCCGTAACGAACAGCGGCTCTTCCAATCCTATAGTTTGCCCACAAGTTGTTGCAACTGGTAACCTTGTGGATAACATCGATAACTTCTTGATTCCAATTATAACCTGAAAGTGTTTGGAACACTAATGTGCATAGCATTACAGCTATCGTTGTCTGTTGTCGTGAAGGAATCGCGATCGCTGAAATCTGTACCAGTAGTTGAACAATATCCCTTAGCAGTGGTAACAACGTGTCAGCATCCAGACTCCCAATTGCTCCTAACGCCTCGCAAATTATTATAGTACAATCACCTGTTAAAATGCACTCAGTTATAGTATATAAGTTCGTATTTAAGTTATTTTGTTAATAGCAGACCATCAACGTATCCTAGACGCGATCCCAAAAGTTTAATAAATCTCTCGCAATTATCCCTCTTATGTTCCGCCAATTTCACAGCGCACTTCAGTGCCAATTTCAACTGGTAAGGGTATTTTTCATCTGAATAAGTGAGTAGCAAAATAAGCGTTTCCAACGAACATATTATTTCCTCGGTTCCTCCAACTTCAATATTTTCTTTGTAGCTGCAACATATTCTAATTAATACAAAGAAAAAGTTATTAAAACAAATTACCAGTAGCAAACGATTTGCGTTAGGATATTAATGGATAGTGCGGCGATTGGCTGGTATGAAGATGCGCTATGTTTTGAACATAGTTGTCTTAGTTTCGATGATTGTAACTGGTGTTCGTGGCACAGTTTTGGAAATTCCGTTAATACCTCGATAACGCCTGCAAACAGTTCGGTGAAATGCTAATCAACGAATATTACTAGATAACTCACTCAACGCTAATCTCAACATCTTCGGCGATGTCGTCTCCAAAGCCATGTCCAAAATGCAATCTACAGCCCCGTTCGGCCAAAGATGCGCGCCTGGTTTAGCCATTTGATGCAAATATTTCAGGCAATGCGATTTAACCTCCCACCGAGGATCCGTCTTCAAATATTGCAACAATAACTGAACCTAAATCAAATATAATTATAAACTGCTGAATTTTCCGAATTTATAACAAATAACATTACTTGACTTGGGATATCAACTAAAGTTGCAGCAGCCAACTGTGTCAAAGTGTTCAATATGGTCAAAACAAATTCCTCAGCAGGATATGTTGGCAGAAGCTCTATGCAGAGATTCCTAACCATTGCTGCTGTGTTTGTATCATGGTGCATGTGTTGCAGGATAGGAATTAATTGCAACTTCATATTGGCTGGTGTGGCTTGCCCTTGGATCATATCTGATATTTTATTGCACATCCCAATGGCAAATGTCCTTAAAATAATTTAAATAATTCATCTTAATTCTCATCCACAAATTAATATAACATACTTTGAGTGGGCAGCAAACTGTATAGCAATAAAAATAGCAGCCTCCACCTCAACCTCATCATGTGAATCCAAACTGGTTCTGATGCAATGATGAACCTGCTGTCTCTCAGGTATGATGCATGCCACAGCTCCCAGGGTGCGAAGAACCAAAGCCCTGGCAATTGGGTCATTACTGTGAATTACACTGTACATCCTTCTCACAAACTCATCAACATTTGAAACTTTATCCAAATGTTTCTCACTCTGCTGGCACACCCTTAGGACACATAAACGAAGAAAGTTGTTCCTGAAATAAGAATTGAATTACATATGTCACAACAACATTTCCTCAAAAGTAAACTAACCCTGTACGAAAAACTTCGGCAAGCTTCAACAGAGATGCATTGATTAGAATGGGAAATGGGTATTTCTCAAATAACCTGGGGAATCTAACAATTGCATCACACTGATCTCCAACTTTGTTCGATCTGAGGCCTAGAATTATTTTTAATTGTTAATTTACTTTAAGTTTTATAACACTTGCTTCACCTTTATCTAATTCAGTCAAAGCAGAATTCGCATCCTGCTCTGGTTCACCAAGGCTGTTTTCATTGAACGAATTCACACGTACACCCAACATTATTTACAAACAGAATCAACTTGAACCTAACCTCAATAACAAAATCAACACAACTAAGGTTTTACTTAATGGTTACTTGGGTTACTTTTTGATAACTTGTTTATTTTAAGGCAGCCAACAGAAGAAACAGAAAATTTAAATTTTTAAATTTTCATTAACTGATACTGGCTACATGCACCTTGATGTGCGAGCTAAGTTGCATACTTCCATTCGTTATTGGGTGGAAGGAACAGAACAGAACAGAACAGAACATCATTAACTGACATGAATTTTTGAATAATTAAAAGTTGTTCCTTTTTTCACATAGTAATTCCTGATAGTTGGGCATAGCATTATGAAAAATAAAAGATTTAATAAATTGTAGATCACAAATGTATATTTAATGTTTGCTTTGGCAAAAACTGTTTATAAAATATTAAATAAAAATGCATTATTTATAGTAATACAGAAACGATAACTGAAAATAAGATTTCAATAAATAAACCAATATATTTAATAATAACAAATGGAAGAATACTCCGAAATAGAACGTAACTTTCATTGAAAGTAAAGAAAAAAATATATTCTTAGAAAGTTAAACAATGGATCGCTCCATTTATAGCGAAGGAGTTGCAGATTCACAAATATTAACAATAAGCGGATGTCTTTCTATGATCTCGAGTCGTTGAACCGTATTGAAATAGGATTTAATTAACTCTTCGTCGAAGGAAGTCATGTTGTTGATGGTGGCGGTGACCTGGTGTACGGGGAACTTCATCCATTCCGGTTTAATTTTGCGGACGTTGTTGATCGTGATGATCTCGACGTTACCGAAATCGACAAAGTAAACCCTCACGGTTTCCTCGTTCAGCACGTCCAAGATGCTTGCTCGATACCAGCATTGGTCTTCGCGGAACACAGCGATGCAAGGCATTCCTTCCACCGGTTTTCGGATGATCGCTTGACTATTACCCTCTCGTCTCAAATCTTCACACAATTCATTAAAGCCGCTGCAAGTCTCATCGACGCCTGTGACTTCGAAGATCAGCTTGTTGTGATCGAACTGGTTGATCAATGCGGCAAGGATGTACCGATCCGACGGCAGCTCCGGATATATGTAGGTCAATTCATCTACATCATCGTAGTCCAGAATAATGACGTCCTCGTCGTCGGATTCGTTCATTTGTTGACAGGAGATGCAATTGGTGTTGTTGATCATGTATTCGTTAACATTGAGAATCCCTTGGTAGATGATGGCGTAGCAATAGTTGGTGTCGACGTAATTAACTTGCACCGATTTCTCCACGATCAACTTGTGAAGTATGTCCAAGTCCCGCACGTAGAAGTTATCGTGCTTGGGATAAACGTCGGCTAGTTTAACGCTGTTCGCAAGTTGCGGAACGTTCACGAAGAACACATCGCTCCTAATGTTATTGCAATCCACCACCTCCACATTTCCATAGTCTATCATGGACACGTGGAATTCGTCTTCAGTAATATCAAGAATTATTCCTCTATACCATTTGTTGTTCCTGTGATACCGAACCGAGCATCGATCGCCCACAGACCAGTCCGTCAGTACTTTCGGCTCGGATTCCAAGCAGGTTTGCATCAACTTCTCCATGTCCAATGCTTCAGTGGATGCCAAAATGGTGTGAAAGTAAATGGTCCCATCATCACCGACATTTGTGGCGATACCTTCAACGCTCTCCATCTCCAAACAAATTGGCTGTAGCCATATACCCTTTCTTCCATCCTCTATGTATTCCTTGAACTTATTTGAATTTTGGTTGATTTGGAAATCCCAGCTGCCGTATTTGATGGCCAATCCATTTTTGACGAGCAGCAAGTTAACGTTGCTCATCTTGAAGATTGACCGCTTCAGCGCCGACTCCGATTTTAGCATCTTAATCCAGAATACTCCGGGAGTCGATTTTTGCACGATCTCTCCCATCTTGCTAAAATGAATGTAGTTGCTGTTCAATAAAAGTTCCGATAGATAATCTTTGGAGGTCAAGCTCCACGAGTTCCCGGCCGGTTTAACACCGTACAAATGGCAACGATGAGCGAACGGCGGAACGTAAAGGAATTCTATCTCGACGATCCTCAATTCGGAATTCGGCACTGTGAAATATATGGCGTAATCTCTGCTGAAGACGCGACTGGTTTCATCGCCCAACTTCACGATCAGCACCCGATGAAACTGGTGATCGTTCGGGTTTTTGGCAATGGCAATTTCGCCTTCGCTCCAAGACTTTGGTGTTCTGTAGTTCTGATTGCTGTAGTGCTTTTGCAGCTTGATGTAGAAACTCTGTAGATCGAGGACTTCGTTTGGGTTCTCCGTGAATTTGACGTAGATCTGATCGGGCCCGTCCACGCACATCACCTGTACCGGTTTAGATTTTATAGACAAATTCTCTTCATTGATATAATCGTCATCAAATAGCGAATCATTAGAGCATCCCTGAACAGTTTTCAGCATATTCGATATAAACATTTCATCAGATTTTTTTTCGTCTCCGCCACAGCCGATGGGCCATTCCACGACATCGGATCTTGAAAAAAAATATTTGTAATGAACAGTTACCATTATACATGAATTACTTACAGTTCACCCGTCGATTTTGCAAAGTTCGCTTTGACGAGCAGAGCATTAATGCTTTTCTTGACGGTGATATGGTATTCGAACAGTCCAATCTCGAGAGGATTCGATAATTCTTTGATGACCAACATCAGATGCTCATTGCCGTTTACGTATTTCTTTAAGTAGTCCGAAGCCGCATATCCCCAATCCTTACCAGTTGGTTTGATGTCAGCAAGAGAAACGTTATTCGCCTGACACTCCAAAGTAAGAAAAGACTCCGGCAGTCTCCTGATGTTGTTCCAATGGACGCGAAGCACTTCACCGTAATCCACGAGAAACGCGTCCACCGAACCTTTTCCCAAGACAACGGATTTAACAATCGCCCTCCGCCAGACGTTATCTTGGATCATCACGGCAATTGGCATCCCGATTTCAGGCGTGTAGACGTATCCCTTCTTCGTCTTCATGTAATGCTTTTGCATCAGCGAATGGAGATCATTCAGATCATTTCGAAATTGCAGCAATTGCACGTAGAAATCTGATGGACTATTAATGTGCGAGATGATAACCGAATAACTCTGCAGTATCCTGAAGTATTCGGATCTATCGTAAAATCGCGACTTCGTAACGATCTGAAACACACCGAGATTATTGCAACATAACAAATAACAATAGACAAATACAATTTACTTTTTCAATTTTCACAGGTTGCTTTTCGGAGGTGAATGTCATGGCGTACCCCAAGAAAATCAGCGTATCGCGAACCGAATATTCATCCGCATCATTGTAAGCGATAAAGTCAATTTCGAGGATGTGCTTGCGCGCCAGGACGATCATCAGGACGTCGCATCTGCATTTAATATAATTAAATAAAATCGTGATTTGATCGATCACCTCACCCTTTAGTGATGTCTATTAGCAGCTGCTTCACCTGATGATCCCACTGCTGTTTGACTGGGTACAGTCCGTACAGTTTGATTTCGATTGCTAATTTGGGAATGTTCGCCAGCTCCAAGGAGATGTTGCGCAAACTAAAACAATGTTAATTTATAATTGCCTTCGGTCGCAGCACGCATATTGTGAAAATTGCTCACTCGTCCTTTTTTGTATTGTATATAATACCAAAGTCGATTAGAAATACGACCGGCTGATTTGAGACGTCGATTTGGGTAACGCGGCAACGACACCAATTCGGGTATCCCTTCTGACCGTACTTAGTTATATACATTTGACCTAAAAAAAAAAGAAACACAAAATGTTAAATATTATGATGATGACCGATGAAGTGTGTAAAAGGGCTTTTACTCAATTCCGGTCTGTCGATTAGCTCGGAGTGAAGAGCGCACTCTTCCAAGCGACGATGCAGCATGATAATTAAGCTCGCGTGCTTTTTCATTTGAACAAAAATCTTATCGGGATTAACGATGTACGTGACCATAACGAATTCCCTGTCACCTACAACGAAAAATAAAATCGTAGATTAATTGGAAATAAATGGGAATTTGAAGACGCACTCTCGTTTATGGTTGAGCCCACATTGTACAACAGCTTGTTTTGTTGCTCGGGGAAGCTGCGTAACCAAGAATTTACTTTTTTCGTGCTCTCGACAAAAGTCGACTCTTCTGACTGCATTTGAAAGAAGTCAATTTCGGATTCATCTTCCGCCTCAGCTACTTTGACCAATCTGTAATCGTGCTCGGCATCATCGGTAAAATTAATCTTGAGCAAATTATCGAATTCGTCCAGGTAGTTTTCATTATGTACGCCCACGCAGAAGCCTTTCGCACCATTATACTGTAAATGGTATCCCAAATTCAGGACTTTCTCCATTCGCTCGAGCACCGACTTCACATCGTGTTGGGTGTTACAGTTTTGTTCAAGAATTAAACCGCCGGCATCGATTAGCTCTTTGATTTCCTCTATGCTATACGACAATTCGTTGCCGATCTTCATCAGGGCCTCCTCTTTATCTTTGACATAATTCTTGAGTTTCCCGACGACTGTCCATTCGACCTTCTGAAGCTTGGAATGAGCATCCAGGAAGATCCTCGCAATTTTCCTATGATCATCATCGTGTTCCCCGGATATTTTGTTCGCTATTAAAGAGCACTCCTAAATAAATTAAAATTAGTGACTAGTTTTTCAGTCGCGCATTATTGTTATTGCCGTTTGTTACGTAACGTGCTCGTCGCAAGAGGAGCCTTGTTTCTCTTAAGTCTGTGCATGTAAAAAGTGTGGAGGTAAGTCAGGTGGGGCAGCAGCCGGGAGAGTGTAAATGTGCGTCTCGTGCAGCAAGATGTTTGCCATCGACGAGGCAGTCCGCTGGAGATGTGCTTGCAGTGATCACCAGTCGACGAGAGCAACAGCAAAGACATAAACAACAACAATAAAGAAAGAAACATGAGACCCTCGTATTCAGTGCATATTGTGCTCTTAGTGTTAGGATATTTAATAATAACCGGTGAGTCGCTTTCGACATGCAAATATCACTCATCACGCTCACCCATGACCTATAGTAATACACTAATAGCTTCAACGAGAAAGAACAGAATCTTCGTTAAATGTTAATCAAGGAATAATTTCCACCTGATACCGTTTTGCAACAATTAACTATTATAGCTTTTAAAATTGATTAGAACCTTTCATTGTCATAACATCATCTTTCAGCTTAGTTATTTAATATTTATAGAATCTAACTACGTATGTGTCATCAGGTATAAAAAAAACATAACAATATTAAATGTATGCAAAGTAGATGCGATTTATCGCCGTGACAATAATAAAAAAATAAAGTTAACTCCAAAAACGCAAATTCTGCATTCTGGAAACTAGACGAACGATTGTCTTGAGATAATGATGGACCTCTAGTTTCCTGTTAAGAAACAGATTATCATCAATTCGTTTCGATTCGTAATACGACTTTCCATTTTTTCCTCCAGCGCAAATTCAAGATTTGTCGCAGCCTCATCGAAATTCCCAGTTTATATTATAATTTTATTTTTTTGTTCTCTCGGTTATGCTTAATGAAAAAGAGAAATCTTGAGGTCAAGCGCGGTGCAGCAGCAGCAATATACAACAACAACAACAATAAAAACAAGACGATCTTGTTCGATTAGTTATATCACATTTCAAATCGAGAAGATCCAGAAATTGCGGACGGATTACGTAAGCTGAAACGTACAAAAAGTGGTTGAGAAAAATAAAAGATGAAAGAAGTTGTGTTGTCGGAACAGCCTGAGGCGGGAGATGATGTAAGCGCAGTTTTTCGGCGGATCAAGGTTGATTGATGATGGCTTTTTAATTTGAGGAGATTAATCGAAAAGGAAATCAACGTTTAACACTCGCAATTACCAATTCGTATAGTAACGTTAACGAATAATCAATTACTATTTCGATTTTCAGTTTTGCAAATTATTTCAATTAAGATTTGGCAATTGCAAAATTCAGTTTTGCAGATCGTTCCAGTTAATAGATGGAAACGAAAGTTAGATGTTGCCGCGTGAAAAATGTGTAAGAAGAAGGAAGGTGCGCGGCGCTCGTTTATTACATGAATGAATTTCAGCATAACTTTTCCTCGGAGAGAAAGTGCCGAGTGCTGATTATTGATTTAATCCCCGGGAGGAATTAATAATGGGGGCCCCCTCAGAGAGACAATGGGTTTTTGTTCGCGGTTTTCTTTCCTGTAACAACACCGCATGCATACATATACATACAATTCTATTTATTTATTTATAAATTTTATACACATATAAATAAATAACTCTTTCCTACCCACGATTTAAATACCTAGAGTCGTGAAGGTTTCCGATGCGTTGACATTTTCGAATCAATGGCAGAGACATAAAACACTGCAGATCATCAACTCGAGAAAGAAAATTGACTCCGAATTGGCTTAAACAGAACAAAATTGCATTCTGCCATTTGGATCCTTTCACCGATCCAAAACTCGCGTTCTCGAGAACTGGAGGAAAGATACTTTACTCGCTCGGAATCAATAATAATGCAAACTAAAAAATAAATTTTGCAAGAACTCGGAATGCTCGTTCGTGCGCTAAGCCCTAAAGTGATCCAACATTGCGTCCTTACCCCAATTACCTGAACTAGATTCGATACCTATTTCTGCAATTAAGTTTATTTTTTTATCTCATTGAAATTACTCATTTTCAATCTCCCAAGGTACTAAGATTAAACGTAATTCACTTTAAAACAATAAATCCGGCTTTGCGTTATCCTTGTGGGTCAAGGACTGTGTAGAAAAATGTGCACAACCGAAACGCATTTCACTTAATAATACAACGATTTTCCTTAACCCACAATTACTATTACCTTTGCGACCACATTTCACCGGAAATCTCAAAATGCACTTTCTAAACTGCAACTCAAACCGATACACACCATTATTATCTACATTAATCTTTCTATTTTTATCAATTTTTTATAATAGCGCAAATTAAATTTCAATTCGTGCTAAACAATTTATAAACATTTTTTTTTAGAAAGGATTCTACAAAATTAATTGCGATCCGTGCGAACAAACGTTTAACAAACCATCATAATTAGTCGTTTCGCTTCAGATAATTAACAGTTCAAGTAGATGATGATTCTAACTTTATATATAATTACATTTTTTTTTCCCGGTCAAGGATTTAATTTAAATATTATTTAAATGTAATAACGAAATTGCGTTTGCGTTCATTTTAATTATTTTTTACGTGAACCGAATCGCACGAAACAATACGATTTATTTTATCTGCCATCTCTGAGAAGGAAAAATAAAGAGAGACAGAAAGAAACAAACAGGGTTCGTGGAATGAGGAGGACCTTGGGGAAGACAATTGTGCTTGCGTTGGCTAATCGAGGTGGCTCTGAAGGAGTCGTGAAAAAAAAGAACAACAAAAAGAAACGGACGGGATGCTAAATAAATGAGGATCGAGCATGTGAGCACTCTCTTAAAGTTGAGCAACTTTTCTCAGGCTGTCTCACCGCTTATTTCTATAAGCGATAACTGTTAAGAAATATTTATATTATTATTATTATTATCATCCTTGCTTCAGTATTTTCATATGTAGTTTACATTTAGAGAAACATATATTTCAGTACAAATTCAAAGATCATTGATAGTTATAAATCAACGAATTAATATAAATTTTGTTATTAGCTTCTATTTATTGCTATAACAATTTTACCACAAACTACAAAATATTTCGATTACTATTAAAATTGATTTAGCGGTGCTCCAGATTGATATTTAATTTGTAAATTGCAGTTATGATTAAAATGGCAAACGTTTCCACATAAATTGGTCAATCTGAACGTTTACGGATTCGATTTCCACGATAGGTATGAAACGTGGGATCCAGAGGAACTTGCGCAAAGATTTATGTGTATCATCGAGATGCGATCCAAAGTTGGAGTTGGTGACATCCTTTCGGTATCTTATTCTCACCTTAGCACGAGTTCATCAAAACGAAGAACCGGCAAGATGAGGCAACAGCAGCAGCAGAAAACGTATATACTATATATTCTATTAGGCTCCTTCTTTTCTAACAGAAAATCGTTATGTATCAATTAGCGAGTCCCACTTTCCTTGCGCAATTGATTCGAAGCCGGCATATGATTGTTTACCAAAGTGGAGCATGCAGACACGCATTATCGTATGATTCATGCCGATCGGCGAAGGACAAATAATAACTTGCAAAATCAATTAAACGAAAATTTATCCGAAAAAAAAAAGATACATTCATAAAATAAATCACGATTAACGCGAAACAGGATAATTCGCGGAAATCACGTTCTTCTGCTTTTAAAAAATGAAAGAGGAGAGAATCATCGGTGGTTTTCAAGGAGATTCAGTTCCTGCTTTCGCGTCACCTATGTTTTGACATTATCTATAAATTATAATATATTAATAAATAAATCTAAAATAAAAACGAGACACTTTTTTTAATGTCAATAAATCTACTTTAAAATCAACTTTTACTTAACAATAAACTTTTTTTGCAATAAAAAGAAAGCAATTAATAATTAATAATCACTAATTATCAGTGAGAAAATTTCATAATGTAAAATTATTTCACATGGAAATTCAACAATAATTGAAGAAAGTAAATAAAAGCTACTGCTACTCCATTCCCCAAGTGTTTCTATAAATTCGACGTCACGATCTTCTTTTAAGAAGAGCAGCACGTTTTCATCAGACCTGTTTTCATCACGATTCTTGTATTTTGTAGATGGTTTGGAGCAAAAGTCAAGGGTGAAGAAGACGCGCGCCCCTCCGCCCCCAGAAAACGATGTGGACTACAACGACGAGTTGGACGAGAGGAACAATCCTTTGAGCTCGAGCTACGTTCCTCCGGGATTCCTCAGCCCTTCCGTGCAGGAATACCTGGAGCTAGGCAAATCCATTCCAGGTATATAAAGCGTAGTGAATGATCGTATGTAGTCCATTCATGTTCACTACGAGATAATCCTTGTATTTATTTTTTCACCTTGAACGTATTTATTTAAATAATTGCGATTTCCATAAGCGATGTTGGTGTATGTGCCAACACCAACGCCGTTGTTTCTTGAATTCCCCAGCATGGGGACTTTCCAGAAAAGCAAATTGTAAAAGAAAACATTCAAGTTCATTATGTACTTTACGAAATACTCAAATATACACATTATGTATACTTCTTTTCACCTATGTAGAATCATTGGTATATTTTGATTTAGAAGCAATGAAGTTTATAAATACTGAAATTAATAAGAAATAAGGATAAAGTTAATATTTCAAATTATTGTGTTCAGGTCGACCCGGTACCGATTATCCCGTTCTTGGAATGGTGCCGTACACGAACTTCTACTGCGACGAGCAACCTTATCCAGGATTCTACGCGGATCCTGAGACCAGATGTCAGAGCTGGCATTACTGCGACATAGACGGAAGACAGACAACCTTCCTGTGCCCGAACGGCACCCAATTCAGCCAAGCAGTATTCGTCTGCGACTGGTGGTTTAACGTCAGATGCGACCTGAGCACAAGGCACGTACAGAGTAACAAAACTCGCCACCCACTACGGTCTCCGTTTACATAACTGCGCTCCGACAAATTGAGAGCGATATTCATATATACAGAAAACGTGTGTGGGTTTTGCGTCTACTTGTAACAAACCTCACCACTTGCACACGCGAGATTATGTACACATCTTTCCTCACAATACAATTTTTACTTTGCAGACTGTACGTGATCAACAGCAGACTCTACGGACGTCCGAAGCTCGACCCGACGAAGCCTCATCGCTCCATCACAAAGCAGCTTTTAGAAGACATCTTCAACGATTGAACACTCAACTTATCTCCAACTACCTTATTTATTTCCCCAACTATATTACGTACTGTTTAAGTAAAAGGTGTATCTCGTAAAATATAAAAAAACATATTTTTTTAGCTTTAAACTTATGTATATAATAAATAATTTCGGTGTACCTTAAGTAAAATACGTAATTGCATTGTTTAAAAATAAGTGAATTATTCAACCCATTTTCCAAATATTACTACAGAAATTATATTAAAACGAAAATAAATAGAATAAATGGTTTAAGGTCATAATAAAACTAAAAAATCGATAAATTAGTTTGGTTGAAACGCTTAAAAAAAATAGATGTAAGATATATCTTTAATAAACGAACCATGTTTTATTATATTTTAATTTACAAACTTCCATCCAATTAATTAAATTAATGAGTCCAAAACTACATCCACAATTAGTCTAATCATATTTTTAACGTTTAAATAGATGAATGTAACACATCTAACAGAACATCCCAGGAAAAACATGATTTCCCGAGAGGCAATTTCGAATTAAAGCCGAACGTATTTACACGTTTCCATATTAAAAGCATTTAAGCAATTAAATTCATAATATTTACAAAAACAAAACGATTTTTCCTTTAAATTTACAAATAGATTGGTAATTATAAATTGTAAATAAATTGAAATTTTCAGATGATGCAAATAAAGTTGCCTAGATGAACGTAAAATTAAGATAATTTGCTTTGGAGAAACTCTTAATTGAATTTGAAAACAATCCAGATCTGCATATTATAAACAAGCACTTTTACTTCCCATCATTTCTCTAAATCAATTTTCTTTCTAAAAATAATTCGTATCAATTACTTTCATGCAGGAAAACGTTCGATTCACCGTCGTTAATCAGAAATAACACAAAGAAACAAATATAATTCATAGTTTACAGTTGCAACAGTTACACGCAACGATACAAAATTATTTGTTTGTTTTTTCTTTTGTTGCAGCATTTTCCACACAATAATAATATGGACCTTGAAAATAGTGCAATTTCACTCCGGTTCATTTTCATAAATTCGTAATATAAATTCATAACAACAAAAGACGGATTTTGATAGCTACTTGTTCCAGTTTCTACAAGAGTTTCGAAAATTTTGTGGATTGTTATAGTTGTTAAGATTGTTTTCGATAGCAATGATCTTCAAGAGTAAAGTTTATTGTTCAAATCCTAGACTAATGGATCCAAAATCAAAGGTCGATCTTTCGAGTCGTGTCTAATCTAAAAGCGTAATATTTATAAACACAGCAAAAAAAATGAAGCTAAATGAGCGGCCGTTCACTTTTTAGAAAGTGCTGATAAAAACAAAACGAGGGTGTCCGTGCACAATGAGCAGTAGTAGTCCATATTAGCGTACGTATGGGATGCTCGTTGCAAAACAGATATAAGAGATTAATGGTTGGTTATGAGTGCACGTAATTAGAGTACGGAGGAAATGCGAGACGATGATCATCGATCATCGAAGAGTTTAAACTACATTTTAATTGAAACTCATCATCGTGCAAGCATACACACGCATCAAAGCCAAAGACTTTCCAAATTACACAATTTTATTTTTTTTTGTAACGATTTATCGCTTTATAAAGACGCCAATTTACCAAACATCAACTGCTCAATATTAATTCTAGTAATTCACGCAGAGAATCCGAGAACTTTATTAATATAAGTGTATAAAGTAAAGCAATATATTTTTTTTCAATTTCTGTTATTAATTCATAAAACAAATAATTATACAAAAAAATATTATTATTACACAGCAAATAGTTAACTAAAAAATAATTCATACAGTAAACCTTGAGCGTGTTTGACTAATCAAACTTAATTGAAATCCATTCTATAACTGTATTTTTTTTATATATATATTGCAACAAGACATTTATAATTTTGCACGAATAAATTCTGATAAAATTTCCACTAAATTATTAATATTTTAAATTAGATATTTTAGTGTGCAGGAGAAAAGCGGAAAAGCGATATCAATTTCCACGCGAGCAGGTAAAATCCGCGGGAATTATTCATTTATTAAATTACTTGTGCACGCGTCGTCCCTTGTACTATTTTCATATTTTTTTGTCCGTGTTTCATCCCGTCGAGTTTAGTGCGCGTTTCTCCCTTTGGGGCTGGCAGCATTCCGGCCGGTTGCACCCCATGTGCGTACGTTTATTCTGATTAAACAAATTTTACAGTTTATGTAAATCTACTTAATTTCGCACATATATAATATTAATATTGTTTATATGGCGAGAGGAAACTGCACGAGCGCAATTTTTCAGTTGAATGCACCGTTTTATTATTCAAATGCAGGCGCATATTCGAACGGTTTTTGGGGGTGTCGGTTTCAGTTCGAACATTTTGAAACAGATTTTCTAAAGTGGCGGGGGTTGGAGGCACGTACAAACAAACAAACGACCGCATCCAACCAACCAACCAGCCAGCCAACCCCGGTCGCAATTATTACGAACGCAAATATATTTATTTCATTCTAAATCTACGCGCGCCTCCTGCATAACAATATTTAGCAACAATATATGGTAATTAAATGCGGTCCGTCATTTCAGTTTTCAGCATCATTGTTTTCGAATTTATTCCATCCAAATGCAAACCTATACATTTTGCTCAATTTTTTTTTTTCGTTGCATTTGAAATTACGTCGATGTCGAAATATTAATTAAATTAATTCTTTGCGCATATTTCCGCCCGTTTCTATTCCTTCATCGTGTGTGGTGCTGTTACGGTTAAGGCGCATTTCGACATCCTCGCGACTTCCTCCTCGTGTCTACACCGAAGTAGAGTTGCTAATCTCTCAATTAACGTATTTAAAAAAAGAACAATTGGAATTCCTTTACCATATTTTAATTAAATTCTTTATTTTCTTTGCTTGTTTGAATAAACGAAAGCAACGCTAAATTCTTGCAAACATTATTCACCAACATTAATTCAATGATGAAACGCCAAAAATTTTGCAATAATATTATATTAAAACATTTCACACAAAAAAAAAACTAAATGAAAATGAAGAAAATTAAATCACTGAAAAAAAAATTTGAAATATGAAAATATTAAAACTTTTTTTACAATTAATTTTGAAATGGTGTAATTCTTGATGACTGTAACCTACATAAAATTGAAGTTTTTACGATGAAAGCTTGAAGAAAATTGAGAAGTTTACGGCATGCGTGTGCATTGCAAAACCAATGTCGCAATTAAAAGTAAAAATTAATGAACGACCTTTCAGAAGCGCTTTAAAAATAATCCGAGCTATTAATTATAATATTCAATTCGCTTACAAATAGAGCAGATTACGACGACCTTTCCCTATTTCTTTCAATACATTTATTTATGCAAGATCGTTAAGTAATATCACATGTCATTAATCTTTTATTATTTCATCTACTCTTATTCGAAATCGAGAATAAGATTTATTTGTATAAGTTAAAATCATGTAAATTTTCAGGAAAAAATTATTTTTTTAAAATCTTCTCAAACACAAAAAGGAAGATTTCTAAACTAATATTTATTATTTAAAAAACAACAAATAAAAAGTAGAAACGAGCAATGGTAAAAGTTTAGATTTTCAGGTGTGTTAAAGGTGACTTTCTTTGCTATTTATTGATGAGGGAGATTGCGACGAGGCAATTGCGGAGAAAAAGTGGTCCATCGTTGGAATTAATGAAGGAGAGTTTTATTTATTTATTTATGTATATATAAAAATATATATTTTGCGGTTGCATTTCTTCTGCTCCAGATATGGGCGTGAAAATGAGCGAATCGAATTTTCGAACCGCAACAGAAGCGAGGAAGGAATTGCGGGACGCGAAGTTTGTTAAATTATTACGTGCGCTTCGTACCAAGTGGACGCTCTCTTCAGTCCAGGATTAGTTTGCAGACTGCAAGGATATGTATGCATGCAATGTGCATTGTTCGTCCTGCGGATGCAACAGGACAACCGACGAACGAGAGTAGAGCAGGACGAACGTGCATTCGTTACGTGTGTCCCCAGCAGCTATGATTAACACTCAATATTCCGGTGCCAATCACATGCACTCGTAGACTGTAAATTTGATTTGAGGTTTTCTCTAATTTCCCACGAGCCCCGCGCGGAACTTGCACATCATTGTTGGCACGCAAAACTTTGCATCGGAATTGCCACGAACTATATAATATTCTGCAAAAAATAAAATCATCATCTTCGAATCATGCAAAAATTCAAATGCGAGGAAAAACTACGCGTTCATTAGCTCATCTATTTCCACAGAGAATGCCGCGACGATTGCATTTTTTCACACATTATAAATTAGATTGCAAACTCAATTTACAGTCTATATTTTCATATATATATTCATAATTTTTATATGCGAACAAAATATAAATTTTTCAACAATCCTAATTTAACTTCGGATACACCAGACATAATTAGAAACTATTGTTTTTTTTTGTTAATAATTTCATCTCGAAAAGAAAGTATTAATAAAATCATAAAAGACAGACGTTCAATTAATTTACAAATAAGATTAATTTGCATAAATCATTTTAGTAAAATTTCTTTCAAAAATCTATTTAAACAATTTTGTTATTTTGATTAAAAATAATTATTTATCAAAAGATACAATATTTAAAGAAAAAAAATCACAATTTTTATTATAACTTTCGTGCGATTTCTTTGCATTATTATTATTTATTCTCTATGCTTATGCAGTCGCACGTTTTTTTCTTCTTCGAGCAATGCAACAGATGCATATTGTTCATTTTCATAAGTTCGTGATTTATACGGCATTTGGCAATTAAAAAACAATGGACGTTGTTGATGCGGTTTGAGCGAGAGATTAAGTTAATTAACGAAGACTTTCGCACTCGGATTATTATGGATTTCCCAATTCGTGGAAATCGCGAAAGGGAGAGAAAAAGTTGATATTGCGTTACACGTGTAACCGAAGAGTTTTCCACCCGGTATTCGCAAACATTCGGATCAAGTTGCGTCAGCAAATAGTAGTTTAACTCATTACCGAACGGGAATTGGTTTTAACCACTAATTAAAGATAGCCCGGACGGACCTGATAATATTAAATGAAATAAACGCACTTCATATGCAGCCGTACGCGCCGCTTAATTGGACCAAATTGTTTGCATCTTTTTGTTTACAATTTCAATTATTTATCTGCAACTAATTTCGAACTGCTCTGGATGGATTTAAATCGATTTTGCGTTTTGGAGGAATTCCGTTTTGGTAAAAGAATAATCGTGAGTGAAAGAAATTGAGCGAGAGAGGAATTACCCAACACTCAAATGTATTTAGGTGAAAAGATGAAGATATGAAGTACAAATTGTCCTTTCTCTTGTTGCTCCGGCCGTTTCTAGCGCGAAGTGGAGCGCGGATATGTACGTACATAAATACGCAAAAAGGAACTAATAAAATTCGATATGTGCGCAAATATTGTTTTCTTTTTCCTTTTCGTTCATCCAAGAAGTCTCTTGGAAACGGGCGGCAGCGGCGGCGGTTAATAGAGCGTGAAGAGAGCTCTTGGTAAGCGCTCCTGACTATCGCTAGTCAAGTGTGCTTGTGATGTAACGAACACGTCAATATTAAAGTCTCTTTCTCTGCCCGAATTCGACCTTCGCATTTGCATATTTCCTTCTGACAGATCAACTTTTCCGGACGCCCAATCAATCGACTGGAAAATTAGTATCCAACAGCAAACTTATCCAAAATAGATCCTTTACACTAACGACTTGTTAATTGCGCGCCCAGATCGACTTAACGGACCGTTACATTGGGAACGCAATTTCTAAACGAATACCAAAACCATTGCACATTTGCAAATCTTGACATTATTTATTTGCTACAAATAAAGACAAGAAATCTTGCTATTTATTTCGTAAAACATATCATTACTAATAGATTCATACATTATTTTCTGTCCTTCTTCTGTTAAATTAAAAAACCCAATTGAATTTATTGTTTGCAATACGGGACAAAAGCGTTATACCAAATGGAACACTCCAAGGATGTAGGAAACCAATGTTAATAATACTTTAAGAAACATGATATAATGAGGTTTCTTTCCTCGGGCGAAATATAATACGAAACGGTGCAAGACTTTATATGTGAATTTGAATTGAATACGGGCAGTCACCGCACATCGATTCGCGAATAAAACGCTAAATTTATCGCCGAATTGTTAATTACATTAGACGAAGTTCATTCAATTGTATTCAATTTTCATTGAAAAATCAACAATTTTCCATTGTGCTTGAAACCAAAAATATACGCGGAACCGCAATTTTAATACCTCGTAAATAAGAAAACCGAAATCGTCATAAAAAAAACTTGTATTTACAATTCGCACCATATGCGGCGAGTTACAAGTAATCAAGTGCATAAACGAACGTTACGCAATTTAACGTGGACTTGAATTAATAAGAAATGCCGCTATAATGAACATTCTCATATAATTAACGAGAAAATTTAATTCCAATTTAAATTATATCATGATTGATTAAAGTAAAACAAATTTATAAAATTTATGTTTTTTAAATATTAAATTAATAACTACTTAATATATTGAGCGTAGAAATCCAACCGACCGTATACTAAAACTAATTACTAAGCCAAGTAATAATAACACAAAGAATGTAATAAGAAATTGTAATGGAATTCAGCAATTAAAGATTCTCTCTAATTTTTTTCCGTTACAAATGATGAAAATTCGCATCGATATCTCAAGCTAATTGTTCTTTAATGAATATTTGTCGAAACAAGATTGTTTTTTACGCCTGGGAATATGCAGATCAACCCGAATAATGCTGGGAACTTGCAAGTAATGTCAATGGCAAAAAGCATTTGTTTCTTAAATTATGCATAATTTAGTGGACTTCGAAAAAATAACAACATACTTTTACTCTTGGGAGAACAGCAGCAGATACAGCACGTAACACCAAAATCAACTTCGGAATTCGCTAAAGCTATTAATACTGCTTGTACCAGGTTTTTTTTCTTCTTTTTTTTTGAAATGTGCGTCAGAATCTGTGGTGAAATTATAAATAGTTACCGAGACAACATAATCCGTTCTTGTTACTTTCTTTGTTTCTAATTGTTTCTCTGTTCGCAGTGATTTCTATATTGTTCGGAATCATATAATTTAATCTTGATATCAATTACATAATCTTAATACAAATTTATAACATTTTTTTAAGAAAGTCTGAAAAAATTACTGTCTAGTTGCTATGAAAATTTTTAAGGACGTCTTATGGATAAGCTTTATTGTTGTCATGGATATTTACTATGGACGAAACCCTTGTTACTAAGGGTTGTTACGGTTAAGTTTTTGAATGAAACAAAATTTACAAATGTAATTATTGGAATCGAATTAAAATGAAGCAGATGTTAGTTTTCGAAAATGTAAAAAGATTTTCGGAATACCCTGCCCATATATCGGACTTTCGAACTGTGGGAAAAGCAGGTGGAGAATTTCGCGTGGATGGAATATAATCCGCTCCGAGTTCCCAATTAAAGAGATTTCCCTTTCTCTCGCTCGCAAACTCAGTTCAATGGAGAAATAAATATATTTGGATCGGTTCTCTCGCGCTCCCCACAATATACATACATCTAAAGAAAACATTTACATTCCTGAATGAATTACGAATTGCGTAAAATTCTAGCTAAAAAAAGAGATCTCTCTTTTTATTAGACTCGCGATTTCCAATTCGCCTTTTCTGAACAACTTTTCGCCGAAAAAGACTCAGGAAACAAACAAGTCCTTCGAAATAAACAATCGCGATTGTGCGAACGTATATGAAAGAATCGAGTCAATTTTTGCCTTTTAATTAGAGAAATCTCCAGCAAATGTCGCTCGACATTTATTATACTTTTCTCCAACTGGATTAAACATCGAGATTAGAAACCAGTAATCTAAATTGATTCTTTAACGATTCAACTTGTAAATACAGAAACTAAATATTTTTTAAATATTAAAATATATTTCTATATGAATAAAAATGTTTATTAATTTAGGAAATGTTCGGTTCGCGATTCCGAAATTATTTTGCACGCTCAATTTGATCGGGGCGACCGCGCGCGCAAATTTATAAATCCGACTTCATAATATTATTATTCAAATTAATTTGCATACGTAATTTTATATTTTATTCCGGTTTAGTTGACCGAACAGCGCCGAACGTACGGAAATAAATACAAAAATAAAAGAGAGAGGACAAACATGTGGAAACACACAAATATGCACACTACATAGATATATAATATTCATCCTCAAACAGATGCAGTTGCATGCGTTTTATCCCATGTATGTTATTTACAAATGGTTTAATACACGAATTATAATTTGAAAAATATACAACAGGTATATTATTCACTCATACGTGCATTCGGTTTATCCATCTATTTTTTAAAAATAATTTTAAATTTTCTCCCCCGTCGGCAAAATTTCCAACGAGAATTAATCTAAATGTAACATTATTATTTTAGCGTTTCTTTCACCATTTTCTCAAACGAAATTACAATTTGTACATATAAATATAGTCGTCATCTACCAAAATTGAGTTTTATTTAAAAAATAACTAATGAAGAAAAATACTCAAAATTTAAAGAAAATAAACATTTTGCATAAAATATTCTTGAATTATCAAGGCTGATTTTATAAGAAATATTTATGATTAAAGAAAATAATAAACAATTTGGTGAATTTACAATTCCTGAAATTATTATATAATATTATAGGAATTTTGTTAAAAACAAATTTATACAAATTTCTAAAATACTCATGAATAAAACTTTAGAATGAATGTAGGTTCATATGAAAATTTTTATAAAGTATAATAGATAATAAATTATAATAAACATAAGAGAAAACTAATGGAATGTCCATGAATGGAATTTGCCACTGAATTATAATTTAATTAAATTACAATACATTTTCGCTGACATAAAAAAAGGATATTCAAATAAATCAGTTAGATATAAAAATTATAGCGTTTTTTTTTCAAAATCCATTGCGTAACTTATTGTTTCTTAAGATATTTAAGTGCGTAACACTTTCGATTTAATCGAAGCTATAAATAATAATAAAAGTTGTTGTAATTGAACTATAAATTAAAATAAAATTTTAATTCCGTGGTAAACCTGCAATTAATTTCACGTAGAAACGTTGTTATTAATGTGTGAATTACTAAAGTAAAGATTGTTGGGATAATAATGATATTGAAATTGCCTTCACGTTTTCTTTTTAAATTGGAAAGTATACAAAAAAAATATATATAAATCTATTGAATCTGCGCGTAATTGAAAATGAACGAGACGAGAGGGAAAACAAACCGACTGATGAAATGCAACCGTTGCCGTTGAAATAATTCGATGATCATTGCTGTAATTGCGAATTCTTTTTATTTCAATTTCTTTTCAATTGATTTCACACTTGGATTAACCTTGAATTATTAGCCGATGGGGAGGTAGTAAACAGATCACGGAGGAATAATAATAAGTTTGGATCAATAAAATCGCGCTCGGTTTCTATTTCGGATCGTATGCAAATTACACCTATGGGTGAGGATTATGTTCATGTTGATAGTATGGATGAAAGTAAGTCTTCGGGGACCAGATGTCGCAGTCGGAGGAGGTTTCTCTCTTCGAAAACTCACCGAGAATGCGATGTCTTGGATAAATGGAGGTCAGCGTGCTAAATTTATCTTCTCCAACACTCTCCCAGTTTCCATTAATCCATCCCACAATTTTCCAATAAATAATTCATACCAATTTTCCGAATCCTTAAACCGGATTGTATTTACCAGCATTCATTTTCTCATTAATTTTTTTCAATCCTCAAAATTCCCAAACATAATTTTCTTTTTCAAAAATAGAGAATGCAAAGATTCTTTAGTTAAATTACGAATTGACGCCAATTTTCCAACCCTCGAAATTTTCTTTTCCTCGTTGTTTTCATACAATACAAGATTAATTTTTCTGTAGTCGCAGCAGGATTCTTCTGGGTGGTCGCATTTAGAAAGCACATGTAAAATAATACCATTACATCTAAATTGAACCACAACACGATTATCGTCATTGTAATCTCCAATCGTTTATGCAACGCACGGTTTTAGAAATCGAAACTAGTGCAATTAATTAAAAATTTAAATTAAACAATTTCGCTACAAAAAAAAATGTCTCTTCTCCTGCTGCTACTCCATATTGTGCGGGAAAATTTTCTCCAAGCGAGGACTTTCCTCTCGTCCATTATTTTCCACGACATTAAATACTTGCATTTATTGCGGCGGCAAATCACTTTGGAGAAAGCTCCTCCAGACTTTTCTCGCGAATTCATTCAAAGAGGCCAAAAGGATATTTCAATATTAGTCATCACTCTAGGATATCCTTAATCGACTCACTTAAGACCTAAAAAAACCTTTCTAAATCAACTCACGTTTATTTGCAATTTGAAATGGGAGCGCTAACAACTATTGTAAATTAAATATAATAAATTATTTTAAAATTCATTTCTTCACTTTACATCCGCGAAGCATTATCAATATAATTCAACAACTGTCAAAATATATATTTATGATACAATATTTTTGACGTAAGGTGACAGCTGTCATTTCAATTAATGACTTATTGATTATTCTCAATGAAAAGTTACTTTTATTTAATAATTATATAAAAAAAAAACTAATTATTCCTAGAATTAATCTTATAAAATAATTGTAACTAAACTTTGATGTTATAATATATAAACAATGTAGGAGACATTGCATAGTGTAGGTGCAGCCATTAAACATTATCATTATTGAGGTAAAACTGATTGCTGTAAACTTATAATATAATTGAAATGGATAAAAGAAAATTGGTTAGCATTATCTATCAGGAAGCGTTTTTTTTTTGTATGCAAGAAAAAATGAAATTTTATCTTTCTAATGCTAAGGACGATTAACGCCGCTGAACGTGCATAGAAATTAATTAAACGGGACTTAAATGAAACCTTCGCCGGTTATTAGATAATTAATATTATAATAAATTGCTGCATAATAAAGTGAAAACTGTTAATTGCAGCTGCAATAATAAAAAAATATATAATTTACAAAATATAAAATGAAAATCGACCAAATATAAACTATTTCTTCGTGTATGTTTTGCCTGAAGGAAAGGATGAAATTCCTTTGGTAATTAATAACAGGAGATGCTTATCGAGTGTGACGTTATAAATCAAAGTTAAGTAACGAAAGTGGAAGAAAAAAAATTAAACCGCAAACAGAAAATGTTACCTAATCCAATTTTCGATCATCTCAAAGATGATCCACTAATTTCTTATTGAAGGTGCGGTTCTCTATTAACCGCTGTTACGAAACGAGGAAACGGTTCGGGGTTTCGAGGTGTCATCTTCGGGCGTCCTTCTCAAGGAGAACCGAGAACCATCATTGACATTGCCCGCAAAATAAGAATGTAAACATACACACTCATAAACGGTGTAAAAAAGAGGGGACTGGGACGCGATTTATGGCAGGGACGTTCACTTTCCATCTATGTATTTTAGTGCCATTGCTTTAGTTGGTCGCGCTCAATCCACGGCATTCGGTGTACAAGCAGGGTGGGTGCACATACCATGTAAGGTATACGAGACACGCGCTTTTTTTTATTATCAATCCATCAATCATCATCAGTTAGTTTTAGAGATCGTAGTGCGAAAAACGTTGTTCCGGTGACCCTTAAACTCTCATATCTGAAGACATCATCATCATCATAATAATGGCCAGATTAGCATCAACAATACCTTTGTTGCTGCTGCTTTCCATTGGTAAGAACACCTTCAACTTAATCAAACATTAAAGTATTTCACAATTAATACTTACCATAAACAAACTTACCTAAAACATACTAAATTGAAATTTTAAATAATAACCGTTACATCTTCACACAAAGAACTTCGTTGTAACAAAGAGCAAAACCGTGTCATTTAATACTTAACAATAAAAACTAACATCTGCACGAATCAATAACAATTACTTATTGAAACATCATTTTACGGAAATCATTATGAAATGCAAAGAAAACTAATTACGTAGATTCCTTTTGTAAAATTCTTTCAAAATAAATTTGTATTATAATTTTTGATTATCGACAATCTAATTTGAATAATCAATAAATTATAGCTTAATTATTAAACTATAAATCTTTATAAATTAATCCGTTATATTATATGATGATTCGACAAAAAATATACTTCGTAACGTTACCAAATTGTAAAAGATTCTGTCGATCAAATTCATTGCCAATTAGTGGAAGCGTGTTAAAGATAATTGAGCGGCAGTGACTGAAGAAAGATTTATTGGATGAGGCCTTTGCGGAATTGCATAACGCAACTACATTAAAAGCAAGAATTGAGGAAGTTGAAAATTGCATTAGCTTTAATGCCATCAATATAATTAAATCCATTTATTCTACGAATTGCATTCTTGATTGAAGAAACGTGTAGATTAAAAATCATAAAAATATAACTTTTACACAAAAAATTACCAAATATCAAATTAACGATTGGAAGTAGCGATTTTGACGAGTTGTTAATTGTCAATTACAAAATGTTAATTAAAAAAAAACAATTTTTAAATAACGAAACCAAAACGAAGCATTTAGTTTATTAAATCAATCCTGTCTGTCGAATGCAACTACCTGTTCCGAAACTAATTGTTAATTTAGCGAATTGTTAATTTACCGAATAATTGTGAATTAATTAATTGCAATTAATTAAACTTGGCTCGTGTTATTTAATTGAACCAAACTATTTCAATTAAAGCAAGTGCACTAACTTACTTACGAGTATAGAAATATTTAGACTTTTTCCAAAACAATTATAAAAGTTGCAAATATGAAGGAATGTAGCAACAACAAAAAATTATACAAGTTAGTAAACAGTATTAATGTATCCGATTCGCAATTAATTGAACTAAATAAACTATTTCAATTAAAGCGAGCGTACGAGAAATTAATTAGCGAACGGATTGTGTGCGGTTCGCCTGAAAGCCGAAAGGTTAAGTTTTCGTTGATGATAATTGGGAACGGATTCGAAATATCGCTTTGTGGTTTGACGTTGGGGAACTTCTTAAAAGTTGAGCGCAACAACCACGAAATGCAAACGGTAACGTCTCCACCAGAAAACAACAGAAATTAGTTAATGCGGCAAAGGCCGATTGTTCGAAACTCGGCGCAAGGTTATTTAAAAAGAAACACACACCATTACTACTACAGTTATGTAAGAAAAATATATATAAATAATGTAAACGCGATATCAAGAACTTCAATTTGCATAATACTTGAGGAATAAAAAAAAGGCGGAATTGAGGTGATCCGCTTATCGAATCGCGGCTTTCTTCCGATTTCTGTTACGCAACGGCAACAACGACTCTTGAATAACATCCAAAAACGGATCCATTCCTCAGCATCTCTCAACTTTCACCCTGTAGCGGACGCCCACGTTTTGTTTGCCGGAGAACCGGTAATTCCTCTTTAGGGCCGAAACGAAAGAGAAAACAAAGGTCCGTTCATGCACCGTAAATAAACCATTAGACCGTGCGGAATTCGTTACATAAATTGCATGCTGTGTGTAGTGTTTGTGTAACCGCGTTGAAATTATACATTTGTAAAAGTGCATCTAGAGCTAATTTGCATTCGCCATTATTATTATTATCATCATTATTATTGCCGGCATCATCGTTGCAAAACGTTCTTCGATACGATTCCAGTACTTTCAAATAATTTACGGCGGTCGTAAATTTCACGGCTGACATTTAATTGCCGGACCAGAAGCACACTTCACGAGAATAAAGACGATTAACCAATGGTTAAGCAAACCGTCACGAATATGTAATAAACGCATATTTCGGTTGATTCATTGAAATCTTCGTAACCTCTAGTCACTAAACGTAGAAAATTTAAACGTTAGAATTGTCAGATTTACTTTAAAAAAAGTTGTTGAGGAAAAAATTATAAATATACTAAATAGTATTCGCAACATTCAATAATCACTCAAGACAATTTCTAAATTGAAACTGGTAATAAAATCAATTTGTAATCTTGCATAACACAAGATTATTATAAAAAATTTAATGTAAATATACAAAAAAAAATGGATAATTGGAAACCAATGTCATTAAAACCATGTAATTTCGCTCGTTGCAAACTCGATAAATGCCAAACAAAAATTAATAAGTTGATGAAGCAACGTCTCTTTTGAAGGTAAATAATTCACCATGTCCAAGACAAACGACTAATTGTGACAGCTGTCCGGAATTTGTTCCAGTTTTCTTTCATATTTACTACTTTTTTTGTGTGTAAATTGCCGTTGCATTGTTGTTTAATAAATCCTTCAAAGAAAAAAATAACAAAACTTTCAAGGATCGCCGATTGCAAATCGCATTCCTCGTGAGAAACCAGCAAGTCGGTTCTTCTGCTCGAAACCCAAAGGACGATCGCCCGGGAAGTGATTGCGGCAATCACTCTCCAGGATATATCAGTTATGAGCTTCAAAAAGGATAATAAAAGTGCGCTTCCTCTTAAAACTGCCGGTGCGTGAAGCAAATAAATCCTTTTATGCGGAATTAAAACTAGGAGGGCTCCGTTTCTACTCTGTGTCTGTTCTTTTATTTATGTTTTACTCTTATTATTATTGCGCGCCGGCCAACAACAAACGCGGAGCCCCGCAATCTCTTTTCCTTTCGTTTCCCTCTGCATTTCCATCCTGCACGCACGCCGCACGGATTTTATTGCATCACAGATGCAGATTTATTTCCTTTCGCGAGAACAAAAACTAATAGTAAACGTGAATCCAATCGACATCCACCACCTTCATAGAATGATCGAGGTTTCTCTCAATAGAAAAAACATTCCTTATGGACTCAACACCTTCGCATTTATCAATATTACATTTATAAATATTAACTCGTGACAAATTGAGACAAACATAACTAATTGATTTACGAGAATATCAATACAATAATCAAAGCTTCAGATGATGGTTTACTTCTTAAAAAAAATATTAAAAATATCAAACAATAATTGTACTATAAATTATATAATGCAATAGACTCGATAAATTATGCAGTGTTAATACGTGGGAGAGGCTGCGGGCGGAATTAAATAATAAATGCATCTTCACAATGAAAGTGATTCTTGCAGTGCTGAATTGAAAGTGAATTTAATACTTTCATAAAGTTTTTTTTTTGGCTCTTCAAACACGTTCTCCGATGGCATTCGCAAATCATCGATCAAATTAAGTTTGAGAGCATTGATTAGCAATCGGAAATCTCTCATTTAATTGATTTACGATTGAAAACAAAAAGTGAACTCGTAAAAGGATTGCATAAACTTATGCAAATATTGAAGTACTTGATGATTGTAGGAAAATTAAATGTAATTATAAAATTCGATTGTATTAATTTGTTCTTGAATGCGATAATAAAAGTGTTATTTTTGTAAAAGTAATTGCAGTAATTAAATGTTTTTTGCGGCCCTCTGGAAAAAAAATATAATATGAAATTACAGCAATCAAAAGTAAGTTGAATATAAGGAAAAAGCAAATATGGGAATAGTAATTAGGAACGAGCACAAAAGTAAATATTTTCTCCCAGAAATAAATTGCGTGCTGATTGGTGCTGTACTCGTGTAAATAGGTAGGAAAGAAAGAACAAAATTAAATTATGTATGTAAGAAACACGGAAGTTGCGAGCTGCAGCAAAGCAGAAGAAAATGACCACGTTATGACCATAAGTATTTTTTAAAAAAGAAACAACATCTTTGAAGATGCGCGCATTTCTCTAACGCTTCTCCTCTTTTGGCGTTTTATTGTATCGTTGAACCGCGCGCTGTTCCACTTTAATAGAAAAACAAGTTCAAGTTTACGGCGATTTACAGCAGCAGAAGCAGAATACGCGGAAAACGATGATCCTGCAAGCAAATAATTGATGAGCGTGACTGTTGCGATAAAGCAAGGATAACGGAAGTGTTGCCGAATGCCGCAACTGTAAATAAATGGACAATACACATCCAACGGACAAAACCGACAAATCCGCCATCCGTGTTCGCATCGGACACGTAGTTTCTAAATCTCTTCGGGACAAACTACCGGAAACGCTGACAATATTCACTCGCCTATTTTTTATTTTGTTCCGGCCTTGTGTCTTCTAACAACAATTACTTTCGTTTTTCTGTCACGAAAATCACTCAACTTTAATTGGCGAAAATCACAAAACAAAGAATGAATGCAATCGTCTGGGAAATGGAGCATTATCGAAATGTTCACGAGCTGCGTTTTCGGATTATCGATAACGAAATAAATCATCGCCATTTATAATCCTTTTTCGCAATTGGCGCAGTAAACCGATTCAAAGTTAATGCGAGAGATCGCGCGATCTCTTCGACTGCCGTTTCCCGTCGCTTTTGTGCTGATCCTTTATAAGGCGAACAAATCCGCGGTTAATCTTGTTTTATTTATTTTTTTTGCAACTCTGCACCCCATTTAAAGTCAAATAAATATCGATGGCCATTTTAGGTTTCGCGGACACGTTTTCACTACGAAAACTCTTTACGCTCTTTAAACTACAACTACGTACATATACAATCATGGAAATGTCACAGATAATTTAATTTACATCATGAAATTACATACATTATTAACAGTAATTCCCAATTATATTAAACACATTTACAAATAAGTCTTAAATTTTCGCAACTTAAACTTTGACTTTAAATTACGAGAAAACAAGATATTCCAAAATTTCAATCCCTATAGTCAATTTAAAAATAAATCTAAAGTTTTACGAACTTTCAATTTTCACAATTTTGACAGTAAGTTTTTATTTTTTTCTGCTGCATTTAAAAACGTGTAATTAAAAACGAAACGTATATAAAAAAAATCATTATTCTCCGGTTATAAATAATAAAAAAGAAATAGAAAGCATTTTTCACTTACACTCGCAATGTTCACAGGCAGCTTATTAGTAATTAGACGACATGACATAATTAATTTGTAATGGGAAGAGAAAGAGTGTAATAAGAGCAAAAAGCTAGAATCCGTTAATTAATTTAACACGTTTTCTACTTTGGTTGAGGCGCACTGCAAAAGGGATACGAGGCGTGACTCATGACAATCGCTCAGAGATTGTAGCAAAAAGTGATTTGCATCTAACAATATGCACCCACAATCTCAGATCGGTAACTTCGTCGTGTTCCATGATCGTGGAATAAAATGTATCGAACTGATGTGATGTGTATAGAAAGAAGGCAATGTTGGGCATGTCCTTCGCATTTACGAAACGACCCACGAACAATCTAAATCTATGAGAAATAAAATGATAGCTGAAAGTCCCAAATCGAATTGATTACTCAACGTTCGGTGATTGGTGTTTGCGCAACATCCTGATCGAACTATTGTTAATAGTTCATTGTTACTTATTTATATATTTGCACAACGTCCGGAACAACCATTGACACTGGATTGGAGAAGAAGCAAAACGCGCGCTCCAGTTTCGAGACTACCTATCAATCAATAATAAGTGCGTGCGGATAGAAAGCAACAGTTTTCCAGAGGGATTAATTGCCCGCACGGGACAGACGCACGTCTGCTGATGATGATAACATGCATTAAATGCGCGCCACTTTCCAAAAAAAAAAACTTTCCATTTTCCCCCATAAGATCCTCACAAGAGGGGTGATAGAAGAGCGTGCGCCCGTGAAAACGAAACCTAAGAAGTTGGAACCATTACATATCAAGCCCGCAAATGAACAGTCATTTAATCGCATTACCTAATGAAGAAGTAACAACCGTCAATTAATATGTGAAGAAATTGGAAAACGGCACATTTTCTCACTGCTTATGTGAAAAAAAAATAAACAAATAAATGCCCACGCAAATGCGTTGCAGAGTTTAATTGTGATTGGATGGAAAGGAGCATCTCAGACTAATTCATTTTGGAACCTCTCAGAGTAATGAGAGAAGATATTTATGCAGATATAAAAACATACTTTTGAGGAAATAAACTTGCGCACTTAAACTTTCTTATCCATTAGCTGCTTTGGATAGAGGAAGAAAGGAAGAGTAAGTACATCTAGATGGATTGGTATGCAGATCGGATACTTGCATCTACTATTAAATGCATGAAATAAGTCGTCACTTCGATTTCGACCGTTGGAAAGTCGTTTGAATTTATTCTCGTTGCAAAACCGAGCAAACAATGAATCGCAATTTGATATCTTACATAAAGAAAAGGAAAATGAATACACACACACACACACGTTGTGGATATATGTGCGGAGAGGGGAATTGCGAGCGCGTGTTTTTATATTAATAACATAAATTAAATCGCGTATTTCGCCGTATGCAGAATTACCGTTTGCGCAATCGATGGCTGTCGTTGTAACAAAAATTGTTAATAAAAGCTAGAAGGAATGGTAATTGGACAAATTCTGCTAAGGTTATAACTTTGCAAATTCCCCTTGGGTGGAATAGCATTTATATCTTTTTCTTGCGAAATTCCTGAACATTTAAATCCGTTAAAACGCAGCCATCCAATTACATATAGTGGGTCAAAAAATTTACAGTTTACCTACAATGTATTAGATTCTTAATAAATACAAATGCTATAATTTGCTTAGACTTTCGTTGCAGATGCAAATAGAGCATTAAATCATATAGTATTTAGTTCTGTTTTTTTGTCACTGTAAAATACTTTCAAGGTATTTTCGACTTTGTGATGTTTGATTTGTCCTTCAAATTTATTATGTACTATGATTCCAGGAACGTTTACACCGTTTCCTTTCCAATTTTTCATTTTATATTAGTATTTTGTTTGCACCTAAATATGAGAAGTTGTGTTATAAATATTAATTTTCATTTTGAATTACTCAACTATTTTTAAATATTTCTCTAAATTTGTTAGTAACGTTAGTAAAAATATTTGTTTGGTTACAGCTGCTAGTTCGGTGGTTGCTATAACGACTAAACATCATGACAAACCGGATGATAGGAAAGCGACGACGGAGGGAAAGAGTATCGGCAATAATCTGACGGCTTCGGAGAGGCACAAAAGGTTGCTTCCGTACATGACGTTCTATTTGGCGCAGGACTTCAATCAGCCGCAAAGCGAAATAAGTTACAACCGCAATCCTTACCAGGCGGTTTCGCAGGCGCCGTCGACGTTTCAGCAGTTCCACAATAAATACAACGAATTAACAAACTATCAGAAGCAGAGGCCGCAGAGTATCAAATTAACGCCGTTCCTCGAGAGCAACGCGCTCCCGGGACCTTTTATACCAATGCAACCGACGGCGGTGACTTATACCCCAGTTAGCCAACAGCAACAACAACAGTATCAAGCCGTCAAACTTCCTAATTACAGCGCGATATATGACAAACTATCTCAATTAAAACTGCAACAACAGCAGAACCAATTAGCTCAATCGTACAATAGGTACAATCAGCAGTACGCGAGCAAGCCGCAACAAGTAAACTACATCCCCGTGAGACAGTACATCCAAGAAAAACCGATAATCCACACCTACACCTCGACGAACATCGATATTCCTGAGAGCTACGTCCCAATCAAAGTCTACAAGAACGAGATCAAGCCCAGCTATTATCTGAACTCTGCACCGCACCTTGATCACGCCCCGCCGAGCACCGAAGAAGAACACAAGCAATATCTAGAGGACCAACAGTACAGCAAGGACATCAGGAAGCAGGTGATCAAACCGGTACTGGTTCTTCAGCAGAAGCCGCAGAAGACGTGGAAGCCCGCGTATTATCAAATCCAACCGGAAAAATACGAAACTCTGACATACCAGCCGATCAACTACCAGCAAATACCCGAACCCACCGAGTACGTCGTTCCTTCCGGATCGCCCAAATACGTCGAGGCTCCTCCACATCATGCTTACATTACCGTCACACCGAAATACGTAGATGAATCGCAAATAACAAAATACACCACGGCAATTAACCCCAACTATATTCGACCCACCACCACGAACCCAAATGCAATCACAGAAAACACGAACTCGCTCAGTTTGATCCTAAAAAGATTACAAGATATGAACGCTCTTCCGGAAACACTCACCCCGGACAACATAGACAACAGCATCAAAACTTTGGTCAAGATCCTGAGCACTTTCAAGAAGCAGCAGAAATTCGTGCAACCGATAGTCGTAGCCGACGAATCCGCAGAATACGAAGACGATAACGAAGCTGGGGTTGGACTCGGCGGTGGACATGAAGCACCTGAAGCCATTACCGAATCTTATCCAGAGAACACGCCCGAAGGTGGGACTCCAGGAAAACCGGGCATCGATTATCCGGCACTAGCCACCATCCCCAAAACCGATTTCAACTGCAAAACACAGAGATATAAAGGCTTCTTCGGTGACCCAGACACCAATTGCCAAGTAAAAATAAATCCTAACATCTGAAATCATATAAATATTATATCTTCCATTTAAGGTCTGGCATTATTGCGATTTGAACGGCGGCCAAGCATCGTTCTTATGCCCGAACGGCACCATCTTCAGTCAAGTGGCTTTGACGTGCGATTGGTGGTACAACGTGAAATGCGCCAACACGGCCCAACTCTACGTCCTCAACGAGAGACTTTACAAATACATCTTACCGTTGTCACCCAAATTCCCCGAAGATTACAGCGGCCCACTGGTCGATAGGTAACATATAGCAAATTTAAAAAAAACAAATTTAATTAATAAAACATTTTCAGATATTTGGCTTTGAAATTCAAGGAGATGGAAGAGAAAATGAAGAATGAACGCAAACAGAACAAAGAGAACTCTTCCGACGAGGACTCCGAAGAAGAAGATGCAAGCGATGAAGAGGAATCTGCTACCAGCAAGCAGGAAACGAAAGATACGAAGAATTCGGAGACGGATGCGAAGAACGCAATAACCACAGAGACTTTAAGTGCTTAAGTTTAAACGTTAATTATTTTGTTATTATTTATTTATTTTTAACGTGATATATATAATATACTATGATTACGTAAGGAAACTTCCGTACGCGTTTGTCGCACTGCTCTTGCCAAAAAAAACGCAAACGCAGAGGAGGGCGTAAGGCTAGACATTTTAGGCAAAATTATCAAATGAATGCCATAATGTAGAGGTCCGGCATTAGTATGCCAGTTCACTTATAAAGACTTTTTTTATTTGTTTTTCACATATATATATATATACATATAGTGTTCATGGTCGTCTCTTTCTTTATTTTATTTATTCTCTAGTCAATCTGCAACCACTCGAATATAGCTTTGAAAAATCGCATTCAATGAGAAAAGCCCCAAAATTATCAACAACAAAAATAATATTTATATTCCTAACTGTATTTTTGTTTTGTTTAGATAGTTAAGAATGTGGAAATAAACTTAAAAACACTTACCTTGTGGCTTTTCATTATTTTACCAAGTCTTTTCTGAAGTTTGTCCAGCAGGTCCTGGAACCTGGGCGTATCCTCCTTATCCTGAAGCAAGTTTTTTTTTCATAATTTTAGTTGCTTCAGTTCAACAAAAACCCAAAACTCACCAGCTTATTAATTTGTCTGATTTTGTGTCCATTATGGTTTGAGATGATGCAGTAGCTGCAGTGGAAACTTAAGCAGTCTGAGCAGTGGAACTCCTCCACAAAATTAGAATGCTGCTGGCAAATGTTGAGACTAGTTTTTGTGATAATGTGGTGCATGTAGCCGGTAGTCTGGTGAAGAATCTCTGAGCATTTTATGCAATACATGTTGGAGCAGTCATTGCATTTTAAAGTTGCCTCCTTCTTGCAATTCATGTAGGAACATCCTGTATGTAAGATAATGATGAAAATTATGATTTGTTACAAAAAAAAAACTATAACTTACTGTTTGATAAATTTTTGGATTTGGATTCCTTTTGCAGGTTGTAGGCCCGCATTGAGACACCAGCTGGCAAAAAGGCAATGTGACTCATATCACTGAGCTGATGGGACTTTGTGAAGTACATCTGCCCAACCAAATAGTAATTGATCTTTGTTGACTTGACATCTGACCACTGGTGGCATTGATTGCATTCAATTTTTTCACCTGCCTCCCGTATGCACTGCTGACAAACAGTGTGGATGCATGATGATAGGATGATGGGAGGCCGTGCTAGAAATAAACAAAAATCAGTTCTTAAACTTTATGCAATTGGATTGCATTAATATAAAAAAAAATATATAACCTGGGGAGAATAACTTACAGCTCAGATCGAATTCCCTGTTGCAGTTGTCGCACGTCTGGGTACGCACCATTGGGTCTTTTTCCTTGCAAGATTTAGAGAGCAATCTCGACTTGCTATGCTGCTTGTAGTTTACCAAGGCACCTTTGGACCTGCCCGGAGAAGACATCGATTCTCCAACGTGCGAAGCCATTATTTTTCCAACATGAACTTTTTGCGTTGACCTAAGTAAACAATCAAACGAAGAAACGCGACCCCTGGTGCTAAGGTCGCGTATACGAAGAGATTTTCAAATTAACCAATCAACATCAAGAATTCAAACAACTTCCGTAATCAAATGTTTTTTATTGGTCCAATACTTTTTCAAATTCAAATAGTTTCAATTGTTTATTAAATTAAGTACTTGCATTTCGCATAATTAATATCGTCAAATAATTTTACATAATTACAAGTAAATACGTTTTTATTTAATCATTGACTAGTTAGCGTATGTTTGTCAGATTTAGACGGGGACGATCAATTTTGATGAAATTAAATCTTCGCTTGTAATTCGAGGGGATGTAATTTAGGGCTGTTTGTGAAATGAACAGATTGCATGCGAAGTTGTCTCTGAAGGGATAGGACAAGTTGTATTGTGTTGCGTCCACTTTGTTCGCCCCTCGTTCGGGGTGAAAACAGTTTCGTCTCTTTCCTTCTTTCATTTATTACAATTTTTTCTCTTTCTCTTTGCCCTTCAAGTGCTGCTGCATCCCCCTTTTGCAACGGGATGCACGCACCTTATCCCCCCACAGCAACCACATGTAAATTGCATGGCAACACACTTTCTATAATTAAACCGGCTGCCCGGGATTCGCTTGAACTTGAACCTGGATTGACTCATTTTCTTTCCATCAACCAAATGGAACACACTAAATTTATTTATATCCACTCTGCGTGGATAGGCATCGCCAATAATGCAACTGAGTTTCCAACGATCGTTGCTAAATGTTCATACATTTCGAATTAATTAACACATTCATCATCTACTTTTCTCATCTTATTTTATTTACAAATGATTGCGTTTAAACTTAATTAAACTTTACATCAGCTTTATTTAGAAAATTCAGTAAATTATTTACATATCACGTTTTGCATTGTTGTATTGTCAATGTCGAATAGCTTCCTGCAAATATTATGGTTTCCTCAAAAGAAATGCTCTTTTTTTGCATGGTAATTATAGTAACATTTTTATTAGTTTTTATAGAGGATTGGGGTTTGCGTGGAGATGGTCGTTGCCAGGTGGATGATGGAAGAGTGTTAATTGAGTGCGCGCGTTCGAGGAAGTTGTTTTCGTGGAGGGGTGTGGGCGGAGGGTTGTGTCCGCAGGGCCGGATTCAACCTGTTGCGGGCGCCCGCCCCACTCGAGGGGGTGGCGCAACTGGTACAGAAGTGAATTGAAATGACACGCAAAAGGGGGATGTGCACATACATTCCGGGCGTCCACATTGCACATGCTCACCCTCCCCCAATTCCCTTCGATGTGCTATGCATATCAGACGTGTAAATAATAATTGCATTAGTCCGGAACCGGCGACCAACATTCCAACAGCTCACCGAATCCAAACCAACCAACGACAAAAAATAACTATATCTAGAGCAAAAATAATATTTTTTAAAAAATCAACCCTCTCACAACTCAATCTATATTAAACCCTTAAAATAAAAACTATAAACTGCAAAAGACACAAAGTGCGTGCTATAAAATATTTTATTTTTTAAATCTTCTAATGCAAAGTTACAAATTCACTTGAATATTCGACTGTTCCGTTTCGCTCCTCTGCATCCCACGACGACGAAACATTCTTTCGGGTTTCCTTGGAAACTTTGTGCAACAGGTCACCTCGCTGGGCTCGCCGCACGTGTGACTCTCTCTAAGTTCAAGGTAAAACAAGAAAAGCTCGATCAAATCCGAAGTCGTAAAGGTAAAAATTTCAAGACCTTTTTTCGTAACTGTTTTTCTTTCCAACCGAGGAAACTTTCCGAGTCAAAAACCTCATGCATGCCTTCAAACTTCTCTATTATTCAATTGTAATGCATGCCTTTGGAAAAATTTTATGTGAAACATATTTTTTCTTGATATCAGAAAAATATTTTTATGAAGAATCATATAGACAATTCTGCAGATAGAAAAAGAAAACGTTTTAAATATATGTGTTTAAATTGTACTTTTATTGAGAAATAATAAAAATATAAATTTGTTAGTATTTATTAATTCCATTTTTTTAAGATGTAATGTTATTTAAAATTATGCATATTTTCTACGAGGAAGGTGAGTACCATTGTTTTACATCCTTTGTTAGGTTTTCAGCTTACTCAATCAAAAATTTACAAAAAAAAAACAGTTTAAATCTTTAATATTTCAATGTAAGAAATTTAAAATAATTTTAATACGTGATAATTAAATATAAATTTTACAAACAAATATTTTAATTTATATATTTAATGAATTAACATAGATGTATTTTGGAAGTATTAAAATTTCGTACACATTTATTTAAAAGTTGAATATTTTCTATGTAATTTTTAAATAAATTAAATGATTCTAATTGGAATCTTCAAATCGTGATGATAATTTGACAATTTATTATTTACAGATTGAATTTAATGTAAATTTCTTTAAAAATTTAGCAATTAACTACGAGATTTAGAATAATATGGTAAGTTCCGATGTTGTTAAATAATTTTGTTTTTACAATATTTCAGGTTGTTGAATGTGTTTTATGTAATATTGTTTTTATTGTAAGAATACTGATGTTATAAAGAATGCTTGTATATATTATGTAATTTGGACTAGTGCAATAATATAAAAATTACGTTGTGCTGTATGCAACCGATGAAACTTGCGGTTATTTCATTAAGTTGATTAATGAGTATATGGGTATGAGGGTAATGATCGAGGGTGCGTTTTTGGGGATCGTGGGTAGATTTTGGGAATAGGATGAGTGTGTTTAGGGCTAAAATACTGTAAAAATTGGGATGCGCGTATGCAACTCGAATAGCGTGCGTGTATTTGCTGGAGGAATTGTGGCAAAACGCGGGGCGAAATTGTTTAAAGCCCTAATGAAAGGGATCGAACGATGGGGAAAATTGATGCCGACGAAAGCGGGACGTCATGCAAATGGGGATGGCGGAGCCCGATGGTCGCGGATGGGCCGAAGAACGGCGTGAGCCCATCGGTTCGTTTTTTTCTTTTTTTGAAATCGAGCGATCGCAACGCCTTGGGTTTTCCCTTGACGACGACCCATGCCCAGCGATTTTCGACTGTTTGGGATGGCCTCTGATGGGTGGCGTTGTCTAAAAATTAGTACGTGAAAAGAAACCAAATAATAAAGGTAAATATATGTGGCGTCGGGGCTCGCTCCTAATTAAATTTAAGTTTTTCGGTGTCTTCGGGGGGGCTTGGAATTCTACGTGGGGTTGTTGCGGTGGTGCGGCGTGCGGGGCTCGGTTTTCCACTTGTCTCGCAGCATTATTATTATTTTCTGGCAACTGGGGAAACCGATGTGTGCGAGCGAGGGCATACCGTAATGATGATAAAAAAAAAGAGGAATGATGAAGAGTAAAATCACAATGGCGGTTATTAATGTCGTGTCTGTATCGTCTGTATACGTTTTTACAGTTTTAATTTATTCTCAACATCGCCACTGAGGAAATTCATTTTCGTTTCGAAACTGAATTACAGATGAAATCAGTGCGAACTCTACGTTAGTTTTTGTTGCGTTTCGCACCACTCCGGCATATTACAGTTTTTTTTTCTCATTCGTTTCGACTAAATATTATTTTATATCGTTCGTTCGTTCCGTTCCTTATTATATACGTGCATATATATAAATACAATTTTTTCTGTTCTGTTCGCTGCTGTAGTCGAATTATTTGGGATTTTTCTTTTTGTACGTTTGCTCTTGTACATGGTAAGTTTCTACTTTTAAGGGCATTGGGTTCAAGTCCACGCTTGTCACGTCCTGCATATACTCTGCATGTGCACACTTCATCCACCAACCAACCACCCACCCCCCTCATTTGCGTTTATTTTTTCCTTCTTTTGCAAATGGATTTCTTATTTGCCACCAAAATTTACCGTTCTGGGACCTTTTCCGTTTTCCCCCAAAAAGAAAAACCCCCATGGAGAGATGCATTGCCATGTCTCTAATTTTCTCTCACTTGAATTTATAGATAACTGTATTTTGGCTCAATACAGTTTTAGGTCAACAACTCTATTTTCTATAGCAGTACATCTATCTGCAGACAATTTACTTCTTTCCAACAGTGCCCATTTCCTAATGCATGCTCCTCTTTTCTTTCTATCTTCTACTTCCTTCACAGATCCCATCCAAAACAAATTACTCGATAGCACTCTTCGCATACACATTCCTACAATTCTAATTCATCCATTTTCAAATAGGAATTCCCATACACATAATCATCACTATTTCTCTCCCTCATCCAATCTAAACACAACATACCTTCATCGAAACTCACAAATCCATTATCGGAAGACCCATGCATCTATTAAAAACATTTCCAAAAATCTATAACAAGTAATACTAATATCGGAAGACTTTATAAACAATAATTTAAAAACCAAATAATAAACACAAAATTTATAAGCAAATATTTACATGTATTCTAACACAGAAAAACATCTATATTTTTTTAAATACAAAGAAATCAACATTAAATTTTATCATACAATATTATAAATTAGCAATTTAGCCGACACTAAATCTATAGTGTGCTCCAAATACTATTAACGGACACAAAAATTCTAACAGAGAAAAAATCATCAATACATAAAATATAACTTTTTTTAATAATACATTATTATAAATACAATAATATCAGACAATCTAAGAAAATTACAATATTTAATCAAATTGTATTTTATTGCAAATAATCACATATAAATCATCATGTTAAATTAAATGTACTGAAAATGAATCCACGCAAGAGATATTTAATATGCATTTATCCAGATTAAGCAAAATCTAAATCTACATATTAAATTTTATTGTTTGCTGATAAATTGAGTTTCGCTCAGTCATATGTTCATCAATCGGTTGATTGTTTAGTTTTAAAATTTCTTTTTTTTTAACTTTTACAAAGTTTTGGAAATATGGATTAAGGGAATGAAAATATCATTTATTATTATTATTATTTTGAAAAATTTCGAAAATATTGCAATGTTGATGAGAAATTAGAAAGTTTACAGTTACAGTTCGTTTATTAAATATTTACACGACGATTTGCAGCGAAATGGAAGCAATCGCTTGTCTTTAAAAAAAATATATAAAGTAAAATGTTTGTTATCTGTTTCACGGAGATGCTCGTTTTGTAAACGTTTGTGGCGTACGAACGTAAAAGGGAAAAGATGTCGTCATTTCGAAAGTATTGCACGTGGAATGCAGAAAATCTCATCTTCTCGGTTCGAATTTAGCTTTAGATTTCTGTGCGTGTTTATTTTTTTTTTCTTCTCTACACACACGTATACATTTCTATGCTCTTCGCATTTAGAAGTTTATTTGAATATGGAAAATGCAGCTTCTGAAATTTAGAATACATATTGGAATTGAAAAAATAATAATGTAACAACGTGATCTCGTTATCGCAACAGCTTTAATTCGCAGCGAATAATAACGGTGCAATTAATTTGAAATGTCGTAAGGGAACTGCGGCGATAATACCGAAAACTGTTAACTGTTAGATAGAAAAGTCGAGGAATTTAATGACTCTGTACATTGTATTTGAACCGCGGGTATTAATTAAACAAATAAGATAAAAGGCCAGTTTCAACTTTTAGAAAATTACCTGAAACGAAATTATTAATTGCTATTTGAAAATTAATTGGAATAGGAAGGAGTTTAACGGCGGCGGAAGCTCAAGAGTCAATTAATAAAAGAAGAGAGGACGTGTAATAATGCAGCAACCTGTTCGTTCGTGCACTTCTATTATAATTTAGTTTTTTATTATTTTCGTACACACTATGTGGCTGTACGTTATTATTAGTTTCGTTTGTTTCTCAAACGAAATGCGAGCAACAAAACGGAATTTACATGTAAATAAAATTACGCATTTATTAAAAGTGGAACGCGACAGTTATATAACAGGCTGCAAGATGCTCTTTAATGATTCTAACTGCTTCTGTTAAGAAGGGAAACAGAAATATTGTGCATAGGTCTTCTGCTCTTTGCTCGGAGAAGCGCGTCGCTCATCATCAATGTAGAAGCGTAGTGAAAGAAAGAGAGAAGCCAACAACAATTACATTGATTAGATTATAGATTTTTTTTTTGTAATTCGGTCGTTTCGGTTTTGTGCCTTTGGTTCGGCGGCCTCCCAAGAGAGTTCATCGCTTTTCCGAAGACTGAAAACAACAGCTTGCGCCGTCGTCTGCGTTAATTAGTTTAGATATTTCGGTTTTGTGAGAAGGGCCGAAGTATATACATATATTATAGTGCTTCCATCGCGCTGTTCTCGAAGCGTTGCATTTTTTTTTGGGAATAATGGTATGTTGTTGAAAAAACAGTTTTCTTGCTTTCGAGGGGAAAAATGTTTTATTTTTGCGGTGCATAATTTCGGGTAGTCCATTATTATTAAACATTTTTTTTGTAGGTCAAAAAGATATGCGCTCCGATGATCGCGTTTGCATGTAAATATAAACTGTGCCTTAGATAAAGAGCGTTTTATCGCGGTTGGAGAACGAATGTTATCGGCGTCCGCTGGCTGGCCGTCGTCGTCGTCCCTTTCAGAAACGCTCACTGCTCGGAAATGAAAATGATAAAACGAAAAGGAAACGATTGCAAGAAGCGGCAGAGCGAGCGAGAAAGATGGATGTGTTTAGAGTTTCGAGAATAACGCACAGTTTGGTTACCGAATAGAGTAACAAACTGGAAATGCATAATTAGGGAAGGATGCCTTTCTAAAGAACTGGTTTTCTTTCGTTTTGCTTAATGAATTATGTGCTTTTTTTTCTCATTGCGGACGGTCGTTTTGGAATTTTTGTACATTTCGTTGGTTTTGTTTTGGGAAATTAATTGTTATACTTTTTTCTTTTTCTTGGATGGTTCAGGTGTAAATAGGGAAAGAGAAACGATGGATCAGCAGTTTTGCCTGAGATGGAACAACCATCCAACGAATTTGACGGATGTGCTGTCCAGCCTTCTGCAGAGGCAGGCCCTCTGCGACGTGACGCTGGCATGCGACGGCGAAGTCCTGCGCGCCCACCAGACCATACTCTCCGCCTGCAGCCCGTACTTCGAGATGCTGCTGATAAGGAACACGCATCCGCACCCCATCATCTACCTGAAGGACGTCAACTACCTGGAGATGAAGGCCCTGCTGGACTTCATGTACAAGGGCGAGGTGAACGTGTCGCAGAACCTGCTGCCGATGTTCCTGAAGACGGCGGAGGCGCTGCAGATACGCGGCCTTACCGACAACAACTCGATGAACAGCGGCAAGGGTGCCGCCGACCCTGCGAGCAGCAACAACGATGTGCCAAAACGGCTGGAACGCGAGTCGCCGCCACACGAGAAGCGGAAGCGGAAATCGAGCAACTGTGATACATCGAATGCAAACAGTGATAGATATAATGATTCTCAGGTAAAATACAAATTGCAAATCAATTTAGGAATCTTTAATGAATTTGATCATTTCCATTGCAGGCCACTAGCAATTACAAATCGACTGTACCAAAGCCCAATCACCCAATTGATAAAGATGTAGCTAGCCCCGAAGATATGCGAGTCGCATCTCCGGTCGTCAAACAAGAAGTAAACAAAGAGAATAACCTGCAAGTAGATTCCTACCATTCTATGTCCGAAGCCCTGCAAACGGTGAGTAAAATCGAAAAATCTTGTACAATTTCCTCTTTACACACTGGTATTATTTTATTACACGAGCGGTATTTCAATTGAAAAAACAACGCGAAAAGTGCTCATCATGCGAAAGTGATTTGGTGGAAATGTGCTTAAAGTGTGTTTTTATCTATGGTGTTAAAGAATTTATAGTCTTTTTCTCACTCTCTCCCCCCGTCTACCATTAGAGACATTAATAATAAGCGCGAAGCTTGATGTGTGTGGGTGTGTATGTGCTGTAGTTTGTAATTATTATAATAATTTTGGCGACCGAGTGTAGCAGAGTGCATCGAAACGACCATCAAAACTCATTTCTCCTTTCCTTCTGTTAACAGAACTGGGGGAGAGAGTCAAATGAAACGGGCACACTCCGGTACTATCTCGAAGGGCCGAACCTGAAACAGTCTCAGGTCTCTGAGACGTTTCAGCTGACGTCCAGCAGGGTTCCGTTGCCCATACCGCCGGAAATATGTCGGCAGATGGACGTGGATCGCGCGGCCTCTATGTCGGAAATGACGACGGTGTCGGCCGCGCGACCACCTCCTGCGTCCTCTCAGCCTCACAAACGCGGCACCCGCTTCCGGCCCAACTGGCTCAACAATTACTTATGGCTGCAGTACGACCAGACGAACAATGTCATGTTCTGCAAGATCTGCAGGAAGTGGAGTGCGAACGTGCCGGACATTCGCACCTCCTTCGCGCACGGCAGCTCCAACTTTCGCTTGGAGATCGTGAACCACCACGACAAGTGCAAAGCGCACAGACTCTGCATGGCCAAGGAGATCGAGATCGGGCGATGGTGCAAGCAATTAGATTCCTTCGATCAGACTTAACAACCGGAAGCTGCTGCTGTTGTTCTAGTAGTGCCTTCTCGTCAAAGAGATTAGTGACAACGTGCGCGCACACACACACCCACACACATATACACAAATATATGCATAAAAAATATTGCATATTATTGATTTTTAGTCGTTCCTTCCGCAGCAATTAACCACTTCCATCCGATAGTTTACCTTTATTTTTAAAATAAAGCTAAATGTCGTTGGCCCTAAATAAATATATTTATTGAAAATATGAAACGATCATACCATTTGCTATATGAAGTGGTTAATAGTTGTTTAATCTTGTTTTCGCTTCCCCTCCATTTTGTACATATACAAACAAAAATACATTTCTATATACATTTTTACGTTTATATATATATAAATATATAAAAAAATAACGTGTTTTATATAAAAGAAAATTTATTTACGAACAGTTATCTAATACAACAAATGTTCTTTTTTTGTAGTGAAATCTTATACATTGTTAATTGTTTAAAAATTTTATCCCCGACAAAATAAATAAATATATATTTATTGATTATGCATTTTGCATTATTGATTATGCCACAACTACAATTTTAATGAAATTCTTCCATCGCACCTTTCACCGATTCATTCGATTGATTTAATAGTTTAGCTTCTCAAAATATTACTCCACCCATCGTCTCACTAAATATGTATTAATTATTATTGATATGAATTATAAATTACATCAAATATCGATTAGGTTCGAGCGATTATAAATTTTCAAAATGCGGCCTTGACGACCCCGGAATTTAACTTAATGAATAATTCACTACATAACTAGTGTGCTTCTTTATAAAGGAGATAAACATCGTGACCACTCGGTATTCCAGTTTAGTCAAAAAAGAAACAAGAAAAGGAATTTTGATTAGAGCAACTCTGCATATTTTCTGACCGTTAGGCATGAACCTTTTGAATGTACTTGCATATTAGCTAAAGTTCAATAACTTATTTTTTCTGAATTTTATAATTCATAGAATCTTAATTTGTTATAAATACACTGAATAATAAGCCGATTTCAGTTTTGTTCATTAATACAATAATTAACGTTGAAGATTATTCTTGAAAGTTACTTTTCTATTATGAGGTTTCCTTATATCCCAAAGCCTTACAAAACATTATGTAAAGCAGAAACTAAAAGTTTTTTGTTCTGGAAGAAGCTACTTGCTTCTTTTATGTTATGTAATATTATTTACGAATAAGAATGTTTTTAATAAAATTGCGTTTTCGATGTGTTTCAGGGTGGTAGTTTAAGTGTGCATCCGGACGACATGTCCCTCATGTCCAGCCACGCGCTCTCAGAGCATTCGGAATCCGAAAGCACCCCGCCAATAATACCGCCGCCCGACCTGTCCGATACAATCGATGGTAAGTAAAAAAACATGAAACACTTACTAAGTGTGTGAATTCGTTGATTTGGAGAAAAAAAAACGTTGTGAAAAAAAGAGTAAATAAGTAATTGTGAACGAAAACAGAAGATTAGAAATAACAGTAATAACGAGACAACTAGAGTTTATTTTGGATTTTGTTTATATTTATTTATAATTTGTTGGTTTTGGTTTCGGTAGTCTATTTAGCACCTTGAGCATGCATTACAAATCCATTCTACAACTAACCTTCTCTTTCTGAACATCTTCCCTTTTTTAACCGATGATTATTGTATCGGTTTGTCGTCCAGATTCTTCGCTTCTCTCATTTTATAGATTAGTTGAATCTTCTTAGAATATAATAACCGCAAACCCCTCTTAGCGCACTTCATTTTTGGTCTATACTTTGGTTCTAGTTTTTTTTTTAAATTTTCCATTGCTGCTTGACTTGTTTATTTCAACTCATTTGCACGTAACGCGTTTTCGTTTTATGTGTATGTATATACCTTTATACATATATCATTTTTTTTTTGTTATTTATTTTCTCTCGCACAACACGTCGTTTTGTTTACGATTAATTTGCCGAAATTACTAAAGAAAAGAAAATAATAAGCTAAGATCAAGGGAGGATACGCGTTGTTCCTCCCCTGTGAGGTATTATTATTTTTCTATCTATCCCGAGTGCCGAAAAGTGAACGAAAGTGTCGTTTTTATCTAAAATAATATAAATAATATATAAAATGTATACGCAAATACAGAAATACCAAAAAAATCGATAAAATTATAAAGAAAGAGTGAGTATAAATGATTTTTTTTGTTATACCTAATTATATAATTAATAATGTGTAATTATTTGTTATGTGTTTAAATAAACAGGTTTTAAGTGCAGCTCTTCTCTTGTCGTTTTTTTTTGTTGAAAAAAAAAAAGAATTGTTTTGTCGTAGAGTAGAGTAGAACAGTATTTCCCTTATTTTTAATCGAATTTTGTTGTATGTGTGTGCATTTTAGTGGAGGAGCCGCAGAAGTCCGTTGAGCAAACGATTTTAAAGCAAAGCAGCAGCAATCGGGCTGCGAAGAACAGGAAATTGTACATTGAGTCGAGCGAGATCGTTAAAGAAGTAGAGCGAACGGCGAAGAGGAAGAAAAAGGTTGCAAGGACTACCAAGAGGAAGGTGCAGATGATTTGCGTTGATGACGATGATGTGACCTCTGATTTGAGTCAGGATTTTTTGCTCTCCAAGGGAGACTCGACAATTGAGGATGTCGAAGGAGATGTTGTGCGTGGTCAGGAGGATATTGCGAAGAGCAAGGTGATTTTGAAGAATACGGTTACGTGCTTGGAGTGCCACAAGGAGTTGATGAGCGATCAGCTGAAGAAGCACGTGAAAAGATACCACCAGTACTGGAAGCACTGCGAAATCTGCGATAAAGCGTTCAGATCCAAGGACCTCCTTCTGAAGCACATGCAGGAAGTGCACTCAGACTCCTCGGATCAAGATTGATGGATCTAAGATTTGATTTGATTTTATTTTTTGTTACTCTACTTTTAAAACTGAAACTTTTTGTATTGTATTCTTATTTGTGTGCAAAAGGTTCGATGCGATTGCGGAAATTGTTGGGTTTGCTGAACGTCGGTGCGCAAGCTGTTTTCATTATCCTCTCTTTACATATTTTCTTTATGCAATTCGTGCAGATTAGAGGATTCGGTCGAAGAATGTTGGTTGAGTGTTGTGTGTGTATGCTTTTGATGTTATATAGATGGTGATGGTTGGCCTTCTGTTCCAGCTAGTTGGTCAGCTGGGACCGGGGTCCAACCATCTGGGGACGCCGTCTTCTCTGCACGGTCCAGCGCCCAAGACTATTGCAACATGTTCGAGAAAATTGGCCTGTTGTATCAGTGCAAGGTGTGCGGGAAGTGCGTGAGCAATCGATGGCATCACTCCTCCATCCATCGACCGCAAGCTAACAATTGTCCCATGTGCAATCAGAGTTTCACGCGGAAAGACAACATGAAGGTGCACATCAAACTCAAACACGGCATCTTCACCTACCCCGATCCATCCGAGTACTACTAAAACTCGAAGAAGTCATCATCAGGAATCACCACTCGATTCGATCCACGAACAATGTGCCATGTTTTTCCTTATACTATATAAATCCAAGAAACTTTGAATAATTATCGCAGCAACATCTTGGATTCACTAGTTATTTTATATAAAAAAAAAATTGTTTTTATTTCGGTTTTGTAAATACCTTTGTTATTACGTATTAATAATTATTATTTTATATTGTTTATTGCAATTAAAATTACATAAATGTTATAAATAACATTTTCACGCTCGCTCAACGTTTTTTTCGATGCGAATTAAACTTTACTTTTTGTACGACATGAGTTGTTATTTCTCATCCCTCGATGAGACAATATTTGCTTTTCACCCTTACTATTGATTGTCCTTCTAATCCTTGCAGCAGCGAAAACAAGTACAATGAATTTTACAAAAACTATTTCGTAAACTTATCGCTTTGCTAACAAACTACTAACAACAATATAAATTAACAACGCTAATATAATTTAATAAAATGCTTAACAATTATTTGAACATAGATCTTTGTTTATACAAATTAAATATTTTACTCATTTACGTTTTCTGAATCATCGAACTTGAATTTTTAGTATTAATAAACGTGCTTTAAAATTAATGAAACGAATTATCGAAAATTGCATGGTAAAATCAACAAGCTAAGTTCATAAGGGTTATCGGAATTAAGTTATTTTGTAGCCCAAGTGTAGATAATTTTCGATGATACTTCAGAAAAAAAATAACACATCGTTGGGAAACGTTAATTATAATTGTTTAACTAAATCTTGAATTAAGTTCACTTTAACTAAAAATTTTATTATATAATTATATATTAATTAAATGTTAATTATAATTTAAATTATTAATAAACCAAAGTTCAAATATTGGTAATTTCCTATTAAAAATGACAGTTTGAAGTAAAATATTACTTTTGTAAATATTGCAATTTTAATTATTGCAATGTAATAAAGTTTGTTACATTTTTAAATTAGTTTTTTTTTTTGGAATAATTTAAAATCAATTTATTATTTACACCTTAGCAACGCAATTGTTTGGAATTTTGTTTCCAGATGAATTAAATGAAATCATGCATTCACCATAGCAACGGAATTGATTGACATTGCCATTACACCTTTGAATAATTAAATTTGATACAATTGAAATGAATTTGCCATATCAACGCAATATTTTTGAAATTTTACCTTAGCTTGTAAAAATATTCAAGCAAATTAATCAATAATTTTAATTAACTGATTTTGATACACAACTGTTCGGAATTCGGCTTTAACGAATGAAACGGATAATTGAAGAATAGATTTATAATAAGCAATAGAAAACTGTTGATAATTCTTCTCTTTTTAGCATCTACCTGTTATTTAAAAAAAAAAATATTTCTGTTTACTTTTACCAATTTTATTTATATATTTACTTAACTGATAGCTTAAGCTTAAAGTTCTTTGAGGAGACTCTTATCGAAGACGAAGAGGACCCCAACAGGACGAAACTCGAACCTCCCTCCAAAAAAAAATGACTACTACCACCACTACTATATCTCATTCTTCTCGCTCTTTTATTCTTTCTATTTAGCTGAAATTGCAACGAGACAAGACGAAATTTGTATATATATATATATAAATTATAATTAATTACGTGTATATATTGAGAGAAAGAGAGAATGCCTTGATCTGTGGTGCTGAAACAAAAAAAAGCTAACTAAACATACGCTCTTTGGGGGTGCACTGTGTCACTATTTCTGCTGTCACTATATTATTAACACTATTATTTCAAATTCGTTTATTACGGACAGAATTGATCTTCGCTTACTAAAACCAGAAAACTTTTATTTGTTTTTTTTATACATATATATAATATTTCTTTCTATTACATATTTTTCTATACATTGAAATAATAATCTATTGGGCTGTGGTGATTTACTTTACTCTTTTGTAATATACGTTTCTTCTTATTTTTTTTACATCCTTTTCGTCCTCGTCCTCGAGAGACGCCCTCTGTTATTTAATTTAATTAGCCCGAATCACGATTCAAATCCAAAAGCAGCTCAGCGTTTCAATTTTGTTTATCTTTTCTTTTTTTTCTCTGTTTTGTTTCTCGTTTCTAGTAAGGGCTCTAAATTATTATTATTATATTATTTTTTTTTTATATGGATTTACTTATTTATTTACTTTTTTATAATTAATTTATTAATATTTATTATTGTTTTGATTATTATTTTTTTTGTTGTTTTGTGTTCTTTTGATCTCGGAACGTGTAAAGTAAAAGTTTGGTTTTGGTGTTGCAGGTTCAAAAGCCTGGCACATGCGACTTACATTCGACAAACTGCCAGGTGGATGCAACCTGCATAGATGTAAACTGTGCGGCAAAATAGTGACGCACATAAGGAATCACTATCATGTGCATTTCCCAGGGAGGTTCGAGTGTCCCCTTTGCAGGGCGACGTACACGCGCAGCGACAACCTGCGGACGCACTGCAAGTTCAAGCATCCCATGTTCAATCCGGACACGAGGAAGTTCGACCCTCCGCAGGGCAGTCCGCAGACCCAGCTGCAGTACAGCGGGGGCGGCGATTCGGCGGCCGACTGATTCTGGCTTTGCCACCAACAACAACACCATCACCAACAACTATACAACAATAACAACAACAATCAACACCGATACTTCGCTCTGGCATCCTTTTACTTGTGGATGACGGGCGCAACCCAACACCAGCAACTTCTTCAAAATCATCATCCTGCAGCCCCGTAACGATAATCTTCACACATACACACACGCTCTTTGGAACGAAGACGACGATCTTAACAACAACAACAACTTGAACACCAAGTTCTCGTTCTCCGTCCGTGCTTCAAACCTTTGAATCAATCAACTGCTTCCTTTCCTGGAAAGGAAAGCAGCCCAAAAAAAACTATTTCTCTCTTTTTAAACAAAGTTTTCTTCAATAACTTGCCGACAGGCACTATTTTTAAACACTAAAAATACCACCCTACTCAGTTACTGCAAATGAGTACCTTATACATATTTACAAAAAAAAAACTAATATTATTATTATTTACAGTAACAGTAACCAAACTCACTTTGTTATTTTTGAATAATCAGAAAAGTCCGGCAGGTCTCGAACGAAGCAATAATCGCGAAGCGATTTTAAAGAGAAAATCAAAAAAAAATTATCGTACTTATTATATATATAAAATATATATAGACACACACAACTACAAAAAAAAACGGCTCTCGCGACTCGAGAATATTTTTGGCAATACAATTAATTAAGGTATAATAAACGAAGCGCTACGAATTTTCGCGAAAAATAAATAATGTGATTATTTGAAAAGAGAAATCAAAATTTTTAAAAATTTAATTTTTTTCGAGGATATATAAATTCGTTAACAAATCATATATTTATATACATTTACTCTTATTTAGGTAAAAAAATAATATTTAAAATTTAAAAAAAAAAACGCGAAATTTATATATATACACACATTAAAAAAAATATACATAGATATATTAATTAAACGATGTGAATCGATGTGCAATTATTAAAGTACTAAGTAGACTAAGTTTGGCGCGTTTCAGTTATGAGTTTGCGTGTGTTGTTTTATTTTGTTATTAATTTTTTTTTTTCATTCATTTTATATAAAAATTATTGGTAATTTAATCGGAGGTGCAAGACACGAACCCATCGAAAAAGCGGCGATGGCGTTTCGGTATTTTTTTTTTTTTCGTTTGTTTTTGGACGAATATTTACAGAAATATATTTAAAAAATTTGGGGGAAGGGAATTGAATTGAAATATTAATAATAATACTAATTTTTAAGAGAAAACTGAAAGAAATGAAAAGGAGAGAATATATATTATATATTAGACGAGAGGCGTTTTCTATACACCCGTCCGTTAAATTAAAGGTGAATGTTATTAGCACGATATATTTAAAAAAAAATATATATATATACAGAAGAAATAAACACTATATAGTCAATCTAACAGATATAAAGATTTATAAAGATATAAATATATATATATTATTTGGGCTGCGGCTCAGAAAGCGAAGTTAAAATGAACATTTTTAAATGTGTATATTCTCCTGCAACTATTGCCAAACTAATAAATATATATATACATACATATATATTGAATATAGAGTAATTAATAAATGAATTTTAATAAAAAAAAATGAAAGAAGAAGTATATATATATTATTATTATTAAACGATATGAAAATTTAATAATTTTTATTGAAGTAAATCTTAAGTGCAATTTTATTTTTTAAATACATATATATATACATAAATATTCTATATTTAACAATCTATTGAATACTGGAGAAGAGAGCGGAACGAAATTTCAAAAATTTCGATTTTGAATGTTTTTTTTTACCTCATACATTTATTATTATTATATTGCAGGAAGAAAGAAAATTAATTTTGTTATTTTCATCTCATTAAAACGTCTAGGGTTTCGTTGATTATTACTTGTTTGATTTAGTTTTAAATTAAATTTTCTTTCTTCTTATTATTATTATTATTAACAACAATTATCGATTGGCCTTAATTAATTAATCAAATTACTTATATTAAATGCGGTTAAGCGGGAGCAGCCAAAAATCGTTAATTTTCGTTTATAATCGATTTGCATAAATATATTTATATTATTATTATTATTAACAAATATTATTAATATACACACGTGAATAGAATCTCGATTTATTTTGTATTTTAGTTTCGGTTCGTTGCCAAGGCGCGAACCTTCTTTTGTTTTCTTATTAATTGAATATATATATTGCGGCCTTTGGAGAGTTATATTTATACAAAAAAAAATATTAAAATAAAATAATAATGAAAAAAAATAATATAAGAAGGGAATAAAAAAAAACGTAATGTTTAAGTCTTTTTTATAATATACAAATTATTATTGATATAACTAAAAAAAAAAACCAAAAAGTGAAAATTATACAAAAAAATAAAATATATATATAAATATATTATATATAATAAAAAAAAAATCTATACATAAATTAATAATTATTTTTTTGGAGTAACGGTTTCAGTTTATTATTATTATTATTATCGAAGTAATAATTAAAAGTCTAATTAGTTGTTAAGTTGTTTTTTATTAATTACATAATTAACTTGATGTACCTTATAAACAATTAATGTACATAATTATCGTATTTTGTTTTTTTTTTTTACTTTTTGTTCTTTTATTTTCTATTTTTTGAGTTTAGAATGGTGTGCGGTGTTTTTTTTTTTTTGGAATTTAGTCTTATAATATGTGTATGTAATCAATGATGTATGGTAATAATTTTTTTCTTCATTCTTAACTTGGCCTAAGCAAAGGAAAAACGCGGTTAATCCAAAATTTTGTTCGAAAAAAAAATTGAATAAGACGACCACTATTACTTACTTTCTTTTGTTTTTCATATATAAATTGCAATTTCGAATATTTGAAATGACGAAAACACTGAAAATCCGTAAATAAAAGTAAATAAATAAACGAAAGATTCAAAATGGGTATGTACTATATATATATATATGTGATTGTGATATGAGGTAAGAATGGTGCTAAGCAACCTTAATCTATTATTATATTAATCGAAGTGTGGGAAGGATTATGAAATATGTGCAATATTTAGTTGTAACAAATTTTGTATAATGAGAATCGCAGGAGGAGAACATCTTTTGCTTTGCTGTTGTTTATTTTGTTTTTGTTTTGTTTCTTCATTCATTTGCTTTTTTCTTTAATTCTCTCTTCGACAATTTTGCTGAAACCTTTGTTTCCATGGCAATTTTCGAATTGTTACGAAACTGGAGAGAGAGAGAAAAGAGAAGAAAACAAAAAGGAAATACGTTGCCAAGCAATGGAGCAAACATAATTTAATGCTTTTTCCTCTCTCCGTCTATTTTTCGTTTCTTCTTATTTAGTTTATTTTTTTTTATATTATTATTATTTAAACTAAATATATATATATAATATGTTGTGTGTAATATTATTTTTATTATTATTATTATTTGTGTAACAAAAGAAAATCATATTTTTTTTATTATTATTATATATTATTATTATATAAAATTTAATTTTTGTTATTTCTTTCTCTCTCTTTATTTAACTCACTTCTTTTTTCTCTCTTTAAAATCTTTTGTTATTAATATTATTAAATCCGTTTCTTCTCATCGTCTATATTACTCTCACTTTTTTTTAATAATTATTAGTTGAAGATAAATACACATCTATATATATGCATATTATATAATTACAATTATTTTTAATTATTGGATTCGATACGAAATGTGGTTGCGGTTACAATTATTATTAATTAATCATTATTCTCTGTTTGTTGTGTTTTGTTTCTCAATTTTTTGTTTTATAAGAAGATAAAATTTCTGTTTTTTTTCTGGACAAAAAAAAATTAATCAAAGCGTGTTTAATTTCTAATATTTTTATTATTATTAATATTTTTTTTTTGTTTATTTTCGTGAAAAAAAATTGCTCTGTATAACCGAATCTGAACAATGCTCACTAATAAATATCATTGTGTAACGATCCTCATTACAATTGTTTTTTTTTTGTTTATTTGGGTACGTGCGATTCGTTTTTTTCTCTTGTTACCAATGGTGACGCAAAAATAAACAAAATGGTAGCGATTTCTGCAAGTGTAATTTTTCGTTTCGCATTATTATTATTACTATTATTATTTTGCATTTATATTGTATGAATATTTGTATTTAATAATTTTTATTTAAACAAAAAAAATGGTGTGTTATATAAAAAAATAAGAAAAACAAAGAAACCGTGATCTATCTGTGTATTATTTTACTCCAAGTAGATTTGACTTGAGTCAAATTACGTGATTCCTGTTGTCTTGTGTTGGATTTTGAATTCAAAAGAAACGGTTAAACGTCTTTTGATAAACTTTTTTTTTCAGTATTCTGATTACATAAGTAATTTTTTGAATTGTTCTACTGCATAAGTTACAAAACAAATGTTCATTTGTTTGAAACTAAGTTGAACAGTTACTATGGAAATTCAAACGATTTCCATACATTATAAACAATTTTTTTTTCATACATTACTTACAAAACATTTGAAATTAGCTCTTTTGTTTGAAACTAATTAGAATAGTTGCTATGGAAACTATTAAGATTATACTGTTCTATTTGAATCAGTATTTACTACAGTTGCTTTGAATGTTTCAATATACTATTGATACGAATATGGAAATTTATTTATTTTCCCGTATTCTAAATCTGGTAGTAAAACAGTGATAAAACTTGATATTTTGTGTGCGAAAATCGGAATAAAATTGTTGCTTGTTAATTTATTATTATTATTTTTTACATAGCAACGAACGAACCAAAGACCTTAACCGCTCCCATCCTGCATTTGTTATTGGCGTTAGCATGGATTTCTTGTGAGTGTGCTGTGTTGTGTCGCTATAGACTACGAAACTGTTACCAAGGAAATTGTTTGTTTTATTAATGTGATTGTTACGATTGTTGTTGTTGTTTTTCGTGTTAGATGGACCCGTCGGCTGGGGAGATGTGAAGGCATTTGAAATATAATCATTTTGTTCTGCTCTCGACTGTTTCAGATACGAAATGCTACAAAGTGTCGCAATTGTTCGAACGTGTCGGCGCGATGGACGAGAGGCGACGGTGCGTGCTGTGCGGGAAAATTGTCAGTAACACGAGGAACCATTACTATGTCCATTTCCCGGGGCAGTACTCCTGCACCCATTGTCCTGCCGTCTACACCAGGAGCGACACTTTGCTCCTGCACATGCGGACCAAACATCCGATGGTTGCCTAGCTGGGACTCTTTGACGATTAGTTTTTTCATTTCTTTCGATTTTCTTGGGATTTATCTTAATTTTATTATTATTATTATTTTAATTTTATTTCTTCGATTTTCTTTGTTGACCACTGTGTTCCGTCGGGAGCGGATACCGGATATTGTCTGGATAATTTCGTGTATATTTTGTTTTTTTCCTTCTTTTGTTTTTAACTTTCAGTTTTCGAGTCATCGAGATCGGGGCCAGCTATGACTAACATTAGATCATCATTTACGCGCGTCGTAGCAGCTAACTCTAGACCTAGGGGACGTTTAGCATCTAAGAATGAAAAAGGAAGAAACACGAGAGAAAACAATTTTCTTCCAATGCCAAAATATGTTATATAGTCAAATACGTTTTAGTTACCAAAAACAAAAATCAAAGCGTGCCCCACAAAACACCCAACACTCATATTTACCGTTACCAAAGCAACCATTTCTTTGTTTAATTCAATGTATACCGATTTTATACAAGTCGTTTCTAAGCAACAAAAAGAAATAATGAAGCGAGTGTTGGACGTTTTGCCGGGGCCCAAGCAACTAATATTTAATTTATATTTAACAATAATTTAACGAAACTTGCCATATATATAACTATACATATTATTTTATAAAGCGAACGTTTACTTTAAGAGGTGAACCAAAGTTTAACTTCCAACAAAAAACAAAAAAAATTAAAAAAAATATATTATTAAAAATTTAGACTGTAAATCGTGTATTTGTAAACTAATGCCAAATTAAATTGTAGTCAAGATTTTTTTATATATATTTATATATAAATACTGAACGAAAGTAGGCAGGCGTTCGTAATATATATACAAAAATATATATATATATTAGTCAATTATATTTTTGTTCTTCTGAAGATCCAAGCTTTTGAGAAGAACGAAAACTGCAATACCAAATATATTTTTATGTTTGTTAACTCTTAACTCAATATTTATTGTGCAATTTTAAGTAAAACCAAAGTTAGAGAAGATGTAACAAACGAGAAGCGACGGAAATAATGAAGAAAACTATGTAAATATATTTTTTGTATGGAACGAAGGGAATATTTGTAAAAACATAAAAAAAATATATATTATATGAAAATTAGTTATGTAAGTGAAGTGCGAGTACAACCTTTGTGTAGAGGAGGATTTATTACGTAATAGAGTAATTTGTAAAAAAATATATATATATGAAAAAAAAAATACGTGAAGAAAATGGAAATCTGAAACTGGAAAAGTCTATATAAATATTATATACATAATGTAATATCATAATCAGGGTATATATTCCAAACAAAAAAAAAGAATAACGAAAAAGCAAGAAGTATATATATATATTAAATTTAATTACTGTAAATTATAAATATATTTAATTATTATGTCTGGAAAAATGAAAAAGAAAAGAATCGTCGTTAAATAAAATAGGAACATCTGCAAAAACAAGAGCAGCAGCAAAAGTAAAAGGATGGTTATTGTGTATTTGAAAGATAAAACATTTTTGCGTTTGATTTGAATCCAAAATATTCTCTCCTCTTCCAACCGTATTTTGCGTTTAAAAATGTAAATTGAAGAATGCATATTCTGTTTTAGAACTGCACGGCGGAATGCAGTTGTCGTACACCGATATGTTCGAGCCCTCGGCGACGGCGGCCCTCATGTGGAAGTGCAGGGCCTGCAGCAAGGAGGTGACCAACAGATGGCACCATTATCATTCGCATACCCCGCAAAGGGCGATCTGCCCTTACTGTCCTGCCACCTACAGCAGGATCGACACCCTGCGGAGCCATTTGCGCGCCAAGCACGTCTACATGAAGAACCTTCAGCTGTAGCAACAACTGAACTGGTGGAGGCGGAGCAAGCGATACCTCTGAATTCTCCTCCTCCCACACACGCACAAAACACCGCCCTCCACCACCGATGCGTGTGCGTTTCACCCTTTGCATAATATCATCCACTACGAGGGCCGGTATATCTTTTAAAAACATTGTTATATTTGTTATTTGATTCTGTTTGTTACGCATATATATATATTTTATAAATTTTTAACTTTGACTCTTCTCTTATAGCTTACATTACGTAGCCCGAATAGTCTCAGTCCCTGCATTTCCATTTTTGCTGTAAACCTATCTCGAAAAATGATACAAATTCACCCAAATTTACAGAAAAATCAAAAATAATATATCGAACAACTCTTTATTTTTTCTTCAATTCTATAACTCAAACGCATCTGTCAAGAACTTTTATTAGTTATTTGAACAAATTTACAGAAAATTACAATAATATTTCAAAATAACGAATTGAATTTTGGGAAAACAAAATATTTCTACTAAAAATCTTTTACACTTTAGTTAAAGCAAATCGAAATTTCTTGCCATTCCTATCACTTCAAGAAATATATGCCCTTATTTTTTTCAGCATTCCAACTTTCAATGTTATTCAACAAATCTTTCGTATATACAATATTACCTTAGAAGTTTTAAATAATTAGAAAATTAAATTAATTAAAGCATTTTTTAAATATGAATACAAAATTCATGTACATTTGGTTGAATACCTATGAAAAATTTAAAATCTTTAATATCTCCTATATATCAAAGCTGAGATCAAATTGTAGTTAAAATTAGATAGTAAACATTATAATACAATTATATTTGTATTACAGGTTAAATGAATATAGTGGATTAAAGCTGTAGTATTTTCAATAGCTAATGCTAACTCAATTTCAATATTTAAATTAGTTTTAGGTAAATTATAAATAAATGTCAGTATTAGAAAGTAGCGACAATTCAACTTATTAAGGTAGAACTTAAGATACAATGATATAAATATCTTTTATTATAGATAACACTTGTTACATTAGGAAGAAACTAGTCTAGCCTATATTTGTTATTGTGCAAAATATTGTTTTCGTTCTACGTGTTTTGAACCGCTTTTCGAATGTAGCTTGAAATATATGTGTTTATAGTGTGAATAAATGTTAGAAAATCCATATCCATTATTTAATTTGAATTTATCACATGTGATCTTGTGAATTGTTTCGAGGTTATTTCTTGTTATATTTTGAAAATGAATCAGGCAGGGAAGAGGTATTTGCTATGGTTCGCACAGGAACATGTGGAATTTCGATTCCAAGTAAGTTACCAATCCAATCTTTAAATTATATAAATTAACTGTTTGTTCTTTAAATAGGAAATAAATTCCTTGCTGACCGCTTTCAATATAACCATGGACTTCATTGAAAAACCTACGGATCTAGTAAGTTGGATTGAAATTCATAAAATTATTTACTTTAAGTATTGTTTCTTTCATACATAGCAACCATATTGGATGGTCAAATTTGCTTCAGAGCAAGATGCCAAGAAAATTACACAGAGGTCTGTACTTTTGCGCTCTTGCATTGAACTGTGGGGTCATTCCAACAGCATTGAGGGTTTGCATGAAGTAATGAAGAAGTTCCCTGAACACCTGATGGAGCCCCATCTGGATGAGGACAAGAGTTTCAAGATAGAGGTGGAAACTTTCTGCAAGCATTTCTCACAAAAGGAGAAAGTTGATAAAATTGAGGTAAAAACGTTTATATAAAAGTTATACTTTTAATCTAATTCGTAATTTCAGGTGTTTGAATATTTGCCGTACAAAGGGCCGGTAAAGCTGAAGGATCCGGATACGTGTTTGCAGTACATCGAGTATTACGGGGTGGATCCGAATGCGCCGCCCGAGTCGCCGTACAGGGTGTTTTTTGGACGGTGGGTACGAGCTTCCTAAATCGTTTCTCTTGAAAATCTTGATTATTAACTTGCTTTTTCTTTCGCAGATTGCGAGCGGGTTGAGGCAGCTCATAAAATATCTGTCGCTGAAAACTCGGAAGTTCATTGGTAATACCAGCATGGACGCGCAGTTGTCTTTGCTGATGGCCAATCAGGCTCAAATCAGGAATGGCGATTTGGTTTTGGATCCTTTCGTTGGGACGGGTTCCTTATTGGTAGCCGCCGCACAATTCGGCGGTTACGTATTGGGTAGCGATATTGACTATCTGATGCTGCATGCAAGGACCAGACCATCCAGAATAACTCAACAGGTTATTAAATAAGGACTATTCTTTCAAGTTACTTATATCATGTTGCTAATACAATTGTAATTTTAGGTTCGTGACGATGATGAAGGAGTGAAAGCTAACATGATGCAATACAATCTAGAGAAACACTACTTGGACGTTTTGGTGAACGACTGCTCCATTCCTTTCTGGAGAGATAATTTAACGTTTGATGCAATCATTACAGATCGTGAGTTATAGGTTCCAGAATTATATATCCATTAACTTAGTCTTGTAGCTCCGTATGGAATTCGGGAATCCACGGAGAAAATCGGAACGTCGAAGGTGAACTGCAAAATTAGCGAGGATCACCTGAAAACGCACATTCCGGCCAAGGTGGAGTACAGCCTCTCCACCGTATACTTTGACCTGCTGAACTTCTCAGCCAAGCATTTGAAAATGGGAGGCAGATTAGTCTGCTGGTTCCCCATATTCAGGTAATTATATTATTATAATCAATGAAATATTTACTTATTTCTAATTATTTATTTTTGCAGAGACGATTATAGTGAAGACGATCTGCCTAGGCATCCATGCATGACATTGGAAGCGAACAGCGAGCAAGTTCTCACCAAGCACACCTCTCGCAGGCTGCTGACCTACGAGAAGATCGCAGAGTACGATAACTGCGAGGACGTTGAAAACACGATAAAGGATTTCAGGTACAAATACTATGAGACAAGGGAGGAGTCGAGGCAGGAGAGGCGCACGAGGAAGGCGGAGTTGAGGGCGAAGGGAAAACTGGAGGCGGAGAAACGCAAAGTAACGAAACTATCGGAATAAACAAAATATAGTATATATTAATTGAATTATTTCTTAAATTTCCTGATCTTTCCGCCGATCGGCCTGAAATCCCTGTTCTGTGAATTGGTTTTATCCACGCGCCTACCACCTCCGCCGCCCTTCTTGTCCCTCCTGAATTTTCCATCCCGATCATTTCCGAACTTCTTGTCTCTGCCGAATTTACCATCACGATCTTTGCCGAATTTATTGTCGCGATCTCTGCCGAACTTCTTGTCCCTGCCAAATTTTCCATCACGATCTTTGCCGAATTTCCCGTCACGATCTTTGCCAAACTTTCTGTCCTTTCCGAATTTACCATCTCTATCATTGCCGAACTTTCTGTTCTTAACGAATTTCGAATCGTTACCGTCATTGTCCATCCTTGGTTTTTTCGGTCTGTAACCCCTGAACCCTTGGGCGGGTCGTTTCGTTCCCGTTTTGTTTGAATCGAACAAATCTGAGTATAATACAATTAGTAAAATGCAAACTTTATACAAGAAAAAAAAAACAAGTATCTACCTTTTTCCGGTTCTTCTCCAACTTCCTTCCTATAATATTCAGCGTCATCGTCTTCAGATTCCGGTTCATTTTCGGTTTCCTTTTTCTTTTGGATACCCTCCATAGCTTTGCTATTCAATTCCTTCTTTTTAGCCTCCTTTGCCTTAACGTTGTGTTCCTGCAGTTTCTTCCTCTTCTCCTTCAATTTCCTGTAATTCGAAATAATAAGTAAACCAACATAAATAATGTTAATATTGAACTAACGCTTTAGCTTCTCGTCTCTTCCTGATTTCCTCCTTTTCTTCCTCGGTTTTATCAACGAACGCGTGGTACAATACTTCTCCGTCCATCAGACCGTCCTGCACTTTAACCAATTCTATACTGATCCTAGGTCCAATCTCTGACAACCTAATCTTTGACTGTCCCTCATTTAACACACCTCTCGCTTTCACATTCTCTGGTAATGTAATGTGTGAATTTGGATCATCCTCGAATTCACTCTCCGATAAAAGTTCAGCCCTTGAAACAGAAATAACATTAGAATCCAACCCAATTATTATGTACATTCTAACTTACTTGGTCACAAAATCTTCAATGTTGTCAAATTTGCCTAAATTAGGCACTCTATTGCCTACAACAATCTTTTTGACACCTTTTGATACTCCCACTGGAGCCACTTTGATAACGTAATGCCTGAAATCTATGACTTTTGTTGCAGAATTATAATTCAACAGGACACACCTTTTCATCTTATTCAAATTCACCTAAAAAAATAATTCAATTAATACTTTTGATTTCAATTTTATATAGCCAACAGTTACAGTAGATAAATTTAATGCTGGAAACATGTTTTGGAACATTGTGGTCATAAGCTGCAACTCTTTTCCTTCACCAGAGAATCCATTCATGACCATCAAGGGAGAATGATCAAAGGCCTCTTTGAAGAGCATAGCCTTTTTCATGCTCGCTCTGATATCTTTGTTTAGAGTGAAATCGTGCACTTTGAAGCTCAAGGTAGGTCCCCTTGGAAGACGACAAATTTTCAAATTGATTCCATGATGCGACTGGTAGAATATACACATGTTTGTGACATGAAAATATGATGCTATGTGAAGGAAGTCTTTCAATTTATTTGACTTTTTCTCCTAAAAACAATACAATATTTGATTATATGAGTAAAATCAAGTGAAAACAAATTACTTACTTTAAGTTGGGTAGCTGTGAACGGTTCCATAACTTTCCTAAAATCTAAAGTCAATTTACTCAGCGGCCCCTCAATTGCCTTCCCCTTGTGTATGACAAAGGAATGGGGGGCTTTAACCAGATTTTCGGATTCCTCATGTCTCCTGTTTGGATTTTTATTCTTGTTCTTCGTCCTCCTGCCCATGTTTAACGTTCAACACTTTTCAGGTTATGAAATCAAATGCCAAAATAATGCACGTGCATAACTATGAAAACATTATTGATGCAGGCAACACAATTTACACCCAAGTATAATAAGCTTTCAGTTCATCCCATTTTGGCGCTGTACTCATCACGAATTTTTAATTAAAGCTTTAATATATGCTTGTTATTAACTACATTTTTAACTTTTAGATTATAGAATGAAATATATTAGTTTTAGAATAATGAATTATTTATTAATAATATTTTTAATGTTTTTAAATAGTGACTTAAGGGCTCCATCTATGTGTTCGATGATTGAGTTTTTGAGTGAGGTTGTCAAATGGTCAAATGGTGATTGTAAACAAAACGTTGTCCAGTGTTTATTAGTATTTTAGCTTTCTAGTTGATATTATTGAAGGATGGAAACGATATTGGAGCAACAGAGGCGGTATCATGAAGAGCGTGAGCGTCTGGTCGATGCTATGGTCAAAGAAATGCTGCACAAAAAAGTTACAGTAAGTATAAATACGTCCTAACCTTCAAATGTATAATTATTTACTAATGGTCTCGTTTACTTGTAGTATCGTGAAGGTATAAACTCAGATCATCGACTAAAGTACTTGCTAGACAAATATATAGATGATACTGAGAGACTTGTTGACTTATATGAGGACAAGGATGGTCAGAGAAAATTGGAGGTCGCTTCGCTCACTGGCCCCAATGAATTCAATGAGTTTTACAATCGATTGAAGCAGATTAAAGATTTCTACAGGAGGCATCCCAATGAGATTAGTGTACCAATGTCCGTTGAGTTTGATGAGCTTGCAAAGGCCAGAGAAAATCCCTCAGAAGAAATGTCAAGTATGTTTAAATTTCTGCTTTTCTTCAATTTTGACTTGTGTTATTAACATTTATTTTCTATTTCTAGATTTGGTTGATTTCTCTGATGAGGAAGGTTATGGAAAGTATTTGGATTTACATGAGTGCTATGAGAAGTATATTAATCTTAAAGGAATTGAGGTTAGGTTTATATTTTGTTTGTTTTTGATTGAGATTAATGTATTTTTTTTCTATTTTAGAAAGTTGATTATATCACTTATTTGGGAATGTTCGATCAGCTCTACGATATACCGAAGGAGCGTAAAACTGGTGAATACAGACGTTACCTGTTTAACCTGATAGAGTACCTGAGTTGGTTCGGGCAGAGGATAAAACCGCTGATGGATTTGGAGACGGAACTGCGGAAGGAATCTGAAGCTGTGATGTTGCAGTGGGAGTCTGGCACGGTTCCAGGATGGCCGAAAGAAACTGGTTCAGCTTTGGCCAACGTAGGAGCACATCTTGAGCTTTCGGCTTTCTCGAGTTGGGAGGAATTGGCATCGTTGGGTTTGGACAGGTTAAAGTCTGCGCTGATGGCGTTGGGTTTGAAGTGTGGGGGCACGTTGGAGGAGAGAGCGCAGAGGTTGTTTTCCACCAAAGGATTGACGTCGCTGGATCCGTCTCTGCTTGCAAAAAATAAAGCGGGTAAAGCTAGCAAAGAGAAGGAACAGTTGAGGCACAGAGATTTGGCTTGTCTCGAAGCCCAAGTTTACAGATTGGCAGAGTTGGTCTCTGCGCAAAGGGCTGCAACAAAGGAAAATGTGCAGAGAAAGCAGGCGCGTACCGATGGCGAAAGGGATGACAGCGAGAACGAGGAGAGCGACGACGAGAGCATCGATGACGACGCCGATGATGTACCATACAATCCCAAAAACCTGCCCCTAGGCTGGGACGGCAAACCGATTCCTTACTGGCTGTACAAACTGCACGGCTTGAATATCAGTTACAATTGCGAAATCTGCGGCAATTACATTTACAAAGGGCCGAAGGCGTTCCAGAGGCATTTTGCAGAATGGCGTCACGCCCACGGAATGAGGTGTTTGGGTATCCCAAATACCGCCCACTTTGCGAACGTCACGCAAATCGAGGATGCCCTTGCGCTGTGGGAAAAGCTTAAAGTCCAGAAGCAAAGCGAAAGATGGCAACCGGAAACGGAGGAAGAGTACGAGGATTCGCAGGGCAACGTGGTCAATCGAAAAACGTACGAGGATCTTAAAAGACAAGGCCTTTTGTAATTCATATATTTTTTTTTTAATTTCAATAAAATTTACATTTACTACATACAAACTACATATATAGTCAAAGTATCTTAAATAAATTAAATCATTCTGCACTTGTTATATAGAAAAGAAAAAGTATTAAATACATTTATTTTGTAATTGCACAACAATTTTCAACAAATAATGGACTGATGAAATGAAGGACTTAGATGATTAAGAATGAGCGTAGTATGCACTATCTCTAAAACGATGATTATGTTATCGTTTGGGTAATTATGTGTAATTTGAGAAATATCTTTTGTTGTAAATTGAACCGATATTTTGCCTTCGTATCGGATGTTTATAAATCGTCGGAATTTCCATTGTTTCCCTAATCACCTCGTTTTGTTTTCCCCCAAACACATTTAATAGTTTTGTAGTTTTCGATATGGTTTCTAGCTATTTCTATATGCAGTGTGAGAATGCAAGACTACAAAATGTTAATAAGATGTGCGTACATTTTTATAATAATGAATGAACTAGAAGCTAAAAATAAATAGTTACATCGTGTGTGTGTGTATATATATACATAAGAAAAGTATCACTTTATTTTCATTAATTTCGTGTTTCTTTTTCCCACTTTTATAAGTCTAATTTTTATAGAGTTTTGACTAGTATAAAAATATAGATTTATTTGCAGTATCGACGAGGACAAACAGTAAATAAAACTTGCATAAATTGTGGTAACAATTAAAAGAAAGTAACAAACATTAAGGCTAAAAATAAATATATGATGAGTATATTGTTGTACGAAGATCGCGAGCGTTATATTTAGTGTGGTTTTATATTTTGAAAATGAAAATTTCGTATTACGCGAGATTTTTCTCTTTGGGCAGGAAGAGGGCTATGAAGGAGCACCCTATGGTGATGACGCCCACGTACAGAAAAGGTGGGGCGCAGCCGGATTTGAGAAGATACGGGAATATCATGTTGCCGACTATAGTTTCCACTAAACCGATGAGTCTCGTTAGTGAGATGGCCATCGTCCTCAGACGAGTGGGAAGCAGCTCGACGACGCTCACGTTGAAGACGACCGCGTTGACTGCGGAGACAGCGGTCAGGACGGTGGAAAGAACTACAACTGTTACGCTGTTCCTTGCAAAGTAGATGGCACCGCCGCAAGCACCGGAGATAGCGCCCAATATGATGAAGAGATTCTTGTTGCCCAGCCTGTTGATTACCCAGCCTGTGAGCAGGAAGCTGAAGATGTTTGCCGACTGGACGATCATCAGATTCGTGTAGACGTCGCTGTTGTTGTAATTGACGACGCAATCGACGGACACGTTCTTGTGATTGTGGGCCATCGTGTCGAGCACCGAGCAGAACTCGCCGTTGCGACCGTTCGCCTCGAGGAAGTCGTTCATCGCGGTGAACAGCTGTGGCAACCAGTTCTTCAGCGAGTTCAGTCCCATCTTGTAGCCCATCTGAACGGCCGATAGGAAGATTATGATCCACAGATGCGGCGGGCAGAACAGCGAGACGACGTTCCAGGCCTTTTCCTTGAACCCGCCGGAAGGCTTCTCTTTCAACGTCACTTCCGAATTGTTGTTTTCCACGTCCGTTTGGCACTCCGTCTCATCCACCAACACTTTGATCTGCAAAAACAAAATAATTGCACTCGACGAATCGAAGACGCGATTGCAGAAACACACCGGATAAGTCTCCGGATCTTCTCCCGTGTTCCAAGAGTACACCTTCCTGAAGACATCCAAAGCTTCCTCGTTCCTTCCCACCGACATCAGGAATTTCGGGCTTTCCGGCAGCAGCAGATGTGCGAATCCGCTTATAGCGCTCGGAAGCGCCGAGAGAAGAATGTAAAAATTCCAATTGTGCAGCTCTGATCGACGAAAAAATAAAATAAAGCAACAGCCAAATCAATGGAATTGAACGGTCAACAGAGAAAGTGATGTTCGGAGGATGCGGTGAATTCCCTCCGTTTGTTTATTTGGTCGGGAAATTAGCGTGATTAGCGCGATTAAATCTTCAATTCCACTCACCAAGGCCCTCGATGACGATGTCCAAGTTTTGCTTGAAGAAAAACCACGCCATCACCGGTAATATCACGTTGGCCATGTTGCTGAAGAGACCCTGGCAGAGAAAGAATCTGGCTCGATGCGTCGAACTGTGGAACTCTGAAAGAAGCGAGATGAGGATGGCCGTCGGTCCGTTCATTCTGCGAAACCGAATTGCGCAACATTACTACTATTACTACTACTGTTCATATAACATCTAAATTGGTACTCACATGAAACCAGCGAAATACTTGGAGATCAGCAGCATCGCGAAGTTCTGCGAGATGCCAGCGGAGAGTATGAAGACGGTGTCCAGCATGTAGCACGTCACCAGAAGCTTTTTCCTTCCGTACGAATCCGCCAGGAATCCCCATATGAAACCGCTCGACAATATGCCTGAACACAATCATTACATTAAAGCGCATCTTAATTTATTTAATGAACGTTACTACAATATTAAATTAGCAATTATTTAAATTTGTCAATTTTTATATATATACATATTTTAATGATGCGAGGTAAATAACACAAAAAACAGCATAACGAGCATCAATATTAACAATTTGAAATGTTGCTAACAATATACTTTTTAACTAATTGCCTCATTATTCGAAACACTAATAATATACAATCTACAAAGAAATTCCTTCGCAACGGAATCGAAAATGCAAACGAATTAGTAATGAATTTAAAAATTCAATAAAATTTCTGTGAACTAACAATCTCATTATTCGCAATCGAATCGACGAATACCAATAACTTTCTGAAATTGCTTCTGCAATAAACGTGACTCGCGTTCTGTTTGATTCTTTGAATCGCGCGTTTTATGTTGTGATTCATTAAAAAAATATGTAAAGGAAACGTTTCCAATAAAAGCCGGACGCGGCAGAGGCTGTGATTAATTTGTTACAATCTTTAAATTACTGGTGCCGGAGTTAATCCTCAAGTATAAACTTTGAATAAAATGGTATGATGTATGAAATGAATAAGTTTTTGTTTTTTTTTTTTACTAATTGTTGTTGTCCTGTTCTTTCATACCTATGTAGGTGATGGCATTTAAGAGTCCTTTATTCTCGAGCGTGAGTTGCAGATCACACTGGGCGACCGGAGAGACGTAGGACATTGCTTTAGTGTCGAAGACCTGGGCCCATCCCGATGGTATGGCGATGAGGAGTAGGAGAAGATTAAATTTGCCGAGTCCGGTCGCGGATATCGCAGTTTCAAAATCGGCGGGTCCATCTGGAACAGGGGCAGCACCAATTCTATCATCATGCCATGTGAACTTCGGGATCGACAGTTTCATAATATATATATATATGATATGTGTATGAAAATATATAATTTTTTTTTAAAAATTTAAAACTACAGACGAGCAACTCTAATGCGCTCGCCGTAGAAATGATCGAGACGGTAGAGGTCGGCCCCCTTTTATAATCCTACCTATCTACCTACCAACACCTACTACCTACCTGTGCTTTGCGTGAATTACATTAACTAAACATGCTTCCACTATTACTAATGCTACTACCATTACCACCACTTCAGTTTGTTCTTCTTCAGTTTACATCACTACTACTACCATCTATTAATACCGCTCTGCAAGTTGCTGCACTTACCGGACTCCTCCAGCATCAACTTGAAAGACATTCCTTGGTTTCTCATCATACCATCACGTGAAACCGAAGACTCGAGCCGCCCGAAGCCGCATGCAGAAATGGTTCAGATAAATTCGCACCGGAACGAAAAAAATAAACAAACAAAAAAATAATGAAATACCTATCTTCGATCGACTATTGATTTTTTCAATTAGCACTCTTTTTCTCTATCCCACTTGAAGCGATGCTGCGAAACACAATACAAAAAAGGAAAAACAATAAAACGAATGTGTAAGCAACAAAAAATTTCCGCTTCCCCAAGCGCAACAAACAATATATACATAATTATACATGTATATTATTTCCATCCCCGAAATATAAGATAATCTATTGCAAAGCTTTCATATCGGTTTTCGGGAGGAAGGCCACGAGCAAGGCGCACACCAGGAACGTCGAACCGATGAAGATGAAGGCGGGAGCGCAACCGGCGTCCAGAAGATACGAGAAGACTGCAGTGCCGGTCATCGTTCCGATGCGACCCATCATCATGCTTAAAGCTATGGCCAAAGTCCTGAAACCGATCAATAAAACAACAATAACAATGGGCGCAAGAGGAACCTTAAAGTTGTTGGAAACAGATCGACGATGATGGTCAGGATGACGATCGTGCTGGCAGCCGCGCACGCCATGAATATGGTCGTCATTCCGATGATGAAGTGGTGATTAGGCGTGAAGTAGATCGAAATCATTGCCGCACCCGATATGCTCGCCAATAGAACTGCAAAGTTTTAAAATATTGATTGATTCGAAATCGATTTTACGAAGCGAAGATCTCACTCACACATAGTGTTCTTTTTTCCCAATTTGTTGATGATGAAATTGATCACTACGTAGACAGCGATAATCACAACGGAAATCATAATTGCAGTCAAATACACAAAAGACGTCTCCTAAAGAACACGCATCTTGCATTAATTTATCGTCTTAAATTTACATATTATCAATAATTCAAGAAGTTTCCAACGCATTTAGTTAAAGCTGATTCAGCAAGATTTAGGATGAACAATTAACAAATGGAAAGTCTTTGGGAAAATCCCATCCGCTCCAACAAAATTATAGACAATTACGTTCATTGTTTTAAGTAAAAATTAAAAAATAAATAAATACGAATTATAACTTTCGCAGCTGCTGCACAAGTTTTTAACAAAAATCGCATTATTATTACTTAACAACATTGTAAAAACATTATCACTAATTATTTCATTTTTGTTGTTATTTATGTCTGCTTATACATAAGCCTTTAACGTCATCGAATTGTATAAATTGCACTAATTTTCCTTGAAACTTCAAGAAAACTGTTAATTATGCGTTCAAATTTAAATAAATATTTATTATTTTACGGCATGTAAATATGCATAGATTTGTTCCAGATAAACTGAATTAGGATGGACAAACAGTTTTTTTGTTCGTGCATAAATCATAAAATTTGTTAATTTTTGTGTGTTAAACTTGCCACTTTGCAGTAGTCATCGCCCTTGGTGAACTTCTTCGGCGGAAGCATGTTGCAGATGCTCGAAGAGGAACCGTTGTTGTTCTTGCGGTAATGTTCGATGCCTGTGAAGATCTCAGGAACCCAAAGCCGGAAGGTGTTCAACCTGTGGCAAAGACGCAGAAGTGATGTGACGCTGATGCAGATCGGATTTGAACCTCATCCGAACCCCATCATCACGCCGATCTGCATGATGCAAATAATCACGAAGCTCTTAACGTGCGGCGGCAGGAAGAGTTTCGACGACTGCTTGAACCCTTTGCCCATCATGCGCAACGCCTTTCTCGCTTTGGATATGTTCGGGTCGTTGACATCGTCGTCGTCCATTCCGATAAGCACTTCTTCGACCAAATCTGTGATCTACGGATTACCAATTAGATTCGCGCAACGCATTTGTTAGATATTGCACCGGATACGTGTTCTCCGGTTTTCCCGTGTTCATCCGGTACATCTTCTTGAAGACCAAAAGCGCCTCGTCGTTCTTGCCGGTGGCCATCAAATATTTGGGACTTTCCGGGACGAAGATGTAGGCGATGGCGCAGACGATGCTGGGGAAGGCGCACAGATGCACCAGGATATTCCAAGAATGGAATTCTGCAATCATTGAATGGATTTAAACGGCGAATTTAGAATGGATAGTGTTAGATTACTGTAATCCCCTACGGAGATGTTGACTCGCGTGAGGAGCACGCCCCAAGCCATTATGGGTAAAATTATGTTAGCACTAGCGGCGATCACCCCGATCATCAGCATCACCCTGGCTCTATACTTGGCGCTGTGGAACTCTGAGAAAATCGTCGTTAAAATGGAGAACGGTCCGTTAACGCTAAACATTAATCGCGACGATTGATAAGATGAAATCTCCCAATGAAAATACCCACATGAAACCGCCGATGAATTTCGTCACCAGAAGCATTATATAAGTCTGCGATTGTCCCGTGATGATGACGACGATAGCGTGCAGACTATAGCAGAATATGATCACCTTTCTTCGGCCGAACGTGTCCGAGAAGAAACCCCACACTGGGCTTCCGGTCAGCATACCTTGAAGATTACGATGAATACGCGAATACGCACTTCGCTTTCGCATCCCTCACCGAGATACGTCACGGAGAAGAGGAAACCCCCTTCGTCGGAGCCGTAATTCAGATCGCAATGCGCCACGGGATTCACGAAGGCGATGTCCGTCGTCTCGAAGATGGTCACCCAGCCGGACGGAAGACCGAGAAGCATGATGAGGATGTTGAAGGTACCGAATTTCGTGGCCTCGATGGCCTCCTCGAAATCTGCCATTTATTAACCTGCTGACTTTGACATTTCAAATGTCCGAAAAATGCAATTATTTTCAAGAGTAAACTAAAAAGTTTGTGTTTTACTTTTGTCATTTTATTTTCTTGTTTAATATCTACGTGTCACAAAGTTTTATTTCAATAAATTAGTTATTATTCTAAAGGTTTCATGTCCGTTTTTGGTAGCAAGAAGCCCAAAACTGCCGACATTAAAGTTCCGAGCCCGATGAAGAGGAAAGGCGGTAAGCAACCGACGGAAATCAGATGAGGAAAGATCGCGTTTCCAACCATCGCTCCCAATCTTCCAGTCATCATACTCAAAGCCACGGCCATCGTCCTGAGAAGATTTTAACGCAATGAAAGAAGTTATTATATTAAAGAGATAAGCAAAGTACCTGAGACTTGTCGGGAATAAGTCCACTATAATAGTGAGGATGACGTTGGTGTTGATTCCAGCTAAGGCTATCATTATGCTGGACATGGAGATCATCGCCGGGGAGTTTTGCGCGAAGTAAATGGAAATCCCGAGAGTTCCGCAAATGAAGCCCAACAATACTAAAATAAAAATATTAACTTCTAGTTATTAAATCGCTTAAAACTCACTTAAAACTCGCTTCTTTCCTAAAACCGTGAGCAGATTCCCGACGAAGGAATACCCTAAGATTGATACGCTCGCAACTATAATCGCGTTAATATAAACCGAATCCATATTATAATTCTGCAAACAATAATAATTAATGTTGATAAATTTTAGATTTTTTTTTTCTAATTTACAACAAAGCATTCGCCCATTCCTTCTTCCGTTATATTGGGTTTAACCATGTCCAGCATTTCGCAAATGCTCGCTTCCTGCGATGGATGAAGAGTTTCGTAATCGGCCATAGCTGTGAAGAGTTGCGGAAGCCAAAGTCGAAGGGTGTTCAAGCTGTGCAAAAAAAAAATAATATTTCGTTAGAATTGATTGTCGTTAGTTTTATTGAGATGTTCTCACCCCAGCATCGTTCCAAATTGTATCACGCAAACTAAAATGATTCTAGGAAGGTGAGGCTTGAGGAACAACGGTTTCATGTGTGTGAAACCGTTTTTGAACGCTTGCAATCGATTTGTTTCCACTCCGTTTGCAGTTTCCTCAATCAAAGTTTTTACCTAATCAATCATAATTAATTTAAAGTATTAATCATGATATTATGAATTTACCGGATAAGTTTCTGGTGGATTTCCTGTATTCATGCTGTAAACCTTCTGGAAAACAGCCATGGCTTCTTCGTTCTTTCCTGCGGTCATCAGGAATTTCGGACTTTCCGGCAGGAACATATGGCAAATTCCGCTAATGAGACTCGGCAATCCGCTGAGCAGCAGGTAGAAATTCCACGTGTGCATCACTTAATAAAGTTTAAAAATATTATTTTTTTTGTGGTAACATCAAATTTCTTACATACCGAAAGCTCCGTCGAAAAACTTTAATTCCATGGGATGCGGAAGCAAAGCCCAAGACATGAGAGGCAGCAGGACGTTGGCCGTGCTGAAGATGATGCCCATGAAGAGGACAACTCTAGCCCTGTATCTGGCGCAGTGGAATTCGGAGAGGATCGTTGTTAGAACGGCAAAAGGTCCGTTGATTCTAAGGAAAGATTTTTTCATTGATGATTTGTGGTTGGTTTTTGTAAATGTTCATACATGAAGCCTCCCATAAATTTGGCGAAGAGGAGCATCGGGAAGGTTTGCGTCAAACCGGCTATTAGAGCAAAGAATGCATCAAGCAAATAACCAATGACCAAAAGACGTTTTCTTCCGTAGGTGTCCGAGAGGAAACCCCAGATCATAGCACTGGATAACATTCCTAAAACATAGTTCATCGTTTGTAATTCAAAGTAATATGAGATTAGCGTTATCTGAAACTGTAATAAGCATAAACTTCGTATCGTTCATTCAACCTTGACATTGGTAAAATTCAAAATAACGATCGAAAAGTCTTCCTAATAAAAACACGATGAAAGTAAACAAAAATTTCACAATAAGTCATGATGACTTCTTAATCCCGACAGAAGTTGATTCAACAATGAAATTTGTATTTCTAACGAATAACAAACTGTGTTTGCTTAATGCGAATTGAAAAACTTTTCCGCTGCTGCCGGGCGTTTAGTTCTGTTTGCTGAAAGGATTACGCGTATAAAATTAAAGATTTGCTCACCCAAATAAGAAATGGAGATTAAGTAGCCACGTTCCTCGAGCGAGATATCCAGATCGCAATGGGCCACGGGGATGAGGTACGAGATGGTCGTTGTTTCGAAGAGGGATGCCCATCCGGATGGTATTGCGACAAGGATTAGCAAGATGTTGAATTTACCGAAACCTGTAGCCGTGATGGCAGTCTCGAAATCTGTCTTTTCGTTCTCTACCGGAAGAGTTGTCTGTTAAGATTTGCTATTAAGATTTGCGTTAAACTTACTGTCGTATTTCTCGGGGAAATCGTACTTCTTCCCGAAGAAGAACCCCTTGAGCGCTCCACCGATTGCGCCGACACCTTTCATCCTTTTGGAGTTAACTCTTGCGATTGCAGTAGAATAAGAACAGGATGTATTTAGACATGAGAACGCTTCGGATTGCGTAGAAACTTCACCTGGAAAAGCTGGCCGCAGATGAACGCGTCTACGCTTATATCAGATTTAGCGTAAATTTCGAATTTGCTCTGATGACGTTCCTTGTTTGCGCTCGGATTACGCGCTCATAGTTAAGACAGGTCCAAATCTTGTTGTTTTTCTCCCGCTCATCGGACAGAGAGCACAGAACACGAGGCACGCTTCCAATGTGTGCTCTGCAAATTTTCTTAAATGTCTGCGGGAAAAATAGTTCTTTCACGGTCGATTTCATCGATCGTCTCAGCTTATTTAACACCTCTAATTCAATTGTTGCGGTTAACCATGGAAACGCGTGAAATCGTTCTCGAAAAGTTATGTCATTGTCATCGGTCGCGTTTGAATTCGAATTTCCTCTTACTACCAGTCCAAATTTTAGTGAATAATGGCGAATCCAGTCCTGTCTCTCAATGAGAACTTTCTGTACAACAGCATGCTCGCAAGGGCATTGCTGCAGCTCGTCTCCGTCTCAGGTTTAACGAATCTCCCTATCATCCGCAAACTCTCTTTAACGTTACCATTTTCCTTCTCAGAACGCGACATTCTGCAGCTGTGGCTGGACAAATTGCACGAGATGGACGATAATTCGGACGAGATGAGCATCCGCAACGAGTACATGTGGTTCCTGCTTCTTCAGCTGCAGAACAAGAGGATAATTCAGCCGTTCAACAAGAGTCCGCCGAACCTGAAATTGAAACCGCTCAAAAATGTTTTGGTGAGCGCAACCATAAATCAAGACGCGAACTTTTCCACCTTATCCTCTTATCTCTCCATTCCATTACGTCACGATGTTAAGCAATTTGATTTTCGTAGCCTCAGCACGTTTACGAAGAAGTCCTCACCTCAACCGAACAGAACATGTCGTGGTTGGGACAGGCCGGAGAGGAACCCTCATCCAAAGAAACGGACGATAACATCGCCGATCCACCTTCTTCCCTGCCCTGCATGTTCCTGCAGAATCAGCCGACTCCGAGGAACGGAATCATCTGTTACTTTGCGGCGTTCAGCGATCAGGATTACTAAAAATTAACTAAATTTGTACTTTGAAACGCAAATCTAAAGTCAGTAAACATTGAACTTCCTTTTCCAATTTATGTATTTACTTATTATTCATCGGAAGCGACAATTCGAGTAAATTATTAAACAATGAGTTTCCTCAAAGAATACAACACGCGAAAACATTATTAATGGATGCAAATATGGAAAATATTTGTGAATGATAACGTATTGTAAATATTACTGGTTAAAAGTAGGATAAGTTACGAAAACAACGATAATTTTAAACTACTTTAAATTTAATATTTATTTTTAAAATAATTTAAGGAAATATATAATTTCATTAATGAAATTCAATATTTTAATTGCTGTATTAATATACATGACATGAATGTTTACTTTTAACGTTCTACGAAAGCAAGAATACTTTTATCTTGACTGAAAATTTCTGTTCTTTTTTCTTGACTTTATTTCGATTTAAATAAATTTTATTTGTATTCTTTGCTTGAATTCATCACATTTTTCTTTGAGAGTTGTTTAAAAAAAAAACAATATCTGCCAAACGATCTTTGGAAATCATCGAGTTCTCAGTGTGTGTCGTCTAGGTAAGTTTTCGAAAGTTGGAAATTGTATTTAATTGGTTTTGATTGATTGATTGATGTTTTTTTTTTAAAGGATGTTGCTTCAATATGGTGCGGTTGTCCTGTTTTTATGTGCGTGTTCTTCGGATGGGGTTCGTGTTAGAAGGAGGTTGGCGGATCCGATGAACGCCTTCGTCGATGTGTCCAAGTCGAAGCACCACGCCAAACCGCACATGGACGTCTGCGACGAGGGCTCTCTGTGCGTGCTTCCCATCCAGTGTCCTGCACATTTCTACGCCGATTCCATGAAGAACTGCTTGGCTCTTGGCGGAGGCAGAGGAATGTGCTGCTCGACGGGGCAGAATCACACGGAGCGTTTGGTGCACAGGAAAGGTCGTCTGGGTGGGAAATACATCGATCACATAGATCCGCGTGTAATGGGCGCCGTCGTTAAGCAGGGACGCGTTGATATGGCCGAGCTGCACATGAGGGAGGCCCGATTGATGTCCTCGGGAAGAGCTGCTTTCATTCCGGTCGGTTCGGCCAGTTACGGCCACTTCAGGAACACGCGCGTCTTCAGCATGACCGATCTGTCGGAGGTGATGAACGTCGCCAATAGGGCTTTGGAGATTGCACTTGCGACGAGGGCGTTCAAAGACAAGTTGGTTTGAAGATGATCTTTAAACTGCACATAACAATTCGATTTCGTTTCCTTTATTTTAGACAGGGCTTAACGAACCAGCAGTTGGAATGGGGAATGGTTAGGGAGGATCTCAGACCTACACCCTTGGGCCCTGCGTGCAGTCCGGAATTGAGGTGTCCTCCTGTTATGGAGAGATACAGACGCATCGACGGATCCTGCAACAACATCTTTAATCCGTCTTGGGGAACCCCTCTGTCTCCATACGCAAGACTTCTTCCACCTAGTTATCAAGATGGTAAGTTAACAATTACATTCGAAATTAAATTGCATTAAATTCTTAATTTCTCAATATTTTAACGTTAGGGATTTGGTTACCAAGAGTATCCGAAGACCAAGGACAACCGTTGAACTCCCCCAGGTTAATCAGTGCGGCTCTCTTTCCCGACGGAGACGTTCCCAGTCGCGAAATCACCTTGATGCTGATGCAGTACGGACAGTTCCTCTCGCACGAAATCACCCAATCCATAGATTCAACTTTTGGTAAAATTGGTCATCTTAGTTTATAATTGTTAATATTATCACCATTTCAGTGAACGGAAGCGCAATATCATGCTGCACCCCGGACGGTTCCCGAGAGCTTCCACCTCATATCAGACACTTTGCTTGCATGCCCATCTACATCCCACCGAAAGATCCGTTCTTTTCGTATTTCAAACAAGGCTGCATGAATTTCGTTCGATCCGTTATGGCGCCGAGAAGCGACTGCACTTTGGGATACGCGCAGCAAGTGTGTTAATTTAATGATTTCAAAGATATATATATATTTTTAAATTGATGTAAAAATTTCAGATGAACAAAGTGACGCATTTCATTGACGGCTCTTCGGTGTACGGATCCACCCCGGAGCAAACTGCTGAATTGCGGAGCTTCCAAGGAGGAATGCTCAAAGTTTTCGTGGATTTCGGAAGAGAATTGTTGCCTCTTTCAAAAGATCCGGAAGCTTGCATCACTCAAGAGCAAGGATCTGCGTGCTTCGAATCAGGTTTAAATTAATTGATTTATTTCGATAAGCAATTAACAATGATTTTTATAGGAGACAGCAGAACAAATCAGATGATCTCTTTGGTGGCTTTACATACACTTTTCATGCGAGAACATAACAGATTGGCCAGAGAGTTGGGTAGAATCAATTCACGCTGGTCAGATCAGAAGATTTTCTTGGAAGTCAGGCGAATCTTAACAGCCGAATTGCAAGTTGTAACTTACAAGGAATTTTTGCCGGCTCTTTTAGGTGAATAACCGAACAAAAATTAATGTTTTATTATACAATTGATTTGCAGGCGAAGCAGCGATGAAAGAATTCGATATTGGTTTGAAAGATTTTGATTATTCTTACGATTATGACCAGAGGGTGGAGCCCTCTGTTACCAACGAATTCGCTTCAGCTGCATTCAGATTCGGCCATTCGACGGTCGAAGGACTTCTCAAGTATTTTCAAAAACTTACAAAAAATAATCAAATTATTTCAATATTTTTAGGATTTACGGAGTTGATAAAATGGACGAAATGATTTCATTACCTGAAACGATGTTCTATCCGGGTCGTATGCGAAAGCATCTCTTCTACGATCAACTCTTGAGCACGTTAACCACGGAACCCATCCAGGAAGTCGACAATCTGCTTTCGGAATCGGTTAGATCCTTCACAAAATTTACCTCAATTTCTTTAATTTACAACTTTTTCAGTTGACTAAATACATGTTCCGAGCTGGTAATCCTTTCGGTGTCGATTTGGTTTCTCTGAACATCCAGAGGGGTCGCGATCACGGTCTCAGGCCATATAACGATTACAGGCAGCTGGTGGGACAGGAGAGGTACACCAGTTTTAAGGATTTCGGGCCTCAATTTGGGCCCAAATTGGCTGCGGTTTATTCTTCCGTGGATGATGTCGATCTTTGGGTCGGCGGACTTTTGGAGTCAAAACATGCCGGAAGTATTTTGGGCGTCACTTTTAGGGATATTATCGCAGATCAGTTCTTCAGGCTGAAGAAGGGAGATAAATACTTCTTCGATCACGATCCTTCCGTCAATCCCAGCCACTTTACATTAGGTATTCCTATATAAATTTCTTCAATGTAAAATAGATTTTCTTATTTATAAATTTCCATTTTTAGAGCAATTGCAGAGTCTCAGAAAGGCTTCTTTATCGAGAATGATTTGCGATAACAGCGATGGCTATCTTCTAGCCAGGCAGGCGCTTAACGCTTTCAAACTTCCCGGAGTTCCTGGGTAAGTTTCTCAAAATATCGCATTAACAAATTTCTCTACATTTCATGATTTATAGAAATGAATTCCATGATTGCAATGGAAACGATATACCGAGAATAAACCTGATGCTGTGGCAGGATTTTGAATAAACTTTGGAATGCTGCTAAATGATTGTAATCGTATAATTTATTCAACAAGCAAATATTTCGTCTTAATATTTATATAATATATATAAGTTCAATTTTTTTTTACAATTTTTCTTTTTAAATACATGGTTTTTAAATCGACAGTCTTTACTAGAGTCTCCGTTCGGGTTTGCTGCTGTTTCTTCTTTAGGTCTGGAAGCTGTCCGTTGAAAACTATTGTTTAGAGAAGACAAAGAGGATAAATTGTTGCGGTAGATTTCGCGCTTCGACGAGTCCAGCCCGCGTCGACGGAGCGCGTCAACCGAAGGACAAACATGATGCAACAATACACGCACATAATATTATCATTATTAAAGGATATTATCGGTGGAAAATAAATATTTGAAGAGATCCGAGCGAACCGTGGGTAAAGAAGAGGAGAGAGAAGAACTATTACTTTATACCCTCGTCGTTCGCGCGGATACGAATATACACGCAGCTTTGTACAGAAGAGTAGGAGGAGGAGAAAGTATTGAAAAACAACGGCGAGCGACGTCGAAAGATTGATTTAATTCTGTTATGATAATCGAAGTTTTCAGGAGGAGGAGAAGTAAAAGGAGAGGTCAGTTTCGTCTTTTTAGTTCTGCATTTTGGATGCTCCATTTTTCTGAAAGTAAAAATGAATTCCACATGAGATGAATTGAAAAAAGATTCAAATTATTTAGTATGAAAATTTACCAGGAATTTGAGGAACCTCAAACGATCAGCTGTGGACCTCAGATGGGCGATGCGACCATCCGGAAATACGGCTTCGATTTCCGGTGTCGTGTCTTGATAATCCATGAAGACTCCATCATCCAAGCTTAATAGTTTGGAAATTTAAAACAAATTATATTACATGTTTTAATAAACTCAATTTAGAATATTTAAAATTGTATAAATTGCAAATCGATGTTTGGAGCGGTTTTAATTAAAAACGATATTTTCGGAGCGCCTGTTGCTACGACTCCAGGATTAATCGTAATGAATATGGGAATATTGAAAAAAAATATATATATAATAGTTTAATGGAATCCGAAACATACCCTTTGATGTCATCGACATCGGGGGATTGATCAAAGTACTGCTTATCGACAGGAGCGACGAGATCGGAGCTTTTCAGGATCTTCGGAGCACCTGCAGATCCCTTCAGCAATTTAGCCAAGAACCATTTGGTGTCGTTGGGAAGATCGTTCGAAGACAGATCGCCCTTGATGACGGCACCGCCGTTCCTCTTTCCGTGCCCTAAAAAAATTGTAAAAAAAATCAACTATAAAACTAACTAAAAATCGATATCCGTTCGGTTTCACTACAAAACCCGAGGGAATCTGCATAGCAAAAGTGCATCAAACAGCAGAAGAATCATCTTACCTCCCCAACAAGCGTGTCCGTAGCTTATGCAGGATCCTGCGAACAAAAAAAAGTAGTACAATATTTCCGTTTTAAAAACGTAACATTCGCATCATCATTACATACAATTAGTTAAAAAAAAACCCAACCCATCAGCGACTGTGGGTGGTGGTGGTTGAAACACGAGACGCGCGAATCAATTAAATTCCAAATACATTTCCGCTCCACTCTGTTGATATTTTTACCCATCTCTCCATACCAACAGAAAAAGAAAGTCCTATTTGAGTTGAAAAATGGTTTGTTGCGTTTCGATTGGCGCGTTTAATCGGAAGATTAATTTGAGATCATCCAACCCGATGTCTCCGATGATGAGGATGTGCACGTTAAACGTGATCCGCTGATTAATAATTGGAACGAGAAATTGCGTTCGAAATTAATCGCAACTGCACGTCACAAAGAATTAGAGCAAACGCATTCATTAAAATCGTTCATTTTTTGTAGCTAAATTTGTTATCAAATACGAATTTTTCAGATGCTCGAATTACGAAATTTTAAAATGGAACTGAAACGGTCTAAAGATCCAATCAAAGGTCACGTACTATAAGGCGTTACGTGCGGGAAAAATCTCTTTCCGATTTCACGCTTCGCAAGTTTAAAACTGTAAATTTGCGACTACGACAAATATTGATAACACGATTTCGGTTTTGTAGTTCATACAAAAATTGCTGAAAATAAATCTCTATCGAAACTATTAGGGAACTCTGAAAATTTTGCACTCTACCACCGGACGAAGACTGTAATTGCATCGCAATTAATGAACTTTATCACTCGATTAATTATGCGGTCGGTACGCTCGGAAAGTTGCCGTACCGGAGGCTATACCACTACAAAATGAAGAAGAATTTCTAATAGCAGATTCAGCCGGTTCAAAGTTTTGCCTTGTCCATTGTTTGCTTTTGTATTCCATCCTTTGTATAAAATTGTTTTTTTTTCTTCTTCCAGAAACAATAAGTGTTTATTATAATGAAATTCTAATTCGTTAGCTTCCAGCGTTGATAATATTATATACATATGAAATGTATGAATTTTTCTCTCTTATTTTTTTAAATAAAACATTCATCACTTCTTCATCTTCAGGCGACGCGTTTGATGGATCGTACAAACCCTGAGGCAAATTGCGCGTCTCGCATAAAAAACGCAATTATTCTTAATATATTTTAACAATAAAAAAACGAATTGTTGAGGACAATTGCATGGGCGGAAAATCTCAAATTGGAGTTTACAAAAGCAATTTGTAATTTGGTGAATCGAAGGACTTTGCACTCGAAGCACGAATACAAGAAGTTCCCCTATTTGAGCGTTTGTGCAATTAGTTGACACTCTTAATTCCATTAATTCGTTTCACCATTAATAAACTCATTCCGTTGTTGCGTCCTATTTTCGTGCGAGTATTATATTCCTCGTGCAACCCGGTTAAATTGAAATACAAAAAGAAAACATATGCAGAGTGCGTTGAATGAAAACAAGCATTTTTCATTTATTTCTTTTGTTTTATTCCGTTTTTGTTATTGTTTTTAGGAATCGGGTTGCCCGGCGCATCCACCATATCGATCACTTTTATAATTTTTTATCTTTTCCGCAAGAAATACCTAGGCTCTTCCAGTTACGCAGCCTCAAGGTGTGGGTCTTTTCGTTGGCCGTCGAAGGCCCCCATCGCCGAATCTCCGAATCGTAACCGCGCTCCTGATGGCCCTGCCCTAAACGCAGACAGCAGAGAATCAAAATCCGTCCCGCAAATTAGTTTCAATTTTTCATTACTCGAAAATTTCACCGTCGCTTTTACGACAATCGGAGCCGCACAATTTACTATTAAAGAGAATAACCGCAGCGATCCTTACACGATTACAGTGGAGAAATCTCCGCAGTTTTTATTACCAAAAACACATTTATTAAATAACTTTATATTTTTATCAAATCTAATTGCAATTTTTAATCAACTTTACGAGCAATTAATTACGTATCACGTTTAACAATATAAAATACGCCACAGCTAACAATATTAGTAAAATATTTAAAGAAATAAAAATAAAAATATTAATACAAAGTTTTTAGTATTTGTAAAAATATTATATATTATTTTTTCTTAAATTTTCAAAAAAAAATTCTTAAATAATTTTTACATAGTTTGCAAATTATTATTTGCAAAAGGATTTCGTGAAATATTAAAACAATATTTAAACTAAAAAAATCGAATAAATCTTGATATTTAAAGCAAAACGTTAGTCTGCATTAATAAGAGAAGGTTGCTCTTTATTACATAATAAATACCCGGCGCATCCGCCATTTATCAACTTAACATTTCAAAATGTAATAATTTTATGAGCATTCATTATATAGTTTTAATTTTTAATGTAGTTTAAAAAAAAGGTTCATAAATATTAATGCATTCGTGAAACGTATCAAATATTATGGTAAAAGTTTAAACGCTTACAATTAAATAATTTCATTAATATTTTATTATAAGTTTCGTTATTTCCATTTGTTGAAAATACAAATTTTCATAATTTGATAAATATAAATTATTTTGCTAATAAAATTTCATATTTTACAAATATTAAGTTAAATTTTTTTTTTCAATGATTATTTTTAGATTTTGAAATAGTTTCTATTAGTAAAAATCAACTGATTATTTTTTTTCGTAAATGAATGATATTGTACTGAAAAGTATTGAAAGTTTTTGTAAAATGAACTTGTGGTATTTTGTTGTCTTTGAGAAGAGTTAAATTTTGTTCTTACCTGCGGCGCATTCGGCGAAACAGAAGAAAACGATGACGATCGTGATCTTGGCGAATTTTAGGGCCATCGGCTGCACCGGAGAACCCCTTTCGACGTTGCTCAACTTGTTGCACATTTCGGTTGGGTGAATTCGGCGGAGTGACTGCGAACTGTGCACTTTCTGTTTTTGTTGGTGGATGTGAGTGCAGGTAGTCCTTGCTGGTGTGCACCTTTGACGAAGACTATGCCAGGACCTCCGATCATCGCACACTTTATACCGAACCGTTCCGTATTCGCGCCGCCCCACCGCCGCCGTCGCCGCCCCCGCAACCACCACATACATACACACACGTACTCATATGAGTGCGTATTTCGATGATGATTTTCGTCAATTTTTTCCTCGTAAACCGGATTTTACAGCTCATTCACAGGACGAAATCACTCGATCGTCCGGAAGATACTGCAGTACATAATTTTTCATTGCCTCGGCTTTATTAAAATCACTACACATTTAACTACCGGTTAATGAAACAGAGAGGATAATGGCGGACGTAAACAATTTATTTATTTATTGCTATAGTTACACAAGCGAAATGTCAAACGATCGTAATAGTTATTTTTGTGTCGCTAATTAATAAATAAATTAATACAACTTCAACTTCAAAAAACTTTTTAAATATATTTATAATTTTTACACCTATTTTACAAATTAAATATTTATTATCACCCATCCATTAAGCAAAATGCTTTTCATATGTTTCATATTTCAAATAATGCACAAATAAATGAAGATTAGTCCAATTCAATTCATTTCTATAATTAACATACTTCGTTTCTTTTTTGTAAAGCTGTACCAAAAAAGTCGTACGTTTCTTCCGTCTGCTTCTGTATTAAACATTGAAAGGAAGTCATGTAGGTCAATTTGAAAAGGGCCGTTGCGGTCTGCTGGAAAACCGATGAAAAGATGACTTTATTCATAAGAAACTCAAATGGAGCAGTTCGCTTCCATCAACCAATTCGCGTATCGATCGATTCAAATTATTCAACATCATTCATAAAACTTTATGCTTCATATTATTATTTACAATAATTTTAACTTTAATATTGACATATTTTTGTAATTATACATTTTTCGAAGTTGGTAATTGTTGAATAGATTAAATTGACAATTTTAACTACCAACTTAAATAAATGTATATCACTATAACTTTTGTCGTTTTGATTGTCTGAATTTGGGGCGTCGATAACAATGATACCAAACCAACAAAAATAAAATAGACTAAAAAAACATTATGGAATAGTGTAATTGATATTTCAATTAGAGCGTCGGTTGGCGAAGGATGCAATTTGTTTAATTGCCGCACGGAGGCGGCGATAGTTCCATTGTTTCCAATGGGATCTTGATAAGGACGTGGCTGGCGTGCGCCATAAATTTAATGAAAGGTTTAAATAAGGGACAAAAGGAATTACTTATTATTAACTATTAGTGGTAGGTATAATACATAATCTTTTGTTTGAGTTTTAATGTTTTTTTGAAACTCTGTTGTAACAGTTGCTCTTGCGAATCCAATTATTCCAAGAGAGTAATTGCGATCCATCCCCTAAAATTTAATCGACCACCCTCAATCATACATATACAAAATGTTATCAAACGCGAATTGACGTGAATATCAATCTCATCAACTTCTCTCGTCGTTAATTACGTAAATAAAGAGTGCACAGACGAGCGATTCGCTGAGAATAACGGGAAGTAACGATAGATTTGAGACTACAGCGTTCTTGAATAATTACTTCCATAGCAACTATTACATAACCATAACTACTAACAAGCATCCATAGCTACCATAGGAACTGTTGATTTACATAAAGTTTATAAAATTATCTGACAGTTGTAATTATAAAATGCACTGTGTTGTGTACCAACTTAAGTAGATTTAAGTTAATCGAACAATTGAATTCAGGATAACTGTATATGTGTGTCCATTCAGCAATTGTGAACGCAGAATAAATCGTGCGCGTATTTGCAATGAGAATTGTTTCCAGGCTGGCGCTGTTTCGAGTGTAAAATGTAACGGCCCAAAGGGCTCAATTGTCCATCCGATTTAAAAAAGAAATGATGCAAAAGTCCATAAATATTGATTATATTCGAATTCTTTTACGCCCACCACGTTTCAGCATTTAGCGTGCGAGTTGCATCTGCATTTTAAACACACAATAATTTAAAAAAAAGAACAAATAAACTTCATGCTGTTCAGTTCTTCTAATAGAAACACCCGTAATCGCCTTATCTTAATGAGCCCTAATCAACAGTTTACATGCCACAATTCCCCGGAAAACTCAATTTTCATTACGCAACACGCGAAAACCGCACAGACCAAAAGATTCGTAAATTGATTCCGCTTTATATTCTAAAACTTAAATTATAATAAAATTTATATTTTATAGATATTTTATTAATTTAAAACAAGAAAAAAATTACATTTTGTAAATATTACTGTGCAAGATAAAAAAAATGATGTTGGATTATACATTAATCCACGCGATTTTAATGAAAACTTAAATGAGAATAAAAAAAAAGTAAAACGAGGAGGGGAAACGCAAATTTTCTTAATCCTATTTATACGCAGGAAAAAAAAATAGAATGTGTATATAGCATTCTTTTGTTTTTTTTTCTTGGTTACGTGCATTTGTTTTTATTAGTGTGCAAATAAAGGGGATGGAGGCAATTGCATCAAACGTGATTACGTTATTTATTCTCCGCGACACACAGAAAAAAAAAAAGGAAATGAAAATAATTCACTTTTATGACCATTTTATTATATCTAATAATAATTCCGAGAATGTTACGATTTGAGATGAAATAAACATATTCGACCCGGCGCATCCACCAGAAATATTTTTCGCTTTTGAATCAATTTTTAACAAGTATTTAACAATTTCTTTTTAAAATTATATTATAAAATAAAACGTGCATGTAACTGAGTAACTATTGCTAATTGATGCATGCGGGAATTATGCAAATTGTGTATAAAAAAAGTGTTGTTGTGGGATCGGCTTCTGACTATTGCTACGACGTGTAGTATTTTGTTACGTTCGCTTGGCGGCAATTAAAGTTTGCGTTTTGGGCCAATTTTAATTAATATTTGCGCTCGCTCTATACGCAAGGCGTTATATTTATGTTTTGTTGGCAGTCGTAGGTGGGGTGCGAGGTGTTTTATTAAAAGGTAACCCCCCGCTGGGATCCTTAACGCTCCTAACATCGACCATCGAAGAACAACTTTTTTTCGTGCAGGAAATGCGAAATCCCGAAAATCCTGCAAATTACATTCAATAACGCCAGAAAGTAATAAGTTTACCTGTTTTAATAAATATCGTTTCCCTCACCATAAGTAAACTTTATAACCTAAACCTAAAGTTACATAGGCCTATTTTAGAATGCTTTCTTGTATAAAAAAATAATATTTTAAATCAATTTCTATGCAGATTATTAAAATGTGTATTTATTACAAAAAATAATAATAACGTAGAATATTCAATTAAAATAACTAATTGTTGCGGTAAATTGATGCTTTTGTGGCTGCAATTAATTACTTTCCAATTTTCAATGAAATACAAAGAGGATTCGGAGCGATGTGAAATAAAAAATAATTAATTAATTATATCTCGTAGTCGTCGCTTTGTGAACGACACACACCAACACTCAAACGCATAAACGTCACAACGAGCAATATCATGTAATAATTAACGTGACAAAAATAAAATCCCCAAGAGCAACGTTCTCGGACTTATGCAGCTCAAATTGCATTATTAATGTTTTACAAAAAACAAAAACGGTTATTTCATAATAAATCATTGAAATTTAACCTACTTTTTTCTTCATTCCAACAAGCGTTTATTTGTCTGCGCTCGTTGCAACAATTGGAATGCACCGAAATGAATTCAACAAAGGGCAAATTGCGGTCTATTGTTAATATCGGACTCGATTTCGAATTAGTTCCGATGCGAAGCGTTTTAATTTCGCTACAGTATAATTACTATCACTATTACGTGTTGCGTCACATATTACTGTTTATTGAGTCAATAAATAATCAACAAAAAAAAGTTGGCAATTTGTAATTTTGTAATTAAATACAATTTTCTGTTGGCAATTGATTTAGGTACATATGCATCATATTCTGTACTGTCATAATAAATTACAATGAAGTCAAAATATTAAGTTGGCAACCAGTAATTGAAATAAAATAAAAACTTATTTTTAATAATTTTACGTTTTTCTATATAAGACATATGGATCTTAATCTATACTATCATATCGAAAGACGTCGATGTTTTATGCGGACTTTACTAGTTAATAGAGATGCATGATGCGACTCTCGGGTCCCGTATTTTATTTCAGAACTTTTCAAATATTTTTCTATTTATCAGGACATTTCCGGTTTCGCGGCGCAATCGCTTTTGTATAAACAGAGACCGTCCGCAAATTGAAATTCGAAACAATATTGTTCTATACGTGACAACAATGCATTCATGCACTAATCCGAAGTCCGAACTAATTGATTTCCAACAGTCAAAAACCAATTTCACGCAGTCTTTCGTCGATTCTCTAAATCACCTTTTGTTCACTTTATGTATTGTTTATTAAGCTGTTTAATAGTTTGTGTAATGTAAATTGCGGTTTTATAAAATAAGTAAGTTATTTATTAACAGCAATTTATTGTTACCGTAAAACAGGAGAGTAGCCACAACGAGCGTGTTTTATAAAAAAAAATTATATGGGGTGCAATTTGTATGCGTTTGGAAAAAGCCATCAATTTAAATTTCCCGCGTCGGAATCACCGTTTACCGTGTTTGCGCAAAAAGCTTTCCTTCTTCTGCATCATTATTATTCCTGAATTTAATTTGCTAATTCCATTGCACATTGTTCGCATTCAAGTTCAAGTGTGCATCTCTTCCCTCAATGTCCGCTTGTTGTTGTTGTTGTTATTTTTTTCTCTCTTTGTATTTCAACTTAATTAGCATTTGAATAACGACCCGCATCCGCAGCAAAATGCGCCCCGCTTTAATTTGGAAACCCTCTTCAAGTGTGCTTTTTCTCTTCTTTGCAAAAATTAACATTTCTCTGTTTAAAAGGTTGACTGCACCGAAATTTTGGACTCATAATTGTTAAATTTACATATTGGTCAATTGTCTCTTTTATCCATTTATATTTTGAAAATCAATGAAGCTGAGTGTAGTAAAACTAGATGAAAATAATCAAAAAAAAATATGTCACCGACTGCAGTCGTGGTCGCATTTTCTTTCATTTTTTTAATTGATTCAAGCAATCCCATCTCATCTCGCTAAAAACAAGACATGTAAAGAATTACAAAAAAAGTGAATATAGAAGTAAAACAAAGAAGTGTTAATGTTATGAGATGCAGCAGTTTTGATTAAAAAAGATGTTCTTATGAAAACTTAACTCGCAAAGTAAAATCGATGCCGATTTGTACTCAGATTTTTTTTGTTGTTGTTGTTGATTCGTTTAGACGAAATCCGGTTGACAAGATGTGGAGAGATGGATCGCAATTTACGACAAGCATCGCATCAAATATTTAACTTGCATTTCTGTCGACAAACACGATACGGCTCCAGCAATTAACAACACTATTTCCACAAAACCTAATGTAATTTATGTAAATTGAAGTCTATTTTATATATTTAAATCATATATAGATTTAATTTTATTAATCAAATGCATTTCTTACTTGTCAAATACCTGAACACACAATTGAATACAAGTTAATTTATAAATTATTTTTAAATAAAAAGTTTAAAAATGTTCAGTATAACGATATTAGAGGATGAAACTTTGAAAGTACTTTCGGAATATTGCATATCACTTTTGATGGGAGGTAAGAAACAAAATTTTTCAATTTATTTTAAACTCGATATGCTTTTAAAATAACTTCGTTGAAAAACATTACAATAATGTAGAAGGAAAGTAACCATAACAACTATCCCATAAAATCTAAGTTAAACATCTTCTAATATAAATTATAATTAGAAACTATTAAAAAAAAGTTAATTATTTGCTTTTTTACCATATATATAGTATCTTTAATTCTATATTTAATGAGCAATTAGTTAATTAATTAATTATTTAATTTTCAAAATATAACTTCCAGTTACATCCACTAGAGGAAGCTTTATGCTTATATTAAATCATTCACAGTTTTGTTATTATTTGCTTTTTGTAGAAATATTTTTTATGAGCCAAAAGGTAATTAAATAAAGCTTATTTTTATTAATTTAAATTACTAATTAAAGCTCTAATTAAAAATCACGATTGCGTACAGCGCAGAAAGTGCTGAACTATAAGCTTAACACTTGCGTTCAGAGATGTCTTAAAATTTGATATTATTAGCGAAGAAACAAACCACAGTATTGAAGTTTGCAACTGGACTTAATTATATTTGTGCGAGCTCTTGTGGAGTCTTATAGGAAAGCTTATGTTCATCCAAAAAGAGCGTTGTTTACATTTAATTGTACCTAAAAGTCATATTTATATATTTAATGTGCAATTAACTAATTTACTTTTTTTTAAAATTTTAAATTCCAGTTCCTTTTACCAGAGGACGCTAATAATTATATTAAATCATTCACAGTTCCGTTATTATTAGTTCAAAGTTTAAATAAATATTATAGGTTGAAATGTATTTAATTAACGCATATTTTGACTAATTTAAATTACTAATTAAGGCTCTAATTAAAAATCACGATTGCGTACAGCGCAGAAAGTGCTGAACTATAAATTTGATACTAACGTTCAGATATTATTAGTGAAGAAACAAACCACAGTATTGAAGTTTGCAACTCGACTTGATTATATTTGTGCGAGCTCTTGTGGAGTCTTATAGGAAAGCTTATGTTTTTCCGAAAACAGCGTTGTTTACATTTAATTGTACCTAAAAGTCATATTTATATATTTAATGTGCAATCAACTAATTTATTTTTTTTTAAATTTTAAATTCCAGTTCCTTTTACCAGAGGACGCTATATAATTATATTAAATCATTCACAGTTCCGTTATTATTAGTTCAAAGTTTATATAAATATTATAGGTTGAAATATATTTAATTAACGCATATTTTGACTAATTTAAATTACTAATTAAGGCTCTAATTAAAAATCACGATTGCGTACAGCGCAGAAAGTGCTGAACTATAAATTTGATACTAACGTTCAGATATTATTAGTGAAGAAACAAACCACAGTATTGAAGTTTGCAACTCGACTTAATTATATTTGTGCGAGCTCTTGTGGAGTCTTATAGGAAAGCTTATGTTTTTCCGAAAACAGCGTTGTTTACATTTAATTGTACCTAAAAGTCATATTTATATATTTAATGTGCAATTAACTAATTTACTTTTTTTTAAATTTTAAGTTCCAGTTCCTTTTACCAGAGGACGCTATATAATTATATTAAATCATTCACAGTTCCGTTATTATTAGTTCAAAGTTTAAATAAATATTATAGGTTGAAATGTATTTAATTAACGCATATTTTGACTAATTTAAATTACTAATTAAGGCACTAATTAAAAATCACGATTGCGTACAGCGCAGAAAGTGCTGAACTATAAACTTGATACTAACGTTCAGAGATGGCAAGAAATTTGATATTATTAGTGAAGAAACAAACCACAGTATTGAAGTTTGCAACTCGACTTAATTATATTTGTGCGAGCTCTTGTGGAGTCTTATAGGAAAGCTTATGTTCATCCGAAAAGAGCGTTGTTTACATTTAATTGTACTTAAAAGTCATATTTATATTTAATGTGCAATTAACTAATTTATTTTTTTTTAAATTTTAAATTCCAGTGCCTTTTACCAGAGGACGCTATATAATTATATTAAATCGTTCACAGTTCCGTTATTATTAGTTCAAAGTTTAAATAAATATTATAGGTTGAAATATATTTAATTAACGCTCTAATTAAAGCTCTAATTAAAAATCACGATTGCGTACAGCGCAGAAAGTGCTGAACTATAAATTTGATACTAACGTTCAGATATTATTAGTGAAGAAACAAACCACAGTATTGAAGTTTGCAACTCGACTTAATTATATTTGTGCGAGCTCTTGTGGAGTCTTATAGGAAAGCTTATGTTCATCCGAAAAGAGCGTTGTTTACATTTAATTGTACTTAAAAGTCATATTTATATTTATTGTGCAATTAACTAATTTATTTTTTTTTAAATTTTAAATTCCAGTGCCTTTTACCAGAGGACGCTATATAATTATATTAAATCGTTCACAGTTCCGTTATTATTAGTTCAAAGTTTAAATAAATATTATAGGTTGAAATATATTTAATTAACGCTCTAATTAAGGCTCTAATTAAAAATCACGATTGCGTACAGCGCAGAAAGTGCTGAACTATAAATTTGATACTAACGTTCAGATATTATTAGTGAAGAAACAAACCACAGTATTGAAGTTTGCAACTCGACTTAATTATATTTGTGCGAGCTCTTGTGGAGTCTTATAGGAAAGCTTATGTTCATCCGAAAACAGCGTTGTTTACATTTAATTGTACCTAAAAGTCATATTTATATATTTAATGTGCAATTAACTAATTTATTTTTTTTTAAATTTTAAATTCCAGTTCCTTTTACCAGAGGACGCTATATAATTATATTAAATCATTCACAGTTCCGTTATTATTAGTTCAAAGTTTAAATAAATATTATAGGTTGAAATATATTTAATTAACGCATATCTTGACTAATTTAAATTACTAATTAAGGCTCTAATTAAAAATCACGATTGCGTACAGCGCAGAAAGTGCTGAACTATAAATTTGATACTAACGTTCAGATATTATTAGTGAAGAAACAAACCACAGTATTGAAGTTTGCAACTCGACTTAATTATATTTGTGCGAGCTCTTGTGGAGTCTTTTGGAAAGCTTATGTTCATCCGAAAACAGCGTTGTTTACATTTAATTGTTCCTAAAAGTCATATTTATATATTTAATGTGCAATTAACTAATTTATTTTTTTTTAAATTTTAAATTCCAGTTCCTTTTACCAGAGGACGCCATATAATTATATTAAATCATTCACAGTTCCGTTATTATTAGTTCAAAGTTTAAATAAATATTATAGGTTGAAATATATTTAATTAACGCATATTTTGACTAATTTAAATTACTAATTAAGGCTCTAATTAAAAATCACGATTGCGTACAGCGCAGAAAGTGCTGAATTATAAATTTGATACTAACGTTCAGAGATGGCAAGAAACTTGATATTATTAGTGAAGAAACAAACCACAGTATTGAAGTTTGCAACTCGACTTAATTATATTTGTGCGAGCTCTTGTGGAGTCTTATAGGAAAGCTTATGTTCATCCGAAAACAGCGTTGTTTACATTTAATTGTTCCTAAAAGTCATATTTATATATTTAATGTGCAATTAACTAATTTATTTTTTTTTAAATTTTAAATTCCAGTTCCTTTTACCAGAGGACGCCATATAATTATATTAAATCATTCACAGTTCCGTTATTATTAGTTCAAAGTTTAAATAAATATTATAGGTTGAAATATATTTAATTAACGCATATTTTGACTAATTTAAATTACTAATTAAGGCTCTAATTAAAAATCACGATTGCGTACAGCGCAGAAAGTGCTGAATTATAAATTTGATACTAACGTTCAGAGATGGCAAGAAACTTGATATTATTAGTGAAGAAACAAACCACAGTATTGAAGTTTGCAACTCGACTTAATTATATTTGTGCGAGCTCTTGTGGAGTCTTATAGGAAAGCTTATGTTCATCCGAAAACAGCGTTGTTTACATTTAATTGTTCCTAAAAGTCATATTTATATATTTAATGTGCAATTAACTAATTTATTTTTTTTTAAATTTTAAATTCCAGTTCCTTTTACCAGAGGACGCCATATAATTATATTAAATCATTCACAGTTCCGTTATTATTAGTTCAAAGTTTAAATAAATATTATAGGTTGAAATATATTTAATTAACGCATATTTTGACTAATTTAAATTACTAATTAAGGCTCTAATTAAAAATCACGATTGCGTACAGCGCAGAAAGTGCTGAATTATAAATTTGATACTAACGTTCAGAGATGGCAAGAAACTTGATATTATTAGTGAAGAAACAAACCACAGTATTGAAGTTTGCAACTCGACTTAATTATATTTGTGCGAGCTCTTGTGGAGTCTTATAGGAAAGCTTATGTTCATCCGAAAACAGCGTTGTTTACATTTAATTGTTCCTAAAAGTCATATTTATATATTTAATGTGCAATTAACTAATTTATTTTTTTTTAAATTTTAAATTCCAGTTCCTTTTACCAGAGGACGCCATATAATTATATTAAATCATTCACAGTTCCGTTATTATTAGTTCAAAGTTTAAATAAATATTATAGGTTGAAATATATTTAATTAACGCATATTTTGACTAATTTAAATTACTAATTAAGGCTCTAATTAAAAATCACGATTGCGTACAGCGCAGAAAGTGCTGAATTATAAATTTGATACTAACGTTCAGAGATGGCAAGAAACTTGATATTATTAGTGAAGAAACAAACCACAGTATTGAAGTTTGCAACTCGACTTAATTATATTTGTGCGAGCTCTTGTGGAGTCTTATAGGAAAGCTTATGTTCATCCGAAAACAGCGTTGTTTACATTTAATTGTTCCTAAAAGTCATATTTATATATTTAATGTGCAATTAACTAATTTATTTTTTTTTAAATTTTAAATTCCAGTTCCTTTTACCAGAGGACGCCATATAATTATATTAAATCATTCACAGTTCCGTTATTATTAGTTCAAAGTTTAAATAAATATTATAGGTTGAAATATATTTAATTAACGCATATTTTGACTAATTTAAATTACTAATTAAGGCTCTAATTAAAAATCACGATTGCGTACAGCGCAGAAAGTGCTGAATTATAAATTTGATACTAACGTTCAGAGATGGCAAGAAACTTGATATTATTAGTGAAGAAACAAACCACAGTATTGAAGTTTGCAACTCGACTTAATTATATTTGTGCGAGCTCTTGTGGAGTCTTATAGGAAAGCTTATGTTCATCCGAAAACAGCGTTGTTTACATTTAATTGTACCTAAAAGTCATATTTATATATTTAATGTGCAATTAACTAATTTATTTTTTTTTAAATTTTAAATTCCAGTTCCTTTTACCAGAGGACGCTATATAATTATATTAAATCATTCACAGTTCCGTTATTATTAGTTCAAAGTTTATATAAATATTATAGGTTGAAATATATTTAATTAACGCATATTTTGACTAATTTAAATTACTAATTAAGGCTCTAATTAAAAATCACGATTGCGTACAGCGCAGAAAGTGCTGAACTATAAATTTGATACTAACGTTCAGATATTATTAGTGAAGAAACAAACCACAGTATTGAAGTTTGCAACTCGACTTCATTATATTTGTGCGAGCTCTTGTGGAGTCTTATAGGAAAGCTTATGTTCATCCGAAAACAGCGTTGTTTACATTTAATTGTTCCTAAAAGTCATATTTATATATTTAATGTGCAATTAACTAATTTATTTTTTTTTAAATTTTAAATTCCAGTTCCTTTTACCAGAGGACGCCATATAATTATATTAAATCATTCACAGTTCCGTTATTATTAGTTCAAAGTTTAAATAAATATTATAGGTTGAAATATATTTAATTAACGCATATTTTGACTAATTTAAATTACTAATTAAGGCTCTAATTAAAAATCACGATTGCGTACAGCGCAGAAAGTGCTGAATTATAAATTTGATACTAACGTTCAGAGATGGCAAGAAACTTGATATTATTAGTGAAGAAACAAACCACAGTATTGAAGTTTGCAACTCGACTTAATTATATTTGTGCGAGCTCTTGTGGAGTCTTATAGGAAAGCTTATGTTCATCCGAAAACAGCGTTGTTTACATTTAATTGTACCTAAAAGTCATATTTATATATTTAATGTGCAATTAACTAATTTATTTTTTTTTAAATTTTAAATTCCAGTTCCTTTTACCAGAGGACGCCATATAATTATATTAAATCATTCACAGTTCCGTTATTATTAGTTCAAAGTTTAAATAAATATTATAGGTTGAAATATATTTAATTAACGCATATTTTGACTAATTTAAATTACTAATTAAGGCTCTAATTAAAAATCACGATTGCGTACAGCGCAGAAAGTGCTGAACTATAAATTTGATACTAACGTTCAGATATTATTAGTGAAGAAACAAACCACAGTATTGAAGTTTGCAACTCGACTTAATTATATTTGTGCGAGCTCTTGTGGAGTCTTATAGGAAAGCTTATGTTTTTCCGAAAACTGCGTTGTTTACATTTAATTGTACCTAAAAGTCATATTTATATATTTAATGTGCAATTAACTAATTTATTTTTTTTTAAATTTAAATTCCAGTTCCTTTTACCAGAGGACGCTATATAATTATATTAAATCATTTACAGTTCCGTTATTATTAGTTCAAAGTTTAAATAAACATTATAGGTTGAAATATATTTAATTAACGCATATTTTGACTAATTTAAATTACTAATTAAGGCTCTAATTAAAAATCACGATTGCGTACAGCGTGCTGAACTATAAGCTTAACACTTGTGTTCAGAGATGGCTTAAAATTTGATATCATTAGCGAAGAAACAAACCACAGTCTTGGGTATGTGTCTCGACTAAAATAATTATTAATTAGAGCTTTAATTATTATTTATTATTAAATAAAACACGCTTTACTTCATTGTCTTTCGAGCTATAATATTAATTTTTAATTCTAGCAATTAATTAAAAAGCTGCCAGAGATTGATAGTAAAGAAATCTTCATTTATTGTCAAAAATTTGAATTAAAATTTTCAAAATTAATGAATTAATTTAATTAACTTTTGAAACTCACACTAAGCTTAAATACTTAGTAAACGGAAGATATAATATAGAAAATTAAGCTAAAGTGTTCATGAATTGAAAAATCTCTTCGTTTCGTTTTTTTTTTGTAAGTTTATTTAAAACATCATACGGATTCGTAGAGAATTCCGGATTAACATGCAATTTATATATGCGCTCTCCTTTTGCTTATTTATCATTACCGAACGACCTGAGGGCTTTTCTTTCAGCAAACAAACCCACGTCCAGTGATGTTTCGGAAATACACGAGCCTCATACAATATTATGCGGTCAAATGGGTCTAAACCCAAAGGGATTCGAATACCCAAATCAATTTCTAACGCGCAAACAGCCTACAATAACTACACGCATTAATATATATTCAAAGATGTTTTCAATATTTTTAAATAATATTTAAATTATTTTAAAAAGTCGTAGATTTGTTTTACGTAAAGTTGCATAATTAAACGATGAATCTTAAAGCGGTAGTAGGCGTGATATAAACACACGTCAGGTTGTAGTTTGTATAAGAAAACTGTTTGTGTTTAGCAAGCAATAACTGCATAGTCGATATCCTTTTAGCGTTGCTTCCAGTTTTCTTTTCATCGTTTTATTGAAACGGTCGTTAATAAACAGATTGAAACCACTCAAGTTTTCATGCATTTAACGATGATTATAATCATCGATCATCGAACTATCAATTTTCAGCGAATCGATTTCAGTTCAATCATGATACATATTCTGGATTATTGCGAATTATAAATCGCACTCAATTAGGGAAAGGACGAAATCTGTCCACGATCCGCATGACTGATGCAATTATTAATTATGCACTAATTAATACATCGAATTTGTATCGCATTAAAAATGCATTAATTACAGCCGCTCGCTCGCGATTCGATTTATGTAAAAGTGAAAAATTGGATTTACAAAAAAATTGGACGTATTATTTACTATATTTTCGCTATTAATTCTGTTATCTGCGGAACATGTTTTCTAAACTTTCTCGCTGTAACTCTATCGTGCGCGCACTCTAACTTCATTAGCGACTAGCGCTGCAGGCCAAATTGATTTTTGCTGTTGATTAAATTCATCCTGCTGCAAACATAGAGAAAATCGAAAATAATAAAGCTTCTTATCCGAACTCCCTACACTCTCTACATATATTTTTCTTTATAACTCGCAAATCAATTCTTTCTAACTCGAAAAATATTATTTTGTAACCCGTAAATATTTAACTAAAGTTATTGTGTGATATTTTTGAAATATTAAATTATATTGTTTCTATAACTAACACAGAACAACAATATTTAAAAAAGAGATACGTTAATTAAAATTGCATTGTTCGAAATCGTATTGTCTGTGCATAACGTGAAATAAATGCGAATTTATTATGATTTATTGCGGGGCACAAAGGTTGCCGCAGTGCTGCCAATTAAATAGTAACCCTGTATTGTTGCAATGATTCGATTCGTTGTTGTTGTTTTTTTTTGTTTGTTTGTTGCAGTTGGTATAAAATATTGTTGTTTGTTCTCGGATGCGGTTAATTTTCCGTAGCTGCCAGTTATTAATTCCGTCCACGTCATGCTAACAATAATTTCAAAAAATAAATGTACATGACAATTCGGCGTTCGTTCGATTATCGAACTTTGATTAATGTTCCCAAACATTTCGCAGCCATTCATCGCCTCGCCGTTCGGATAATTACTCGGCCCATTCATTACGTAATTCCATTCCCAATGATCGGCTGACTCGTGTATACGTATGTATAAATACTGGTAGCTCTCGTTTTGCGATAAAAAAAATATGTTCGAATTAGGTAATGGGCGAAAAATGAAAAAATGGCAACAATGTAATATTATTTAGCATTAGTGACATAATACCAACATATTTTATAAGGTGAAATTAAAAAAATATTTTTCTTTAATCTATCATATGACATGACATCAATAATTACAAATAATTTTAATAAAAAATCTTACTATAATACAAAGTTGATATAAGATATGTAATTCTATTGACTTAAGTATATTTAAACCATGTTTTATTAAAAATGTTGGCTTGCAATTATATGAAGGGAAAATATAGAAAAAATGCAACGTTGAAATTAATAAACACAGTGAAAATTATTAATTAAAATAAAGTTACTTTCGCATTCAAAGAATAATTGAAAATATTAATAAGGATTGTTATAGAATAATTTATTGAAATTGCAATCATGAATTAAGTGTAACTTTCTATGAGTTTAATATTTTATGAATTTGATATACTACCTTACATTGTGCATCTGAGAACTCCAAACAAAGGATCTGGGAATCAAAGCAATATCCATTATGTCTACGTCTCTCACTCTGACATCGTTAATTGCATTTCAATTAGTACGTGCTTATTAATAAGTGTTATTAGTTTACATAAAGGATTCAGAATTATGCAGACGAGACGATATAGAAAATTTACTCATGTTTAATATTTTGCATTTTCAATTCACTTTTAGTTTACTTAATTCATTGTTTGAAAATAAAAATTTTCATCGAAACGAAAATATAGTATTTTTTATTTATTTTCTGATTATTAATGATTAATTAATGAACTAAATATGGACATGTGACATATCAACTGTTTCTCATATATTTTTCATTTTTCTAAAAAAAATTACAAGCAATTAAAATCGATCAATTAATGAAATTAAATTTAAATTTTCAGCAGAGTTAATTAATTAGCTGTATTAAAGCAGCGGTGATAAATGGTTTTAAGCTTTGAATATCGAATCGCTAATTAATACGGACATGTCAAAGCAACTGACAGAACTCCAAAACAAATTGATTGGTGGCCTCCTTGATTATTGGCGGGTGCAAAAGGTGAGCTGTTTATTTATTAAATTGGACTCAGAAATTGCAGAAGATCACTTCTTTTTTTTTTTGGGAGAAAATTTTAGCAGCAGGATCTGGTGCCGTTGTATCCCCCAAAGCGCAGGACGCGTTGCCGGCTTCTCCCTCTTCCTCTCCCGTGCAAGGATGTGTGCGTGAATGTGTGTGTGTGTCTATAAGCAGGGTACATTCCCGCTGCAACTTTTATTCCTGCAGCCGCTCTCAACCCTGCTTCAAGTCTCCAAAAACAGTGCCCATTCGTCAGGAGCGAACTTTCTGGTGAGAACTCACTTTCTCTACATTTTTTTTCTATTCTCCAAATCGAATAAACGAGTTCCGTTTCAACAGTTTTGCATAGCGAAACTTTTCAGCACTTCGAAATAAACGCAACAAAAGTTACCAAACTATTTCAAACTATTTTACTAATTCACTTAGTAATTTAAACTATAACACTAAAAACACTTTATACACTGAATTCTGAAATTTTCCATTCATTTATTGAAATTTACATCGTACAATAATGTTCCACTTATCTCGCACGCTTATTTTATTAACGGACCGTTTGCGGGGATCGACGCCCATGCAAATAATCCCTTTGTCCCTAAATCCTCTTCAATTGAGCGTAGTTAGTTTCGCTACGAATGAAATACCGAAAACAAGCATTATCTATTTCATTTTGAAATGCAATTAACTGATGATGCGATTACAATATTAAATGTATTTCACACAATTTTAATCACATTTCATATTTCCAACGAATATAGATCATAAAACAATAGAAAATAATTATAATTTAAATAAATGCATTTGTTAATTTAAAATTATCGTTATTATCGCTGTTTCCATAGAAACTGTAAAAATACAATTTTATTGACAGCAATGTTGCAACATTTTAAAATTATTATAAAATAATAAATGAATAATATGGTAACTAAATTGTAAATTATTAATTTGAATTAAACTTTTCAACTTTAATATAATAAATATGTAATATATTTGTTGAATGTCAGTTTAAAAATGATCAAAATTTGATTATTAGTTACTTTTTGGAAGTTGATTATATAATTCTATTAACACCAATGTTGTAATATTTAAAAGTTATTATACAATAATTTCAAATAAAATTTATTTAAAAAAATGTAAATAATAATAGTTTTATTTGTGATTTGAAAATTTGGAGAAAAAATTGTTAAGTCATTTTTGACATTACGTAATTTTATTTACAGCAATGTTGCAACATTTCAAAATTATTAAAATAATTTTAATATTGAATAGAAATAATTGTAAAATAACAATATTACTATTATTGTAACTAAATTTGAATTTAAGAAATTTGGTTTATTATTTTATGTGTGAACCTATCGATATAAATGGCCGGAATGCAATTTTCTTGATCAAAGGTTGCGACTTCCCCGTTTGATTTCCTTTGTTCCTTAGTGAAATGGAAAAAAAATAACGAAAAGTAACTTCTCTTCAAAGGTACGCATAAAAAAATAACATCAAAGCGAACATCCCAGATATCCCTTGGATTATTGGATTTTAAATCTATTGCATTTTTGAATTTATTTCATTTTTTATTTCTAAATAATCTGGTTAATTTATAAGAATTTTATTGTTTCAATTTTACAATATTCCGAGTTTCTAAAATCCATCCATTTTTTTTTTATTGAAGTTGTATAATAATTCTTTTCTTTTTCTTTCCGCCAATCTGAAATTGAAAAAGCTTACACATAATCCCACTCTATACGATTCAGTTACGCAACACAAATAAATGAATTGGTTGAAAAACGATGCGCTCATAAATATAACATGCTTGAACGAAATAAGAGTTATATCAAAAAAAAAAATGTAATGCAATTCACGAGAGTTCCGTATAATTTCTAAAGCGTATGGAAATATCCGCTATTTTATTTACAAGGGAATGAGAATATTTATTTATTTATTTATGTCGTCCTTCTTTCGTTTGTATAAATTGAAAATATCGATTTTTATTGTGCAAACAGACAAATATACACACGGAGAGAAGGATAAAATTTATTTTCGCCGCGTTATTTATTTTCTTCCTCACCTTTCCGCAAAACGCGTGCGTTTCAACCATCAACAATACGTTAATACGTGGGTGGAGTCACAAGAAAAGATCCAACATCTTTTATATATAGAGATATTACATTTCTAATTTCCTATCGAGTATTTCTATGTTTGGCTTTTTACTTTATTTATTTTCTACATTTTACTCTTCGCAATGAAAAGAGCACGTTCCGATTGTTCATATATACTTTTTTCTTCAATTGCACCGCAAGTTTTATTCGATTCTCGCCTCGAACGTGCGCCAATATTGCAACTTAAAGCACTTAATGAAAAATTACTGAAAGAAATAGAGGAAACACACAATTCAGCGAATTTTCTTTTGAGTTTTCTGCAGTTCAATTAGAAATATAAAAAATTGGATTTTATGTAATTTATTATATCCACAATATCATTTCTTGTATCAAATTAACTATTTTCTACAATCCAATTAGTTCGTGTTTAAGAAATTCTATAAATTTACTATTGAAATGTGAGCTTACAGAAGTTGGATTAGAACGTAACGTGCGTGTAAATCGATCGAAATTGTATATTTTGGCACAAAGTCAGGGGGAAGCGGTATAAATATTAAACGGTGTAATGGAAATGGAAACTCTTGGTAATGCCGCACGGCCCTTAAGATCTAAATAATAAAAGGCGATGGGACGTTTCGTCGCGCTCCACTTCACCTTTTCGATTTAATTTCAGGAGGCAATAATTAGTTAAAATTCCTGCGTCTCTCCCAAATACAATAAACTTTCGTCATTTCGCAATTATTAAAGTTCAAATTAGGCGAAAAACCCTTCAGGGCGCAATAAATAAACGCGACCCACTTCTTCACGTGCGTTTCAGACTTTCCCCCTGAGGATGAGAGTGTATATATGTGAGTGCGCCCTTTCCATCCGGACTAGGTGTCTCGGCCGAAATAACAATCTTTTTAGACCAGACTGGAATTGGATGCGAGACATGAAACGGACGGAAATGCAATTGTTCCTTTTTCCCACTGTATTTTTTTCATTCACGGCCAGTTTTGGTGTGTATGAAAAAAATATATATAAAATAGAAAAAGGGGATGGAATGGACGCAAGAGTATTATAGTAAATTGAATGATAGAATTTGAGGGTGGAAAAATTCGTTTCATCTCGCGTTTTTAGGGCCATCTGCTGGTTCTTGACGCATTACAACTGCGAGAGTTTTGTTATTTGTTCTACATCAAGAATATATCGCTATGGTAACAATATAAAGAAAACATCTGGCCAATATCGTAAACATAAAGCCAACAGTAAAAAGTTTAAAAACAAAAGTATCCCAGATGACGTCTACAATATAAGTCAATGTTTGAGTTGGTAGCAATAAAATAAATGATAAAAGCATATGATAAACATAAAGCCAACAAAAATATTTAGGATAAACGCCAGATGACGACAATGAAAACAGTAAAATTATTTTTAAAAAATATTTGCCAACATTGAAAAGTAAATAAATAAATTTGGAAAATAAAACTGGAAACCGCTAAAACTTTTCAAATTAATTTTGTTTTACGTTGTTGCTTTAATTTTCGGTAGAATCTACTAGGTGCGTCCATAAATCTCTCGTTGCGGAATAATTTCGGCGACGTAAACTGGCGTGTTTTCGCATTAAAACGGAATTGCGTGAGAGCAGCCGTAAATCATGCAACCGCTTTCCAAAATTTATAGCCAATATTATTCGTTACTTGCCAAGTAACTTTATTCGGCATAGATTACCCGTATTACATACACGTTACTCGATAATCTACTTAGCTTTGAACTAAATTTGGAAAACTAAAATTGCCGGAAGCTGCTAATCAAATAAAATGAAAAATAGAAAAAGTAACGTTTGCATCCTAATAGGGCCTCGGGGAACGTATCTTTTAATTGAAATCGATTACAAAGCAGTTTTCTAAACAGAGAGAGGAAAAAAATGTATATATGTTGTAGGCAAACAGGGATTGCGGTAATTCGGATCCGCACTTCAAACGCTATTTACTTCCATGTAAATTTCCATCATGTTCGAATGCCTCCGGGCTGTATTCCTGCTATGCAGCGCGTAACTTGATCTAATTAATAATTTTGCTAAACCCTGGAGCCGTTCAAACATGCACCTGAAAAAGTATTGGTATTTTATACAAAAAAAAAATTATACCGAATGAAACGCACACAGAAAATTATAAATAAACACGAGCAATTATTTATGTTGCTTAATCTTGCTTTTCAACAATTTTTGGGCGCGAGTGCAGGTTATGGAGATTGTGAAAATGGTGGATGCGCCGGGTTCTCGCGTTGGGTATAGTTGTTATTTCCATATAGCAACATTTTAAAAATATAACAAATATATTTTATTTGTAATTATATAACATAATTGACTTTATAAATAATTCTAAAACGTTATTAAACTATAAATTACTAAAATTTTATGTATCGGTTTGGTGGGTGCGCCGGGTAACCGATATTGAAAAATTTAATTACATCCATTTTACCTTATTTTTCTTTAATTTCTATTTCTTGAAAACGATTAATACTTTGGAATGTGTGGAAAGTAATGAACTTATCGACGTTGTGGCTCTTCAAAAGAAATAAAGAAACGAGAAGCTATTTACACAGTGGCTTAATCAAATTTAAAAATAAAGGCGAGTGGATAAACTGTAAAGATATTCAATATTTTGATTAAATAATTTGAAATTGCTTGCTTAAAATTGTAAATGAGGATTTGGATATTTGCACGATCCACGCATACCAATTAATAGTTTAATCTGCGAACCTCGGGCAACGCAGCTAATTACACGATATCGTGTTTAGATTGAAGGGGTCCGCTAAGATACGCGCAAATATTTGCAGTTTCGCAATATGATTAATTTCTGTTGACGAAGTGAAGGGGGTTTGAGTTGAAGAGAGAGAGAGAGAGAAAAAAATAGCGTTTGAACAGCAGCGGTTTTTGGGCGTTTCCTGTGGAAGCCCTGCGGCTTCAAGATTGTTATTGGTTTCTCTGTTTGAGCAGAAAGTTTCTTCTCCTTTCTTCTTCTCCCGAAAAGCACAGTTTTATTTCCGTGCGGTTAATTCGGAACAATGCAGTACTTTTTGACCCAAACCCTTATTACTGTCCTCCTGCAAGTCAACGAGAATCCCCACAGCCTTTAGTTAACAAACAAAGAAAAGCTAATGTCTAATTGGTTTGCAAAAACTTTTGTTCGATCATCGTTAATTAACTAATGCATTTAGTAGTCCTATAATCGATAATTTCATCTGTCAGTTGGCGTTAATAAATGAATAGCAGATGTTGGTTTCTATGGAAACGTCGATTTTCAGCTAATAAATAATGTTCAACAAAACCCTTTGAAGTGGAAAACTCATTTAGAACTTTTTTAGCGAACAAAAAGATTAATTACTGCAATAATCTTTTATGTTTCTCTATTATTTAGCCTTTATGCGTTGCAAAAAAGTAACCGATTCACCAAAATATTAACTAATAAATGTAAAAGGCTTTTATCGATAATTGTAAGTGTCAGTTGTGTATATTAATAAATAACATACAATGGTTTCCATAGAAACATCGATTTTTTCTTAATGAATTGTTTAGTAATTTTTTTTTTGAAAAGTAATTAAAGCGGAAAAACTCGTATAAAACTATTGTTGCAATTTTCTTTAATAGTATTTAAATTATTTGTTATAAAAGCGTAATAATTAATTACTTTATGAATATAAATGTACTTAATTTAAATTGTATGCTATAATGTCATTTAAATTGCTCCGAACGCAGTAGTAGTTTCGCTGCGAATGTAATGCATTATCCTTGTAAGTCCTTGCAGGAATAAAGTGAACGAACACGACTTGCCATTCCAGATTCATCGTCAACGCATTTATTTCAAAAAACAACTTTGACTCGGTTCTCGTAATGAATCGCCTTTCGCGCGAAGCGAATGCAACGAATTTTCTTCAGTAAATGGTTTCTGCAGAGAAAAGAAACAGAAACAAAAAAAACAGCTGTAATTGATTTTCTGGCGTAGTGTTGCTTGAGTTATTCATCTGCAAACAAATTTCTTCTTTTTTTGGCTACGTTTTAGGCTTGTTTAAGAGGTGAAAAAAAAATACAAATATATATTTAAATGAGGGATGTCGAAGCGTAATGTTTGGTTATTTCGAATGTGTGATTGATGGACCACACAAACGTCCCTTAGGGCAATAAAATGGAATAACATATAGGGGTGTAGAAAGTTTCGTAAATTTATTGTAAAATATGCAGGTCGTGTGCAATTCGTGGTTGACACGACCGCAGGAAACGCATGTTGTGGAATTTCAAAGAAGAAATCCTCTCTACGTGTCCGTTTGTTTCTTCGATGGAAACGCTATCGGTGATTGAAAAGGAGGCTTCGTGTTTCTATTTTTCTGTTCGTAATTTGTTTTTGCGGACACGCATGAAAACTATATGTGTATATATGTTGGATACACGAAGTTGGATGTTAATTGACGGACGGAAAAACTGGACCAATTTGATGGAAATTCGGGATCGGTGCACGCGATCGAATTGCATAACAATTTCCCGTTGAAGCAATCTGCGTTTTCCCACGCATGTTAACAGTGTACATCGGAATAACTTTGAATCGCAGACTCAGCATAAAAAATCTATGCGCTAATTAAGCTGTATATGCAGTTGCCTAATTTGCATATCGCCGCAGTAGAAGTCCCATATTTATGTCCCAGTCCCTTTGAACGTCGAAAAGTAAATGCGCCCGGTTTGTGTGCATGTTCGAGAATGTCCTTCTCTTCACTGTGTGCATAGAAGTTATCGAGTGATGTGCAGCTAGTTTGAAAGACCCTTCGCGATTCACGTGCCGAACATATTCCGGTCGGCAGTTTCTAAGGACCCGAGAAATGAAGACGCAGGAAAGGCGGGGGTGCAAAACCCACATCTTTAAAATATTCCCGAAACGTCTGTTTGATTACCTCACAAAAGAGGATCGCGACGACGGTGGGGTGGATTTCCCAGAAGGAAATCGGACTAAAGGGATAACAAAAAATATACGTATATATGCGAATGTTGAAGGTACAACGAATTAAATGTAATTCCGTCCTTTCTGAGATTTGTTTGTTGACGGAGTAAACGCTTCTTCTTTCTCTGAGTATATTTTTTGTTCCTTATGTCGTCTGTCGTTGATAATTGGACTGGAAGGGAGACGGATCCAAGGGTTATTGGAGCTGAAATTTTTCTTATTCAACTCTGACCCCATTCAACTCATTCCTAATCGCAAAAAAGGAAATTGTTAAGTTCAAATATTTTCAATTTCAAAAGCAATGTATTATGGGATATTGCCAACTTTAAAATTACATGTTGGTTACATAACATAATAAAAAAAAAACAGGAGTAACTAATTAAATATATTGAATTTAGTTATAACGATTGAATCATTCTCATCTAAAGTTGAAGACGCAGATTTAAACCAAACGTATTGAAATGTCCAAATGGTGAATGGTTATTATCCCATATGTTTCGATGAATGTTACGAGCTTGACTTGATTTACAATAATCTGCTGGTAAACGTGGGAGGGGCCGTTTAATGGGTTCCAGATCTAGAATGAACGAGATAAATGCAAAGGCTCGAATAAAGAGGGCAATAAAAGAAAAGCAATTCGACGCCCTTGTAAATTCGATTCGAAACCTTAAACCCCGAAAACCCGCAGACCAGAAAGGATAAATAAATCTCTTATAAAAACAGCGATTTGCATTTCGCCCCCCCAAACTCCCCTTCCAAACCAACTAAAAAAAAAGGATTTTGGAGAGCGTTTTAATTATGATTTAAAAAAAAATTTCTTCATCCCTTCGGATTTTATGATTTTCTCTCTCGCCAGGGGGAAACATGGAATGAAGTGCGGAATATCGAAGGGCCGGATTAAATTGAATTTGGTTGTCATCGTCGTCGGGCTGAGATAAGGAGAGTAGACGTTTTTAGCAGGGCGGGGGAAGAGTTAAGCGGATGTATTTACTGGCACAGATTGCGTGGGGGATTCGTCCCATGGGCTTCTCCGTCGCAAAGGTGCAAAAAAAATGAAGGGACGTAATATGGGGTAATGGGAAAGTGTATAAAAAAAAATGGGAATGTAATGAGATTAAAAGCCATTTCGGCCCACCCTAATGGCATATGATATGTTTTTTTTGTGCGAGCGATTATTTCAGAACGAAAGTTTGTTGGAGTTGTTACCATTGGTTATGAAACAAGTGACATTTGTCAGAAGACGTCATGTGCGCAAACAACGTAACTTGCCAAGTGTGCTGTAGTTATAGTTCCGCCCTTGTTTCCCTGAACAACCCTCAACATTTACATGATAATTTCGCATTTCTGAGCACAAATTTGAACATTTCTCCTCGAGACTAAAATAATTAAAACATATTCAAACAAGCAAAAATGATGATCAAAGATGTGCACTTTTACTAAAGAAAAACATTGATTTACTCTACTTTTGATGCTTGCAGTTGCCTTGCCTTTGTGGATGCGGCCAAAAAAAATAGACTAGTTGAGGATCCGCTCTTAATTTAATTGTCACGCAACCATAATGGGTTGAACATCAAACAGGCCTGAAAACCGTTCTTTTGTCATGCAAAGTACCGCCTCTCCTCTCCTTTTGCGAATCTCACGGTAATTACATAATAATAACAAATAAGTCAAACAAGACCACTTTAGTTTAGTTTGTTCATTTAGGTCGAAAAACGGCGACTTTGCAAAATAATTTTACTTTTTAACAAAAAACGTACTGGATTTATACTTCACAAATTGCAACGATCATCATTTTTTTTAATGAAATGCAAAGGTCACGTAGATTATTATTTCCGCAAATACATCGTCCACTTAATTAACCTTTGTTTGACTAAAGCTGAATTTAATTGGATTATTCGAGTAGAATTGATTACTGATATTCATCGAATATAGGAAAACAACCTTTTATTTTCTATAATTGTAAAATTAATTTAATTAGAACTGTTTAGATATGAACTAGTTTTTTGGTTGAAATACTGAAAGTAGATGGAAATGATTATCACAAAGGGTTGTATCATAAAAGCTGTCCTTTCAATTCACTAAAACAGAACTTTCTATGATAGCATCAATGTTTAACTACGAGTCGAGAGGTACGAATTGATATGATCAGCTTATTTGCTGATTACATTTTATACGCAAATTATCAAGGTTATATTTTCGTTACCCTTTAATTCTTAATAGTTTTAGCTTCAACTTGAATATTGTTAAAAAAAATAGTTTTCTAGTAAATTGTATAAGTCTGCAGATAAAACTAATTGAAACTGTTTCTGTTTTATATGCTAACTTATTAGTTGCTTAAACGCAGCTGGCGGTGATACTAATACTACATAATGTAAAGTGCAATAAAGTCCGTATTACTTCCAACTGGGGAAATAGAGTTAAATAATAGTAATAATAGAAAAATGAAAGAAGAAGTGCTTGTAAGTGGGGAAGTTAATTTGCTGCAAAACGGAGCAATTGTATATGAGCCGTTTTATTAAAACTCACTTGCACACGGCCGGTCTGCTTCATGATTTAATTAAAGTTTGTAAACGGCGCGAAAATTAGTTAAGGGCGGTGGTAGTAAATGGTTTGAGGGAGGGAAAACAGCTCCGTAAACTGAACTATCTGGGCAAGAGAAATTGATGGGAGTGTAATCAATTCGCAAGTTTTAATTAATCATTTTTTACCATCTTCGTGCATAAATCCAGATTTAACGTCCCGACAAGAACTTCGTTTCTCCACTAAATTTGCAATCTGAGCTTTTGTTATGGTGTTGGCGATGAAGAGAGAGAGAGAGAGCAAGTTCATATCTGGACGCGTTCACAATGTATCATCATTATTGTTGGACCTATTTTATGAATGGGACTGGACCCATTTTTACATACTCAACTCTCTCTTGTAATTACGTCATGCGGCCCGTGCTGATAGTGGGCTTAGGTCGGCGTGTAAAACGCTTAAGATGAAATAAAGCGCTTCGGTTGAAATTCTCTCTCCATTATTTTTTTATATCTTTTTTTTTTTCGTCCACTTCTCGCTACAAGAGAACCGTTTTGTAAAGGGGAATTATGTGCGGCTTTGTGCGTATCCTCCTCTTCACCTCATCAACCACACACACACGCAAAAATAAAATAAAAAGACAACCATTTATACGCCACTTGAATAAATCGCGATCCGAAAATATCTCCGCTCGGGGAAAGGACAACTGAATATTTCAGGTGGGTCGAATCAAATTCCTGCCGGTGCGGGGTTTTACAACCCCCGGAAGGAGTATTAAAAAAATATCCGGGGTTGCAAGCAGCAACAACGACTCACATAAACACACAAAAGCGGCACTGAAAAAAATGTACACCAGGAAAACTGAAACAGGAAACGTTATTTTTTTCGTGCTTGCTTCTGCTTAGCGTGCGCACAACAACATAACGTAACATGGTGGTATTACCTATTTACGAGACTACCGGATCCCCAAAAGTGTAATTCCATAATCGCGCAATAAAGTTTAACCGTCATAAAATATAAAAATATTTTTCCTACATAGGTATACAAATAAATACACGGTCGTACATATTAAAGTTTATTTAATTATCAATTTTGAAAATGCCTTTTCGACGCTTAACTTTTTGTTTTTTCAAATTTGACAGTGAATTGAAAGAAATGCATAAGAGTGAGAATTATGCTCGTGGACTTATTTTATTCCCTGAATATTTGTCTTTAATTTGCGTGGTCAGTCATATTTCTGTCATTCGTGGTAGTCCAGAAAATTGCTAAAAACTAAAGACACTGCTTTTACGAAACTCAATTTTTGGTTTATTCAACTTTGACAGCGAAATTCAAGAAATTCATAAGAGTGAGAATTATGCTCGTAGACTTATATTATTCCCTGAACATTTGTCTTTAATTTACGTGGACAGTCATATTTCAGTCATTCGTGGTTGTCGAGAAAATCGCTAAAAACTAAAGACACTACTTTTACGAAGCTCAATTTTTCGTTTTTTCAAATTTGACTGTGAAATGCAAATGTGAGAATTATGCTCGTAGACTTATTTTATTCCCTGAATATTTGTCTTTAATTTGCGTGGTCAGTCATATTTCAGTCATTCGTGGTAGTCGAGAAAATCGCTAAAAAATAAAGACACTACTTTTACGAAGCTCAATTTTTCGTTTTTTCAAATTTGACAGCAAAATGCAAGAAATGCATAAGAGTGAGAATTATGCTCGTAGACTTATTTTATTCCCTGAACATTTGTCTTTAATTTACGTGGACAGTCATTTTTCAGTCATTCGTGGTTGTCGAGAAAATCGCTAAAAACTAAAGACACTACTTTTAAGAAGCTCAATTTTTAGTTTTTCAAATTTGACTGTGAAATGCAAATGTGAGAATTATGCTCGTAGACTTATTTTATTTCCTGAACATTTATCTTTAATTTACGTGGTCAGTCATATTTCAGTCATTCGTGGTTGTCGAGAAAATCGCTAAAAACTAAAGACACTACTTTTAAGAAGCTCAATTTTTCGTTTTTTCAAATTTGACTGTGAAATGCAAAAGTGAGAATTATGCTCGTAGACTTATTTTATTCCCTGTACATTTGTCTTTAATTTGCGTGGTCAGTCATATTTCAGTCATTCGTGGTAGTCCAGAAAATTGCTAAAAACTAAAGACACTACTTTTAAGAAGCTCAATTTTTAGTTTTTCAAATTTGACTGTGAAATGCAAATGTGAGAATTATGCTCGTAGACTTATTTTATTTCCTGAACATTTATCTTTAATTTACGTGGTCAGTCATATTTCAGTCATTCGTGGTTGTCGAGAAAATCGCTAAAAAATAAAGACACTACTTTTACGAAGCTCAATTTTTCGTTTTTTCAAATTTGACAGCAAAATGCAAGAAATGCATAAGAGTGAGAATTATGCTCGTAGACTTGTTTTATTCCCTGAACATTTGTCTTTAATTTACGTGGACAGTCATTTTTCAGTCATTCGTGGTTGTCGAGAAAATCGCTAAAAACTAAAGACACTACTTTTAAGAAGCTCAATTTTTAGTTTTTCAAATTTGACTGTGAAATGCAAATGTGAGAATTATGCTCGTAGACTTATTTTATTTCCTGAACATTTATCTTTAATTTACGTGGTCAGTCATATTTCAGTCATTCGTGGTTGTCGAGAAAATCGCTAAAAACTAAAGACACTGCTTTTACGAAACTCAATTTTTGGTTTATTCAACTTTGACAGCGAAATGCAAATGTGAGAATTATGCTTGTAGACTTATTTTATTCCCTGAATATTTGTCTTTAATTTGCGTGGTCAGTCATATTTCAGTCATTCGTGGTTGTCGAGAAAATCGCTAAAAACTAAAGACACTACTTTTACGAAGCTCAATTTTTGGTTTTTTCAAATTTGACTGCGAAATGCAAAAGTGAGAATTATGCTCGTAGACTTATTTTATTCCCTGAACATTTGTCTTTATTTTACGTGGTCAGTCATATTTCAGTCTTTTGTGGTTGTCGAGAAAATCGCTAAAAAATAAAGACACTACTTTTACGAAGCTCAATTTTTCGTTTTTTCAAATTTGACAGCAAAATGCAAGAAATGCATAAGAGTGAGAATTATGCTCGTAGACTTGTTTTATTCCCTGAACATTTGTCTTTAATTTACGTGGTCAGTCATATTTGAGTCATTCGTGGTTTTCGAGAAAATCGCTAAAAACTAAAGACACTGCTTTTAGAAAGCTTAACTTTTTGTTTTTTCAACTTTGAGAACGAATTGTAAGAAATCCAGAAGAAACATAATTATATGTATTTTATATATTATTTGATTTTAAGTTACCTTTTCAATTAATAATTTTAAAGGAGTCCAAATATCAAATTAAATGACAACCTAGAATAGGAGTACCACCTTTATTTTTTAAGGTCGTGTAAACACGATAGTCTTAAATTATCGATCCGGAGCTTTTCAATTCAAACTTAATTGCAGCAGAAGCGAAGCATGATCGAACGCACTCTCCGCTGCAAATGCAATTTTGCCGAGTGAAAGGAAATTGTGGGAGAATCAAGCAGTGGACGAATAAGACAAAAGATTGTTAGGCTGTGTATACATATATATATATATATTTATTCATTTATATAACACAGAGGAAATTATAAACAAAGCGTTGCTAAAGTATATATATATTTATATAATCTGTTAATTGCTAAGCACAATGAAGACAAACTTATATAAGAATAAAAATATCACAGATCCATCAATCAAAGTAGGGTAAGAATAATTAATTAATTATATACTTTATTCATTTACATGTATCATATATATATGTATCATCGTAAAAGCAGATAACGAAAGGTAATTTTACAATATTTAATATTAATAATCATTACATATTTCATATGTTTTTTTTTGTCACACGCATACTTACAGTCAACGAAATTCGGAGGGGTGGGGGTTGGGAACTTCTTACGGTTAACATGCACGGTCGTTGCTGCTGCTGTTGCTGAAATTGATGTTCATGATGATGATGAGGCCAGAAATCTAAGCGTCCTCGATGAAAAGCCCGTCGAAGTTGTCGCCCATCCATCCAATGCAGATGCAGTAATGCTGGAATAGCTGTATCAGCAGCTCCTGCTCATCGAGAAACTCGATGCGCTCGATCTTCTCGCGCTCTCCAGCAGGGAAACTATAGTACACGTTCACCATATCCCAGGCCTTCGATCCGCTCCAGTTGTTATTCCCGAATCTATTCTGCTGCTGCGTCTCCAGATTCTTGCAACTGGCAATCCCAGCCAAGTTGCAGCCCCTCGCCCTCAAATTCTCCATCATGACATCCCCGAACGTGTCGTTCATATTACACATCTCGTAATTAACGAACAGAGCGTTCGGGAATTTAGCTGCTATGAATTTCATCAGCCTGTCCACACAATTATTCTCAATGTAAACTAATACACATTCAGCGATGAACAGCGTAGGCGCGTTGTAATCGCACTCTGCCTGCTGAAGCTTTTCCTCCAGCTCAGCTATGTTCCTCAGATCCACTCCGAGACAGTGATAAGACCCTGCATGCATATCAGTTGCACTCAATTTAACCTCCCCATCCTGTGTGTACACCTTCTCCAGCAGATGCTTGTCACGCTTGATCAAGTAGCATTTCCTCGCTGTCACTGATGGGAAGTCGATCTCAATGAAATTGGCAATGCTTATGTTCTCATCCATCAGTCTCCAATAGAGTGTATCGTAGCCAGAACCCAGATTGATTATTTGTGCCTTGTCACCAACCCTCTGCAGAAACTTGTGGATCACCTTCTCAACTCCCTTCACCCTGGCATAGTAACCTCTGTTGATCTCCGGGGCCCTCTTCTTGCTGTACTTTATCAAGTGTGAAATGTAGTTATCTTTCCAGTAGCCCAGCTGTACTGCGTTTCGCTTGCACTCGCTTGCATCGTCGTTAGTGGCAATCACTGCTTCATCATTCATGTCTGCAAATGCAACAGAAACGATGAGAAACCGCAATTTGCAGGTTATGTTTACATTCGGCAACTCTAGTCTTCTCCTACCTATCCTCAACCCTTCAATAATTACCTACAGATCCGAAGTGGACTTTCGTCGTCGTCTTCGTCGGCGCTTTGGGCTCGTTCCAACTGTACTTTGCTATTATTTTTATATATTTTTTTGGCAAACTTCACGTCAGACAGGTAGGAACGTCTCAGACATACTGGACGTGCGTTCCGTAGTGTGCGCATGCCGGGCAGCCGCAGCATTCCTGCTGCCTCTCCTGCTGTCCCACATTCCCTGCAGCGCTTGAAATACCAATTTTAGATGCTAAATGCAATGCGAATTTACACGGAAAAGCTGCAATTTTGCATTGCAAAACATTACAAATTTCGAAATTTAAAAACAATTATTAAACTTTAATTACCTGTCACTCTTCAATCCGCTTGTCAATTAGGATGACAGCCAGTGCTCGCCGCAGTTTCGCCACCACAGGAAATAGAATGGACGAAGGGAATATTTAATCTAAATAAAATCCAATTTCCATTAATGAACAATCAATAGTTCTAAATTGGTAACAAACGCAACATTCGTTTCATTACAACTTACATATTTGCAACTTGTACCGGATTACCTTAATTACCTAATTATCCAATACATATATATATTTTTTATTGAAATTGCTTATAACTAGTAACCATAGGAACAAAAATAACGCATTATCTTTATTTATTTGCAATTAAAGATTTCTGAATGCGGAAACTTTCATGATTTACACGCTTCATTACCGTGAGATTTTCGCCAGCTTTGCGCAGAATGTTGTCGCCGTTACAACTTTTGGCGCAACGCTACAAGATTCGTAAACTTTATGCAACGCGCGATACGAGCGCTATTCTAAATGAGATTGCTTTTATCGTAGTTTCGATGTTGGGATTAGATGTTTGGGAGCTCGTGCAACAATTTACTTTCATTTAAATTGCACGTCGAAGAAAGTCCTTTAACACCAAAAACTTCAGGAAAAGCTTTAGTTTTTATTAAATTTTATCTTGTTGAAAAAAATGATTCTATAATGAAACAAAGGGAGGAAATTTTGTTAAATTTTATTATGTTTAAAAAGTTATTTCAGAATACAAAAGATTTCAATTATTTTATTAACTTGTCGGTATCAATTATTTCCATCTAAACGTCTTTTGTTTTCCTTTTTAAATTGGATTTAGTGGGCTTTGTTATTAAAGTCAATAACTGAAGAGTCGTCTTTGTGAGGAAATAAAAGGATTTTTTTCGTCGGAGGAAAATACAAAGAAAATATAGTAAAAATGCGCTCAAGCTATTTTAAAGTATATATATTTTTTCTATATAGTTTGGAGGATTGCCATGAGTAGTGTGTGCTGATTTGGTCTGCAAAGTGTGGGTATGAAAAGGGCGTATTGATTCGTCAAGGGGATTTTCGTTGTTATGCAAGGTGCGTCCCGCGTTTCCATCCTCACAGAAAGTTATGCAATTCCTGCAGGATATATCCGAGGGCCTCGCCCCTGCATCTCTCGCAGGACTGCGGCGAATTTCTACAATCTTCTCCGGGGGACACTCCAACTTAAGGAAGTTCTCAGGATTTGCGGGGAGAGAAAATAATAATAATAATCGTCCCTTTTACGAATTAATTCCGATACATTTAAGCCGCGCCTTTTCTTTCAGTAACCGCGGATTCCCTTCATCTGCGAAATAATGATGTTTCCGCTTCCTGCACTCAAGCCAATTACGCGCAACTTTCCACACGAAAAGGTGTCTAATTTCTGCAATGCACAGAACTTTTAACACCACTCCACCCACGAAAACTATTGGAAACTATAGTCGCTAAGAAGATTTCCAAACTTTATAATCTCGGATTTCACGCCTCAATATTTGCAAAACTGTATCAAACTATGTAAATGCTAATAACATACCCGGCGCATCCATCATAAAATATGCAACCAATTCGACAACCTGCATAAATTATTGACATCTGACGTTTATTATTTGACATTGATGTTTAACGTTTTAATTTATGTTTATTTTTAAGTCATTCATTTTGAACATTACTAAAATTGACAACGCTTTTAAAATAAATGGTTGACTATGACGACTGACGTTTCATTTTGCTTTTCTTTTAAAATAATTCTTTAACAATCATCCATTGCGAACTGTCGAGTGACGTGGAAAGCTTCACATTTGTCATCGTCGTGAAATTCCGGAAGAATGCATTTTCGCATACATTCCAACCGAATTATTATTCGACGAGCGGAGCAATCGAAACGTTGATTATGTTTCCTGTTAGCTTGTGCATTGATGCTTCCAATACCTTGGCTGCTACATCATCCGGGCCCATTGTGTTTCCTCTCCTCTCATTAAACCCAGATTGAAGGCTTCCCCGTTAATTAAACGAACCCGGTTTTGCTGAGAAGCCGGAGCTTTAATTAACCGGGAAAAAAAATAAGTTTTTGGAGAGAAAAGATCTGTGTATTTTTTTTTGATAAAAGGATACGTCAACGTCACTTCCTTTATTATTCAATTTGTGTCTTGACGCGTATCGATTCGCCTGAATAATGCATTTAAACATATATTTCTTTGTAAAAGGAAACTTCGCTTCGCATATTTCACAAGGACTTTCCCATCTATAAAGTATTCACATCGAATCATCTTTCCTAAGCTATTAGTTTCCCCGAAAGCGCATGCATTTCCGTTTCGCAAAGTGTTTTTCGCATGGAACACACAATATTCGTGCGATCGATGCGTTATTCGGAAGGTAATATAATTGGAACGGATCGATGCGCTGATTTATAGTTTTCACATACATATATATATTTAAACACATAAAAAATATAACCGAATCACCAAATCCGCGTGTGTAAAGCGTAAAATTATTTATTGTCCGAAATCGGGCGTCGTTAAAATAAATTGCGAGAGCGTCACGACGCCGTTTCGCATTTATTATTAATCGTAAAAACCTTTCGCGCTCGTTTCGGCCTAAAATCCACCGATATTTAACGATTTCCAACGTAAAAATTAAAAATGACCGTGCGAATTTTGATTACTCAAATAACGACGCCGCAAATAAAGTGATATCTGTCATTTACGATGCATAAAACCTATATTTTCCATAAAGAATATTTAACGTAAATTAGTATCGTAATTAACCTAGGCAAAAACACATGATAAAATTGCATAAAAACGAATTATGACTATTATGTTTAAAAAAAGCATAATTACAAAAATTAACTAATTAAGTTCGATATGATCAGACCTTTATGTTTCTTGAATATTTTTTCATAGCCAAACTATTTTATAGTTTCAGAACCGCAGGTGTTTCTCTGTGACGTAGTAACCAGGTGTTCATTTTGTGCCTTGATAACGATTGTTTTATCGTTTGAGAACTGCAGGTGCAGCTTTTTTTTGGTGACGTAGTGAACAGGTGTTCATTTTGTGCACTGATATTGTTTTATCGTTTGAGAACCGCAGCTGCAGATGATTCATTGCAACGTGCAGGTGCGACGTTTTCTTAACAATTGCACAAATGTTTTATTACTTTTATTTGCATTAAAAAAATGCATAATCGAAAATTCTTAAATATAATAAATATTAAAACTAAATTTACAAATTTTGCTTATAATATTAATATTTTATTATCTTAACTTTACAAATATTTAAACTATTAATTAAAACATATATTAAATTGAGAATTGTGATAATAAAAATTAATATCTACAGAGTTAAGCATTGAAATAAAATGCTTGAGCTAATTACATCATTAAAAAGTCTCTACAAAATGTGTCTGGTAATTCGCTTTTTGGAAATTAATGCAGAAGCATAGAAATAAACTTGCACTTTCGTAAAAACACATTACGCGGAAATTACGTTTCTCTCGCTATCCGTTTATGAACTCAGTAAAATTATTAATGGACTATTTTATGGACACTTTTCGCGAAGCCATTCAAAGTCAAAAAATAAAGAGAAAGAAAGATTATTTACGGCGCATCGCGAAATTACCTTTTTTTTTCTTTTGGTGAATGCGCCTGGTATTTCTATAACAAATTCCCGGGCGATATCTTTTTTTTTTTTTTTGTCATGCAAAAGCGACATTACTTTGTATAACATATATTCCGTATACGTTTCAGTATTATTTTTATTGCATTACTCGCATGCATTTAGGTTTTCCGGAATAACCCGGAAATGTTATTCCACTGCTATTTCCTTGCTCGCTTGGAAAACGTAATTCGCTACATTACGGACAAATTACGCGCTCCATCTCGCAATTCATTCATATCCATACGAAATGACCTATAAAGTTTCGGTTCATTGGCTGAAATGTTCATTCCTGCTGCACATTTTCATGTGAATATATTAAAAAAAAAATAAGCGTACTGAAAAATTTCATTTGCTAATCAAATTCGTGCATCGCACGACTGCAAATAATCTCTTCCAAGTTTTTAATATAAAACTCGATGGAACCGATCAGAGATTGCAGCGTCAGCTACAATTCATCTTGTCCAAAGTAAATTAACATTTTTCTTGTAAGTTAAAACTCGCGTATGATTTATTCGTGAAAACTTATTTGATATCCGCAATCAAATATCGATTTTATTCTTGTTAACCTATTTGACATTAGCAAGTTATTTTACTTCGATTCTCAACGTTACACACAAGTTTTTAAACGTTGCGTTTATCAAGTGTCATAGTATTTATTTTGTTTTATCTAAAAAAATATTTATTATAATAACGTCAATATGACAGATGTCATTTTATTTGTCAAGGTTATTGCATAATAGCACTATTATTTATTGTTTCCAATAAAGTTAAATGTTTTTTTTAAAGTAATTACAGAATAGCATTTGTTAAATGTAAAAACTGGGTTTGGAGTGCTCGAGACTTCTGAAACGAAGATTTGTTACCTGTTAGTCGTCCCTAATCAGTGTAGGATTACTCGTGTCCCTTTTTGCGGCATCTGACAGATCCCCCTAGTCCGAACCAAGTAATTGGCTTTGATTTGCCAAATGAGATTCAAAGGTGCGCTTCATACCACCCTCATTCATGTTTTTGCACCCTCGTACAGAAAGGGGAGAAAAAAAGTAAGTTGAGAGTAAAGCTTTGGGCAATCAAGCGACGCGATAAAAAGCTCATTTAAATTTGAACGCAAAGTTTTAAAAAGAGGGGGGAAATCCCGTAAATTCACCTGGCCAAAGATAAGAGCACTCGTTTTTCAATTAGCTACGGATCGATGATGCTAATACAGTCTGGGAAATCGCACATACCTCCATTTTCGGTGGGTGTGCAAGCAACACGCAGCGCAGTTTACGCAAGTTGAATTTACGAATTTACCCAGAGGATATTAATGGGTTCAGCGAGGCAATTGCGGAAAATATCGGCGTAATTGGAAATTGCGTAGCTTTGTTTACGTGGAATTCCCAAAGTTCGCAATCCTAGGCTAATTTATAATAAATATTGCTTAGAAAGCTCATATTTAATAATTTAACCGTACTGACGTGATAATTAACTCAAATTTGACGTTCGGTGGAATTGACGGATCGTCTCGCTGATAATTTCGCACCGGATGTCAAGTGCAAATTATTTTGGTGCCCGAGTATTAGCAAATGAGCGTGGCAAATGACTGCAGTAAATTTCGGCGAGACAGGCAATTCGACCAGGCACCACAGGCTCTCTCGCTATAATTATATAATTCAGTCTACCTTAGGACGGCCGCCGCCTCCACCCCTTTCAACTCCCACGTACATTATGTCAGAGTAACTTTGCAACGTGTAATTCTAAACCATTTGTTGTGTAACGCTGCCACCCCCATCGCCCGTGTTACCAGATTACACGGATATTTTGTGCCCGAATTATTCACCCGTCTGCAACGCTCTTTATTCGTTTAAGCATCATTACATTGCATGCACGAATTTCATTTAGACGATAACCCAAATTCACCGACATTTGCATCTGTCAATTAAGCAAGCTTGTCACAACTGACATCTCATGCATCTCTTGATTTCATTTTAAATAATCATCACATTTACATCAGTCAATTACGTAATTCTGTAAACTTGTCACAAATGACACTTCATGTCAAAAATGCATATTTTTAAACACAACCTGATTTTTAATGATTTACTTAACATATTCATGTAATTTCAGAAATGCATGGAATTTTACCATATAAATTGTCGATTTATGTTATCCTATTGGGACAGCACTGTTTTCTTTGCCAAATACGCATCATTTGGCTTTACTTTCGTGGTTCAAACGACCCAATAATCATGAATAATAATGGCCTACTATTGTTTTTCCATTCGTAAAAGAAAATGACTCCATTTGAATACCACATAAACATTAACCTTAACCATTGATTGAATCAATTTTTATTTGATCTTCTATAAAAAAATATGTGTGTTTCATTGAATATTAAATATACTTTAAATAAATATTAATCAATACTGCACGTTAAAATAATTACACTTAATTATGGTAATTGAAAATCCATTACTTTGTAACGAACTAATGATGTTTTATGTTTCCCTATCGATTTGTACATAAAAATATTTTGCCAGATGCCCTCACGTTGCGTTATTAAATATTTTTAATATACGACTTGACATAAACTTTTTTACGGTCGACTAGCCATTCAACATTCGCCTTTTCCAATAAATATTGTATTGGTAAAAATATATGTACATCACATATGAAACTATAATAAATATATTTTCTCCAAATATTATTTTTACTACATATTTCATTAATAATTAGATTAATAATTAATTTCTAATATAAACTAAGTATATTATATTTTCTGCCAATTACGGAATGCATGAATATAAATTGGAAACGTCAGTTTTACGTGCATTAAATATGAATCGAGCGTAAAGTTTATCTAGTGAGCAGCGATAGATACCGAAACTGACAGCTTCCGAGTTTCATATTTTACATTTTATCTAGTCTAGTGCATTTCGGCATTCTATTTATTCATGTTTTCTCCTAGTTTTTTTTTTGTTGTTGTAAAATTTTGCTGTTGTACTTGTCTGACGTTTTGCAATTTTTGTTTTGTTTCGTTGGTTTTGCAGGTTAATACCAAATCGATACATTCCACCGCCACCCCTAAACTTTAAGAGCTGCAAAACTTATTGCATTAACCTTACATTATTCTTTTTACAAACATATATGAAAAACAAAATGTGTAGCAGAATTTCATAATAATTTCATAATAATACAAGAAGTTAGTTAATCAATTTTTGTCAATTATATCAAAATATTTAAAGACCTTAATTATTAAAGCCTCATATGGTTAAAATTAAGATACACATGAAGTGACGTATTTGACAGATGTCAATGTCATTTAAAATTAACTTATGGAAAATTTAAAATTGAGAAATATTGTGTTTGTTGCATAATATCAGCACAAATTGAAAACTTTATATTGTCGATTGCATAATATAATAATTGGACGATCCATCATTGTATTTATTATCGTGAATCGCGAAGTGAAATGCGGAACCGCAAACTCGAAAAAGTTTTCAGCCAGCTTTCAGGAAAGCTGAAGTAACATGAATCACGCCCACTTAAAGTTTCTTAATTGCTTCTGGTGCGAATATTAAGTCTGAGAGCGATACGATTTTAACAAGTCTTCATTCCGAACCGAAACGCAATTACCACCTTTTATTTCTTCCTACTTTTTTCCTTATTCCGTCCATTTCCTACGATGATATTAATGAATTCGGAATCTTTGATCTCGCAATTTATAATTTAAGAAAAAGGAAGCTTCTCCGACACTGCACATATTTGAACTTGTCTTATTTATTGATCTTCAGTTAATTAAATGTGTGCGTGTGCTTGGAATGCTAATGAATGCAGTTAATTACATTTGAGAAATAGCTTTGGCTCGAGGCAGCAGGACGAAAGATAATATTTACGCTTCCTACCAAGGGTCCGCTTTTTATCTCTTTCATATTTCGTTGTATCATCATCCCCTTTTTACGCTTATCCCTTTTTTCACTTTTTTTTTCTGACCATCAAAGTTTAGGTGGAAAGTGCCATATTTTCTCCTATCTATAACGAAAAATAGAAAATGCGGAGGTTGAAAACAGATTTCCAGTGGGGCTTTCTTTTTTGCAGTCCATCCGACCGGATTACTTTTCATTTCGTGGCGCGACTATAAATACACATTTTATTAAAATTTTATTATTCTCGAAACACCTTTAACGTCATCCCGAGGGAAAATGAAAAAGCCCCAAAGAAGCGCAACTTTATGAAATGATAATAAAATGCGCCGCAATAACAGTCATTTCACAAAGCAGGAAATAATGGATAAACTATGCTAGAAGTTTTTATTCAAATTTTATATCTTCATAATAATATTTCAGAGATTTTTTATTTTGAATTGAAAATATTGCCTCGTAAAAAAACAGCATTAACACCAACTTAATGCTGTTTTTATTTTATTTATTTTATAATTAATAATTAAAACATTACTTGCCTTTTGCAATTTAATACTTTTAAATTAAATATGTCACTGTGACGTAATTTTGAAAGATTAATCACAGCCAATTTTATGTAACTTTTATAAATACATACACGAAATTATATTTTAAAATATTTTAAATATCATTGAAAATTAATTTGTTTTTGACGTTTATGTGTCATTAATAAATAAATAGTTGCTAAGCATGCTTAAATGTTGCTAAGGACGCCGATTTACTTGTCAAAATCCATATAGTTTGTTTAGAAAATATGATATTTGCAATTAATTAAAATTTCGTCTCAAATCAATTCGAATTAATTAATAATAATAAATTTGTTTTAAATGTAAACTCAATTAATCAATTATATTTAAAGAAATTTTTTAACGATAAAAATAATTTTATTTTAAACGTAAAAAAAATGATTATTGATAAATAAAGAGTTTGTATATGGTTTTCGCACTGATCAAAGCGGATGAGTTTTACTTTAGTTTTACTTGTTACCAAAAGATGTTCATAACCGACTTTTTCAATTTAAGCCTTTCCTTTCCTGATATTATATTTAAACCACGAACGTCTCTCGCCTGAGCAAAATTCAATACGTTCCGCTCATCTGCGCTGATGGGTTTTAGATGCCACCAGCCTTAGAAACACGCATCGATTTCCGCAAGTCTCTTAAGTTCTCTCTTCCCATCATCATAATCTTACGTAATTTCGAGCGAATCTAATCCCAGCTGCGGTCGAATGACGACAAAAAAATGGCACAGCACGGTTTGCGACTTGAATTAAAATAAACCGGAGCGAAGAGACTCTTCGCCAAATTTCCATCTTAATCCGGTGAAACCGTGTTTCGCCAATTAGCCGGATCCGCCGAAAATTCATAATCGGCTCTTTAATAAAACCCGCAGCGGTCTCATTAAGCTGAAACCCATTTGAATGGAAATGCACTAATTAACAAACAAACTTTAATTGAAGCCAAACGTGAGGAAATTTTCTCTCCCGCATTTTAGAATGAAAAATAAAGGATTATCTTTTATCATCTCGAGATTATTGCAAATGCGAAATGAAAAATGACTTATTATGCGTTCCACCCTTGCAGTTATATTAAATTCCTCCGCATCATCCATCCATCTAAGAAAACTGTGTTATTTCATTTCAAATGATATTATTGCAGAACCGTTTGAAAGATGCCCATCTCCGATTTCCGCAAGAAGAAGCTCCTCTATGTCTTCAATGTCTTTTTCGGTGAGTACCCATCAAGGGCTTTTATCGTGCCTTTAAATATGATTGAAGAGTGTTCCAGTTTGTATGTTTCATGTAAATCCATGAAAGCACTGCCGCTTTTTAAATTCAAGTTGAAAAGTTTAAAACTTTGCGGGATTCGATAAAATTACTTTACAAAAGAATATACGAAGCATTTAAGTTAATTTGTTTTTCGCATCAAGTCGTTTCACGGAAAACGATATAATGCATAAGTGTGCTCGGTTTTATTCAAATATATAAGATTTCAGACTGTTTAAGATTTCATAAAAATATTACTAAATTCAAGAAAAAAATAGTTTTTAGATCGATGAATTTGGATGTGCGATTTACGAGCGTGCACTCGATTCGCAGTATATTATAGAGGTCCTTCCTGCAAGTCAGTGAGTTTAATCGAAAAGAGGAGCATTGTGATGAAGGATTGGAAGCAATGCACGAAAGTGCTATCAAGGAATTTTAAATGGTTGGAGAGTTGCCAGGACCTACGATCGAGAAAATAAACGCATTCCTGTCCTTGTTGCTCGCGCAAGGCCAGGAGTGCATTTCGTACAACAGCTGTTGTTGGATAATGGTTATATAAATAACGAATGATTACGGAGCGAAGAGATCGTTAGTGAAGATGAAATATTATGATTATTAGGAACGTACACCCGAAACCCACACTATTAATCTCTATATGTGTCTTGTGTGTTATATATTATTTGCAGACTGCTGCAAAAGGCCTATAACATATGTTGCTATTAAAGATACGAAAATATAACAAAATTGTTATATTTGACAGTTAATTAACCCAAAAATTATATAAAAACTGCAATAAAAAAAACAACAAAATCGTTGCCATAGAAAAGTTTGGTTTAGTTAATAACGAACTGAAAACTGTATACATTCGGAAAGTTTGTGAGGGAAAATAAAATGATGCGAAATATTTTATAGTAAATACGTTGAAAGTTTGTTTGCAGAGATCACAGGGAGTAGGAAAGTTGTATAAAATGAGTGTTTAATTAATGTTAAGGAAAACAAATAAATACTAGTTAAACAAAACAAATAAATGAAACTTAATTAATATCTAATATTTGACAGATGTCATTATTATATTTAACAGTATACATTTTAGATGTTGTAAATGGTGCATTTTGGAATAAATATTTCAGATATTTGCTATTAAATTATTTTTATGGATTCGAGTCTTAACAGTAAGATTAACAGTGTGTGTTAGTATAATGGTGCACGGAATGTGGTCGGGTTAATCAAGTTAGTTATGGAATTAATGCAAGAAGTCCATTAAAACGGGGGTCCGGGGATTTCCTGTTCCTGAAGCATACCGTTCGGTATTATAATTGCAACTCGGGCAAAGTTGGACCGATATTAATAAGGGGGTGAAAGGGACGCACGTTATTAGATGAAACCCCGAAAACCGCCGGCGAAACCGCCTTGTCCAATTCCATTCGGGACTCCGTTTTCAGCCGCCGCACGTATCAATAATAAATTCCTAAATCGCTAATTATATTATTACGATCGATTTGCATAACTCGTGTGGAAGCCCCGGTCGTGCGGCGGAGATAAAGGAATTTATCAGCCCCACGCACGATAATCCAGATCCAAGATTTATTAACTGCCTTTCCCAAATAATAAATCGCACCGAGAACCCCATTCATTACCGTTTGCCTCAAAGACACGGCGAACGGTAAGCTGAAAATACCATCAGGTTAAGATTTATGTGACGCTCTTTATTTTTTGCAGACGTCAATCAGAGCGGCACCATCGACAGGAAGGACTTCGAGCTGGCCATCGAGGTAAGAGGATTTGTCGAGTTTGCAAAGTGCGTAGTTAATTAATTGATTTTGCAGAAAATCTGCACGCTGAGGGGTTGGAAGGCGGGCAGCGCTCCCTACATCAAGACCTTCGACAGCATGATCCAAATCTGGGATGGTCTCAGGCAGAGGGCCGACTCCAACAAGGACGGACAAGTACGCACTTCATCATCTAATATTATACTCACATCCTTCGTTACACATTTTATTAGAGTGCTGTGCACGCGAATCAATCTCATCCTGTCAACAAAAAAATCTAATTGTCAGTTAATAACATTTTTTCTTTTTATTTTCATTTTAATCCTGAATTATCTCTATTACTAAATTATGATTGACAGTTTTGAATGTGTCATTAGTAGAAATGTCAATGTCATAAATTTATGTTCGTTTGGTTTGAATTAGGTTAGCGTCGATGAATGGTCTTCCATGTGGGACGAATACGCCAAGAATCCTGAAAACGCTCTGGATTGGCAGACCCAGTACCTCAGGTTCATGTTCGATCTGGAGGATGCAAGTGGGGACGGAAGCATCGACATCGACGAGTTCACGAGCGTCTGCTCCTGCTACGGCCTTGAAATTGGCGAATGCAAGGAGGCCTTCCACAAGATGGCTCAAGTAAGTCCCTTAACACACCCTTAATTAAGATTAACATCAACCTTTTTGTATGCCATAGGGCAAAAAGGAGGTGAGCTACGATCAATTTGTCGAGCTCTGGAAGCAGTTCTTTATGTCGGAAAACATCTCCGAACCCGGCAACTACATCTTCGGCAAGACTTCGTTTTAACCGACTCGCCCAAAATAAAAATTGCATTTAAATTATATACAATACTCTCCAATTTGGTGTACGCAGCGTGTGCACGGCATTTATCAAATTTCTATTTATCTCCGCTACTTATACTTAAAGACAAAGTAGATGTTCCGTAGTAGATGTATTTAAAATTTAATAATAACCAATTTTCAAGAAAATCTATATAAGAAAGTTACATATCCTCTTCAGAGACAATATAAATCTTAACTTACAAAAAAAAAATTAAACTACTAATCCCCTTTCTAACGACTGCAGAATCTTCGATAATCTTCTTAGAGTACTAAAATCTGTTCTCGTAATTCTCCATTGTAATAAGTGTGTGATTATGTAATAAATAAATAAAATAATAATACGAAACTTTTCTTTTCCAATTCCACCCCCTTAATTTTCAAGAAATACAATTTTTTTTAAGGAAAATGTTTATTTATATAATAATATACAATTAATATAATAACATGTGTTGTTTTTTTTTGTAAAATAAATTAAAAAATAAGTATTGATGCGTTTTGGAAAAATACCATTGGTCTAGAGATAAAAATTGATCACAGAATATAATAACCAAACCAGGAATTTGTAAAATAAAATTAACGTTCGTATAAAATTGTATATACACTCGCTTGCACTCTCTTTTTTTTCTTTTCAATTGTTTCACACTCGCATGCACACTTGATTTAAACTAACATTGCGTAACTACGTTTGGAGGGCAGTCTTTCGTTTTGGCGCTATTCTCGTGAGGATCCTTAGCATCGAGACGACCGGCGCTTCGAAGGCGACGGAGACCAGGAAACCGAGCGCGTAAGATGCTACGACCTGCCCCAGGAACAGGATGACCATCACCTCTTTGCCCAGATGCAGAGGGCTGTCCATGTTCATGGCCATGACCCTAATCACGATCGGATGAAGCAGGTAGGCGCAGTAGGTGACCCTGCTGAACGGGTAAAGAATCGTTGCTGAGAGGATGGAATTTACGTAACCCCCGTAACCGGTCGAGCACGCGACGACCACCCAGGCCAATCCCAAAGCCCATGCCGAGTGGCTCAAACTGCTGTAAGCCGCTCCGGCAACCGGGGATAAATCTGCCTCGTACAATCCGTAAACCAGAGACAACAAACATCCGGCGGAGACGAGCCATCCGACGACGACGACCAACTAAATAAAACAGAGGGATTTCAACGTTTAAAATTTTTCCATCTTCTCGAATGACAATGCATATCTCACCTTGGACATCTTGATCCGGCAATTGGTCTTGAACAGAATCCATCCGACTCCCATTCCGATCAGGTACGGTCCCAACCTCGTGTAGGGCTTATCGTAAATCTTGTCGAAAAGTGCGAGAGGATCATCCGAGCTAGGTAAATGGCTGTTGCTGAATGCAATATATCCGGTCGTCGCCCAAGAGCTCGCCATGAACAAGACCACCAAAGAAGCAGCCGTTTTAAAATGACTGAAAATAGCTATGTTATCAATCATTTTATCGAAATATCAGTAATTAAACTTACCTGGTTGCCAAAATCAACAGAATTGCTCCAACTACATAAAATTGAGTGTCATCGGATAAATACCAACTCCAAAGCATGCACTGAAACAACAACAACAAAAATCAATTAAATCAGTTTTAACTATTTTTTAATCAATTACCATTTGCTCCACTGGGAAAAGGGTGTTAATGTAAAGTATGTTTCTCCACCAATACTTAGGGCAAGTTTCGTGATCCATCGTCGGCGGTTCGAAAATCGAATTGGAATTGAACCATTTCATGGAGACTTCGACTACTCCCAACACGAACAAGTATGGAGCGCTCAACCTAAAACCAGCATTATTAGCACAAATTGAAAGTATTTTTTCAAATAATTTTACCTAGCAAAACGATAGAGAATCAATCCGAAAAAGTGTAGAAATCCTGCGAGAATACCTTTGTTGCCCAATGTATCCAATTTACCTTTAGCGTTAGTCCTGAAGTACAAAAATGAAACTAAAAGCCCCGAAGTAAAGAAAAAAGTATCGACGCTGAAAGCTCCATTCGAGATAGTTTGGAACAGGAATTCCTTTTGAACTACCTTCCTATACTCCATATTATCTAAAAAAGTATATAATTTAGTAAATCTGGACTAAATTTTAGTTAAAATAATGATAATGAGAAATTTACCAGAATATTTAAAGGCTATTAGACAGGTGTGTCCAAGGATGACCCAAGCCATACTTATAGACTTTAGACCGTGAATTACGGAGATCGTGTCGCTACCAACGCTCCTGTCACAGATATGCTTAACATTGACCCTCACTGAGAAGGCGAGGATTAGGTCTTTGAGTATGGTGACTGAAATAGACGTAAACGATTAAATAACAACTTTACAAGTAAACCAGAAGCTTACCAATCAATGATTCATCTTCGCCCGTTCGAGTTTCGTTTGCTGCTAAATTGTTGTTGTTATTAACCACGTATAAACTACATTTACCTAAATAAAAAAAATAATGATTATAAACAATAAATTAAAATAACCATTTCATTTTAATACCAGCATTGGGTTCAGAAACCGTCATATCCAAAGTGATGGTTTTCTCGCCTAATTTATGATTAGGATTTGTGTAAGTCGTGCAATTCAGTTTTAACACTTGCTTATTTTCCTGCTTGTGCTTCAAGTACAGATCGAAGAGCGTTCCGATCACCAAAAGAACGGCAACTATGGACGTGACAACGCTAAAATATAATTTATTAAGGTTTCAAGAAGATTTCAAAGTGTCAGTAATTAATTACCAGAGAATCCTGAAAGTGGTGTCCTGCCAAAAGTTGAAACGGCTGTGAGGAGATCTGACTTCCTCAACGCGAATCTGGATCATGTTAGTGGGAGCCGCTTCCGAAGTTTTCTCCAAAATGTTGCGGACGTCCACATCCGTGCATGTCTTCGGTAAACACAATCCGACGTGCAGGGTTCGCGTCTAAAAGTTAAAAAGTTTAACACTTTTCTAAATGAAATATTTAAGTTTTCCAAACAACTCACTTCTTTCGTATACGTGGAATTGATGAAAACGCGAAGCATAAAGAAGGACACGTCGAAGGGTGGTAGAGAAAGGTAGGACAGCTTTCCGGAAACGTAACCTCCCGATTGTCCCGGATTCGTCAGCTTGCTCATGGCCTCCACGTTTCGCTGCACTCTCGCGTTTCGATTGCTCTGCGAAAACGAATTGTTAATGTTGAAAGAAGTTTAAGAAACTTTGCGGAAAAAAAACCGCTAACCTCCGACAAGCTGCGGTTGCTCGGCACGATGTTCTCGCACAAACTCTTCGATCCCGTCCAGTAATGGTTTCCCCAGAACCATCCCGTTGAATATCTTCCACTCGCATCATCCACTATAAACAAACATTTTTTTTAGTTTTAAATAAAATAATCTTAATACATATTTATTATTTAAAAAAAATCAAGCAATTAAATATGTTGCCATGGAAACTTCAAACAAAGTAATAAATATGAACTGTCAACATTAATTTTCGTTACCCGCTATTATTTCATAATTATGTAACGTAAGTACATCAATTTCCCATAATTTTCATACAACATAATTTATAACAATTTAAAAACAATTACCTTTATCTCAATTTATTTTATTCCTCTTATTTCCAAAAATCAAAAGTAATAAATCTCTACTAATACCAACCATTTAAATGTATATTACATAAATGGAATTGCATCACCATAGAAACAAGCCGCAAATAATTGTTTTTCTTTAAAACTGTCAAAGTAAAGTTTTGTAGCCGGATGCAATTTCATCATTCGAAACGATAATCAGTAAGTGCATTAATTTCCCATTATTACTTTATAATTTATAACAGGTTACGTAACAATAACTGCGTATATTTCGAAATGCTATTACAAAAGAATAGTTAATATTTTCAATAACGGTATTTTCTTTTTAATTTATTAGAAAAAATGAAAGTAAATTAAATAACCTACAATAATAATAATATGTAGATTTTCATTAAATATTTTTATATATAGTCATGAACGTTACCTTGAAAAGCAAATAGAACAAACAATCTATTTAATTTTTTTCTTACATCATTTTCAATATAGTGTTGACTTCGAAGACTTCTTTCCGTTCGCAAATCACGTAAAGTGATTTTAACCAAACAACGAGAACGTTACGAAACGTCATTAGAATCCAGGAAATTGCATTTGTTTCGAATGCCCAAACTAAACGATTTTTGCAACTGTTTATTTAAAAACTCATTTCACTCGTTCTAAGCGACGTTTTTCGGAAACTTTCGTTACGCAATTGAGAATTGTGTTTTCTTATTTAAGAAATAGAACTAGTTATTTTTTTAGGAAAGAGTCGTTAAGAATAAATTTTAATTAAAATAAAGGTAGAAAGTGTAGTGTTTCCAAGAAATGTTACTGTTTAAATTGGACTAATTATCAATTAAAATTAACTTAATTTGTGCTACATGTGGAGAAATTACAAATATTTTTGTTTAATAAGAATTTTTTAATCTCATTATTTTTAAATTTATAAATAGAGAAATTTTAATTTGCAATAAAAATATTAACAAAAATAAATCAATTTCATTATATAATTTAAGTTTAATATTATGTTAATGAATTGAAACAATTCAGTTTATAATATTAATAAAATGTAAATTATAGTTACAGGCTATTTTGTGAAATATTACGCAATGATTTGAATATGGATTAACTCAGTTCCACAATAATGAATAGTGATGCACGAAACGTGCCAGAATACATCGTTTATTATTCATAGGGACAGATTGTCTATCTCAATTAAATGCGTGAAACATCAACAGATCGATGATGGATGATGATGAAATCGAGTAGTGTTTATGCAAAAATTGTTATAAAAAAATTTCATTCAATTCGATCAGAGGAAATTTATATTTTCGGTATTTACATTTTTACTTTGAACTTTTACGCTGTTCCCCGGAAATCGACACCAAATGCGGCGAATGAGGTGCCCGTAATAAATAATATCGCGGAAATGGTTCGAAAGATTTTATTACTTTTATATTCGGATGTATTAATATGTAAACGCGTCATTACCAGGAGAAAGTTCTTCGGTTTTATTGGGTAACGGGCAAGGTGCAACGGCGTGTCGGAATTTATGGTAAATAAAGCATTTTGGCCCATTGGGTCCTCATCTCCAGAAAACAAAAAGAAGGATCAGCTAAGTTGTCCACCAAAACCGTTGCATCATTTCTTCTGAATGTCTTTTTTGTTGTTGTTTGTATGCATTTACGGAGCAAGAAAATGCACTCGCGCGAATTTCCGCGTGCGTTTCGGTTGCGCAACGTCGTCTCTTTGCATTTCTACATTCATTTCTCGAGAACAGTAAACTGCATTCACGTACAAGAGATTTATTGGGTAACATTTTGTTGTTCTTAAAGTGGCGTGAGACCAAATTTACAGCTTCCTAATTCATGTTTAAATTTACATTAGAAAATAAAAATTTATTAAAAATATTTTTATTAATATCTGAAAATTATAGTAATATTAAGTACAATTTTTTTTTATAAAATAAAAATTTCAAAATACAAAAATATTCTAATTGATTTTCAAGTTTAAATTACTAAATCTACGTAGGCGTGTCATAAAAACTTGACACTTAAATTACAAGCATTTTTTGTAGAATTTAAAAAAAAAAACGTAAATATTACATAAGTCGTAAATTATGAATAACTTGACTAGGCAAGAAATGTGTGTAAAGAAACTTTCGTATATGATTATTAATTATATGGAAATAGTAAAGAATTTGAAATGTATAAAAAAACTAATTGAAAAGAAGAAGGAAGCACAATTGAATAATAATATTCGAGTGTGCACAAGAACCGCAAAGAAAGTTCTCTCCAATTACGCAACGCGACTGGTTTTTCCAGCGAAACGGGGCGGTTCGAACAATGAGAACAACTTAAAACGAGCCGATAATTTCTTCCTCCATCGCATGTGTTTTCTTTTCATTGATCGCGCCTCAATTTCAGTTATTTAATCGCCGGAATAATGTGGCTTTCGAAAATGCAAATTAAAACCTAATTTTCCTAGTCATTTCGCCCTGCAAAACTTTGCACATCGATCAATCAAAATACAAGTTAATATTTTATTTTTTTTGTTTTTTGTTTGGTTTCTTTGGTATCGTATTTCGTTTCGGGCATTTAATGACATTCACTAACAAGCTTTCATTAAAGAAGTTCATTGGCTAGGTCGAAATCGGACGAAAACCATGACCCGTTCGTAACGTGGCGCAACGTCCGTGCATTTCTTTCACCTTGCCGTTATTGCTGCAACTCGAGAGACTCTTTCGATATTCGGTAATAATAAGCGATTGGGAAACAATTCATAAAAAAATAGCCGTGTATTATCGATGATAATGATGGGCTTTTCTAAGGAAAATCTTTGCGGTGAAACTCCTTGCGCAACAGTTTGGAAAAAAAATGGTTTAGAAATTTCGTATGGTATTTCTCTTCATTTTTTTTTGTTATATTATTTACGTACTCGTCGATTTTTCTGAAGCGCTGTGCGAAGAACTGTGTCTGTTTGCTTTTGCATTTATCGCCCGAAACGTACTAACAACGAGGGAAGACACATTCGTAAATTTCTAACTGTTCTTTGCAAAAGTACATGAAAAATTACGTTTAAACAAAAAATCGAGTTTAACGCGAGAGACAAACTTGAACCACTTTTAATTAAGTCTATGGGTATAACCTAATTGGAGTTAATCATTGAAACATCAAAATTTATTTAATTTTTTTTTAAATTATTTTATTAGATTTTAGCTTTAAAAAGTTTAGGTTGTAAAACTTTAAAAATTTAAAATAATATTACGTATGCTTTTCTTTTCAATGATTATATGTAAATTTATACTAGATACAAGATTATATAACAAAAGTTAAATTGATTAGTAACGGTACTTTGTAACAAGTAATTAAATTACAAATTAGTGTAATTACTTAACTAAGGTAAAATATGAGTTGATTAGTCCATTGCGAAATGGACTCGAAACTCTCTTCAAAGAGTTAAATGAAGAACGTGCAGAGTAATGCGTATTAGTGTGTGTGTGTGTGTCGTTCAAATAGAAAATGATTTTCGAGAAGAAAGTTTCGCAAAAGCGCCGGGAACAGTTTCAATTTATTACACACTACTCTCATTTCACTAATTAATTCGCAAGAAAACGAAAACGAAAATTCTTGAAGCACGCAGATTGGTCGATTCCTTCCGGCCACTTGCAACACGTAAGCGTTTGCCCAATCCGCCCAAAAACTTATATATATAAGAGTGTATACGTGTTGTTTACGATGTGCCCCAATTCAGGTCGAGCTCGATGAACAATTAATTAGAATTCATCGGTTTCGACATCGACAATTAATAACCGATCGATTTACCAATGTCATTTCAAAACAAAGTTTCCAATTTTTCTTTTGACAGTTGCAAACAACATGCTACTCGACGACATGTTATTTCATATTTGGTTGCCATAGGTTACACAAGTATTTTTTCCTATTAGAAATAAATATGTACACTTCATATATTTGATGATTAAAAATAAAATCATTTAAAGAAAACTTTAATCAAACAATAAATGTCGCGATGACAGTTTCATTAAATATCGAAATTGGTTTGTATAATAATCATTTTGTGCAATATTTTGTTTATTGAACGTTAGCATAAAAGTTTTGCGTATCGCTTATTGAAAGGAAAAAAAGTGATGAAATTTGATCATCGATTGCGACAATTTTAATTGTGAAATGATAAAATAAAACTTTTATTATTATTGTCCAACCTGTACAAGACATTTCATTTTTTATAGACTCGTTTTATTGGCACTTCTCGTCCAAACGGAATTGTCGTATAAGCACACATCAAGTGGATAACGAACTTGTTATATTTTAACGAATCAAATATTTTGTAACTAATACTTTTAATAGTCGGCGTTTAATTATTTAATAAAATATTAATATATTTGTGATGATTCAATTAGAAAAAACAGAACAAGACAGCGTGAATCACAAATTTGAAAGTTCGTTGTTTTGTTTGTCCTCTTCTTTTTTTCTGTTGTTGTTATTGTTGTTATAACTCCGTTATTCCATTTTCTTTTGTTAGAATTCGGAAGAAAGTTACCTTGACAACGAAAATTAGTGCAAATTACGACGTGCAATTCGTTGCGAATCCGACAAAATTTCACTTCACCGCATTCATATTACAATTACTTTTTTTTAATGTTTGAAAAAAATTATAATGGTTAAAATTTATAAAATAATAATATTAATTTATAAATCAGTTTTTCCTAAAATATAAAATTTAAGTTTATCAACAAAAAAAAATATTTTTGTTAAATTGCCTCTAAAATTAATGTTTCAAAGAAGATTTGCCTCAATCTAAACTTAATTTCATCGATTATTTATTGCTCCTATTCGTGTCTCATTAAGATAAATTAAGTTTTTTTTTTGTATTAATATTTAATGGATTTCGTTGAAGACTATAAAGATTCTCAGGTACCGGAGGCTACCGAGAAATTACGTGACCCAAAGTGGATTATATTTTTTTATTCATTTCGTACGTGGAGAATACAGAAAAATATACAAATAAGTGTGCTTTACATTATCACTTCTGTATTACGTATTCCATTGTTTTTTCTACGTCGTGTAACAAATGCATTCGTATTGCAATAGGTTGACATTCTAAAAAAAAGTGTATTATTAAACCCTTCAAGGTCTCGCTTTTTTTTATAACAATCTCCGATTGAATGTTAAAAAAATAAGAGTTTTATGTTAAAAAGTTTTAATTTTTATTAATCTCTTTTTTAAATGAGATAAAAAGGATGGAAATTTGGAGTTTTGCATTTAGATTTGGGAATTAGTCGAAAGCGGTGAAATTGTAAGGTATTGGAAAGCGTTCCCTAATTTTCGATTCATGAAATCGTAGGCAAGTCAAAAAAAAAGTATGTGGTCGTATGCATCAAAGACGACGCTTGTTTTATTGCTACGTGATGCGAAAAGCAAATATTATTCGATAATTTCATTCTGTTTAGTGATTAAGTGTAAATAAGTCGGGCGCTCCTCTAAAGTAACCAAAAAAAAAAGGTGGAGATAGATACAGAAAAGAAGTAACTATAAAAATTTGCTTGAATTTGAATAAGTCATTAGTTGCGTTTGGATTTCAAGGGCACGATTTAAATTGTTTGCCGAAGAATCGTATTGTTGGATCAAGGTTTGTTAATTGGTTGCGCGCAAACGGAGTACGCTCGATCTCGGCGATTATTGCGATTACCGGTGAAAGTGTGCGCGTTTAAGTTTACCTCAGCAACGTGAGATGAAAGTCTTACGCAATTGCGGGAAGCGGTAGACTGCCGGGTTCGAAAAGGGAATTGCGCTACTCACTCTTCAGGGCCCAGTTCTCCTGGACCTCGAGGGCCCTCACGTACTGTTCGACATCGCTGGAACATTCTTCGCTCAATGCGGCGCTCAGCTTGTTCCAATTGATCGCAAGAAGTTCGGTGTTGTAAAAGTCCAAAGCCCTGGAGAGGGCGATAACCGTTCCGTTCGTAGTTGATGATTCTGAAGATGCTGCTGCCACCTGGGGCGTCGCGACGCTGATGACGACGATGGCGAGCGTCGCCACGGTCAACGTGATCCTCGTCATGTTGTTGCTCGGGTTGTGTGCCGGAACCCACTGAGAGGTACCATTGTCGCGTGAACCCTAAGCTCCGCACTTTCTCTTCGGCCCGAAGAACAAATCCCTCTCTGTACTATTATTATTATTTACTTTTTTTATTACTCCCCCACCTGCTCTCCGCAAACACTCTCACTCACTTACATTATCAGGCCTCCCGTCCCGACTATCCCCTTACTCACTACAACAATAAATAACAAATGTGCGGTAATCCAGTGTAATTGCACGGTTTTCTTTCCGGTATGTCTTAACACAGCAAATTTCACTCTATTCATTTTGCTATAGTTATCGCATTATAATCGCATTACAGATGAACGCCTCATCTTCTACGGCCGAAAGATGTTTTTTTCGTCCTCCAGGGATCCAAGAAACGCTTTCTTGCAAATATTTTTTTAAGCCGTCGCCTTTCACGCTTCTTCCTGAACGCTAATTACAATGGTTCAATGATTTCGTACTCACTTTCATCTTATAAACATAATCAATGCATAATATATAGGTCTGGTATCATTACTTCCTATCTCTTTAAATTCTACACTGCAACAAGACCTATTACTCATCACAAATTGACATGTTATCAATCTTAATTACTGCTTAGTTTAACAACAATTATCATTAACATAATTAATTCAAAACAGAATGGTTTAAAATTTCAATTAGAAAATTCAAAACAATTCATATTATTAAAATAAATACAAATTAATTATGATTTATTTCTAATATTTATGTTATTATTAAGTTTACGTTGTATTTTGCCGTTAATTATAAATTTAAATTTGAATTTAAATAATAATAATTTTGTATACAATTATATTTTCTTTAAATATCGGTAGATGACGGTGTTGCAATAAATTCAATCATTAATATCTAAATTACTAAGCATCGTCGCGATTTATAAAAGCTAATTAATTAATGCTAAGAAAATTCTCAATATTTTTGTAATTAGATACTTGCAATTAAGGCCTTAATAATAAACTTGGATTCCGAGCAGCGCTAAAAGTGATGAACTACAACCCAAGTTCCAAACCATAACGTTTCTTCTATTCTGTGGTTTGCAACTCGATTAAAAATTCTTTGGTGGGGCATCTTTCGATGTTTTCCTGAAACTTGTAGTTCAGCCGTTTCTGCGCTGTTCAAATTTTCATAAAAATTTTTAAAAAAATGATCTGAGGCAAAATTTAATTTAAAAAAAATAACATTAAACATTAATTAACAGTAACATTATTTATAAATTTGGATTGATTCTTGAAATTCTTTTAAAGCCTTATCAATATCTCCTTGGACTAATTTCGTGTAATTTTTTATAACGTTCTGCAATATAAATTTTTCATTCAATCCAATTAACTAGGATTTTACAAACTTACATTCATTTGCTCTATATTATCGAATATCATTTTGGTATATTCGTTGTAATATTCTTGGCATTCCTCCACAAGCAGTTCGTTCCTTTTAAGCAATTCTTTATATCTAAAAAGAAAATAATGAATATAATTATTTACACTTAAACGTAGTAATTTACTTTAATTTTGCTTTATCTACGTTATCTTTGTAAAGGCCAATTTCCTCGGTGCTCTTCTGTATGTCTTCGTACTTGTTCACCGCAGCCAAAATTTTTTCACTTATCATCTCGAATTTAAGTTTACTCTTTTCTTGAATCTTGCACTCTTTATCGTCCAGCAATCTGAGATAACTTTGCCACATCGCAAGCTTCAACTCCAACTGATTATTTTGCACATCCAATTTCGCAAGTTCGCTACGTTCCGTTTCGGAATTCTGCATGATTTTTGTCCACTTCGCTAAGATGCTTTTAAAATCCTGAAATTGTTAAATTGATGATTAAATTACGCGATGATATTATTAATTACATTAATAATATCGGGCCTTCCGAAACCAGTAGTCGGAGCCATCAATTCCTTGATCTCCTCAGAATCCAACCCCAAATTTAGTATATAGTTGTTAATTTTGAAGGTCAAAGATTCCACCTATTAATTCATCGACAATTAAAACTTTGCATAAATCAGTTGTAAGTATTTACGTCTCGCTTAATCTCAATCAATTCTTTATCGAGTTTAGAGATTTTATTCATATTGTAATCGCGTTTCTCTTGCCACAGTCCCAACGTGTTATTATCATCGGTAATTTTCAGTTTGAGATCCGCCAAATCTTTTAATCCATTTCCTTCAATCTTAAATTTACTATTGATTTCATTCAAATTCTTCAAATCTTCATCTAAAAAAAATATTATATCCTATAAATATGCTTGTTATTAATGGAACAATTCAAGAAACCTAAAGCATTTTCAGTTTGCTTGAGCGATAGAAAGACTTCGTTATAACAAGAAGTAATACTTTCAAGCTTCGCTATTTTATCACACATTTTCTGCTCTTTTTCCTTTATAGAAATCATTTCTTCATACAATTCTTCATTATGCAATTGCTTCACTTCATTCTCCTTCTTCAATCTTTCCACTTCTTTTGAAGATGTATAAGTCTGATCTTCATTTATTCCATATATTTGGTCTACAGAAAAATTAGAAATTATTTAATTTTTTATTTAATAAAACTTAACTTACTCAAATCATTGCTTATAGATTCAATTTGCAAATCTGGATCAATCAATGAATTAATGCAAAAATCCAGAAATACCTTCAAAAAGATTTATATAATAAATAATTATTAATCTGAGATAAACTTACTTTTCCTTCAGTTAATTTATCGCAATGTCGGTTCGTATCTTCGTTGCAAGATTCCAGATCTAATACGAAGAGCCACATGGCTAAAATTGCCGGCAACGAATGCGGCATGTTAGGATGCTTCAAGGTGTCAGCAGCTAAAGTTGTTGGGCATTGTAGAGTGTTCAGGAGAATAGGTAACTCTTCTTGATAATTCTCTTTAGTGAACTCTATGGTATCATCGACTGCAGTTTTCAGTAGAAGATTAGTTACATAGATAAACATTGGTGTTGAAAGTGGAGTCAGCTTGATGTCTGGCTCAATTTTTTGAAAGTATTGCCTGATCCTATTCAGAGTGCTCTTCTGCCATTCTTTATCATTCAAAGGAGGCTTTACTTTACGGTTTGGTGATTTGTTTCTTATGTATGTGTTAAGCGATGAAACAGTTCCCCTTGAGACACTGCTCGCACCAGAACTTGAAGCTTCATATCTTGATGTTGTTGGAGTTAGAGTGAATCTATTTGCTCTGCAAAATCATTTTAATTGTATACCATTCTACTAAATACAAATATTATTATCACATTATATAGTACATACTTTTTCAATTGTAATTTACTCTTCCTATTAGACATATCTTTAACTCTTTTGCTGTACGAATAATAAAATTTAATAAAACGTATATTTTAAATTGCTTTTTTCTTGTTTAGATAAGGTTTAATCCGTACGTTTGGTTGCATATAACCGAGCTGAGAGAGGTTTTAAAGTTCTGATTATTGCAATAAATATTGATCGATTACGAGACTTTATTATAGCTAAAGTTTAATTACAATAATTCAAACTAATTAAGTATTGAAATAAACATATATTAACAATGAATATGTAGTGATATAATTTATAAATGATTGCTGAAACTATGCAACCAAGTTAGCTATTGAAAAATATTTTCAATCGTACTAAAGGTAACACATTTAGTGTACAACCTTTGCTTGATCTTTGTTTTGCTCTATTTTAACTTAATTAAATATATTTCTTTAATTATTTTCGAAGATTTTTCATATTTTTTTCATGACTGAAACCTTTGCGAGAAGAAGAAGCATAACAAACGTCAGATTTGATCATAATAATTCCGGTTGATCCTCGACCTGCGAAGATAAATATATCTGCGAATATGCCCAATCTAAGCCCGTTCTTATACTGGGCACAAAATGAAGAATTACTTTATATTAAAGTGGAGTTACGAGTGTCCAAGGTACCTGCTGTTGCTGCAAAAAAAAAAAAAAATAAAGCCCTAATATTATTTTTGTTATCCAATAGGATGTGGACGTTATCTTGGAACCGAAGAACATAAACTTTTCAGCCCTTGGTGCCGGTTCCCAAGGCGTCAATCAATACGCGTTCAAATTTGATTTCTATGCAGATATTGATCCAGATGTGAGTAGCAGCTTTGATGTTTTATATGCTACGATTGTGACTGTTTACGTTTCTTTTACAGGAAAGCACCTACAAAGTAACTGATAGCATAGTAGATTTCACAATCGCAAAGGCTGAGAAAGGATGGTGGTCCAGGCTGATGAAGCAGCAGCAGAAACCGGCTTGGTTAAAGATAGACTTCCAGAGGTGGCAGAATGAAGAGTGCCTGAATGATGATGATGAGGATGAAAAAGTCAGGGATATCCGAGAGGATTATCCACAGCTATATAAAAACCTGCAGAAGGAGGAGAGTGGATTTTCTAAAGGTTTTAATGATATTGAAAGATTTTGATTTTATTATTTATTGACGTTTTTGGTTACAGAGGATGGCAGAAAAGTTTATTTGGCGTTCTACAATTTCGGAATGTTCATCGGTTTCATTTACGTTTTCTGCGTCATGGCTACTAGATTCTTGAGGGACGGAGCTGATAGTTACGCCGGAACTTACGAGGCTGTCGGTCCCGCTATGATTGTTCTGCAGATGATGCAGTTCTTGGAGATTATGCACCCACTGTTTGGCTATACCAAAGGAAGTGTTATGACTGCAAGTATGCAGGTGTTGGGCAGAGCTTTGGTGCTCTTCGCTTTGATCGATTCGGAGCCGCGAATGCAGACGAAACCAGTTATTTTCTATTTGTTCCTAGTCTGGACTTCAATTGAATTGATCAGGTAATAATTACTGGTAACTCTCTGGAATCTTGTAACAACTGTTTTCTTGCATTCAGATATCCCTATTACATCACGCAAGTCTACAACCAGAACAACGGTTTTCTCACATGGCTCCGTTACACGATCTGGATTCCGCTGTATCCGATGGGTTTCATGTGCGAGGGTGTCATCATGCTGCGCAGCATCCCTTATTTCGAGGAAACTCAACTGTTTAGTTTCCAGATGCCGAACAAGTACAATTTCATTTTCAGTTTCCCCCTGCTCCTTCGCATCTACTTACTGTTCTTTTTCCTTCCCGGCATCTACGTGCTCATGTCTCACATGTACAAGTTGCGATGCAAAAAGTTGGGCACCAGGAAGCGTCAGCAGATCAAGAAGATCAAGTAAAGTCGTTGCAATTGAAATTATCCTTTTTGATATTATTCTTGCTTTTTTTTCTCCATTCTTCACCTCCCAGTTTACGAAACAGTAATAAATACACCTAGACGTTTTAATAAATTGATTTAATACTTAAAATAGTTTTATTTTTTCCGACTTTTCTCAGCACAACAAAACAAATAGTGAAGTATTTTAAAAAATATAAAATCTAAAAATTGTTAGATCACTTACACGTGTAATATAGATATATATCTTACTTGCTGCAAATGCTTATTGCTTTCTTGAAAAGAAAGGAAAATCAACGTTCATTTCCGGACCAGCAGAATATTTGTTCGTTTTCTTATTCATTGTTTTTTCTTGTGAACGTTTACATTGTGGTCTCTGTACGATAATAATTGAATCACTAAATTAATTAATAAATACAAACAAAAAGAACATGTTTCGTGAACTTAAAAAATTAATAATTATATAAAAAAATCGAAGAGAAATAATTGAATGAATAAAAAAAAACAAAGCGATTTTGTATGTATGTACGTATATGTGAGTGTGTTTCTATGATAAAATTATGAATAGAAAGTCAGGACGGAGGTTTGATTGCCGCGCACCAGAAGAATCGGAGGCATGTCTCTGGTCAAGAGCTCCAGCCAGGCCAGGTAGAGCGGCGCCGAAACGATGTTCTTTCTGGGCATCGGAAGAGTCATCACCACCAGATTGGCTTCGTGCGAGTGCTCCAGCATGAGCTCCCTGAGACGCAAATGTCTATTGGTTTTATCCTTCACGGCCAGCAACTCGGCATCGGATATTTCAACTGAAATAATATATTTATTATCTCTGCGTTTTTTTTTTACCATAAAATCAATAATACTAACCAGAATCAGGATCCTCTTTGTTTGTTTGCACACGGAAATCGGCAATTAGGGAATCGAAGAACTGTTGCGTCTGCTCGGCCGGTTTGCTGGTGATATCGGGGACGACTTGAAGATCTGAATAATCTATACGGAACTTGGCCAAAAGACTGGCCATATTTCGGTGTTCGAATTCCAATTCGTCTCTCTTATTTGCTAGCGCAAATACCCTCAACTTGCAGTTGCTCCAATTGCGACGGGTCGATATGATGTACGGCAATAACAGAGTTAAACCTATAAAGAAATATATTATTTTTTATCCTTTTATAAACTTAAGAAAACTCACCTCCGTCATCGTATAGCCACCATACATCGATGGTTCCGCCTCTTTTTTGCTTCTTCTGGAATTGAAACATCTGACTCAAGATTTCCTTGGGCAACTCTTCGGTAGCGTCTGGACCATCGTAGATGATCTTTTTCTTCTTCAGTGACTCCTCTTCGGCGTTAGGGCTACTACTGATCGCACCATCTTTGCTCCTGGACAAAGGTGTCGCTGGCACAGATACGTCGCTACAGCTGCTACCTATAAAATTTATATTATAAGTAAGAATAATAATTAATCGTGCATTATTAGAGTAAAATAAGCGGAGAAGCGGAAGTGTTAGACGGTAACTAACCTGAAGCAGCAATGTTTTCAGTGTTAGAGTTACCTTGCGATAAGTGACTGTAAGATTGATTCCTTGGAATAGAGGAGCCATTATTTTGCTCGTCCTCCATCTGCTGGCTAAAGTCCAACCCAGTCTGTAGCCTCAGAATGCCGACACCCATGTGCAGATCCAATGCATTGCTGCAAGACATTTCAATTATTCCATTGGTATTATAAATTACTCGACGAAACTCACTGCAAGACTTCAAAGTACGAATTCAAATCCTCTCTGCTGCATTTCTGCCAATCGGATTTGTGACCTACGAGCAGGATGTTGGGTCGTAATTTACCGATTCCGCATGCCTTCAGTAGCGCACTGCTGCCCTCCTCAAAGGTGCATCCATCGACTTGCATGTAAAAAGCTTTTAGCTTGTGCGTCTTGAGCCAAGACAGAGCTTTATCGTGAGATATGCTTCGGACCCTCTGATGCAAAACGCTCTAAACATAAAATATAGAATTAAAATCATGTTAATTTGCCTGAATAGGAAAATAATACCGTGTTGATGTGACCGCAGACCAACAAAGAGATATTCTTCGTGATCATGTTGGCGAAATCAACCAAGGAAGGACGGGCGCTCGGCATTCCCGACAGCACTAATATTTGAGGCCTATAATTTTTAACGTGCTCCTCCACATTGTTGAGTTGATGGACAGTTTGTAGTGCGTTCTTGTAAATCTGGGCTTGCGTCGTCGAGCCCCAGTTTACATCTAAAATATATGTCGTTTAAATATCGTCATTCTACAATCGTTTCATAAACATTTATTATGTACCAGGTTTTCTGTAAGCTACAATCAAGTACAGGGCTAGAACCACGGCCAAAGTGAGTAAGGCCGTCCACCACGAGATTAAGAACATGACGAGGACGCAAAGTATGGAGCCGAGCAAGCTCAACCACATATTATAATACTGCAACAAAAATAAAGAAATGCGTTTAATAATACCAAGGGAAATTAAAATTCAGAGCACCGCATTTACCTTGAATGTAGGTCTCCAGCCGACTGGTTTGGCGAGAGACGCATGGAATGTGGAGAAGTTGATCAGGGTGTACGCGGCCAAGAAGAAATTCGAAATCAATGGAGCAATCAAGTTCAGTTCACCTGAAATGGAATTAATCGAGTATGAGAATCAGCAAAAAAGTGGAAATTATTAATCGCGGTTACCTATTAAGATGAAAGCGACTGCGATGATGAAGGTGAGGATGTAGCCGCGCACGGGTTCGTTGTTTTGGCCGTACCCTTTGGCGAACCATTCGATTTTCGGATACAGTTTATCTTTGCAGAGCGCTTGGAAGACTTTCGGTGCTGAAACCAAAGAGGCCAAGGCGGAAGACAAGGTTGCTGCGAAACAGCCAGCATATATGATTGGCCCAATCCATGATACTAACTCGATGACCTTAATAAACATTATTGTTGTCACATTGTTTGATATGTAATTATTAGCAATTTTACCTGGAAACTATTTTGACTTCCATACAGACACTCCCCTGGAGCGCAATCCCTAAACGTGCCATTGAAAAAATCTTCAATACTTCCAGTTGCATCTCTTACCACTGTAAAGCCACACACTATTGCCATAACTATATAGCTGAAAGTGGTAATGGCGATGGCTAGAATCGTTCCCTTGGGAATAGCACTTTGTGGATCCTAATTGAAAAGAAAAACAAATATTAATTTTTGATTATGAATAATATGATGATTGATTTACGCGAAGATCTCCAGAGATGTTAGCTCCAGCCAGAATTCCTGTAGCTGCTGGGAAGAAGATTGCAAAGACCGAGAAGAAGTTGTGGGTCACGCCGTTTTCATCGACGCGATAATCGGGCTCTATATTTTCCATAAACACCGTTACTGAAAATTAAAATTAATTTAGAAAATCGATTTAAAAAAAAAACTAAAACTAAATTACAGTTGTATCCAACGAATCCTTTGGCTTGGGCCTCGTCGGAGGGTGGAATCACGCTGCCCACCATAAAATCCACTATGGCTATAAGAAGTATCACCAACAAACCCATCTGGGCCTTGGCTTCCCATTCCATGCCGACGACGACGATGACCAATAAAATGACTATAGTGATCGAACCAATGATCCGCACATCCTGAACTCCGCCGTCGACGATGAAAAGGCCGAATGACTTGAGCAGATCCATAATGGACTCGCAAAAGCCTACCACGTACATAGCGCAAGCAACGGCGTTGGCCATCGAGAAGATCAGACCGATGGATCCGCCGAATTCGGGACCTAAACTTCTTGAAATCATGTAATATGTACCTCCACCTTTGATCACGCCGTTTGTGCTGATGGCAGACATGGATAGGGAAGTAATGGTGGTCACAACCGTTGTGGTTAAAATGAGTAAAATCGATTGTCCTAAAATTATAATAAATTAATAAACGAATAAACGTTAAAATCTTTTCCTTGTAGACTCACCAACTCCTGCTTGGGCGACGACCCAGGAGAGTCGGAGGAAGAGCATCACGCCCCAAATGTTCAGGAGGCATCGCACCAGGACACCTTGGATCCAGCCGAATTTCACCTGTGCACCCTCGTCCTTGCCGTTGATGCCGTGCGCCGGAGTTTGTTGGCCCTGCAAACGGATTCATCCTTAATTAACATTGATTGAAACGGAATTTTTATGAACGGGGGTGGACGGATCGAGTCACCAATTTCTTAGTGGACCTCAGCTTTCGTAAAGGTTAATTGTCGAGTAATTAAAAGCAATCGCATGCCTAAGTGCAGGCATGCGATGCACGCACTTGAAGAGGTCAATTGATCATTAAATTATGTTCCGACCGATTGGAATTGCGTTTTGAAATAACAACCAAAAAACTAATAACAACTAAACTATAGTATACAGTAATTTAATACATAATAGTGTTATGAAAAGTATTGTTAGCGAAAGTTTGCTAATGTTTGGAGCGTTGTTGAAAATTTGCGTATTTCGTATACGTCGAGCGTGTTTTGAAGAATTGCAAACTTATTATTTATTCAGTGAAAACATAAATAATAAAAACGTTTGTTGAAAATGTTTTTTAACATTTTCAACAAACTGTTCTGTTTTTCTTCTACTTTTAATTTAACATTTTCATTAATAAACCGCAGTTATTTTCGACGGCTAAAAACCACAAGAATTGTTTATTTTTTCTTTGTGCTGCTCACGATTTCCGCGCGATATTAAATTCTATGCAACGAGCTGCGACGATCGCCGCATGATCTATATTTGTGTCAACGATTTGCAAACATAAATGCATTTGCGAAACGTACAAATTAAAACCACATTTTTAATGATAATAATAATAATAATTACAACAACGACTGCAACAGTGGCAGCGCATAATGGAGGCCTTGTCTCGCTTACATAAATTTTCCTCGCGACCCGAATATACAATAAGCCATGGAAAATTTCCACCCGAGACTCTTAAGAAACGCCTCCATCTTCAATGTGTGAGAAAAATTACATGATGAATGAATTCTAGGGAATGGATGTTTGAGACAGGAAACGAAAACAGATTCCACCGTGTGGTCAAGAGCATTGACTCACACACACTCACAAACCACACAACCGGTAATTCTGTACACACGAGCTTATCCATACATAATAATAATCGTGTTATTTTTCGCAGGTTGCATAAGACCTGCCTGCAGGTGCTAAATTATAAATAGATTTATAAGTGGAATGAAACAAAAAAAAAGGAGTTAACAAATTGCTAACTAGGAATTTAACTGTCGATGAATTGTAAAAACGAATTGTAGAGTGTTTCATGTTCAAGTTAGGTAAATATTTATAGTTTTCACCGTTTATATACAACCGATGAAAAGGTGCCAAGCGATTTGTTCCTGGATGTGTATAGTTTTTTAACTGGAAACTGTTAGTGTTTCAATGAAACATGATATAAATTCTAATTCATTTGCAGATTCTCATGAAAAACATTCGCACATTTTGTATGGTCATATTAAATGGAATGCGTTCGAATTGCAGGAGGAAATTAATTTGCGGTAGGAAGATGCAACTCGTTTGCCAACCAATTAAGTTTGAGATTCATGCAAATTAAACGAACGGCGACCGCCCTTTCGTTCTTTCCTCAGCACGTTCGCTGAGCGCGTTATGCAACAACGACGTCGCCCACGCTTTCGGTTATCGGCAGAAAAGGAATCCGGCAATTATCCTCTCCCGGTGGCTCCCCGTTACGGATCCAGATAATGCGGTTACGTTACACAAGTAGTAAGAGTTTTGACAATTTTCCACTTAACGCTAAACGACCACTCAAATGGCTATTGATGGCCCAGCACATCGCGTTGCGTGTAGCAGGATTTCTTTCCCGTAGGAATACTCACTTTATTAGGCAGGGTTGCGTTGTGCAACTCGTCGAGCGTCGGCCTGTTGGCCGCCTGCAAAGACAAGATGTTCCTGTAGTTGTCCAACCTAGGTAACGCCTCCCTGGTCAAGTGCCTGAAATCAGTAAAAAAAAACGATTTAGTAAATTCGAAAATAATAGCAAATAACTAATTCATAGCAATGCTAGATAAGGCTCGTCTAATTGCAATTAGACGATAATGTTATGTGAATGGCTTCTTCATTAATTATAATGCGTGGAATCGTAAAAAATACGACGACACCAATTATAATAAATCATATTTACATCCATTCTCATTCGATTCCCCGAACAATTCATAAATCCTCGCAACATTGTATTCATAATGGGCATACAAAAAGGCAGCTCTTCACATCCTCCCAATTATCTTCGACTTATTCGTGCTGCAGCTACAAAGCGAAATATAATTACGAAACAAGTTTTAATTAAACGCAAAGCGAAGACAACAACAAAAATTAGTAATTAACATAACAAACGCATCTTGAAACTGGTTATGAAGAGAAAACCAATTTTCAGTATCGACTTTTACGTGGAAAGCGATAACGATTGTTTGTTTACAAATTTTATTTTTTATCGGAAATTCTCGACAGATTCACTATCAGCTAATGAATAGATTATGCAGTATAGTTCTTGAAATCTGTATCTACCTGTACTCTAAAATTATCTACAATTATAAAATTATCTACGGAAATGTTTTTTTTACTTTATAATTGCTATGCTACATTTCAATTTACTAACAATTAATCAGGTCGTAATAAGAAATTGAAATTTATGGATGTAAATGCAATCGCTGTTACAATTCAATGAAATTTATGGAAGCTTTAATAGAAATTATCGATAATTTATAGATAATTCAGTTTTGTGGAAATGGAATCGACGATATTGCGGTTTTTATTAATACATAAATGATGAATTTCGTTTCTAAAATGGCAAATAGTAAAAAAAATCAGCAGGAAATCGCGCCACACGTGTATTTATTAAGTTACGTAAAGTTCATTATCAATACACAAGTTCGTAATTGAATGCATCGGATCCGGCTGCGAGGAAAGCAGTAAGAACATAATAAAGAAAGGAAAAAAACACGTTCTTCAGACAATTGTCTTCGTAAATTGGAACAAACTAATAGATGAATACACGCGCAACAAGGTATAATAAAAAGTGTAAAGAATTCCTACGCCCAATTAACACTAAGCTAAGTAGATAATCGTACAATTATCGGTATTAATTAGAGCCAATTATGTGTGAAACATCATCAAACGCAATCGGCCGCGTTTTATAACGTAATTTGTTCTAGGCTATAGCAAATTTCAATTCCAATATTGGTTTTGTATCAGATAGAGTGTATGTAATTATTATTACTTTTTTTTTAATCCTAATTAGTTCAGAAGCACTCGAAATATAATCGTTTCATAAAAATCTCGTTTATAAAGTGCATTAAAAAAAATATATGAAATTGTTGTCACTCAAATTACTCGATGTAATGTAATTTGTTTGTAACAATTGTTTCGTAAATAACGCAAAGCGGAAACCGTTACGATTCCATCCGGAAGTACGGTTTGTGGAAAGTAATTAAATTTAAATTACTGGGACAAAAGAAAGGCAAAGGCCATTTAAGTACGAACGCAGCGGGATTCCATTATTAACGATATGCCAAAAGGCGAAGCGCAACATTCTATTTGCCGAAGCCATTAGATGCCATCTCCGGTGGAAAAGATTAGTCTTAGAGAAAACGACGGCAGATGTCCGAAAACTTTCCTTAAGTTCGATGAATGTGTATCCCTATTTCTACGAAAACGGATTTATGTATGGCACTGGGGTGGGCGCGTTCAGTGGAAAACGTTAACAATGATAGATGGATTTATATATAGAGAGAGCTCATCCATGCGGGTTTCCCCCTTTATGCACATAGAAGAATGCATTCTCTATTCACCAAGCTGAGCTGAGTTTAAAGGCCCCCGAAGAGCAGTGGTAACGGGAAAGGCCTAAGCCGCACGGCATGTCAGTATGCATAAAATGCAGCACTCTTTCGAAAGCTGCATGGCAAAAGGCCAACAAACTCTTCCGCCGCACCTCGAAAACGAAACGGCCGTACTCCAATCGTGGTGGACGCATTGGATTGCATAACGCGCTCCGAAAATAAAGAAAACCTTAAGGAATTCGTCTGAGACTCTAAAGGTGTAAACAGTAATCACACCTCTACCAGGAAACGTACTCAGACTACAATTAAATATCATTAGTCACATACACTAATATTTGTACAGTATTTAAAACTGTTTGCGTCTGAATTACTGTTGGAAATGCCCGAACAATATCTTGGACGTATCCTTAAAGTATTCAAATATATGTTGCATGGGTTTATCGTTCGTAAAAAAAGCACTTTCGCTGACATTTTTCGTAAATTACTAACGTTAATCTTGATTGAAATATATAAATAATGCATAGTTTTCTAACAGCGTACGGTTTTTACGGTGATGTCAGGTATTTCTATTATTTTCATTGAAATACCAAAAACTATTAGTGTCCACACTAGTCGTTTATTTATTTTTTCATGAATGAAAATGGTACTCATTTTATCTAAAAGCAATAATATTTATAATTCATCTGATCTTTTAAAGCTTCTGGTAAATGTATATATGTTTACTTTATATTATCAATAGAATAACATCATAAATACTGTAAATACTGACTCTTTAAACAAATTCGTTTCATGTTGAGGACTTTTTAATTTTAAAATAACTTAATTATTACTAAAGAATATAATTATAAAAATAAATTAAAATTAATTTAAGTTGTATCGTTATCATTTTTCCCATAGTTTCGTAATAATCTTGTAATGTTTATTCATGGTGTTATGCGTGTGAGTGTGTTAGAAGAGTAATTTAGTAATTTGGTAACAAATAAATAAATAAATAAATATATACGTGTGATTTCATTCATTAGGCGCTTCTGATTACGAAAAAACGACGCCCGTAACGGAATTCCATAGTTAACAATTCAAAGAATCGTGCAACTGAAGAACGTGAGGCAGTTTCGAATTTCCATTACTCGATATAAACAAACGTCACCCACTTTCATGTTTGTTGACAGAAAATTGAATGTTGCTGCTTACGTATTTTTTTTATTTTCTATTTATCGCGAACGTTCGAATGCAGACAGACATGCCTTTGCAGAGAGCGAGCGCGTTATCTGCGAAATTTTTCAATTCTTATCGCCTCAACTACCAGCATTTTGGACAGATGATTTTATTATAGTCTGGTGCACGCATCAAGCCTGCCGCTTATGAGATAATCCGAGGGGATTACTAACTATCAATTGTGTCATTCATAAATTTAAAAAGAAATGATAATTACCTGAAGCTCTTGACGTATTTGGTATCGTAGGTATCGGAGTTGAGACGCGTTCTGTCGGTGACGGTGAGGAGGTTCTCGTTGTCCTCCACATTGTCATCGTTGACGTTGATGACGGTATCGTCGGGAGTCTCGTTGCGCACCCTGTTCACCTGGAACCTGGTGCGCTTCTCGTCTCCGGCGATGGCGTCCATCTCCAGACCCTCCTGGCTCTTCCGCACCAGATCACCGTTGCCGCCGACCACGGACATACTTTCAAAATCCGACGCAAAAATAACAAATAAAGTCAATAATCACTGATGGGGTATTGTTGCTCCAACAACATAATTCACGGCCGATCGCGGAGTTTGAGCCTTCCTCGTGCCGTCCTCTGTATAATACAAACTCCGTTTCCTCTAAATCTATCTATGTGTATACATGCATACACCAACAGCACACGCCACACTCGCACTGCACGTTGCTGCTACGTTCTGGCTTCGAGTTGCGCTCCACACAACGCCCGGAGTCAAACTACCTCCTCTCCCTTCGCATAGAAGCTCTATATATTTGCCGGCTACACGACCTTTGCAGCTGGCCCCATGTGGGCTCGTGGGCGAAACCTAAAAGGATTCCCTGGTACTAGTAGTACGTGTTTCGGGTACAGGCGCCATCCCGGGACCACGTGCTCCCTTCCGATGACTCACAAACCATAACGTCCCTGCTGCCGGCAACAATCCCCTCGCATCTCTCGAATAAGGGAAGGACAACGCGTTTCCTATTAGGGTAGGGTTGGACGGCAGCCCTTCTCACCCTCTCTCTCTCTCTCTCAATGTAAAGAGAGATATATATATATGCAATAAGACTGCTGCGAGAGAGTCGTCGTCCTTGGATCGGTTCTTGCCGCCGCTGCGAATTGCACTTTACATAACGCGCACGAACATTTTGAACCTGAAACAAGTAAATATTCGACGTGTTATTCAATGGATCGCGGGAAATCCTTGATGGCAACACATAAGCAGAAGATAAATAACGATACAAAACAACAAAATTAATCTTTTCCATTAATAATCACATTACATATTATATGCCGAGAGCATTCAACAAAACTATATTTAAATGGCGCAAAATATCTATTTATATTCATAAAATCATTGCATTGTATTCAACTTTCCTAGAAAAGCAATTGCATTTATTTTTTTGTAATTATGAGTAACCATATTATTAATTTAATAAAATTGTTCTAACTAATTTTTAAAATCTCTGAATTATATTTTATAAATAAAATGTACTTTATACAAATCTTTCTTTCATTTAAAAATCCATTGAAGGGTTCAATTCAATTGATTATTGAGCATAGATAGATTACTTGCCCGCATTTATTGATGGATATTTATTGCTTAATTAACAATTAGTTTACACTTAACAAATCCTCCTTCATTTATCAAATACTAATTTGTTAATGCAATTGAAATAAATAGATAAAAAGAAACGGATTAAATAAATAATTACATGTGAAAATAATACTAAAATAATAGAGAGAAAGTCTTAATTACTCATTAGTCTTAATCATAAAATAAATACAAACTCACGGATTATTCGAATGTACCAAGAGTTACGCTCATCGCTATGTAAACTCGAACAACCTGTTGGATTAAAACGTATAGAAATAAACAATAATTGTATTGAAAAAAGATACGCACATTGTAAAACTATTGTGAGTCATAAAATGCTGAGGTAGTAAATGGTTTCCAAAGTTTTATGCCGTAAATAAAATTGTACGTATTTTTATTGTATTCTCAACGAGAACGACTTGCATTCAAAACACCCGACCATTAAAATGTTGAATGATATGAAAATAGTAAATCTTTCTTGTGAAATGTTTACTCACTCGTATAAAAACGGCGGCGTCTTCCACTTGAAGTAATCTTCGGCGAGCGGCTAATGGATTAGTCGGCAATTACAAGCTTACAGACGGTCATTAAATCCTCCGACAAGACCTTCTACGTGATTGTAGAAAGGAAACATTGGAAACGCAAAATCTAAGTATAATTGTTTAAGCCAAAATTCAACAAAACGGGTATTGTATTATCAATAATAATCACACCAAAAAAAAAATGGTTGACGTTTTATATAAAGATATATACTTTGCAAAGAATGAGTCGCTAAAAAGTTTGGGTGTACGAAAGAAATTTGCAACGATTTGTAATAAATCAATACATTCTAAAATTAAATCCGCTCGTCTATTTATACTAGCGGCGTTATTTTTAGCGGTCCCTGAAGACATGAGCGATGCTCCTCGCTCTTCGTGGGTTTGTTTAGCTTGCAATTATCGCCTCTCGTGCACCGTATTTTTAACTTAACATGTGGGAAACTATGTGGAAATTGCAAGGACGTTGTTCTGGAGCCAAGTCGCAAATTCGTACGTCTCCTCTGGGGGCGGCGGGAATTCGGGTATCGGACCTAAGGCCTTTTCGCACAGTTCTATTGCTGCTAAGGCGTCTTCAGGAAACGCAGAAATCCTCTTGTTCAATCTGGCGTGCGCTTCCGTTAACGCTCTTAAAGGATCAAGTGATGTCAAGGGTAGCATTCCTCCTATAAAGATGAGTCACGAAATGGTTATTGATTCGTTTATCAGTGAATTTATCTCACTTCTAGCTATTCTGGAGCAAGTGAAATACTGCTTCAGGAGATCCGTGGCGCCATCGGTTAACTCTACCGGATTGGAGATTATCGATGCTAGATAGTCGCGAATTTCCCGTAAAGGGATCAACTCCCTATATTGGGTAATTCCCAGCGCTAAATCCGTTGCATCTTCTACATATGCCAAATCGGACTCGACCCTCCAAGCCAAACCAAAAACTCTAAAATCGCAATAGGTAACCAATTGTTTGTAAACAAAAAGAAACAACTTACTTCAATAGAGTTTCAATCTGATTGATGGTCTTCCTGTTGGGTCTATTGCAGTAAGTCCAAATCGCCGTATGAAGAGGCTCAAAGTATACGCCACCCGGTAAAGTGATTTTGCCAGATACCACAGCGTCCCTTACAGCTTGTCCCTTTTTACCTACGTAACGCTCCCAGTGACCCAGGAAACACACTCCGCGGGAAGCCAATTGCAACGACCCAGCTTGCAACCAACCATTGGAATACTATTAATTTATGGTAGATACCAGAAAAGGGTCTACTTACAACTCCAGACAAGTTATTATCAATTACGGGCCTGGTGCAGCGAGCAGTTAAGCTTAAGGCTTCGCGCATCAATCGCTGTACAGGTTCATCATCATCGCAAATAGCTAGTATTGGAATTGGCGGCCGGAAATTCACGCTAGCCAAACTGCAATCTCGTAAATTATAAAACCAATTCACTTTCTATGAAAGGATTACCTCAAGATCAAACCGAGTCTTAACTGCATGAACACTCCTTCCGGTATAAATGATCTGCCTATACTTGCAGCTAAAACTTTAACGAAAGCCCAAGCATTTCCGTCCAATTGGCTTCTTATCTTTTCAATGATCGAGGTAGGCAGAGGCCCGGAAGGTTTTCTGATAACCTGCTGCAAGCCCCATATTTCAAAGATTTCGCCGTTATTGAATACTCCGCTAACTGCAACTTCGTCTCCTAATCTCAAAACGCCATCCAAGTTCCTATCATCTTCCACGTAACCTTCGATCCAGCGATGGAAACATTTCGTCCGGTCTCGCAACGAATCTTCAGGTATTAGCTTAAGCTTCCATTTATTACCAAAATACCTAAATGACGGGACTTCTTCCAGAGGCGCTGCGCAATGTCTGCAAATCGGTATTCTCATAGGTAAACCTTTGAGGACTTGCGGATCTTTGCTGGTGCAAGAAGACTGAGCGCATTTCCATCGACTGGTAAGTCTGTAAAGGCTCCGGATATAGGAAAATAATTAACATTGTAATAAACCTACATAAACTTTTGTATATCTGTGCATTCGGCGACAACACCAATAAAAGATGTTAATCCAGGTTGGAGATAAACGCTTGATAAGGGGAAAGGTGGTGCAACGACTATGGGGCTCTCGATCTGCTCGATTTGGAGCATCTTGTGATGCTGCAGAGCCGTTCCCAAAGAGGTCAATGCGACTTCGTTGGCAATTCTTTGCGTAATCAGCGGCTCTCGAAGCAACAAATCTAGAATGTGTTGGATTAAGAATTCGATCGTCTGTTTTTCCCATTAATTCGTTGAATCAACAAATCTAAAAATAATCTTACCGGAATTCTGACCCATCTCAACAACGTTAACGCGAAATGGAAAATAGAAAGTTTGATGCAAATCAATTTGGCCCGCCACTAACTTTTCAGCGAAATCGTTCACGCTCCTCTCCAACATCTCCATCACACCGTTCCGCTCGAAATACTTCAGCAGATTCAACTTTACCATTATCTCAATTTTATCCATGACTTTTTACAACTTTTTTCCAACTATGCACACAACATTTGACTATGCCTATTGTTATGGTACTATTGTGCAATAATACCAACAACTCTGTTTTAACCTATTGCCATTGACAACAATGCCAAACACACTTGGATACATTTCATACACAAATACATAAAACAAATTAAGGAGTAAGTTTATTATTTTAAATTCTTATATAAAATATAAACAAACAAAAAAATTACATCTCGAAAATCAATCCTATTTCCTCTCTATCCCAGCAGCAACTTAAGTAGTATAGTCACTATGTTAAGTAGTATCAGAGGAACTGCAAAGAATCACAGCATTAATAATATCACTTTAATTAATTAATCTAAAAAACTTACTGCGGGCGACTGTACGGATTGAATGAATTAAATTTAAAATTTGAGCCTTCGCTGTTGGATTTTCACCAAACCCAGTTGGTGCCCTCTTGGCGCTCCAACCAACTGTTAAAACACATTCAATGAATACATTTTTTTTAGGTTACTTCCTCTTCAACACACTTACTCTTCACCAGGAATCTCTCCTCGTTCAGAATGCAGATTGCATTCAGACACAGCAAGGATGCCTCAAACAGATTCCATAACGTAAATGCCATCCTAATTATTGATAAAGGTAAAGTTTTAATTAACAATCCAACTCTGTTCCACACAACAAATATTCTTGATCACATATTATGATGTGTTCAAAACATCACTTGACAGCTCATCCAGAGCAAATTCGTAATTTTTTCACCTCAAATAACTCTTTATCAATTACATAATCAAACCTTTAATTAATTTTTATATACAAAGGGTATTTTACAATTTAATTAAATAATATTTGCTTAGCTGGATATGATCGTGGGGTTGCATAAAATTTTGTTGAACAAAAATTAAGCGCGTAAATATGGTTGCCTACATTAAAATGAAGAAATTTTAATAATTCTAATTAATTCTATAATTATAAACGATTTATGCAAATACATTAATATAAATAATAATAATCAATAAAATATTCATCTAACACTTAATAAAAGGACTATACTATATTACAAATTTAATCTATATTTGTGGAATATTAACGAGTTTGTTAAAAGTTTAACAAATTTAAAATTTAGGTCGTCGTTTCGATTCAATTTTATTTATTTTTTGTTCATGTGTAGTAGAACTACGTTGATTACGATCGCCTCGGTTCTCAATGAATACAGATTAGATGTTTTTTTTTAAATTTATTTATACGAAATTTGAATAAAATGACGGTAGCGCTTTTGGAAAGTTGCAAGGAAGTGATCTCATTCGTCCGACTATTTATAAAATCGAATTCCAAAGCCGATTTCAAAAGTCTTCACAACAAAAAAAAAGATTTTTTCCATAGAAACCAATTAGAATGTAGTCGATATTATATTTGAGTCACAGGAAGCTACGGATATTAAATTTTGCTTAACATTTTTTTGGATGATTAATTAATTTCAATCTTTACATGAAATCTAAAACTAATTAGACTATATGATTCATATTAAATTTGATTAATTGCGTCATCCAAGCAGGAAGCTGTGATTCAATGCAATATTGATTGAGTTGATTTAAGTGTCAGGTGAATGCAGTAATAAAATAGCGAAGATGAATATTTGCATGAAATCTCTTTGGAGGATGATGCGTGAAATGCTTGTGAATCTTGGTATTAAAAGCCGATTAATTTGAGTGATTTACATGTGAGCATGTGAAACGTCGGGAAGAAGAAAGTGAAACTCGGTTTCCGAAAAAAAATAAAGCATTGAAGTTTCTTTGTTGTTTGTTGTTGTTGCAGTGTGATTTTCCCCGATCGCTATGGCCGCAAAGTTCAAAGTATCATCCTGACCTCGCCACTTTTACCCATTCAAAGCGCGAACAACCATCGCCACTCAGCATGATTGGGCAACTACATCGGGAGTGAAAGGTCCGAATATGTAGGCCATCAGCAGCAGAAGAAGCCGCGGATTCAGCAGCATATTTACACACACACAAAAATAAGAAATAAATACCACCGAAGAGTGTAATGATGTTATCGTTGATGATGATTCTTATTGAGTTTTGGTGGAAATTTCTAAATAAACACATTGGCGATCCAGCTGTAATTGGTTCTATAAACATTTGCCAATTAGCCGATCGGTGATAAAATCCTAAAAATTGCGTTAGGAAAGTCGAGATGTGCCAACAAAAAGATACATGACCAAAAGCCGCAAACTGCATTTCTATGCGATGTAGCTGGTAATGTAGTAAAAGTGAAATGTAGATTCCCCTGGCACTTATTATTATTATTATTCTTGTATGCAATTAACCCAGATTCGATGGAATCGGTAATTGCTGTAATTGCGCATTGACCGACGCGGATGTCTATGGATTCGGCTTTTATTTTTACTGTTGAGAGAGGGATGGTTTTTCGAAGAGAGAAAAAGAAAAGTCGTGATTTTTTTTACGGTGACAAATGTATTTTTTTTATAAAACGTAACCTACAAAAGCTTTATACAAAATAAAATTAATAAAAAGATGGTAATGTACACGCGAGAGTGTTAGCATCATGACCCGTGTAAGAGATTGTTTGATTGTTGATTTTCATGGTTTTCAATTTAGATGATGTTTCGAAGCAAACTCAATTTTTTGTTTGAATTTGCTTCGGTTCTTCTTTGTCGTTTCCTCTTGCATTCCTCGGACTTAGTAGGGAGCTCCGTAGGAGCCGGACGGACGGCTCGGTACTCCGTAGGAGCCGCTTGGGTATCCGCCGATGGATTGGATTTGGTTGTATTGAGCCACCTGGATGGCCTGTTTGATGCCCTCAAGATCGATGCCGACGACGCGGGTATGGTAACCGGGAACACCGTATTGCGATGATGGGACTCCGTATTGGGATGATGGGGCTCCGTAAGTGGAGGAGATGCCGCCACCGCCGTGGCTGCTCTGCGCGTTCTGCTCTTCCTTCAGAAGGATCTGGCGGACCTGTTCGAGGAGGACGTGATCCACGGTGGCTCCTTCCGAAGTTTGGTAACCGGAGGACACGGCCGTGTAGCCGCCACCGCCTGACAGTCCACCGCCGCCGCTCGGTCTGTTGTAACTGTAACCGGAAGGTGGCTCGGCTACTACGGCAACGGCCATGACGAAGGCCGCAAACTGCAAAAGAAAAAAGAAAATGCAATTAAACAAACAAAAAAAAAAGATAATGCAACTCGAAACAATGATGAGCAAGCGAGGAAATCGAGAAAGTCTTTTCGACAACTTTCTACCGATTATCATCATCATCATCAACATCATCCTCAAAACCAATTTCAATTTAATCCGAAATCTTCGAGCACTTTACACTTTTCATCGATACATCTTTTTTTTACTTGTAAGCAATAAAAGCTTATTCTAATTATTATTTTTTTTGTTGTTCTTGTTGTTGAGATCCTTACCACGGTGTAAGTGTTCATGATGCTTGTGTTGACGTCGGAGTGGTGACTGTGCCTAATCCGGGATGAATTCCGCATTTTATACCAAAAGAGCCCGCCATCATCGAGCCCGCGAAACAGGTGGGGGATTTTGACGAAGAAGACGAAGACGACTCCGCGCCGAGGATGATGATGATGATGGGACCCGAAACACTTTCACGACCGACGAAGAGAACGCTACCACTCGACGTTCGGGCGAGAGAAGGACGAGCACACACACCAGACGTTCTTTATTATCATTTATTCTTTTCTTTTCGACCAGAGGCTACTCCACACACACACATACACAATGAGAAAGAAAAAAAAAACAACATAAAGAGCAGCAGCAACAACAACGTGTCTTGTACATTCATTTGCATGCGGTCTCCTGAATTTTAACGAAATTCAGGGGAAAACCCTTAAATCCATCCGGAAACTGCTGTTGAAGAAGCAGTTTCCTCCTTTGTTGCCATCGTAGACCACGCGAAAGCTTCCTGGGAACCAGCATTTTTAACCGTTACCCGTACCATAACCATAATGCATCGATTAATTAGTTAATGCTGCGGCATCCGCTCAAGATAATTAAACAAACCTCTAATCTTTGATCTTCCAAGGACGTAAATCACGTTAAAACATAGCCCATGCATTAAACCCATAAACAAACAAACACGAATTATCCTCCTAAACGAAAAAACCATTAATTTTACTTAAAAATTTCTTCATAATCATTTTCATTAAATAATCAAGCATTTTAATGATTTCCAATAAATCTCGATCTTTTAATGTGAAGACGAAAATACTGATTGAAAAAAATTCAATAAATAACGCACGTAGTACACCTAGAGAAAACAAGTAAATTGCTTAGTCAATCACGAATTTCGAAAATATTTTCAAGCATCACCATTGTAATCTCTAGAAAATCCGAATCAATATTTGCTTTAAACGAAGAACAGAAGTCCCACGAAAATAACAACCAGTCGAGGAAAAAAAGAGATATCGACCTTCAATATAAATGGATTAACTAAATTCGAAATTATAAAAGTCGGAGACAGCACATACACAACCATTTACATACGCTCGACCAACTGAAATTCAATTGTAATATTATTATATGTTCCAAATATTTTCAGTTCCGTGTAAATCCTGATGTTGCGATAAAGAAAAAAATGGATGATTCAATTATGGTTATAATACGCATAATTTCCCGTCTCATTAACTCTTTTACTCGCCGCGATTCGAATTACTCACGCGAATATTAGCATTGCATAATAACGCGATTGCGTTGCACCGCACATCGCATTGCGATGCATCCAGCAGTAAGTGAGCGATAGAAATTTGGACTACGACTCAAAACAAAACAAAAAACAAAACAAGAACGTTTGATTTGTTGTTTTATTTTTTAGAAAGCCATTTGCAATTTTGTTTCTTTTTTTTTTTCGAAAGTCGATACTTTGCTTTTAGTTAAGATCCAATCAAAATTGGAACAATCGAAGCAATTATATAAGAGATTCGCAAAGATAACAATTCGTTGTTAAGATATATAATATATAACATGTTTCCAAAGATAACTCGATTAGTCACGAAAAATTAATGTTAAAACAAAAACAAATTATTAAAGCTTATTTGACGAAATAACGTTAAGCGCCTGTGAAATTAATTGCGTGTGTAATGTAATGCTAATGATGATCACTCGAATTTCGTAAGCAATTGTGAGCGCTCAGATTTTTTTTCGGTGTAATAATATTGTAATTGACATTGCGGCAGTTAATTTACATAGTTATCTCTTTATATAACAATACTGTTATTGTCTTCGGGGTTTCCTAACAGCTGAATGCATGCGAATTGAAACGTGTCGGTTATGAAGTTGCAGGAATTGAACGAATGTTAATATTGATTTTGGCTGTTGGAGTTTGCATTCGGTGTATGTGCCGTGTAAATATTGTTTTTTTTTTATATATTTTATAAATATTTAATCAAGTTGTGCTGCGAAATAAACAAAAAACAAAACAAATGAAGAGCACGCACAGCTGATGGCGTCTGCGACCATCGTGAATTGCGCCACCAAATAATTTGGTAATAAATATTCTCGGACGGAGCGCTGCGTTGTTTCGTCAACGAAAGTACGGACAAATCCTAGGCAATAATTACCGAATCATTACTATTATGCGCGATGTTCGCGTTTCGCAAAGCGATTAAAATTTTGAGCAATTGAAAGAAGATAAAAAAAAAAGTATATATATTAACGAAACTAAATGATTTCGGAGGAATGTGAAAGCACCGATTTGGTAATAATATGTGAGATGATTGTCTGGATCCTTTCTTTCCGGTCCATTCTAAAACTTTAATCCGAAAATAGTGGTACAAAATTTATAAGAAAAAAATAAGCACACTGCAGTTGCGCAAAGATTATTCGCTTCGTAATGAAATTAAGCAATAGTTCTTCTTCTATATATTTTTATTTCGTGTGCGTTACTCTCTCTTTCTCTCTCTGGTGTTAATACAATATTATTACTCCTTTTTTTTTTTGTTCATATTCTTGAGGCTGCAATTAATTCGTCTTTCTCTCCTCGATCTTTCTCTCTCACTTTTCACATTGTGACATGGAGCCTCTGGAACTGGATGGACTCATTCTGCGGAGCGTATATATTTAATGGAGAGGAGCGAAGCGGAGCGCTTATTTCTGCAATGGCTTCTGCCATTGTTTCCAGGCCCGTATTCCCATTTCCCACTTGATAAATCATAATCATAGCGGACGGAACGGGGCTGTGAGAAAAGAAAAAAAGACCCGACGGGAACCTGAACTTTTCAACCTCCTTAAGAAAACTCGCAGCGCATACACAACGATTCGGTTATTCCCATTCGGGAATTGAGTAAGTATGGAAGAGGCGATTTCGCGAATCGAAATTTAAGTTACGTGACGTTTGTCATTTTCGTTTATTTTTGTTTATTGGTCGCGAAGTGCGTGGAATATCAAGTCGGCTGTGAAAAAAAAAATAAAAATCGCTACATGGCAACGCGAATTCAAGGGGGTCTTGATAATGTTGTGGTCGATGATGATGATGATGATGATTTCACGCCGTTTCGAGATTATCCGGCCCAAGGTTGTTCGGTCCTCGGCTCGCGAAAAGAGAAAAAGTGTAACGCGCTTCTTCTTTTACGCGTTCTATGGATGCGGTGTGTGGATCTTATGGGAAACGCGAAGAGACGATCGCTCGGAATTCGGACAGGTGGTCCCACAAAAGGACATCGTGGATGGACGTCGTCTTCAGTACAAACCAGTCCGATTTTGCAACCGCCTCCTCTTTTTTTCCACCGATTCTTCCTTTCCTAAGTTTTTCCTCTCGGCGTTCGTTTATTTTTCCCGGCCTCAGCTTGATTTATAATCGTACATAAGTCACTTTCACTGATCGTTAAGCGGCCAATGAAATTTACACTAATATGGATTCCGTTGTTGCTGCTTCATCTTCCTTTCCGAAGAAGAAAGCGGAGAAATTCCTCTTCCCGTAAAAAAAAAGCACAACATCATCAAGAAAATCCGAATTCACCTTTCGGGAAATCGCATCCAACTTACATAACTAAACACTTCATGCATTCCCATCATCAAAATCCAAAGATTGGCAGGAATTTATTATGCACAAAATTTACACTAATTACAATTTTGTTAACGAACAAAGATTTCATACGTTACACATCGAATGATAATAGAATTGTCGCAGATATATGTTAAAATATGTATGAAAACAGGACATCTGCACAAAGCGAAAGCAGTTCGTATTTAAATACAACAATTTTGTATTTGGTAGAAGGAAAGTCATATTTATAGTTGGATAACGAAACTGCTTGTTTACAATTTTCAGACCTGTTTTGGTCATCATAAGGAATGCAGCTGCAACTACGAATTTAACAACAAATTTCAACAATAAATTAATTAAAAAATTTTAATCGAATAATTAATTTTTATAAAAAAGTATACAGTTGCAACAACAACAACAACAACAACAACAACCTTCTAGAAAATCAGATATAAAGTTAGTTAAACTTAAAATTTAAATCAATTAAGTAGAGTGAAAATAATGATGATAACTTTGTGAAAAATAGAATTGAATTTGAATTGAAACAGTAAAGTAAAGATTAAGATCTGCACAATTCAAATTGGATTAATTCTAGTATAAACTATGTTCCAATACTCAATCAATCAAATAGAATTATTGCAGTAATCGCATCAAAATTCAGCAGTTAACATACATCATCTATACAACTAGAGCAGTGGTTCTTAACCTTTGAAGAGCCGCGACCCAGATCGTTACTTAATAGGTGTGATCTTGGCATATCCATTTTCTTCGTACTCATCGCATTTAGTTTGATTCTTTAGAATATTGATTTCGATTTGCATTTTCAATGTCCGTTTTCAAATAAAGCGATAGAATTTCCAGATCTAGTTCAAATACTTTCCAAATCAATCATATGTAAAATAGAAACATGATGTTGTATTGAAATGATGAAATGTTTAGTGAATATGGAAATTTGTAAATATTTTCTATTGGTAACAAATTTCGATAATTTATAAAATTTTATTTTTTAAAATCAAATATTATTAATAGTGCTAAAATTAGTTGAAACTCGATTTATTTGATTTATTCTTTTTTTTTTGGTATCCGGTTAAGTGCAGTTATAATAACCTTTCCTGTCTTCTACTTCTTCTGCTAGAAATAGCCAATAATTTAATTGCAAAATCTGTGTCGCGCCTAATTTATTGAATTTTTTTTTGTTGTGCTAAACATCCAACGCAAAACCGAAGATGTATATAAAAAAAAGGTAAGTGGATATTTCAAGAAGAGGTTACATTTTGAAAGGTCATTAGTAATAACTATCTGCACTTGAACTCCGGCCGGTGTGTGCCACATTCTGATCATCCTTTCACAAAGCGCACCAACAACAAGAACCGAGAATAATCGGTAATTGCGATGGAAATTTTCGTTTCGATCATGGAAACAACGCATGTCTCTTTAGTGCGCGGAATTCCACAGGAAGATAAGAGGATGACCATAATGTGAATGCCAAGTGGGGACGAAAAGCGAAGAAAATGGTTAGAAATCCGCTGAGGCGCCGATCGCGAATGCCAAGTGCCGCTTGTTCTCTTATCATCAATTCCGCGAAAAGGAAAGAATCAAATGGTGCGCGAGGTGCGAATGGAATAGCAAAACGGGCGGAAACCGATATTCCATCGGATGCATTGATTTCTCTTTTTGCGGCGAGCCGATTGCATCATCGATCAGGAAAGACCCTTAAAAGAGAAACAAGAAATACCGGATGAGAGTTAATTGCTGAACGCAATAGAGCACTTCTTCGGCAAAGGAGCCGTCGTCGACTTTATTGTGTGTGTGTGTATGTGCTCTCGTCGTCTCGGGCGGAGAATGAGAATAAACGAATGCGCACGGCAGGGCATCATCATATATTTTTTGATTGCCTTTCACTTTGCTCCGGGATTCGAATTTTGCGGCTTTCTTCTTACGCCGTGCCTCTCGCTTGACCCGCGACCTTTTCGCGCATCTCTCCGCCGCTCTTTCACCGTTACCAATTTCGCTAAAACCGAAATCGGCGATGCGAACAACGTTCGATTCCAAAACGCATTTTCACATCTCCGCACATCCCACGCTCCTTCTCTCCATTATTAATATTTCTTTACTTTGCTTTTTCGATATGCTTTGGTTTCTTCATCCTCTAATTCGACGTTTCCTCGTCCTGTCGCGACTTCTGCAGGATGGGTTGCGCAATAAGAAAGTAAATTAACACTTGCCGCAGACACACACTCACTCTGGAAGTACACAACAATCGTGTGCGTTTTTTATGTATGTCTATATGAACACGTTTTCGTCGGTTTGCATAATTTTTCGGCGCTGAAAGAATTAAAAGAAAAAGAACATGAAACAATCTTGTCGGAAGGCAACAACCTGCGATGTTGAAGATAATAGAAGTCGGTGTGAAATTCCACTTGATTTGGACAATTAACGAGTCGTTGAGTGTGTGTGTGTGTGTGTGTATGCATATTTACCCATTCTCGATGGAATGCTTGTTTGCCTACGGAATGGAGTGCTCCTCCGACGTTTTCCCACGTGAATTGAATCGATCGAAGCAGAATTTCCGATTCCGTTTCCGGGTGAAAGGCAAATAGAGGATCCCGGCGATTATTATATAATTTTCGGAGCGCAATCATCGTCATCAATTTTTCAGCAGTTGCTTACTCCGGCGTCTGTAATTAACCCGAAGCGCGCACAATTACTATATTCATCTAATCCAAAATCGATTAACTACCAAGTCAATTAGCGTATATAAATAAGGGATGTGGAATGCATCCGGACACAACACGAACGATGTCTTTCTTCGAGCTGAACGTCAAGATTCTGAAGATCTCTGGCCTTTGGGTGCCTCTCGATGGAAACAACTATAAACGAACGATGTGCCTCAATCTGACCAACATCTTCTACTCGATGGTGTTCTTCACGGTAGCTGAATTCGCTGCAGTCCCAGCATCTTCAGCAAACCTCAATGATTTGGTGAAGAACCTGAACATGTCCGTATCGTTCCTGCTGACCTTCTTCAAAGTCGCTGTTTGGTTCCTGCGTAGAAAGGAAATCTTGAACATCATGGCAACTTTACAATCGACCTCAAACATCTTCAAAAATGCGCCCGATTTCCATCCCGTTCGTATCTTGGCCAAAGAGCAGAAGATCAAAGACACCCTCACCAAGACTTTCTTCACGCTCTCTTTCACAGTTCCCACCTCCGCTTGTCTCCTAACTTTGCTCACAGTTATCATCAGCGATGACTTCAACTTCAAGTTACCTTACCACAGCTACGTCCCTTTCAACTACAGATCATCGAAATTTGCTTACAGCGTCGCCTTAATCTACCAATGCTTTGCTTTGTTGAGCTGCGGTACCATAACCGTAGGTTTCGATATGCTCTTCACCAGCCTGGTCAGCTTCACCAGCGCCCATCTGCAAATCCTCCAAGGCGCGTTTCGTACCATCAAAATTAGGTGCGCGAATCGAAAACCCGGGAACGTTCGCAAAGACATGGAACAAGAAATGATCAAATGCGTTAAACATCTTCAACTAATCGTTGGGTTTGTTGAAACCAACATAAATTTTCCAACCAATTAATTGAACTTAATTTTCAGCATTTGCGACGCCCTGGAAAACATCTTCACCTATTTGATCTTACTGCAAATGGTTGTATCTTTAGTAGTTTTTTGCACTTGTCTCTATCTAATTTCTACGGTGCGTGCTACAATTTAGCTAAATTATAAAGTAATATTGTTAATTATTTCAGATGCCAATAACGAGCCTTGGAAATGAAATAGCTTACATGCTTGCCATAGAAAACCAGTTAGCAGTATATTGTTACGCAGGAAATAAACTAACTTCTAGGGTATAGACTATAAAATAAAACGCTTTTCCAATAATAATATCAGGAAAAACTTTCAGGGTGAAGAAATAACTTTCGCAATCTACGAAAGCGATTGGTTTGGCGCGTCCAAACGTTACAAGAATGATATGATTATGACCATGATCAGAATGGGAAAACCCATCTACTTAACTGCAGGAAAATTTACCGTTCTCACGCTATCCACTTTCGTTACAGTTAGTAAACTAATTAACGAATTGATACATTAACAATTAAAACTGTTGCAGATTGGAAGAGGCTCTTATTCTTTACTGGCAATGCTGAAAAATAGTTAGGAAGTTAAACTGCACACATTAGCACATTTTAGAGCTTAAAGATTGTTGAATAATTTAAAATAAAAGCAGCTAAAATAGTAGAGCGCAAATTTTAAATTCAAATTCATCAGGTGAACCAACACGAAAGAAATTCATGAGAGAAATTATTTGAACATTGTTTTTCATTTATTAAATTGATAAAAATCTATTTGTAACTCAAGTTTGGGCTTTTTTAATAGTTAATTTTATTTAATTATTTGTTCTTTTATAAGTTTTGAGAAAAGTTTCCACTATATAGTAGTAGTGGCATCACTGTAGCACATGTATATGTTTTTTCAATGTAACCTCAAAGCAACAGTTAACAAATCAAAACAGCAAAAATGCCTATTTTTAAGCCGTTGAATACGAAGATTTACAAGAAACCAAACAAAGTAGTGACACCAGATGTAGTATATTGGAAAAAATTAGGGGTACGTTAAAATTTGAGTGGTAATTGAAAATTTTGCTGAAAAAATTCATTGTTGCAGGATCCTGTTTTGGTGAAAGAGTTTGGCCCCATTGATTACATAGACTTCTCTCCACTTGAGCCACATTACTTTGCTGTCACATGCTCGGTGAGGGTGCAGGTCTACAATCCAATCACTAAGCTTGTCGTAAAGAACTTTTCAAGATTTAGGGAGAACGCTTATGGAGCTACGTTCAGAAACGATGGAAAATTACTATGTTCAGGGAGTGCAGAGTCTGTGGTTAAATTATTTGATGTGTCTTCTAAAAGTTTACTCAGGTATGATATTTTATCGTTGTTTTTTCGGTGGGACGCAACGCGTTTTTTGCTTCTCCTCCGCGCTGGGAAGACATTCCCAAGTTAGCAGGTTGCATTTGCCTGTCCTCAAAGCTGCCCCGTCGATTTTGCTCAACTTGTAGGCGTCGGGTTGAGGCTTCGTATATAGATTCTTGTATTCGCTGTCGTTGGTGAATCTGGGATCTAGAGTATCGCCGCACCAAACGTCCTTCTTGTAATCCACTAGACCGTGGTTCATGGTGCTGCCAAAATTTTTCAAATAATCTATTCGCGGCAACGTCAGAGGTTTTCCTTTGTAAGATTCGGGTATGATGCGGTAGGAGACGTCATAGGTTGTCGCATAATTGTCCAAGTAATGAGTGCCGTTCTGGTGGAGGAGCAAATTGGCCGGTTGACCGTGCCCTTTGTACTTGTTCCTGTCGCACTCGTTCTCGTGAACCACTGGTTGCTTCGGGATGTATTCAGTTTTGTAGACGGATTCGTGGACGTGCTTTTGCTTCTTATAACTGGAATTTTCCTCTACCCAATCGCCAATTAAGACTCTGTTATTGTATTTGGGAGCGGCGGGGAAGGTGAAGCCTTTCTGTTCCATATTAGAATTTTGTTTCTGACATGCAAAGTATTGCTGTCAGCGTGATTAATATCTGCACAAATTTTATCTTTCACTTTGTCTTGATTTTAGGTTATTCAAAGGACACACGGCGGAAGTGCATAGGACGTTCTTTGTGGAGGATAGGCCGCAAATCGTATCGTATTCGGACGATAAGAGCGTGAAGGTATGGGATATTTCGACGGAGAAGGAGATAATCACATATTCGGAGCATACGGACTACGTGAGGGCCGGTGCCGTGAATCCCATCATGCCTGACATAACGATATCCGGTGGTTACGATGGGGTGGTTAAAATGTACGATGCAAGAGTAGGTGCATCGATCTTGACGGCCCAGCATGATGCACCCGTTGAATCGGTGCTATTCCTGCCGAGCGGTGGAATATTCCTGTCGTGCGGAGGAACGGACATAAAGATTTGGGACATGATGGGCGCAAAGTTGCTCGGCTCTGTTTCGCAGCATCACAAGACCATCACATGCATGCGATTGGCATCGGACAACAAAAGACTGCTTTCTGGTAGTTTGGATAGACACGTGAAGATATACGATACCAGCAACTTCGAGGTTGTTCACACGCTGACATACCCGAATTCCATATTGAGCTTGGGCGTATCGAAGAATGACGATACAGTTGTTGCCGGTTTGGTCGATGGATTGGTGTGCGTCAGTAGACGGGAGGAGGACAAGGAAGAGGATGAGGCCAAGAAGATGTCCTCTTTCAAGTACAACGCGAAGAAGACCACACTAGAGCCCTCCGCGGACATGGTGGTGTCGAGCACCGAAATGAACATCCAAGCCAAGTACGACAGGAAATTGAAAAAGTTCCAATACAATAAAGCCTTCGAGACTGTGATGGCAAGCTACGTGATAAACAAGACGCCGTACGTGACGATGACCGTGCTGCAGGAGTTGTATAGACGCAAATGCTTGCATCGAATTATCGAGCAACTAGACCACAGGTACATGCTGCTTCTTCTCACGTTCTTCGTCAGAGGCATATCGGATGTGACCTTCTCCAGACCGCTCATTCCGATGATCCACATGTTCATGGACATCTGGGAATCCAAACTGGACACGTTACCTTTAGAAATAATCAAAAAAGTCATCGAGCTATCGCACATCGTAAATTTAGAGAACGACATTCTGGATCAGTTCAGCGTGCTCGAGGGATCTTTGCAGATGATCGTTGCAGCGTCGAGAGCGGCCGAAACGCCGAAAGATCCCCTGCCGAAATTGAATCTGATGCCCAGCGAGGAAGCACAGAAAAAGTTGGTGCTGAATTTAACATAAGAAATACAATGTTTACACAATCAATGCAACGAGTCTAATTTATTCTGTACATCCTCCAATTTAAGATACAACTCTGTTAATTCGGCTTCGCTTAAATCAAGCGTAACACGTTCGCTGTCAGCCCCTAGAAAGTCCGATAAGCTGAACTGGAATCTTCCTCTGAGCGATTCGCTCCGCAAAACTATTTCCCACGCGACATCGTCCACCTTCTTCCTTGTACCCAAATCCCCAAACTTTTTCGCTGCATGCTCGGACCAGGCCTTCACGAAACTCTCAGCTTTCTCATTCTTGAATTTCAGCACTTCCACCAAATTCTTATGCAAGATAGATGGCTTGATTATGACCTGATTGGCCTTCGTCATTATATACTCGATGCATTGCACGAGAATCTGAACCTTCTCGGCGGACAATTTTAAAGAACCCTCCAAAGATTTCAAATACTCCTCTGGGAAATCACCTTTAATGCTTTGCAACAAAACATCTTTGTATGTATCATCAGGTATTGAATTTACCAAACCCACTGCTTCCAGTAACCTGAAAATCAACCATTATAATTAACGATAATTAAATATGCTTAAAATTACCTTTTAGAAGTTTTAATCCATGGTAAAGACGACATTATTATTGTGTTTATTATTGCGACCAGGATCTCCAACTTTAGAAACAGAAAAGTACGGACGAAATTCTTGTGATATGAGAAAAAAATACGATTGGATATTAATATTTTTGTAAACTATACAAACTGAAAAATATTATACTATACTATTTCAGACTCAGTTCCAAAATCGTTGAAGCAAGTAAACAAATATATATCTGTCAAACTTGACGTCTATCTGACGTTTGGAGGTTGGTTTTATTTCTTTGCGTTATTATTATGGGGGAGAGTGCTCAGGACAGTTACCAGAAGAGATGGGGGCACCTGAGGAAAGTCCTCGAACGTCAAGGGCCCTTCGGGCATCCGGAATTCGAACCGTCGCCGGAAATTCTAGAATTCGTGATGAACGGTTGCAAAATTTTGGTAATTGGAGCTGGGGGCTTAGGTTGTGAGCTTCTCAAAGATCTTGCCCTAATGGGTTTCAAGAATATCCATGTCATTGATATGGACACCATTGAGCTCTCCAACCTTAATAGGCAGTTCCTCTTCAGACGCAAAGACATTGGGATGTCAAAGGCTGAGTGTGCTGCAGCTTTCATCAATTCAAGAGTGCATGGGTGTCAGGTGACACCCCACTATAAGAGAATCCAAGACTTTGATGAGAGCTTCTATAAGCAGTTTCATGTTATTGTTTGTGGATTGGATTCAATAGTGGCGAGGAGGTGGATCAATGGAATGATGATTTCAATGTTGCAATATGAAGATGGAACTCTGGATCAGAGTAGTGTAATTCCAATTGTGGATGGAGGTATTAATCAAATATGCTAATCTTCAATCATGACAGAAATTTAATAATGTGTTTATGTTTTCTGTTTTTCAGGGACTGAGGGCTTCAAAGGGAATGCCAGAGTAATCATGCCAGGGTTGACTGCTTGCATTGAATGCACTTTGGATTTGTACCCACCACAAATAACGTATCCTCTTTGCACTATAGCCAATACGCCTAGGCTGCCAGAGCACTGTATTGAGTATGTCAAAGTAGTTCAATGGCCTAAGGAGAACCCTTGGGGCTCCAATATAGATGGAGATGATCCTCAGCATATATCGTGGATTTACGAGAAGAGCGCAGAGCGGGCTTTGCAATTCAACATCACAGGCCTTTCCTATAGATTGGTGCAAGGCGTCGTCAAGAATATAATTCCAGCTGTGGCATCCACAAATGCAGTCATTGCAGCCGTCTGTGCTACCGAGGTAAAATCCATTATTTGAACTCGCAATTGATTTATTAAAAACGTATTATTTGTTAGGTATTCAAACTAGCAACAAGCTGTTGCGTTCCCATGAACAATTACATGGTTTTCAACGATGTCGATGGAATATACTCGTACACGTACGAAGCCGAAAAGAAGCCCAACTGCTTGGCATGTTCGCAGGTGCCTCAAACGTTGGAAATCAAGGATCCGACGAAGATGAAATTGAAGGATTTGATACAGATGCTTTGCGAGAGCGCCTCATTCCAAATGAGAAATCCTGGCCTGACAACCTACATCAACGGCAAAAATAAGACGCTTTACATGTCGACAATCAAGAGCATCGAGGAGAGGACCAGGGAGAACTTGAATAAGACTTTAACTGATTTAGGATTAAGTGATAATTGTGAGATTATGGTAGCCGATCAGACATCACCGAACACGCTTATTTTAAAGCTGAAATACTTTATCGAAGATGTGAACATGGATTAAGTATGCATCCACGCATTCAATATTTATTTGTTTTCAATAAAAAAAAGATAGATGTTTGTCTTTGAACGCGCAACAACTCGTTTTTTAAATTTAAACTTGGCGGTTTCCTTACGTTGGGGGGTGGGAGTGTGTGCTTTGCACAGATGGGAACACTGCCTGGTAACAATGTAATTCAAAAACGGAAGTTGTAGCCTTTGATACAACACCTATGATTTTGTTTACGTTTATTTTTGTGTTGATTGTTGTGTTTGTTCTGTGATAATTTTAACGAATCCACGATGGATAACGAATTGCTCCGGAAGATCTTCCTATGCAAAGAGCATTTGAGCTCTTTGAATGGTGCAAAGGTTACAAGCAACAGTGATAAACCGTTCAACATTGTGCCTTGGTTTCAAGTAAGCTCAATTCACCCATAATCATTTGTAAACATCGCGGAACGCTTTCTACTCATACATCCTTTATCCATGACTAATACGAACTTTTTTTCAAATATTATATTTTTCTTAACGGTTTTTTGGCGATACGTTTATACAACCAAATTTACCTAATACCCTTACAACATTAGTTCATATAAATGCATATTTGAATTAATCAAATGTTTTTTTTTAATAATTAATAAATATTTCCATGCGAGAAAGTAACCTTAATCAATTATTATTCTCTTCATGCTAAACTTTTTTTTTATTTCCACTAAAGCTTAATTAGAATATGTGCTGAATACTCATATTAGGTAATGGTTTTGTGTTTTGGTCATTGAAAGCCATATAGAGGCAAATAGGAAATGGATTGTGTTTGTAATAGGTTTATTTTTCTGTTGCAGGATTTATGTGATAAAATTGCTTCTTTGCTTTTGCAAATTACTGATAATGTAAGGAAGATTAGTCCAAGCCTTGGAGGACAGGCTAAAGAAAAAATGCTCTTATATTTGCTGCAACTCAACACTGCTCTCTCTGTGCTAATCAGGATATTTCTATCAGAGAGTGAACACAACATAATCATAACTGCAAGTGTTTACTTTAATAACATGTTGAAACTGTAATGTTTATGCTGTTTTTTTTGTTGTTATTGTTAGGCGGCGCGTTACTGTATATCTAAGCAAATATGTTTATGCTTGGACGGTCTCGAGGAGGTGCTTGTAAACATGCAGGTGGATGACGACACGGAAGGTTTCGTGAAATTCATGGACGCGGCTTTGGAGAGTGTTACCGAGATTGACGTGGAAAAGGGAAGGCAGGTCGCTTTGAATGTCTGCGGCGAAGCGAAGAGAGCTATCGAAGAGGTCCTGTGTCACGGCATGTCCATCGCTCAAGTGGCGCTAAACGATGATTGCAACAGCATCAAAGGCGGAAGCAAAGAGGTCCTAAGTAATATGGAATCTCTGACGCAGCAGATCAACAAGGAGGAACCGAATGTTTCTATGTGCAATTTGTTTGTGGATTCCTGTTGCGACAAATTATGCGCACTCGAACGTAAAGTCAATGTTGCCGTGCTCAAGTTAAGTCTGAAAGTGTTCTCGGAGTGCACTAAACCTCTGGAGGATCTGTACGACTTTTGCGCGATGGACAATAATCTCAATGGCTGCGAGGAGGATTTCGATAATTTGGTAGCGGACTTCGATTTGCACGTGGACCGTATGATTCAAGTGGGACTGTTCGCAGTCTCGTGTTCGACCGATACGAATTGTTTGTGTATATTACCAATTGCAATCTATCTTATGACTAATGTTTTAATGGTTTTCAGGCACCTTGAGGATGAGGAGTTGCTTGGCAAGCTTGGAGGCGCTAGAAGGGGAATTGGTGCCTGCATTGACTACGATCCGATCGGATCCGAACAAGCACAACCGGCTGTTCGCAAACACCCTGAAGAACTACTGGATAAAGCAAGCTCTGACGCTGAAAAAGTATATATACTGCATCATAGATCCTTTCGCCTTTTGCCAGGTACACTATAATTGCATGCACAACCCTAAAACCCATTAAGATCCGTTACGAGTTTACAAAGTTTTGAAACTCGAAGGTGACTTACGAGGTCATAAGGGAGATCAACGAGGAGCTGGAGGAGAAGTTCAAGTCCAGCTCACCTGTGGATAAGGAGCTCATCAAGCCGATAACGCTGCAAACCAAAATCCTGTTCGAGATGTTGGTCGTCAGCGTGAAGGACAGCCCGCCGGAAAACCAGGAAACCGTCAAGAAATATTTGACTGACGTTATCAACGGTAAGGATAAGGATTCCGGTTCCATTTCCTAAGCTCTTCACTTGACGTGCCTATTCTGTTGCAGTTACCGTTGAGATTGACGCAGCAGCTGATAAGCTGCTAAGCGAGAAGGAGATTTGCAAGGAAAATGTGTTCAGGGTGTTCAAGCGGTGCAAAATACAAGAGAATCTTCTAAAGAAATTGCTTTGCAGTCTCGGCGGAAACCTCACCGACAAATCGGTTATAAGTGAGTTATAGAATATAAAACAACAAAAAAAGAAACTAGATGCGAACTAATTGCAGACGAAAAACGCGAGAGGGTGGCAGAATCGGAAACGGCTGTGATGGAAGCTCTGATGTCCAAGGCTAAGCAGATACTGAAGGATAGGAGCGTTTTGTACAAGACGCCCAATAAGAGCCGGATAGTTAATAAGTGTGAGTAGATGAGGACGAGTTTATTTAGCGGTAATTAATTGGATTTCTTTTTAAATTCAGGTCACACCAAATCGAAAACACCAATTACGCGATTGGTGCATATGCGGAACATGCAGTTCACGCACTCGCGTCTCTCGAACGAAACTTCGATAGATCTGCAGATCACAGATATTCTGGACAACCTGACGACGCTCTCGACATCACTGATGAATTGAATTTTCTAATCAGATTATTATTATATACTATACACTTATATATATATATATATAAAAATAAACGTTTTATATCCATTTTATTTGAACTCTTTCAACTTCTTCATCGCAATAGAAAATCGAATTTCCTTTCAGTCGAATCGATTTTCTTAATGTTTCAGTTAGTAGTTATTAGGGTGGACGACTTCGATATATATAAAATAAAAAGCATATATTATAAGTAATCAAATACATTATGTACAAATACATAGACAAAAATAAAAATAATAGAGAAACATAATTAAAGTAATATAAATAAATACGCCCTTAAATAAGTGTTGTTGTTTTTTTTTGTTCTTTTTGTGTAAGGAGATAACAGATCCAAAATAAATGTAGAAATAAAAGAACCTAAAGACTAAATGAAAGTGGGTTGGGGGACGACGACAAACAACAAAACCAATCAAAAACTCTCGAATCTGCGACCGCCCCCTTCCGAGAACGAAAGAGGCGGCGCTTCGCTCTCCACTCACAACAGTCTTGATTCCCAATTGATTTCTCTTTCTCTCTCTCGCTAATTTTGTATTCCTTCTTCTCTTCTCTCTTCTTCCATTCGCTTCATTAACAAAATACAAGTATAATAATATTAATAATTAAATAGTAATAATTAATAAACACATTTCTCTTATTCGTTTCATTTTTCTTTATCATCTAACATTTAACGCTTATGGATGGATCGTTTTGTCCGGAACGAAATTGATTGAAAACGAAAAAGATAATATTAATTATCATCGTAGTACGTGGAAACGCGGGTTCCGTTAACTTGCATTGGATCTCATCATCATCCATGTATACAAAGCTAGTAATTTTATGTACAAATATTAGTCCGATGCAAGTTAAAAGTTTGATAGAAAGGAATGGCGAAAACGGCAAAAGTCGGATATGTTGTCCCATTTCATCAAAAACAATCGTTATTCCACTTCTGCTACTGCTCTTCACCATCATTGTAATACTTAAAATCACATTCATTAAATTAAACCCAAAAAATACTATTCAAACTCGTTCGACATCAAATAAATTAAATTTCCTATTTCTCCTCCCCCGAACATTCGTCGCCACCACACGTCGCTCGTTAGTCGGTCCTTTTTTTTAATCCACTCGTGTGTGTGTGTTTGTCTAAAGTTCGTACATTTTTGCAATTACTTCTTGAATATAATCTATATACATACACATGTATTTGTTAAGCATCGGAACAAACGGTGGCGGCGAAAAATTCGCTTTTATTTGTTTGCTTGTATTTGCGTGGACATCGGTAGTAGGTAGCTCTTTTTATATGTTGTTTTTTTGCTTGCTTTTGTCGCTGCTGCGTATTTCTTTCTTTCTTTAGTCGGAATCGTCGTCCGCCCCGAATTCGGGAAGATCGGCGGATTGCAGGTGACCCTTCATGAGGGCGTACTCGATGAGCGCGATGTGACAGAACACGTACTGATCGGGCATCTGGATGGAGAACGCTCTCTGCGATCGGATCTTTTCGACGGTTCCACGGATATCCGCAGATCCGACGTCCTCCAACCTCGATATGCAAATATCCAAGGTGCAGAAGGTGCCTGAAAACAGAAACCACAAATAAATAATAAGTAAAATGGAGCGACCATCGCAATGCGCGCTTTCTATCCTGCGATTGCAATCATATTCCATTAAGTCCAATTTGTAACGCGGAACTCTCCAATAAAATGTTAACATTGAAAAACGCCTTTTTGGAGACCGAGCATACAGATTATTATGCAAATGCAATCTACAGATGGTCTCTGCTGAAGCAATTATCCACGCATTCCAATTACAATTAATAGCATATACATCATCAACATAGATGCTTTTCCTTTCAGTAAAAAAAAAAAATATAATGAAAACCTCAATTATTTTTAAACTAAAGTTAAACATTCAACAAAAATATAGGCAAATTCGCACGGAAACAACGTCCTCGAGCAATGATAAGACTTTTAAATAAAGCAACGCAAAAAAAAACATAAAATAAACGATCGTTCTTCGAAAACTAATCTGTTTCACAAAAATAAGTAACGATAAGTTTTGAATGCAGTGCTCGACTATATATTCATATATTTATTTATTCGCCAAGGCGTATTTAATCTACGCTTTATAAATAGAGCCGCCTTTTCGACGCGATAAACTTTTGCCTGTATTTGAAAGTTTTCGAAGTTGATGATTACAAAGAGTGGCGTGGCTCTGACTTTTGCTTTTGCCGGAAAGTATAGGAGGAGGAGATTAAAGTAATCTTAAGCTTGAAAAAAAACAACATCTCCACGTAAATCCAATAATATGCGAATGACAAACAGCGATGTGTTTACAGAAGCATGAGGAGGTCCATTGATGATAACCATGACATAATATCCGCGCGCGATAAAGGAGGATTCCAATTCCCAAGCCCATTCATTCGTTCGTTTCTCTTTATTGACACGCGTTACACATTCCACGACAAAATGAATATTTGATCCACACTTAATTACTTCCTTATTGCAAGCAAATGCAACAATTCCTTTGCATGCATCTAACACATTGCAATCTAATATTTCTATCGAGTTACAAAATAAATACGTTTTGGACGAACGGGATTTTCCGTACCAGATACGGTGCGAATGTATCAATATTTTACTTATTACTAATATTTGCACATTATTAAATGGGTTTTACGGTATTATGATTCAGTGCCGGGATTCCAATATTATCGCATTTACCTGTCCTTCCTATTCCAGCGCTGCAATGCACGACGATGGGTGGACCACGGGGATGTCCGGCCCAGGTGTCTCCCATGGCCAAGACCATCGCAGCTTGCTGTCTTCTCACCCTCTCAAGAAATTCGAGCATGGCCTTTGCGGATTGCGGAACTCCGTAATCGGGCCAAGAGGTGAATTGCCAGTGAGACACGTTCCTCACTTCGTCCGTCTGCAAAAAATAAAATAAATAAAATGTAATAAGATTTGAAGTGTGCAGCACTTATCACTTTGTATCGAAGGGTACTTCTTTTTTATTTTTGTTATTTGCTAAAGCGACGGATGATATTTGAAGTGCCGCGAAATTCATTTCATAACTAAGTGTCGATCGATTACCGCATATGTATTTGAAAGAAAAAGAAAACAAACAAGGAGTAATCTATATTCGTTAATTGACTTGGCGCGCGCAAAAGCACTTGGCAACCGACAACTATTTAAAAATTACGGCGAGTGTGAGGTTCTTCCTCATTATGCACCGGTTGCAAAAGGTCTTTTAATGCTGCTTAGACATTAACACTTGACTCGTCAACTCCAGATTTTTTTAAAAGCAATTTAAAATGATGTAATTATTTATTTCCTTATCCAAATATTTAGAGAGTAACGAAAGACCGAATTGAGACAGTTGACAATTATTAATTAACACTCGTTTTGTTTGAATTTGGATGGCCGTTTCTGAATCTATTCGAGATTATTGTATAATTTGTGGATGATTTAGAAATGCATAATATTACATATATGTAATTAGTATAATGTGTTTAATGAGTTGCAGTTACTTACTTTGGAGTTGGACAATTGCAGGGTGGAGACGGTGTAGTCGGCGTTGGACTCCTTGGCGAGGGTGGAGATGGTGAAGTCGCCGTAGACAACTTTGCCGTTCAAATCAGCTTCCCAGTACTGGTGGCACTTGGGTCGACTGCGCTCCATGGCGCGCGTCGTCATGACGATGACGAGGGTCTGCTGCTCCCAGATCATCCGCCAGAATTCGGCGGCCGTCTTCGGAAGTGGACCCTGCGTATTGATGAAGGCGTTCTTCTGTTTGTAGCCGTCGACGAAGTTGGCGTGGATGTAGTCCGTATCCGACTCGCCGTCCAGCTCGGAGAGGATGACGCGGCTGTGATCGTAGCAGAGGACATCCGTGTACCGGTTCTTGGGAAGATTGTTCTTCAGCTTGGCGACGGTGAAGGTGCCATCCGGCGGCCGCGTCCTTATCTCCATGTAGTCCTGCGTGAGACCCTCGCGGCCGCGATCGCGTACGTGCTCCACCAGCTGAGCGATCGTCATCGCGGCGCCGTCCCCGTGGAGGGAGTCGTCGTCGGAGAAGCCGCTCGAAGCGCTGCTCGGAGGATTGAGGCTGCCCTCTTCCGCCCAGCTGCTCTCCATGTTGCTGATGTTGTTTATGTTATTGGGGGATGCGGAGATCTCCAGCTCGTTGTTGGCGGCAGTGTTGTTGCTGCTGCTGATGAGTTTCTGCGGCGACGATGGCGATTTGCCATCGTGCGTGCTGTTCGGCGGCGAGTCCGGGCGCGTGGTCATTTGGAGGCAATCCTCGAGCCAGCCATCGTGATCTAAGGGAAGATTCCCACCCAGCTGCGTGGGCAGCGACTCCCGCGGGATGTGGCTGAGCAGCTGTGCCACCGACACGGTGTACACCCGCTCCCTGAGCTTCTCCCGCACGAACAGCCTCAAGATTTTGAACGGAGCCTTGAACCACAACGGGGCCGTCACTATAAGCACTTTTTTCAGCTTTGCTGGATAACCACCCTGCAATGAAAACAACAACATTAGCAACGGTCGCAGAGAAAGACCGAAAAAGACTTGTGACTCATTTCTAAACCAAAGAAATTCTTGAAAAACAATCAAGAGGAAAGAAGCAGCAAATGCATTAATCCATAAATCTTCTACAAAGTACGAAATTCACCAGAACTGCCCTTAAGCTTCGACTAAATACTATTATTAAGTAATTAACAAGCACGAGATGATCTACGAGATAGTCCGCTAAGAATGGATTGTAAATATAATGATATGGGACGTTGAATAAGTCTCGTTCATTGGAATCAGCATAAATTAGCCAACGCTAAATACGTATCGTCGCATTAGAATGCTGCTAATGCTAAGCCTTCCTATATATTCCAAAGCATCACATCATGGGGGCTCCTTCCTACCTACCTACGCGACTCGAAGTGCGTGGTCACTTGGCTTTGACATTTAACACTTTTAAGGCGAAAATCGTTTCGTTTTCCTCGCCTCGCCATCCGCCATACAAAGCCAACCAAAATATTATTATTATTATTATTATTACGACCAGAAAACTCGGTCAAAGCTGGGCAAGAGAGAGATAGAAAGAGTGAAAAGTAGGAAAAGCCAATAGTGAACTGGCCGAAGTTCAAGAAAATTTTCGCACCAAAAATAAAATCCATCTTCGCAACGCAACCCTACCTGTAGTTAAAAGCTTAGGCCATCGCCGTTACGTAACGATCACACATGATGGAACGTTGTCCACCACGCTCCCAACAGCACACCACAACCACCTATCCTATTGTATTTCCCCTATTTTCCTCGCAACACAATACACCACAACAACCCGATTTTTATTTTTCCTTTCCTTCCAAAAGTTCGAATATTTCCTTCGTGTTTGTATTTTCCTTTCTGCTTTATGCACGGTGCCGTGCGCTCTAAAATCGCGACGCGTACATGAAACAGGCGACCCGCAAATCGATCCCCGTTCTCTACACCAGAAGCGGAGATGCGTCGCGACGCCACCAGAGCGACGACGCCGCGACGCAGGCGCCACGTCAACCATTCCGCGCGTCAACAAAACAAATACGATGTACATTTAGCAACAATCTTTAAAATAAAATAATTACACGCTGTTTAGTTGATCCGTTCATTTCTCGATATGTATATAATACTTTTACGCAATTTCATCACTCAATTTTCGTAAAATTAAACCAATTAAAAAAAAACTACTTCAATTAAATCGGAAATCATCGGCGTTCCAGATTATTATTTTTTAATAAAAATATATGCACGGTTTTGTGAACACATTGAGTACATAGTTTTTCCATGGAAACTAAATATATGATATAATTTTTCAAGAAACCATGGTGATTGTTAAAAAAAACAATTAAGCAACAATTTTAAAATTGTCCTTTAATTTCGATGATGAAGCAAACGCAATATTCAATACTAGTACAAATCGTTGAAATTGAAAATCATCGTTGCAAATGTATTTTTATTAAAAATGTTTCAAATAAAATAATGCAATAACAATTTCTTGCGATGCATTTAACAAAAATAAAGTACATTTAACAAAAATAAATGAACGCAATTCGTTATTTTCGTTCTTTTGTTTGTAAACATTTGCCCCCGATGCAGTAACATTTTCCTACTTGATACGAATATAAAGTTGTCTAAATCACGGCTAATGGATGAGGTAATTACTTTAGCGATGACCGAGTGTATATATTTTCTTTTTGCGCAGATTTGATTTCCAATGGTTTGCAAAATTAAAATCGAGTCGATTAGTGGGAGTCGCGAGTCTCTTTTTGTTATTAGTATTATTTGTGCGCACATTTCGAATATTCAATGCGAGCGACAGAAAAATTAGCAATGCAAAAATTTATCGGTACGTGCATGAAAAGAAGTGCAAGGAAGTAGATTTGGTGGCCCCAAAAACGACGACGCACTGCTGAAGCGAACGAATGAATCATCATCATCGTCGTCGTCGAGAGAGAGACACGCGCCGCATTGCAATTCCCAGAGTTGCATCAATTACATAATTCCTCATTGTCTTGCAAATTATTTCTATTATTCTTATTTGCTTCTACGTGCACATATCTTTTTTTACCGTGCGAATATATATATTACACAAGTGCGGTAGTAATATAATGATGAGCGAACCCTTTGAGTCTCTAATGAAGATTGCCTCCTTCTGGAGGTGTCGCGCAGACTGACCTTTTGGAGGAGTGATCGGGCTGGCTTCCGGTGGATGTTAATATATATTTAATATCCGTTTACCACTGAGAAGGAACTGCGAAGCACTACTACTAACTAAACAGGGACAAAGTCTCTCCGCTCAGTCAGATTCGAATCTATTCCGCTGCTCGCTCCACGTTCTGGGTCGAGACTTCAAAGACAGCTGCGCGCAGCAAACCGCACTCCGTCGTTCGCTCACACCTGGCGCTCTTCTCGCACTCTCCACCGATACATACATACGTATATATATATACATATACAAAATAACCTTCTGCGAAACAAACCCGAAACATTGGGGGATTTACCGCCACTGAATTCGAACGAGGAGAGCGTTCTTCTCAGCCATCCCGAAATGTCTCTCCCTCCTTCCTCCTTGAAAAATCATCCCTTGCTTGAGCGGCAAGAGGATAAAGGGGACGAAATAGCATAGATAAAGTGAGACAGACGCATTGTCAAACACACACACACACAAATGGATGGATGAAGAATGGACTGATAATAGCGCTTTTTATTCCTCATCTTTCAAGTCTATTTTTTTCTCGAAGCATTCCAAATCGGAACGAACGGAGCTCGGCAGGAGGATTAAACCGGTGGGGAAATTAAAATGGAAACCCTCCGGGGCGCTTCAATTCTTCATCCTTCTCCCCTCGCCATCATGAACAGATAGACATTGCGATTTTCTTTTTCAATTCGTTTCTTGCTCGATTCAAATGAAGAGAAATCATGCACAGTCATCGACATCCACAAAAATTTCGTACCGATATTTTCAATTCAAAAAGTAACCGTATCGACATTGTCGAACTTATTCTTTTCTGATTCGCATTCCTTTTTCAAATTATCATATTGCAGATTGAAATAACTAAAATATCAGACTTAATTATTAGTATTTCTTATATGATGATTTTCAATTGAACAACGAAATTGAATTGGCTGAACGAAGAAAATTAATTCATAATATCAGCTAAGAAAATCGTTAATCGAATTGTAGCATAATCTAAATGATAAAGTATGTGAATAAATATTGAGAAAAATAATGAAGTCTGCATGGAAATTAACGAATAACATTGACCGCTGTTTGTGCACGCTTGAATCAACAGGAATTGTGTTATAGTTTGTTTATTTATTCAATCGTTAATGTATGATCCGATTAAATAAATACGGAGGGACGGCACAAAAAAATTGTTTTACATAACAATGCACTTGCTGCGCTTGCAGGATTTTGCCTTTGGCTGTGCGGTTGACGATGGTTTGCAGGAATGCGAGGACGGTTTTCGGGGGGCGGAGGAGCATTTCCGTTTTCGTCCACGTCCTTTTCTGCAGCTCCCTCTGGAGCCGCTCTTTCTGCGCTTTCCGTGCTTGCTCCGACGCCCGCTGCTGCCGCTCCGTTTGCGCTTGTTGTGTCTGTTTTGAGAGGATTTGCAGCTGTTGCTCTCCGAGAGTGCCATCTTCAGGCATCCGCTGCTCACTTCAGGAACGGGTATGCTGCAAATCATACGTCGAACTTCCTTCTGCACGCGCGGCGCGTTCTTATCGCGAGCGCCATGGCAGCAGCACCGGGTCAAACGGCTGCAGACGCCGTGATCGACGAGCTTGTGTCGGTCGCGGCTGCTCAGGATGCGCCTCCTAGGCTTAAACTCGAAATTCTTATCGACAATCAGTCTCTCGGGTTTATATATCTTGCATCTGTTGTAGGCGTTCTTCCGTTCCGGAGACATGTTGACCCAGCGTTGCACCAGGTTGTGCGCCACCTTAATGGGTGGCCAGTTGGAGTGTCGCTGCCGGAAGTCGCGCAGGAAGTTAAAGTACGAGGTGGGTTTACGGACGGACTGCCTCTGGCAGGTTTTGCTGCCGCTGCGAGAACGTCGTCGTTTAACGCGGCCTCCTTTCTTCTTACCACTGGGATTTTTGCGACGACACGGCGGCATCGCATGTTTCTACTTCTTCGCGTACACCGAAATTTGCACTTTCCTTCACATGGCCGAAAATACTAAACGTCTACGTCAAAACTGACTGACTGCGTCACCTACCTTGAGCAATGTGAGGATCTTCTGGGAGAGGTCGTAGTCAAAATTGGAGTACTTCGAGTTGGACATGTCGTAGATGAAGACGATGCCGTTCCTCTGCGTCGTGGGGTTCTTGAGGGCGACGTCCAGCTGGTAGACGACCCCTTGAAGGGTTGTCTGGTGCGTGCTTATGGACGGGATGTGCTTGTGGGCTGTGAACACCACTATCGCCGCCTCGCTACCATCTCTTTTAGGCTGAAGAAACACCACAACAATTAATTATACAATTAAAATACTATTAGCAATCGACCATCAACATTCGGCAGATACTTACCAAAACTGTGAATTTTCCAGTCTTCAATTCGGAGAAGAGTGGTTCTGTGTTGGGGTCAAAATTGGCTAGGCCTTCTCTGTGTCTGGTCAGCTCGTGCTGCTGGAAAAGAGCCACCGCTCTGTCCACGTCGAACTTACGAGCGAACAAAAATCGCACCGCTGTCGACCATTTGATGGGTCCCTGCTGCTTCCAGCGACATCGCGCATTAACTATCTCCAGGAATTTCTCTGCGGCCTGCGGAAGAAACGTAAGGTACATTAAACCAACAGGAATGGAAGCGCTATCAATCTCACGCACATCATCACGCACTCGTACTCGCACACCGGAAACTCCATTTCCGGACATCCTCAACCAAAAACGTGCGTATTTTTTTTTAATGCCTATTAATCTCACCTAAATCGTGGTACCGATGCCGATGCCCAAAAATTAACAAAAGCCGCGCTCGGTAACTAAGCAATTTTGGAAAACTAATTAATTACGAACGTGCGACACTTCGCGAAAGTGAAATCCAGGTAATTCGAAACTCTTCTCCACTCTACTTCTCCGAGATATTCCGATAACTTATTAGCTGCGGTTACCGTATTCCTTACCAGATCATGTATTTTTTTTCTGTTTCCGTTTATTTTCTTTCGATATGCACGAGGCGTTCGATGGTCGACAGGTAAATGCTTCTGGTTCTGCAATGTCTCTGATGGCGTGAGCTTCCAGGCGTGGGCGGCGGAGGTAGGAGAAACCGCGCGGAAGAAGTGGCCGGAAGTGCCGGGGGTAGTGCGTCACACCGGAAGCGACCATTTATGTCGTCGTGCGTCGGAATCCGCGCCGCGCGACAAACGCTTCTAATAACAATAAACCACCGACCATCATCATCATCATCATCAAATTCTCTCCTTGTCTCTTTCGGCAGCTAGACGAGATGACGTGTCTGGATTTAGAAAAGCACATTTGGCTCTTCGTTAATGATGATGACGATGATAAATTCGGGATTCATTGTTTCTATGTCTCCATGACGACACAATTATATTGAAAACGGAGCCTCCCGTTATGGAAGCAAATAATACGACCGTTTCACTTTCACCTCTGCACCGTCGTCGCTCGGCCGAATAATACCTTCTAATTAGAATTAGGCGACGACCGGAAAGCGGGTGTATTTTTGCATGCGCTTACTTAATAATGACATTTACGAACGCGTTACTTTCATTTGTTTTTTTTTGTTTCCTTTCCGCAGCCATCGTTTCGACAGAACGAGATGATTCATGCAGATCTGTCGGTTTCCTGAAATCTTACGAAACGGTCACGACAGAGAGAGAAAGATGATTTACGCGCAGATAGGCCCGAAGAAGAGGAAACGGGATCGGGCCAGAGCTAATTATGGAACGGGAACTTCCTCTCCGATTTTCAAAACAGCCAACGAGACACGCACACAAATCATTCACGCGCTCTTAATTTTACGTTTTTATTTTCATTCTCCGCCTAATGCAATCTACTCGTTGCGGTTTACCGAGAAATCACACATTGCATTTATTTCAAAGTACTTCATTTTCATAGAAAGTAAAGAAGAGAGCTACGTTACATAAAGTACACACATGATAACCGCTAATTAACTGAACAAATTTTCCAGGCAACTACAAGTACTTTCTTTGCAAAGTATACATGAATAATATACGTAAACGAGAAGGATTAAGAGATGTAGAAAGCTTGTGAAATAATCAAAAGAACTATTATTTACAAAGAACAAAAAACAAACATAAATTATAATTGTTCAAGAAAAATGCAAATATTTATATAAGTACGATAAATATAAACTTGGACGATTAAGTCGAATGAGTTGAGAAAGCTGTTTGTAAAGTGCTGCTGTTTTAAGTTAAAATCTAGAGATTACAAGTACTTCAACTCGAGAGAATCTTGAGAGTCTATAAAGCAGAGGGCTCTAACGATATGAGCTGTTATTATTCAATCTTCGAGACTAAGAAGAATAGTAAAGGTACTAATTATATGCAAATCTTAAAGAAATATTGCCTATACTTGAAATACATCGAATGGAAATAGTGTGGAAAATGAACTTAAAACAAACAGCAAATTGCAAATTGTATAACTTCAATTAACGTTGTAATATGAACACAGTCAGAATTGGGACAATGCAATTGCGGTTTCAATTTCCAGTTCACTAGGCCACCATAACCGAAACAGAAAATTACTCACTAGATAAACCATGGTGATACGATAAGAATTTTAAAAATGAATATCGAATCATTAAATTGATTTAGTCGACTATAAAGCGTGAATCAATGGAGATTGTAAAATGAAACAAAAAGGTTTAATGCAATTTGAATGTAATTCGAAGTGGACAGTCGCAACTGGATGCAACCGTTTCGAAAGTGCGGATATCCGCCGGGCTTTGACTACTTTGTACATTTACAACGGCCGGGCAGCTCTGTTGCATTTGGATGACGCAAAACGGTAGTATATCGACACGCATTCATCCAATGATGAAGAAGAAAGATGTCGGATGAGGTCGAAGAGAAAGAAGAATGGAATGAACACGGATTGCGGTTTTCGGTCCCTAAATTGTAAAGGAGAAGGAAGGACCGTTAAAGGCGAGCTCGTGACTAATGGACAATGGCATCCAACGGCATATTTAGATATTCATATCAATAACCCGGCTACTTCTACCGCCGCTCGTCCCACTAATACCAATCAGGCAAAGCGGCTTCCGAACGGCAGCAAAGAGCTAATTTCTAATCACGCACGCAAGTCTGGTTCTGAACCTGAAGAGGATCCTCTCTGCACCGAAGAGAAGCAGCAGTTCCCGCGATTTAAAGGATCCCAAATTAGATGATCGAGACCTTGCTACATGGATGCCCTTTAGCCTCTCAGTTCGCAAACGGCGCATACGGAAAATTGAAGTTAATTGGCCTCGATTGGGCGGCGCCATCGATCCTCGAAAGCATCCAATCATCGACTATCAATTTTAACGAACATTATTAGGTAACCAACTAATTGAACAATATTTTGTTGCGATGGAAAATACATAAATTACTATGAACATATTTTCGATAACGTGAAAATATTTGCAAAGCACGCACTTCCTTTAGCTTACGATTACGAAGTATTCAACAAATTGCGACAATTAATCATGTGCATTTTCGTAAGCAGCGTCCGCAAAACGCGCTCAAAAATAATAAGCCTGAACCGGTGAATTTCGATTCTTGGAAGGAAGCAGTCGAAACGAGAGAGATAGACGAAAGCGTTTACACAGAAGCCATCGCTTCTGGAAACAGATCTTTCCACGGAAAAATATTTCAAAAATAGATTCATTCATTTCGCCGCGCACGAAACCATCCACGCATTCATTTACCTTCTTTAATCATTCATTAATTTTAATATGTCCAAATTACAAAACGCTAACTTTCCTTCCCAAAAAGAATAATAAACAACTTTTGTAGAGTCTACTGAATCGTTTTTTCATAGGTAACTCACTGGTACAATAACAATTATATTTCTGATTTTCACTTACACTAAATAAGATTGCAAAACTTGGAAATCTACACACTATAGTGTTGATTCCCTCATTAAAAATATGAAAGATTCGCGCATTTACAACGTTTGATTCTTTTTAATTTGTTTATACATCATTGTTTCTTCGGTAATTTATTGGCATGGGAACAAATTGAGGTCATTGGATGAAACATCTATTTTATAAATAATTATTTCTTGCTCTCAGTTGAGAACTTCAAGTATGGAATATATTGCAAAACGCGCTGGAAGTTCCATGGCAGTCGTACCGGAACGGGGACGGAATTCTAGCTGATACGGCAATAATGAAGTATGTCACTATTTAAATTGCGTAATCCCGTCGTTTTCTGCGCAATTTGGAGATGCAGGCAATGTATACACGCGCTCACTCACTCTTGCTAAAAAAATGGGGGTAGTATAAAAATTACAATAAAAGAAAAAAAACGATTGCAAAGTTTTGTACGCCCTGTATATTATTATCTACGCATTCCCAGCAACATTATGTTTCTCAATGAATGCAAAGCATGCTCTTTGGAGTTTCTAAAATGAGATGAAAGAGACGATAGATGTAGAATGGCGATTTCGGATGATGCATGCTAAACTTCGTAAACACTACGATGATCTCGCATTGGATGATGTCCTTTAGCTGTATAAGTATGTATATATATATATACTTGGACAAATATGGTTTCATAAGAGGAATAAATACTAAAAATGTGCAATAAATGTGCTTTCAGAAATGGAAACAGCTACGGCCACGTACCTAGGCTCTCACCTCACTCTCCCATCAAACTAAAACAGTTTGAAAAACACGCTTTTAGTATCAAGCCGAAGCAACAATTGGAAATTCTTAAATACAAATTTAACAATTCCAACCGTATTTTTCTTCTCTCCATGAAACCCATCCGGACGGACCCTTCTTACGCAAATACTCGCTTCCTGTTAAATAACCGCTAAGAGGAATTGGCGAAGGTCACAGAGGTGGGACATTTTCGGAATAGAAATTTTTGACGAGATGTGGTGGTGGTGGTCTTTTCCAGAAATCAAGGCTCGCCTGCGGTTTCGCGGAAAACCAATTATAATATGTGTGTGTGTTTTCAGGAAAGAAATAAAAAGACTGCACGAAATACGTCCATTAGAGCAATACATCCAAAATTAAGTTCACCATTAGCAAACTCATTAAATGTAATAATAAATTAATGTTCTGACAATATCGAATTCAGCGCGTTTAATTAATATTGATAGGTTTCGTTCATCTGTACATAATCTGAATGGACGTCTTTTGTTTTTGAACCTTGGTCTGAAAATAGCCGGATCGATTTTCCTTTTTGTAAGAGGAAATGCGAGGGGTATTTGATGATGCAATAAATATAGAATTGGCAATTCGCGAGAAAAAGCTGAAACCATAAAACATTGAAAGCTAATTGGATTGAATTTATTCGAATCTTAGCAAATTACTGAATAATTAGTCATCGGCACGAGAAATTAGCTATTTTGACTCATTTCCGGAATTATACACATCGCATGTGATTCCCGCTGCATTGACTATACTTTACATTCAATTGTAAACAAATAATAACATAATACATTCATGTTAAGTTACTTTGTTGTTTATTTACAAAGTACTATATTATTTGAATTTGTTTGATTATTCGTCAATTTGTAATTGTTTGGGAATTTAGTTTAAAAACGAAATTGATCTTTTCAATATGTACATTTATCAGTGGCTGTTGGCTGTATTTAATGTAATTTTGTAATATTTGAATAATTTTAGTCGCAGAATGATATAGATGACCAGGTGTTGAATAGGATAGTATTATTTATGATTTCAGGTCGAACTGCGAGGTTCTCCCTTCCTGGATTATATATAGTCAATTGCTCTAATGGGGTTGGATCTGCGAATGCTGGATGCATTGCTATAGTTCTGGATTGACGAGAACGATGACGACAGCGGTTGGAAGGAGTTTTGAAGATGCAGCGAAATAATGAATCACATCATCGCTCGCAGCTTCGGGACTATTTGGTAATGAAAATACCGGATGACATCCCCGGTTATGCAATGCACTTTTGCGTGCGTAATATTTTTCAGATGCATGCATGTTGCTCTGTGCGTGGGTGGCGCGCGCTCGATTGAGGAGAGGATGATGGAATTCTCGCGGTTTCTTCTGCGGCGTCTGCCAAGAGGAAAATAAATGGGGGAGAGAGGATGTGGATTCCAATTGGAAGGCTGCGAATTAGCATTCGGTGCCCTTTGGATCGGTAATCTACAGGTAGCCAATGAATAGTGAGAGTCATCCTCCGCACAAGATCAATGTCAGATCGTGGTGCTCCAAATAAATAAACAATGGATCTGATCGAGGAGGACGAGAAGGACAAGCAGAAGGTCTCTTCCTCTCTATTTCTCTCGGTCGATGTTGTTATTATTGATGATGATGATGATGGGTGGGAAAATGAGGGAAAAAAGAGATTAACCGGAATCCGCGTGGGCGCCGAACACAGCACAGAGAGACACACACATACACAATCGTTCTTTACTGACAATGACTTCTTTCTCTGGTGGAGCGGTTTTCGGTGGTCAATGACCTGCGACCATCTGCCACGCTCTTCTCCGATCCGAGGATGACCAGATCATCTGAAGGACGACAAACGGACGTCCAACGGTCCGCTGCAAACTTGCATCCTATTCCTCCTCGAGTTACTTACAAGTTCCTGCTCTGTTGTCAGTTGGGCCGCCATTGCGCTATCCTCGTAAACACAGACCGCTCCTCTCTCACTGCTCGCACATCCACACGCCGCACTCAACTGCGCAATGAGAAAGTTTACTCGACCTCTACCGGGACACCCCACTTCCCCATTCCCCTCCAGAAATAGTAGTTTAGTTTGCATTCCAGCCGGGCCGGAATTTACAACTCTGGGTCTGGAGGCGGAGGATGACGACGGTAGCGGCCGCAAAAGCAGCTAGAGGAAATGGAAGGAAGGAATACGAACGGAAATTACAATCAAAACAAAATCCGAAATTAAAAACTCTTTTTTTCTCTTCATCCTTTTCTCCTAACACTTCCAATTATCTCCACCTGCCTTCTGTTCCTTCACACAAAAGGAAACACCAATATGCAACGAAATAAAGAATCCTCAATAAAAAAAATATATAAAGAAATAATAGCGAATCGCGAATCTTTTTTCTTTTCGAAAAGTTAATCAATAAATAAAAAAATTTGTAAATCAATAAAATTAAAGAAAACATAAATTTCGATTGCGCGATCTTCACAGAACAGAACGAATATCATTTTCCACATCCTCTCTCGCAAACGACTTGTAAGATTTTCGATGAGGATGTGGGGGGGCGTCCAATTTTTGAAACGATCAGATATGTCAACAATTTTCTTTTAAATTTGGTGAAGGTGCGCATACAGGGAACTCATTTAACCATATTGAACATTTCTTGTTTTCTTTTGTCAATCAATTAAATATTTCCAACCGAATATTTACAAAATGAAAAACAAATACCGCAGTTTCCCTGTACACATACCGTCACTTGCAGAATGAGAACAATTTTTGGTTATTACCATTATTTTGTTGCGTTGGTTTTTTTCTTTACATATTTATATAATTTACAAGTATATATCACAATTCTTTCAGAACTTAAAACTTAAATTGCCTCTTGAATGAATTTATACATTATAAATCAGGAAAGTAAAAAATAAATCAATTATGAATGGATGAGAATTTGTACGATAAGCCAAATCGTGATGTCCCGCTGCTGTTCATGTTTTTATAAATATTATGAACAACATACCGGCAACTCTTGGCTTTTATATATATATATATATATTTCTTATTACATATATATTTTTCCTGCTAAATATATATATGTATTAGTGGTGAGTAAATCCCCTGCTTAGGGAATGCACTCCATGATTGCGGCCTTGTCGAATTTAAAGTTCAGCCACGAAGGCGCGCTGAAAACGTACTCGTCTTGCGTGCAGAAGAGCTGACGCTTCGATGTGATCTTCCGTTTGTTCTCGCCGTTCGAGGATGCGGTGGTGGTGAAGCTGTTGGATTTCGTATCCGACGTCTTCGGTTCCACTACCGCCGTCACAGCAGTCGCCTTATTCTTGTTTGTGCTTTCGCCCTCGCTGAAGCTGGAGGACTTGTTCCTCTGGCGTTTCGGCTTGTAGCTCGAGATCGCCTTGATACGCTTCACGAAGGGCAGCACCATGAAGAAGGAATTCGCGCTCACGCCCATCTTCACCTTGGGCGTCACGTCTTTCTTATTGTTTGGGAGATCGACGATTGTGAACCACTGACATGCCTTAATTTCGTACCTTGTCCTAGGCTGGAACGTGGTGTCCCTTGAAATTCCAGTAATTACATACAACCTCACCAATTGCTCGTTAATTACGGATTCCAAGTAATGCTCGGGATTGATGTAACTAGATATATCAAATCCCGTTTCTTCGTACACTTCGCGAATGGCGCAGTGCGCCGGATCTTCGTCCTCGTTTACTTTGCCTTTGGGGAAGCCCCACGAGGATTTGGCCCAGTAACTCTGAACCAGCAGCACGTGACTGTTTCCCTCGGATAGTAGAATCGCACCGTACGTCGGCACGGATTGCTTGTATTCCCTCCATTCGTCCAGGATCTCGTTCAATCTACCTGCTTGACTTTGCAAGAACGGCAAATGCTACAAATCATAATTTCAAAACGATTAAAAAAATACAACGCAAATTGATTTAACAATGCTATAAATTCAAACTTACAAAAAGTTCACCATGTTATAAACTTTTACTCAATACAATATGTATATATAGACTATAGGTTTACAAATTGATAATAATAATACATTGTGAAATATGCTATATAACTTCTTGATAAGCAATATCAACAATTTATGTTTTCTTTTGTAATTTTTAAATAATCTTGTGGATGTTTAAAGAATATATAATCACCTGAAAAACATGGGCTGCAAACTCTTTGAAACTGCAGCCCCTGAGTTTGATGTTCCCGTTGTACACATAGAAGTCTAGGTAGTACCAATAGGCCAGCTCTATTTGGAAGCAGATACGGATGTTGTTTTGTTTAGCTGACTCAGGAACATTGATGATGAAACGTCTGAAAAGGAAGCATGAAACATTATTATGATATTGATATAAGTAGTCTTTGGCTGAAAGACAAATGAAGAACTTGTTTATAGGCAGGCAGGATTGTGTGGAGTGTTGTTATTGGCTGGCTTTCAATTAGAAAGTAATGTTATTGGGGAACTAAAAATAAGAGTTGACCTAGGTCCGTAACGCAGCAATACCCGATTATAAATGCGGGGCAGAATAAATATATGCGATGCTGCTACAAACACAGTATACGTTTGAAAATAAACACTTACGACAATAGGTCACTGAGTACGTCCAATGGAATCGAGTGTTCCGAGTTCTTCAATTCCAGATCTCCAATATTGTCCATATTTTTATCGGGCGTTTCGTCGGTATTATAATTGCAGAATATTGACTGGCTGTTACGTAAAACAATAATAAAAATCACAAACAAACAATCACCGAAAACAGCTTAAACTACGCACTAAAATGCTCCTTCATGGCACGGATTGCTCTGAATGAATGATTCGGACACAGTTCTACCATACTTATATACGAATTGTTACTTGCTATTCTCGATCCGAAAACGGGGGATTAGCTGTTCTACAATTGGCTGCACTGTCTAACGATTAACCGATTATAAAATATAAATTTTACTTCTCACAATTATCTTTATTTTATAAATTATAAAATGCCTCACAAATGACACTATGTTTTACGTATCGAAAACTATATGTATTTAAACTTGAAAAACAAAAAATTTAAGTTAGCTTAAACATAGATTAGGATTTAGAAAGTAAATTTTCATATTTGATAACAATAGTAATAGTTTATTTTCCGTACAGAAAATAAACATTTCTGCTTAGTATAATGTGAATTAATTATGTAGGCCAACTATTGTCTATAGCTTCTACAGTATATACGAATTATATACTAATGCTTACAGCCTCTCTAAGTAGCTATTTTACATAAGTTTTTCTATTAACTAAAATGTACGTTTTCTAATTGCCTTTCGATTAAAATCTAATATTATTAATGCATTCAGTAATTAGTTATTGAACTGCAAGGATTGAAAACTACTTCACATCACCACCTAGCTTTCATTATTAGAACTAGATATAACTTAAATTTAAGTCAATATACTTACATAATTCAGAAAATTCAAGAGATGAACTTAAAAAGAGTACAATTCAAAGTAAATTTATTAAAATGTAAACCGCTGCAAAGGGCAGAACCTTCGAACATACACATACACGCAAACACAGAAAATAAAACTCACAAAAGTTGAACGTTAAACCTAAACTGTTGGCTGTTCCCTAATTAATGTTTACCCGTGTTTCTTGAACTCGCAGCCAACACAAAATAATGCACTTAAAAATAAGTTTATTGTTATTTTTAAAACGTTCAACACAATTTATTTATAAGTTAATAAAGAAATTGACACCTAGTTCCCTATTATTCCTTAATTGATGGCCATTGCGGACATCCTCGACTCTAGATCTGCTTCGAAGCCCTTCTCTTTGTAGTTTCCCTTCAATTTGGTTAGAGCCCATTCAGACATCTTATTCGCATCCTTCTTCTTTTGGGCTGGTGCTTTTTGGGAAGTCGCTATATTCGTGCAAGTCTGCAAATTAAATTTCATGAAATGTTGCTGCTTCATGTATTATATCCGATTCTGCTAATTTACCAAATACAGTCCATACAGAGCCCTGATATTTGTGGGATTCAACTTGAGCGCCTGACAATAGTAACTCCTGGCAAGTTCCATATTATCAAAACCACCCTGCGTGTATTTGATGTCTGCATATCTCTGGTGCAGCAAGTGATTGTGGGGATTGTGCAGGATTAGCTCTTCAACACAGAAAGCAGCCTTGGCAAAGTCCTGCTCACTGATGTAAAGTTCACTCAACTCCTGCCAGGCTTCAGCATCTGCCATAAACCTGTGAAAGATCCATGATGAAAATACTTGTGCATACATTCATAACCACAAAATTACGTTTTCAAATAGTCAGTCAGTTCCCTGATTGCCTCCACATATCTTCCCTGTGCTTTCAGAATGGCTATCTTTCGCTTCTTAGGTGCACTGTTGGACTTGTCAGCTTTGATTATGGAATCAAGGATCTCCAAAGCCTTCACATAATTCTCCTGTGCCTCATACCTCATTGCTTTGTACTTTTTCACACGTTGACTCTGAGGGAACTCAATGGAGAGCAATTTGATGCACTCATTGGCCACATCCAGCTGATAGCAATCCAAAGCTGCTATGCACACTTGCTCAACAATCAAAAATTCTAAAACATAACCAATTAGCATCTCGATCAACAATGCAAATTCAAATACATACTTTCATTTCCAAGTTTATTCAAGTTAATGTTCAGCGAAAGATGCCAGTGATAGAGCACCTCGTTGCTTTTCCTGGCGTTCGTTTCTCTCCAAGTTCTGAACAAGTCTCGAGCCTCTGCAAGAAATATCCATGAATTAATGTGATTACAACAAAAGCAAAAACTTATAACTCACCAGACCAACTTAGATCCTCCATTTTATTGCACTTTAAATAAATAAGTTAAATATAATTTAATTAATTAATTGATTTATTTTAATAGGAATGTATTAATATTGATACAGGAATGAATTACTTGGAGGAATACTAGTTGTCAGAATGCACGATCACCAACGTTAACAAATTTAAAGTTGATCTATTTTCTGTATACTTGGAATACTGCGTTAATGCAACAAACAAAGCTTATATAAAATTAAATTAGTTTAAATCAGTTATATAGTAACTTATAACAATCTTTGCATCAGGTTTAATTAAGTTTTTTATGCTAAAATATGTTACTGATAGTTGAGGTATGCAACTTACAAAACTTGTACATTTAAATTCAAAAATTTAAATACGCGATAAATGTTTAATATATTGATACAGTGATAATATTATTAATTCTAAGAAATATATATTTTCGTGTGATGTAGTTTAAATTTAATTTCATGTAAATCTCTCTAATATATATTAAATATTTTTTTTCCAATGTGACTTTTAGCCAATGGGAATTCGCGAGTTAGAATTAATACTAATCGTTTAGTAGACTTGTTTGCGGATTTGTTTTGTTTTGCTGATAATAATAAAAGCGTAATTAGTTTAAAGTTTTGACACTTTGCTAGTGCACTAGAAGAGGTACACCGAAGAGTACGAAAGAAATCGATGGAGAAAGGTAACGAGATCATGGAAGACATCAAAAATTACGAGCCGAGACGTGCGTTTATTAATTATAATATTCATACATTGATTCTATTAATATTAAATGTTTTTTTTTTATTTCTTAAAGTGAACCAAGAATGGGTTCAAATTTTGATCAATCTGCGGATGAAGTACGCAAAGTCTTTCACGAGGAAGCGAAATTCCGCTGCGGAAGCTTGGAAGTAATTTGTTTTATTTATTTTAACTATTTGAAAATTATTATTTTCGTTTTGATTGTAGGAATATTTTGCAAGAGATGATGGATCTTGGAGCTCCTCCGTACGTGACTTTGGATAAGATTAAAAAGAAATGGATGAATCTGATTGCTCGATATAAGGTTGCTTCTTAATATTTTTTTATATGCAATTAATTTAATTAATTGTTGATTTTAGCATTTGAAATTTGCTGGAAACTCGGAGGCGATAACTTGGCCGTATTTCGAGCAAATAGATCGTGCGTATTCCAGAAATCCTTACATTGTAGAGACCAGATCGAAGTGCAAGAAGGGCAGCGAAAGCGACGAGAGTTACGTCTCAGATTATGCCGAATACATGAGTAACTTTTTATAAATTAATGTTAAAAAACTTTTATTAATGTTTATTTTCAGTGAAGAAACAAAAGTTTACCAGCATTTTAATCCATTTGCGCTACGCCTACCGTCATCTATTCACCGGCAAGAAGTACGCGGCGCAAAAAGGATGGATGTAAGTAGTTTTTTTTGTTAAATAAATATGATTTCATTTGAATTATTATGTAGGATGATTCAGAATTTACTTCCCGGTGGACAGAACTACTCCATCGAGCAAATAAGTAAGTGCTGGCAGAATCTTATCCAGAGGTACAAGAGCATCTTGGAGACGGAAAAGGATCTTTGTAAAATAACCTGGGTGCATTTCAACAATATGCATGAGATTATGACCAAGAAGGATGACGCCGTGTTAACTGATCTTCCGGATCAGATCATCAAAAAGGAGATATGCCTTTCGCCGATGCAATCGATGAATATAATCGAGAACGAGAACAACGAGGTGATCCTCAAAAACGAATTAGATTACGATGAAAATGTTATCTCGAATTGCTTGGAGATTAAGATGAGGAGCGGCGGTGGGAGGAGGAAGAAGTCCAAGAACGCTACACTAAACGAACTCCTGAACCACCTAAAAGAGCAGGACAAGAAAATAGAGAGAAACCACAAGGAGATCTTGGATTGTCTTAACAACATGCAAAAACTCATTTCTGACAATTAGTTAAGAAGCGTAACTTTAATTTAATCTCATCATTAACTATAATAGTAAATTAATTTGGTTCGTTCATAAAGAGGAAGGATGAAGAATTTAAATTGTGTTTGATATATATGCAACTTTAGTTACATCAATAAAGTTCATGACATGTGCCCAATGTTGTTGTTATTCTTTATTTAGCATACATTCTTTACAATTTTAAGCAGACATGGAAAAGAAGGCGACTCTGAATATTGCAGGTACCAAAATCAATCCTGCTTCTTCTCAGTTGCTGGTATCCACAGGAATCCCAGCTTTGGATGAGAAACTAGGTAATCTAGGTTAACATCTGCGATTGAATAAATAATTTATAATAAAGATATATTTTAGGAGGTGGTGTACCTGTTGGTGGAATAGTCCTAATTGGTAACTAAGATCTTTATAACATAATTAACTTTGTCTTATGGAAATTCTTTGTTTTGGTTAATAGAGGAGGATGTGCAAGGTTCTTATGCTAAAGTAATGATGAAATATTTCCTGGCCGAGGGTATAGTCAACAAGCACAGCAGCTACATAGCCAGTTTGGAGTGTGACCCTCAAGAAGACTTGGTGCAGAGCTCTTCAATAATTTCTAAACATTTTCTTAATACAAATATTTTTTTCAGTTTAATTCTTTGCCTGCACAAACCAATACTGATGTTGAGGATATCAACAATTCAATGGGTAACAATAAAATGTCCATTGCGTTCCGTTACCAGCATCTTCCGACCAGAGACAAGCAAATAAAATCATCGTTTGGACACTATTACGATTTGAGTAAATGCATATCGAAAGACTTGACGGCAACGGCGGACGTGCAATTCTTGAAGGAAGTGAACGTTGACGAGGATCCGTACAACGAACTGCTGATGGACATTCGCTCAAAAATATTCGACGGTGACAATTTATTATTGACCGGAAATCTCGCGACGAAAAACGTTCTCAGATTAGGTTTGCATCAGCTGGGGTCTCCTCTCTGGGGTGGAAGCGTTGCGAATCTGAAGAGGTTTTTGTATTATTTGAGGGCGTTGCTGAGGAAAAGCTTTTCGGTGGCGATGATCACGATTCCAACGCATTTATCGGAAGAGGTAATTCGAAAATTCTGAACCGAAATCAATTACTAATTCAAGAATTTTAGCTGAAAGCTGCGTTCAACGAACGATTGGTTTACATTTCTGATATTGCGTTGGGGCTGCAGGCTTTCGCCGGAACGAAATTGGAGCGCAACAAGAGTCTTTCCGATTACAACGGGTTCTTCCACTTCATCAAAATGGCCGCAATTAATACGCTTGTTTCTAAGCATCCTGGTTCCGTAGAGTTTACGTTTAAATTGAGGAAGAAAAAGTTTTCCATCGAAACTCTTCATTTGCCTCCAGGTTAAATAGATTAAAATTTAGTAAAAAAAAAAAACGATTATTTATTGTTAACTCTTGCAGATTTGGGTGATGACGAATCGACCAAGAAGGAACCGCCCAAGCTGGGATGCGGAAGCAGCTCCAAACATCTCTTAGAATTTTAAAGATTTTATTTATATATTTTTGTAAATAAATTATGTTAAACGAAATTTACTGTTTTTATTTCTGAAATTAATTTTGCTGAAAGGATTCTTAATTAATAAATTTGGATTGATGTTTGGAATGGTAAATGAAACGCAATTGTTTTGCATCGCGTAAATAATCATGATTAAACACGTACTTTTATTCCATTTTTCTTCGAATTTATTCGAATGTGTGTTTTCTTCATTAAAATGAATAGATTTAAATTGTTATAACATTGATATGACATGAATACAGTTTCACTTTGTAATTAGTAATACAAATAATAAATCACAATAATAATAATACATTAATAACGTTTTCTTTTTTCATTTTCTTTTTCGTTCTGCTGCTTCTGCTGTTATCGTCGTGCGTTCATTTCAAACATCATCAATATAATAAAATAGAGCCTGCTAAATTGTAAATAGCGCGCGCATTAAGTTTATTTACTCGTTTTTTTTTATCATTAATCTTACTGTTATCATTATATAATATTTATTTATAATTACGTAACGTGTAGCGGTCAGCCTCAAAGGATTGTATGGATTGTATTATTAGTACTTAAATGTCGTGAGGAAATTAAGATAAAAATATTGCTCTTCAAAAGGGGAGGGAAATTAGCGTTAATCATCATTTTTTATATATATATATATAATTCACCTAACGAATCTCATCTCCTTGTTACACGTGTATAATTTTATTTATTTTTTTCTTATTTCCTTATCGATTTACGATTTGAGCTTATTCATATTATATAAATTTAAGTAATCAATTACAAGCGTCTTTTATGTTCTGTTGCTTCTCCATAATTCAATCGGACGAGTTTAGAAAGTGATCGCTCGCTCACAAAACTCCATCTCCCTCAGTTTCCTCCATCCTCTGCAATCTTTAATCAATAATCAACACTGGATTCAACTATATTTACAACATTGCTACACGATTATCGAATCCTACTGGTAAATGATTGACTCCAAAACCTAAAGAAAACGACTTTCCACTTTTCCTTTTTCCATCCTTCATCTTTCTTTTTTTTTTTAATATAATTATTGAATTGACAAGACGTGCTTCTTTCTCCTTACATATGAAAAATATATCTTTCCACATATATATCTTCTCTTTATCATTATTTAGAATTATTAGTATTACTCGAAAAAACGTGACGGAACAAGGGCTCGAAGAGAGATATAGATTGAGATTAGTATTAGAGTATTTTGTTATGTAGAGTACATGTCCATCTTTTCATATCGTATGTACAAAATGTGCAAAAAACGTTTTCATACAATGTATACAATACAAAAATGATTTGGCAAAAAACGCGCCAGAATTTTGTGTCCTCGTGGGTTGTTAAGAAAAATTTCGATGTCCAATTGATTGGCGTTCCTTTCTGCTTTTCCTTCTACTTCTTCATCCAACTCTGAACTCTCTCAGGTAGTGCCGAAGACAAAAGATTCAAAAATAAACTTAAAGTAAAGCGTTTCTTTTTTTTGGCACAGATACTCCTCTCACGATGTGGGGCAATTTTGGGCGGATTAAATATCTCTTTTTTTCTTCATCTATTTACATCTTATATTACACACATAAAACGATCGGGAACGTGAGTGAATGTTAGTGCAATAATATTTCTTCAATTAATCCTAGCTTATAGTTTGGTGTGCTTCTTTCTTTTTGTATTTATTCGTCATCTTGAAAATGCCCAGTAGTTTTTAGACTTTCGAATCGATTGTTCTCGATTCTTTTTATTTCTTTGGCACAATGTTATTTACAGATGCGTTACCAGGTTGCAGCGCCTACGAGAATCCCTGCTGCCGCAGCTGCTGCGCAATCTTGCTCTTCTTTTTGAATTCATCGTCGACGACCTCTTTGAGCATTCCCCAGAGGTCCTCCTTGTCCAGAAGAACGTACTTGTCATTCTTGTTTTCCGGAGCAAAAGTCGCCGGTTCTTCGGATACATTTTCATCTCGCTTTTCATACAGATTTTCCGGAATTTGTAACTTCTCGGTGTTGACGTGTTTTGGAGGCGAAACATTCAAATCCACGATCAACTGGTTTTCCACATTGTTCAATTTGCTTGTAGTCTCTAGTTCAGTGGTAACAGACGCCTCCGAGGTCGTGTAATTTGCAAAATCTGTTACATTAACTTCTTCTGCTTCGGTGGTTACTTCCACAGTAGTCATAATGAATACGGTATTGTTGTCCACCTCAGTTACTTTCTTCTTCTGCGGTTTTGTTAACTTCTTGATCTCCCGCTCGAAAACTTTCTTAGGAAGTTGTGTGCTTTTGACGAAGCTTTCCAATTGAGTTTCGCCTTGCACATCAATCAGATTCTCTTGCAGGATCAAATCGTCGCTGATTTTTGTGAAGATGATTGTTTCGTTTGTGGGAATCTCACTTATATTTGCGGCCACAGCTGTTGGCTCGATCAGGAATCGATCCACATGGCTCAAATTGCTAATGGAGTTGCTGTCCACATTGATGGTGTAAGTCGTGACGCTTAAATCTTCTTTAAGCTCCGGAACTTTAGGTTTCTGCGTGCAGGCGTCTTTGCAAGTGCACGGCACCTTAACTTCAGGTCCAACAGTCGAGTTCTTTCCGAACCAGGTGATGAGATCATCGCCTGTGATACCCTTCAACAATGAACTATCGGATTGCGTGTGGAAGAAGACCTCAGCCGCTAAATCTTCGCGTTCCGCCGGATAGATTTTAGCATGCGCCGGTCGCAAAGACGATATTACGTAGATGCTATGGGCTAGATATTGCACGCAAATGGGACAGTTTCCACTGACGTTCGCGAACGTGAACCAAAGATTGTTGGCATTGTGGCCGTGCCGCATTTCTCCTGCATCTTCGTTGAGAACTTGAGGTGGAACCGGAGTCGGCTCAAAACCTGAGAACAAACCCACTTCCATCCTTAAAACTCCAGAAGGTTTCTCGGCATGCTTCCATCTGCAAATTCCAAAATAAATTAATTAAGTTAAATACAAGGATTTTGAGGATACAACCTAAAACAAGTCTTAATTTTTAACATCGGTGATTTTCCTTCTATCTCCTCCACCGAGCTACGATCTGGAAGGATTTCTTCAAAAACCGCCGACCAAATATCTAATAGTTCGGTGCTGCTTTTAGCTGTATAGCTAGAGTAGGTGGTTTTGCCAAGAACTGTAGCGCATCCTGCACCGGTTGCGTAAACAAAGACTTTAGTTGGAAGACTGGGTAGGTGAAGGATAGTTTCTGCGCTTCTTCCAGGCTTCAATTCGAGCGTATCTGTCAGTTCCATCCCAGAAGTAGCCAACGAAATTGTCAGTGATCTTCTCTTGTCGTCCACTAAAGTGTCGTAACGAGCGAAGGCTTTCACCGCATCGTAAAGAAGCTCAACGTGTTTATCCAACATGTGCGATCTGTAGAAGAGATATTTTGCTGTGGATTCCGCAAATTTAAGATCTCCGATTAGGCAAAACGTTGTTAGAGCATAAAGTGAAGCTTTGTAGTCTTCTACAGTAGCTGTAAAACAATAATTATATTTAAATATAATAATTAATAGTTTTTATTTATAATAATACATACCTATGATGGGTTCTTTAAGAGTTCTTCCAGATTCGGACTCGTACAACCAATCCGCGGCATCGCGTTTCGGCGTGACGTGAGGCCAGCCGAACTCTCCATCTTCGGTTGTAGAAGCGTTCTTCAATCTCTCTACTGCCCAACTTGCTGTTGCGCTTTTCGCTAATACAAGTGCCAAAGCCACCGCTGCTACTGCTTCCGAAGACTGTACTTTCGGTAAACCATTCTCCAAAAACACTTTAGCTTTAACCAAGGTTTCAGCATCAACATCGTTTTCAACGCCTATTTCAAAAAGGACGATCACCGTCTCCGCAGTCATCTCCATGACCTCATCGAGGACACTCCTACTGGAATTCCCACTTGGATATGTGACGTCGGCGTGAAGGGGCGAGAAACTTCCATCGTCTTCCTGCCGCAGTTGTACCCATCGTTTAATGCTCTGAATGAGTTCAGGATCGATGCTGAAGTGCGCTTGGATCTTGGTCAGAGCTTCTAGAACTTTCACGGTGGCTTCGTGGCTGTCCAAAAGCTGATGCTCGCTGAAAGAGTTGTCCAGTTTGCGGAAGGACAGGAGGTTTTGTATCTGCCCCGGTAATTTGGTGTAGGCGCTTTCTCGTAAAGTTTCATTAGCTTTCAACCCAAAATGGGATAAGCTCAGGAGAGTTGTTAGGGAGGAGAGAGTATCGGATAGTCCTCCGCTCGGTCGGTGCTTCTTGGGGAGAGCTGGAAGAGCCAATCCACCGGAGATGACGAGCTCTCCGCTTTCGGAGCCTGGAACGACAGATCGTGGCGTATCCAAGTGAAGTACCTGCGAGAATCCCGACTCATCGTTGAAGTTCCATACACTGCAAGAAATAAATAAAAAGTTGATTATATTTTCAATCTTATCTCATCTCATCAGTATCTAGAACAATATTTACACAAATTAACTGTAAAAAATATTAATATATATATATATAAGTCAAGAAAAATGTTATATAAATTTGTATACCGGAATTCTGCTAGGCTTCCCCAGGAGGATGCAAACCCGATATTCTGGATCTTTAATTTCTTGTCTATCTTCCACTTAAGCAGAGTGTCGTTGTGGAACAGCGATCCTCTACCGAATTCCAGAGAGCTTTTCTCCCAGGTGATCCAAAAAGTCCTCCAGTCGTCCTGCGAGAGGACAGCCGGTGTTTGCGCAGTCACCAGCTGAACGCCATAATCTGATGGCAGTTTCCAATTAATTTCAGAGGGAAAGAAGGCAAAGAATGTATAAATAGAGCTCAAACAAAAAAAAGACGGAAGGAGGATTGTGAAGTTGGGTGTGGGGGTTTTGGCTCGAAAGCACGTCCTTACCGTGTTTGCCTCTTCCAATCCAGCTGATGGAGTTCTCCGAATCGCCGACTGTTATCCTATACATTTTATCCCCGGGATAATGAGTGTTTGCCAAAGCGATGTGCACCGGGCCGGGGCGCTTCGAGGCGCCCGCCTTCAATTCAATTACGATGCCCTCGCGGTTCCGCGGAGCCCCGACCCATTCATACTTAAAGCTATCTGATGTGGAGATCAGCATGTTTTCTGCAAAGCACAAAAAAAGATTGCAGATTTAGTGTTTAAAGAATGAAGGAGCGAATGTGTAAGATAGAGGTGTGCGGGGAATTACTTACCATTTGCGCAAAAGTAAGCGCTTTCCGTGTCCGTCCTAACGACACCCTCGGGTCGTACATCCACGGTCGCCGATCTTACAACCGCTCCGGCCAAAGAAGAATTGCTGACACCTTCAGAACCCTCGCATGAAGGACTGCTGTACCCATTCACCTCAACTGTAAACAATAAAAGAAGAGAAATTTTAGCGTTTTCTTAAAGAAACAACCAAGAATATACTAAATTTTCGTAAAACAAACATTTAAATTTAATACATTTAAAATGTTTAAATAATTTTAATATTCACACACACATATTTTACTAATTATAACTTAATCCTTAATATAACTCAACTATATCACCCGCATATAAAAAAGGTATGAACGTTTTTGCGAAGGGTTCATTTTATTTTTCATTTTCAAATTTCCTCCAGCATTTTTTTTCTTGTCTTTCTGTGTGCGCTCACAGGGATGGAAATAAAATACGAAGCGGAACAGACCATTTCCTCTCGCAGATCCCTTCGCTAATTTATACATCCACACACACACATCCCACACTGCGGAGCAAAATTTAAAATCTCGCTCGACTTAATCCTTTTTCATCCCAACTCTCTACCATATACTCTAAATTATATCAGCTTTTATGGAAAACCCGAAAAGGGATAAAACAAAAATAAAAATAATAAAAAAAGATCGGAGGAAATACCGGCGGTATAAAAAAAGAGAAAATAAAATAAAATAGTGCAGCTTAAACCCGGAACAATCCCATCCGCATTCCAACAACCCACACACACCCACCTGCAACAACTCTTGTGTAGCAGACAGGAAATTTTTGTAAACAATTTACGAGCGATTCATTTCACGAATTATTCTTTTCCAATTATTTTATATTAGATAATATATACAACATTTCTTTTATACTATTTATATTGAGTTGAGTTAATAAAATAGTGCGGTAAACCAATGTTAGGTGTAATTAATTTTTGAGAATTTGCAGAATCACCGTCTGCTATTAAAGCCGGATAGACTACTACCTCTTCCGGGAAACCTCGTTAAACGAGAAAACTTTCGCGGATCCCTAATAGCTTTTTCCAAACTTTCTGCAAGTGAATTATTTTTAATACGCCTTCAAATTGATAGATAGCGTGTTTGACAGCACACTACATTAAAAACACGGCTATAACTAATATTGAAATTTTACAATCAAAACTATTAGTTATAACTTCTGTAATTATAAACAACTTTTTTGACCTTAAAAATATTATAACTTCAACTTCACCAGCTGAATGAATTATGGCATAATACCTAAATTGTATTATCTACAAACTGAGATTTGGTGTTAGCTCCTAATAAGACATTATTACACGCAATTGGCAATAGCGCAGCGCTCCGATTGTTTTGTCATTCGATCGGTGCGAGGAGAGAACCGAATTCATTTCTAGCTGACGCGCTCCTCTTTAACGCACTTGCTTCCACTGCGAATTCGGTAGACCGGCTACAGGATTTCCCTCTTTGATAAACTCGTACCAGCTGATTTACGCGTGTTGTTTATTAATTCATTTTCCACCGCCGAGACATTATTTACTGCGCGTCCCAGATTCTCCCAGCATCGAACAAAAGCCCTTTGAAGAAACCCGGTGCTGAAATGCGCCAAGCGTTCTTCTCACAAAAGAAGGCGTCTCTCCGAAACACTCACATTAATCGGACGAGTGCGGATGCAAATTGCCAGTAGTAACGAGATTGTCGTTTAATCTGCTATTATTGCAGATTTAATACAAATATAAAATGTTAGTTGAAATTGAAGGATCGATCGTTTGCCTAAGATCTTAAGATGTAGCAGACGTAATCATATTGCTGCGGATAGATGAGTGATCGGGTATCATGGAGAGCGAAATATTAGAGTAGGCGCATTAAATTCGAGTCAAGTGACGGGACCGGATATGATAGATGCTAAATTTTGATGGATTGGATGCGATCCACCCTTCATGCGATAAGCAGTAGCATCAGGAGAAAACAAGAAAAAAGGTGGATGCGCCGGGGACCATATAAAGTTTCAATATTTTCCAACTTATTTACTGTTCTTAAGCTTTGCGGGGTCAACCTTTTTTTAATGCTTGCTGCATCATATTTATATCCCCCGGTGGTTGCTTGCCCTCAAGGAGTTTATCTTGTCCATTGTTAGGGTTTGATGTATGGGCGTGAATTTAATCAGGTTCGGATGAAATGTGCCGGAGGATTAAGTTTCTGGGTTGGCGGGGGCCGAGATGATGTTGCGGATGGTGGTGTGTCGACCCAGGTCTGACCTTACGCCGTTTAGTCCTGCGGCCACCACCATTAACCACCCTCCACCTCGTGCAGAATTTACGGCCGGACATTCATCCTCACGTAATTTATGTTTAATTTACCGAGGCCGTGAATACGAGACAAAATTAAGTGCAGAGATGGGCGAAGCGAAAGGACGAAGAAGAAAAGAAGAAAAAAATTTAAAAAATCGCTGAGAGAATGATAAAAGAAATAAAAAGACGAAGAAGGAAGGAAGAAGTTCGCCGAGTCGGAAATTGAAAACGCTTTTAATTAAATCCGGACTTTCGCGCGCGCGGATTATTTGCGCGCGCTTTTAATAATTCTACAAATTTGCATAATCATTTCCTCCGCGGTTTTCGCTCTCCTCATCTTGGCTAGTTTTCTCCTTTTTCTTTGTTTGCTAATAGACTTAAATGCGTCTCTGCGAGAGTGCGACGCTCCATGATAGCTGCCGCCAAAAATAAGGACGAGGAAATTGGAATTTTCACTCCATTTCGCGCAGGAAATTTATCAGCAATATTCGCTGATACGACTTTCTGTCTCAGAAATAATTTCCTACACTCATTTTACTTTAACAAATTTAACCAATTTTTAGTCGAATCTAATTTTGCGTGTAACATTTTAATTAATAAGTAAAATAAATATTTGAACATCAAAATCCGAACTTAATATAATTTAGTTTAAAATTCCATGCGTGAAATCTAGCGTCAAACTAACCGGAACATTGGTTGGGAGAAGAAACCCGTTCGATGGAAAAATCTATATGATGTATCGTTGTTTGCTATTCAGTCAGAAGGCGGGAAAGGCAACCTTGCACTGAATCCCAAAGCAAAACACATAAATCAACGGGAATTTATATGATTTTAGGCAAAAAGAAGTGGTTGAAGGAAATTCGAGCTGGAGAGAAAGGCCGAATAAATTCAACGGAAACCTCTCGACGTTAGCAAAAGCGCCAACCGCGAAACCTTTTCTCATCTTCTAATTGCCCAGGAAATGGGAGATTCAGCTGCAGCGTAATTACCGATATAGACAACATCAAACACTCCATGTTGTTAATTACCGACGTTCGAATCATAAATTACTTCAAAAAATCGAATATAATAATTTACGAGGAAAAAAGAAATTTCCAATTATTTACGATTTAATTTAATTTTTAATCGATGGTGATAAATTAGAGAAATCTTGTAGTATTTGCGGAAAATGTTATACAACCATTAATAATCTTCCATCTCTTTAACGGCTTGCCATCTTCTCTTAGATATCATTAATAATATGTCCGGTTTATTGCTGCTATTATTCGTTGGCCCTGGACGTATTGATTGTGTAAACATTTCGTTCCAAACAAGATAATTATTATTGCAATAATTTTAAACAATTAAATTAAGTTTACAACATATTCTTTTTTTTTTGGTGCATAAGCTTGAAATTTAAGCTTCGCACTTCCTTATTAGAGACGCCTGATTGTAAATTCATCGGATCTAATTTTGAGGATTATAATCTTCGGATTAAAACTTCTTAACTACCTACAAATAGTCCGTTAGTTAGCAGATGGAGGCCCAATTAAAGCTTGAAGCTTCCACCAAACGCATTACGCCCGAATTTTGGCCCATATTGACTTAGGTTGAAATATATATAATATTAATAGATTTACATTCATAATATATAATGTAATGTTGGGTGCATACATCATTATCAAAACTAGAGCAAATTCGAATTTAATATATTGAATATTAAATCCATTAATTTATTGTTCATTAGTTATTGGAGTTATGTATTATTAATTATTATTTGATTCATTTAAATTTAATTTTCATTTTGATTACGGCCTTACTTAATTGAACTTACCGGTCATGTTTTTGAGTCCGGGCGTGGTTACCAGAAGACGTACAACCAAAGATGTGGCTCCGTGGGGTCCAAGTCGCAGACGTTCGGTCACGTAGAGGAGGCCGTTACTCAGGAACTGTGCACCTTCGCTGAGGGCCAAAAGGGCCGTTATCTGCGGAAGCGAAGAGAAAAAAAATGAGACAAGGAATGAGAGCACGTAAAGGCCGGGATGATTGTATCCTCCTTCCGATACTTAAAATTGGAGTGGCCGCTACTTCTTTCTCACTCGATGAGGCGATCGGGCTTAGAAAATGGAAGGAAGGAAAACACAAACACAACCCGAAAAGGGATAAAAAAAGAGCAGAAAGAAAAGTTCTCTCCCTTAACGCGCGCAACATATTAAGAAATGTGCAAAGCGACGGTTCCGGGGCAAAAATAAAGTAACTTTTCCGCCGTAATGGATATTAAGGACTCGAGTTCCTTTGTGCCTCGGAGTCCCCGTAAACTCTTTATTATATAAGTTTGCGGGGAGGTGGAGGTTATCGGTTATCCCTGGAATCGATATGTCTTTGAGGGCGGCGGCAGCGGTTGAGAAGGGATCACCATGATCATCATCATCATCCACTTACGTCCATGCAGGAGTTGATGTTGTTGCCGATCTTGATGTCGACCTCGAGGGTTTCGCGGACCCTTAGAGTCGGGGGCAGCCGGAATTCGGCCTGAAGTGGTCGGAACACGTTCAGAGCAACGGGGGCTGAAAACTGCAGGCCACCGCTGTTCGACACAGTCAGCGCCCAAAGGGACCATCTTCCCGCCTCCTGAGGACCCATTATACTCAATCCGGATGAAGCGATTTCCGATCTGCAAAAATAAAAATGAGAAGCTTCGTCATATTGCGTGAAATACAGACAATTTTGTATTTTTTTTATTGCTTAACTATCTCTCAAATAATTACGTAATAGATGCTACCAGACGTTAGCAAACGCAAAATTTAGTACAATTAATTTGAAAATTTCCATAATCCGGACTCCCAGATTTACTGCGCCAATTTCGCACCACTTCCTGCATTTAATCCAATTCCATGTACGTCGGCAAATAATAAGCCCGGAAACGAATGGATGGGGGATAAGCACCCACAGTTAACACCGAAACTTTATGTAGTCTGTACAAGTAATGATCACATAAAATACATATTCTAATGTGTAATAAAACATAATTATAAAATATTTAAATGTATGTAAGATATTAACATATTAATGGCAAAATTGAAAATGGTCTTACGTGTAATTGAAGCATTTCCAAAGCCACAGTTGATCGAAGGGTGCTCCGCCGACGAGGCTCTCTGGTGGCCTGCGTCTGCTAGAGGCCGGTCCAGCTCCAGATCCACGCTGCCTGTAGGACACGGCCGACATTCCCGAATCTCGCTTGATGCATTGCCTTTGGAAGAAGGACACGCCGGCTTCCAAGAAATCCACTTCTCCCGTTTCGCTGCTCGGGATTCTTTCCTCACTGAAAACCATACAAATAAGATACAAAAATAAGAGAAACAACAAGTATAGATTGCAGCAATTGCAAGAAGATTAATTAATCTGAAAATCACGGTAGGATTTAGAATTATTCATAAATCAGATTGTCGGAACTTTGTTAATGTATATAATTAATGAAATGGGGATAATGCCGCGTCGAGAGTGTGTTTAATAGTTTGTTTGTGGAAAAGTTTCTAAACAGATTATAATAATTAATTAAGGACTAAAGTTTTATATATTCATCGTGCCGCAAAACTCGAGGAAAAACTTCATTAAATAAGTTACAAACAGAAGAAAAAATAAGTAGGATAGTTTACATCGTTGTGGATAAACAATTGATAGAAAATTATTAATTGTAAAATGTAATTAGTTCAAGTAAATGTAGTCAGTTGCAAATACCAAAATTGAAGTAGGATTTGTGGTCAATATTAAAAAAAACTGCAACTATAGGATACCCGTGTTTCTGGATGGATGGACCTTACCTGACTCTGGGATCGAACTTGATGTCGCTATTGGCACCGATCTTTCCGCCGAGCAAACAGACGAGGGACGAAGGTTCGGCGATAACTTCCAGGTCAAGGGGCTGATTGGGCAGCCACCACTCCCGATTCTCCATCATCACGTACACCTGCAGAAAAGGGAATGTACCGCACCGCATACATACACAAATATTTGATGAAAGTTCAAACACTCTCCGGGGATTAATCATGATGGAAAGAGAGTAATTTTTAATTAAATCGCGCTAGCAGAGACATAAGCAGAAAGTCGAATTGAATTCAATTAAGCTCTTTCTTTTTGCCTTTTGCCTTCTCTTCCATCTTCCACAGTAAAATCGAACGTCGATCAATTCCTAATGCGATGCATCAATTATGCAAGCAATTAGCGCAGGAAGAGAAAGCTAATCGAAGGGGCGGATGCTGGAATATTTGATGCTCTTTTACCTGTCTGTGAAGCAGTTTGACATCGAAGCTAATCACATCGCTGACCGGCTCCCCGATCGGCGTTATATAATATACAAGAAGTTGACTGACAGGGGCCATCACAGACTTCACCGTGAAACTGCAAGAATAAAACATTGATCACATCAATTTCCTATAATTGCAATTAAAACAAAACTAATAAAATGCTGTAATTTAGAAGCGAACTCGGTTCGTTTCAATTTAACGACAATAGCAAGTGCTTCTAAACCCATGTTCGGTCGACAGTTGCGGCTTGTTTATGTCTGGTTTAGATGACTTCGGCAGCACCAGATGCTCTTAAAGGACGCAGCCGACAAAGACGTTTCCCTATAACAAGAAAGACCGCAACTTATAACCCAACACAGCGTGCAAAGAAGAGGAAAAAAAAATGCGGACAGATATTTTCTGGACAAGAAAACGAAACGTTTAGGTCCATAATAAAGTTTGTCTCCTGGAAAAGTCACTCTCGGAGACACTAATTAAGCAGATCCTCGGATGAATTTCAAGAAGCAAAATTCAATTAAGAAGAAAAAGAAAGAGAGGACGAACGCTCTAGTACGCTCGCGACGGAAAATGCGTTTGCCAAATTGCTCCATAAATTTCCTGTGCGCCGTGTAAATTTCCATTCCCTGACCGAAATTTCCCGCTCCAACAGCGTTTTAATGACTGAAAAACACTCATTAGCAGTAATTTTCCACCCCGACAATTGTCAAAATGAAAAACGCTTGCAGTAAACAATTTGATTAAATCCATTTTAACAACAAAATTTTCCTACAATCATTTCCAATTGTATGAAATAATTTCCCGTCTGAATTATCTGTTTGAAGAATACTTCCAATTAACTTTAGAGTTTTTCAAATAATTCCACTTCTACTATATAAATCAATACAATTACTTCGAAAAGCGTTCATGTCGATTACATTTGTTGCCTGATGTTTCTTTAACGAAAGCGTGCAATCAATTAGCTTAATGAATTTTGTACGTATTAATAATTTTGGTACGGCTCAAATATCGGAATTTGATTGGAAATTGCTATTTGAATTGCCGTCATATGCAATATATAATTATTACTGAACGGACATTTGGAACTGTCATTTATTTGTTTTTTTCTTTATATATATATATATACAAAAACAATATTGAAATGTAGTAGGCTGAAAAACCAATGCGAGATGTAAAATGTTACATAGCAACAGTGAAATGGGATAAAAATAACAACACCATAGCAATAACGCAGACCTGGGAATCACTACTAGCAATTGCTTTATTTTTTTTTGCTTCCTAATAATATCCATTCATGGAAATCCGCATTTGGATTTTTTCCAAATTATTACTCTACGAAACGAAAATAATAATCATCATACTAAATGTACGTATCTGTTCAGGATTAATTATTTTTTTATGAAATTGAAATACTGTTTTTCATTTTTAGATGTTGTTTTTGTTGTTTCTATTGCTTGTTCTGTTCCATTTCACTTGTTCGCAAAGCCCGCTCGGATGGAGGAGGCTTAACTCGGAGCACGAACAAACAGCGTTCGCGTATTCAGTGCACGTTGCGTAAGAGGATTGCAGATTTCCAGCGTCTTCGCACCGAGCCAAAAAGAAGAAGCAAACGTGCAGAAATTATTTCGTCCTGCATTCGCATTTGACTTCAACCTACAGTGCTTTATTGTCTTACTCACTCTCTCTTTCTCTCATTATGCCTTCAAAAACTTCTTCATTTCCATTACAACCTATTCATTAATTCGCTGATTTAACTGCGTCATCTGTTTTTTTTTTAACAGGATATAATAGATATTTGAGCAAGGATTGACTGACGTATAAGCATTTAACGAAAATGTTGAATTGGTTCGGTAATTGGTAATTGGCAAAAATTGAATCAATTAAAAGGCGACTGATCACCATGTTTTTAGGGGTGAGATCAACCGCGTCGTAATCGAGTTACATTTTGGGGGCGGCAGCCGCAGTCGCGCTTGATTACGAGCGAGCGCCTATCCGCCGCCCCTCTGACAGAGCGAATTATCATAAATAAAGGTGGAAAATGGAAAATGGCGAGCATGATTTTCCGATTCATCGGGGATGAAATGAAAGCGCGGAGATGAAAAATGTATATGTGTGAGTGCATATATATAGAGAAGGTATAATTTGATTATGGGGGGTGGAGGAGAGCAAGGCCTAATGAAGCGTATTTGATATTTACGCCCGCATACCTTTTCCCTAGTTCACGTATAAATCATATATACAGGGTGTCCTGAAAACTGTTTTTTTCAATGAAATATACTTTTTACATTTCCTAAGTTTCTTCAAAATTGTAAATATTGAAGCTGTTGTTATTGAATAATAAATATTTCTACTCATAAGAAAATAAAATCTGTAAATATCAAACTAGGTTATTTTATGCTCAAAGCGAATGGGTTGTACATAAAAATTAGATCAAATATAAAAAAATAAAGAATTGTCTATATATATATATGTATTTTGTTTCCAAGACACCCTGTATTTTTTTTATATTTCCGCATCCCCAGCGGATTTCGTATCGCTTCCACTTCCTCAACCTCCCCCTAGTCCTCTTTCCAGTTTGTTCTATTTCCGGTCGCGTTCAGAATGTATACGCAGTTTAGTTCCGGGATGGAAAAGGTCACGCCGCGTTGTTTTCAGACGCGCCTCACGTGCGTTCCTCATTTTCCCTTCCTTACATCATTTATATACGTTTTTTTTTTTATTCAACCCCCTCGTTCTCTGTCCGACCCTACAGTTTTTCAGTGGTCCCCAGAGCTTTCAAAGACTTCCCGGAATGCACCGGAAAACGCTGACCGGAAATAAAAGGAGCGAGATTTTCGGGAAGGCGCGTGACCGGAATGCGGCCACGTTTCAATTAGTTCGTAATGGGTACAATTGGTACATTCTTACCTGAAGTTTAGCCTGCAGATGGCTCCCAGCTGCGTGATAGTCGGTGACGGAACCGGAACCGGATCCTCGTATCGCCGCTGCGCCCAGTCAGTGACGCGGCCATCCGTCGTGATTACGTAATGTAGGTCCCTCTCGCACGGGCACGTGGACAGAATGGACACGTGGGCTTCCTCTTCCGGCTGCAACGGTTTCAAATCAAAGGGAGACCGAGTGTAATGGATAAAATCCTTTGTGTTACGAGGATTGATATCGTCACCTGAAGCGTGTGCTCGACTCCCTCGATCAGAAGATAGCAGTCCGAGGATGAGTTCCATTTGTGAATCGGCTCCCTGGCTAAAACGTAGTGACTCTCGATTTCCTTGCTCTCCACAGATACCAATTCCGCCTTTAGATTTACATTTTAAGTTATAAATCATTAATTCAATTATTAAAATCTATTACGTAAAACATAATAAGCTTCAAGAAAAATAACTCATGCTAAATGTTATTATTTCTATAAGTATCATAAAATATCATGAATGCTTTTTTGCAATTAATTTATCAGTGCCATCAGTGACACCCTCTAAGAATTGCAATTTGCTGATGATCAGTTACATACACTGTTTAAATCCGAGCTGGAAGTAATGCAGTGATGATAGTAGCAGCAGCTTTAATATTAGTAGTAACAGTAATGGGGCGTGTCGGGGGTCCTCGAATACTCAGCGCATCCACCACCACCACCAGAAGCAGTGGATGAGCGTTGTAGCGTTCTTCTCAGCTCGAGCGCGGGGAATTAATTAAGCAATTAATTAACGCAAGAAGGATCTCAGCTACCTAAACCCGGTTATCGTTACTGCGCGAAGATGCTGCTAATAATATATTCGGCCCCGTTTATTACCATTACCCACCCACCTCAGAAAACATCACTTCCTCTTCCCTAACTAGCAACCTTCCTTAAACCGACCAACTAACTAACCTTCATCCATTCTCTCTCTCACACACTCTGTAACATATAGACATAACACTTGCCTGCAATGCGATCACATCGCTGTCTGCCATTATAGCAGGAACGATGAACGTGCCTTCTCCGTTCGTTATCTCGATGTCCTGGCTATAGATGGATGTAGTGTTATCGTACACCTTAACGCGAACCCTAACCGATTTCTCGGTGCTCATTGCCTCAACCTATTAAAAAAAAGTTATAATTTTTAATAATTTTAATTGGAGGTAGCAAATATTATACCTTTCCGGAAAAGGGTAAACCTGGTTTGTAGCGTCTTCGCATTTCCCTTCCAAAACGAAGCTCAACGTAATGTTCTTCAGCTGCTGCGACATCCGGTAAACTTCCTCCAGCACCTGGGGCCACATCGAAGGGAGCGGTGAATTCATTTCCATCAACATCGACGTGGATCAACCAACGCCCGATGCTTGCGTACTCGGACAGCGGTAGAGTAAACGCTTTGACACCTGTTAAGTGAAATCGAAACCATAGAAAAAGAAGTAATTCATGCAAAGAAACGATCGCATCCAAAAAAGAAAAGCGTCTACCTTCGTCCAGTGGGATTTGATCCCAGTAGGAGATTTTCGTGCCTGCAGGATCCTTGACGCTGACGGTTCCCACGGCCCCAGCGGCGATTTGCAAATCATGATCGAGCGCCAAAAGCCAGAACGAGACTGAAACGAGCGAGAAGGCAAAGTGATAAAAGTATATGTACAAAAGAAGTAGAAAAAGAATAGAAGAACAGGCATAAACACGACTATAAAAAAGGCAGAGGTCGAAAGCAGTTCACCTAAAAACTTATGGCCCAAATTAAATTTCTTTCAGTCAGAATGCAAAGTTTCTCCCTTCCCTTTTTCTCTTCTTATTTCTTTTTACGCCTCAAAGTGCTTTTTGTTGTTGAGGAATGAAATGGACGATGGAGGCGGCTGAGCGAACGAAAAGAAAGTGACGGACCACAACTCCGTATTTTTATTTTATTTTTTATTACTACATGTTTACTGTTGCTGTTGTTCTTCACCCTTAAATGTGTATATATATATATATTTGGGTGGAGGCGGCGGGCGGAAAACTTCTAATTTGGGATGTAAAGTTTGCCTCCTCTTATTTTTTCTTCTTCTTTTCCCCTTTCCTTCTTTTTCCCTGTGTATGTCGTTCGCTCGATGCGGGTCGTGTCGGCGCTTTTAATAAATTAAATTCGTGGAGGCGGCGGAGGCGGCAGCGTTAGACCCCTACCATATTTTTTTGCTCAGTCCGCCGCGCCGTAACTTATCTGATTTACGCCCGACTTTTCAAACGCCTTTATATTTTGGAACTTTCGGTTACGTAACTGTAAAACTTTTACGGTGTTAATGCCACGAATCCCAACCAAGAGTCCAGCTCGATCATTTCAGATTCCCACAGGAGTTGCTATTCCTGGATTTTGATGCAATTATTTAAAATATTTTACGATATTAAATTAAGTTTTAAATTAAGCAACCGTTCTCTGATGGTTGTTATTTTCGAGTATTTTGGAAAATCCGGAGGCAATGAATATGCAGACGAGACAATGTAAGAAACAAGTGCATTGTTTTGTCAAATCTCGATATAATAGAAGTCCTCTTCAGGTGGTATGAAATGGCCTCCTCCAAACATTTCCCTACCGGCTCCTAGATTCCAGATCCACCCTAATATGCATAGTACTTGCTCCATACCCTTCCCCGTTCAAGTGTTAGTGTAGTTTCATGTTGCGGCAACAATGGTTTCATTAGTTTCTAGTCTGCTTATACCTTGAATATTAAGTTTGCTTTGTGTCTCCTGTGCGCTCATGCCTGCCCCCACACACATGCACAAAACCCACCCCTTCAGCTCTCTTTCGTCCCCTCCAGCAACTAAATCTCAATTACACACGCACTTACGTGAATGAAATAACACGCGACTCGTCCGAGGGAGAAAAATGCAATGAATTAACTTGTTACCCAAAAAAAAAACACCCTCTATTATTTTTTTCGTCCTCTTTTTAATCAAGAATGCGAGCAATAATTTACATTTCATCGAAAAACGCTGGGGAATGTTGAGCAAAAAAGAAAAGATATATAAAAGAGCACCAATTTAAATTTTCATTCCAGTTCGTTAAGGAAAACACGTAAAAAGAAAATATACAGCGAAGCTTCCATTAATTAGTTTTAAAATTTAAAAGCTTCATGGTTTTTATTGTTATTTTTTTTTTAATAAATTGCCAATATATTCGTGCAGCAAATTGAGTGGGAATTTAACTTTATTATCACCAATTATTATTTAAAATTTTAAATAGGAATATTTCTCATTTAAATATTTGATACCATATTTTTTTCCGTAAATATGTTGTTGTGTTAAATTATTTTTTTTTTAATATCAAAACGAATAATTGATTTTTTTAAATGAAGGGTGCGTATTTTATTTTTGAAACTATGATGTTGAAAACGCGATATGGCAAAAATCCGTTACGTCAATATTGGGTGTACGCTTATTTATCCTAAATAAACGAAAGGAAAACGGTTGTAATCCGTTGTACGTGCGTGCGATAGGGCCCGGGTAAAACAGGGCATTTTTGGAAGCCTTATCGGTAAAGTCCAATTAAAGTTGAACCCCCGAAGAGATACGAAACTTTCGCAAAGAACTCTCTCGTTTTACCATGCAAGGAGGATTTATCAGGATTGACTAAACTGTTGTTTCCTTACGTTTTTCTCCGGGTCGGTAGGCGTGCCTCGCAGGTCGTATGATCACATCCCTTACGGGTCCGACGAGCCGCATCTGCGAGGTGCTCTGAAGATCGCAATCCTTCTCATCCTCCGTGCAGTTGACGGAGGTCCTGAGCAGATAAGCGCCGGCAGCATCCGGTGGTACGTCCAAAGGTAGAATACCATGACCTGCAGAAAAGAACAAAACAACATCAATAAGCAAACCGGAAACATCATTTGTTTTATCAATGCATCGTTGACGCCCTGTAGAGCTAATGGAGAACGGACTCATTTCCGGCATTCAAATTTGCTTGGAGAAAATTGGAACGGGAAACGGCATGACCTAATTCTCGCATTTCCCATCTTCGCCGCACATATGCACAAACAGCGTTGCGTTTGATATTTTGTATCCGAGCAAACATGGCAAGCAGAAATTCCCAACGGAATCGCAGCTTCTTATGCAACAAAAAAAAAACAACTTTACTTCAAAAACCCGTTCCCGCAGGAACATCACTACATCAGATTCCTTGGCAGACGTACATGGATACTATTTCGCGACGCTTTTCATCGTAAAGAATTTTACATATAAATAGAAGTCTCCTAGACAAAGAAATAAACTACATTCAATGATAACAATAACAACAAAAATTACTTATAAATACAGATTTTCTATCATTTTATAAATTGTGAAATAATAATATTTAAATTTTATTATTACTGAAATGTAAATTAACACTTACAAATTGTGGTGGAATTTTAATGCAAATAGGTCTTTCTTAGATTTCGAGTTAGACGTGATCGGGAATTGTCATTATTGAATGGAGGATTGTTTGTAAGTGGGGTAATGCGATGTAACGAGGTCGTAACGGACGATTAAGGCACAATAGAAGAGAAGAGTACATGCACACAGTGCACGTTGTGTGAGTGTGTGTGTGAATAGTGTATATAGTGAACAAATTACATCCTACGACTGGAGGTAAACTTGCAAATGGGACGCGGACGAGAAATACATTTTGTAAACTCGAGGCAAGTTTATTTGACTTTTATACGAGTTTGTTCGAGAATTGTTTGTTGTTCGCGAAGGGGTTCGATGCTTAGAAATAACTGCGGACGGGATAGAATAAAGCATTTCCCCTCTTTTCTTTTTTTTTTTATTTTTGCAAAGAGAGGACGAGAGGAGGAGTGGATACACGGCATAAACAAACCGATCGTAAATGGATTATCCTGGAGTGGCCGAATGTTGTGCCACTTGAATGGAGAGCGCCGCAACAAGGGTTGTAGAAACTGGGCGAACACACCAGAGATAGATGGATAGATAAATCGAGGAGAGAGAGAGAAAGAGAGATGAGATCCAATAATGGAACTTCATAATCAACTCCCAACCCCCTTGTGACGTCAATTTATTTCGCAGAGAGAAGAGAAAGGGATTGAGTGGAAGTTTGAAGGAACTTAACATGGGGGCTTTGGAGCATCAATGCGTTTTGTTTATCGTCTAAAGACAACATTAATGCGATTTGATATAAGGTGGATACTTTTTTTTATCTACGTTGAGAATGGATATATTCGGAGACGCTGCATATAAATATCTGCATTCGGTTGGAGAAAGGGAAAAATGGGAGCAGGGAAAGGACGAAACGGAGAGAGAACAAATGGGGTGGCTTTCCGTTTGGAGATGAACTCGAAATGTCAAGGCATTTGTAAACGCGGAGCTTCAGTGTAATAAACATTGTATCGCTCTCTCCCTCTTTCTCACGCACACACACATATTTATATATGAAAGAAGAATAAGATAAAAGGGGTTTGTTGTATCCAGAGAGAGACGAGGATAGAGAGTGGATGCTTTCGAGTCTCCAGTAATCGCGTATTCACAACCGGATGAATAAATGAATATATTTGTTTAAGCTTTCAGAAACAAACAGAGGCGAGCCTGGCAGTATTCAATGTTCGATTTCATGAATGGGGATCCGCTCCTGCTGTTACTGCTACTGCTGCTGTTACGGCTCGAGCCTTTCCTGCAAAACCCCCGACACCTACAGTCACCGACGTCGCTTTATCTCAACGCTAATTGTTCGTCCTGTCGTCGCGTCTCTTCGCTTCAACCTGGCACATCTGATTCCCTTTATTTTCGCCGACAGCGAGGACAAAGCTCGAAAAGAAGAGGACGAGAAACGAGGGACATATATATATATACAAATGAAATAAATGGGAAGGAATTATACTAACATGGTTCCCCTAAACACCCCAACATTTAATCGTCATTCGCAGCTCGTAACCAAATTCGGTATCATCATTCTCAGAACTTCTGAAATTTTCTAAATATCAAAAAAATGGATATATTTATTATTTAAAAACTTATGAAAATTATTTGGTTGCGCCGAGTATTAGAAATATAAAAATGTTACAAATTTATATTAGACATTATTTTTTTATTATTTTACTATATAAATGATTTTCATTAATATTATATGTGGAAACTTATTAAATATAATTCACAAATTTGTTCATTTGTGATGGAGGTTCGGCATCTTCGACGACTTAAATTATCAACATTCTCGCAGCGAGTTTTCTTCTGTGGAAGGGTGGTGAATGGGCGGTTGTTGGTGGGTGGTTGTCATCGAGTCGACAGGGTTTTCCGCCTACTGGACTTAATTTCCTTGCATCCCGAAGCACCGCGCATTCTTGCAATTTCCTGGCCATTAAGCCCGGGCGCAAATCCAACTAGACCGTTTCCGGCGGAACCTCCTCCCACGACTTCCACACCACCCCATTCCATAGCCACCCCATGCTTATTTATGTACATTAGAACTTCCTTCGCCTCAGCCGCTCGAAGAAAGATCGCGGCCGGCGCAAACAACTAATGATGCGAGAATGAAAAACCGCCATCCATTCGCAACCAACACCCTCCTCCACAACTACCCTCGAACCACTTCGGATTAGAATTCCACGCTCGTACATCCAGCGAGGCTGTAGGGATGAACGAACGAATACACTTTCAGCTCTTTCCACGTTACAACTCCTAAACTAATTACGGAATCGATCTGCATCGAGGCCAGAAAGACTTCCGGTTCACCTGCTCGCCAATTTCATAATATGTTTTCCACGTGCTATACCGGATACATCCCTACACATACACACATATATATGTATATGTAGAGAGAGATGGTGGGTTGTGAACAAATTAAATCTTGGTCGATTAGGAGGCAGCGAGGTGAAGGGTTCGTCTAGTTTCACGGCTCAGCGACCCGCGTGATTTTCACCTAAGCCACCCCAGTCGATTCCCTCCCCTTTCGGACTACTTTTTTTTGCACCTCCACTCACCCCCATCTCTCCTCCCATATTCAATATACATATACCTATATATATTCACCTATTTCCATCGTCATTATTATCATAGCCACTAACCGTTTGGAACTTGGAAATTTATGCAATCATTGCACCCGGATGGAGATATAAAATTTTACGTTGCATAAAATCTCCAACCAATCCCAAATATATCGATCACGTACATATACTGCAAAAGAAAATTTAACTAAAAATTCTAGCTAAATTAGAATACCGAAAATGCATATTAAGTAATTTAAAATTAACTCGTCGATGGAAACGGCGTATTTTATTCAGCGGATTGAAAGTAAAACGCTGTTATTTCCCATTCATTTATTGCCAATACAAATGAACCGGCAAATGCATCATAAATCGGTATATGTGTGTGTATGGATGCAACTGATAAGTGTTTCCATTTCGAAATGTTTATTTGATGTTCCGAAGCGGTCCGCGAAGCGCATTAAAATATTAATTAAAATTTATTCCGAATGTAGCGCAATTCCCATCTTTCATCACCGCAGAAATTTAGATGGCACAACAGCTGCATTCATTTGACGTACGTTACGCTGATTTCAATTTTCAATATTGACTTCAAAAGTTATCTTCAAAATTTATTTATCAAATAGAATTACCACATTTTTCAAATTTTAATTAAAACATTTTTTTCAATTTTAATACAACAGCTAAATTAATTAAAGGTAATGTTGATTTCAATTTCCAATTGTGAATAGAATTTAGAAATTTATCACTCACCACAGACATTTGAATTTGTTTAAATTTTGTTAATATTTCATTCTAAATATATATTTTTTAAATTCGCGCTTGCTGTTATGTAAATTTTCTTAATTATATGATGAATTAATTAAACTCTCGTTTAATATTCATGTTTAACATATGTAAATAGAGTGAGCTTGTTTTTCTTGTTGAATAACTTGTTTTTTTTTGTTGAAAGTTAATGCAGATAATTGTGGATGCGTCAGAATTATAAAATTTGATGAAAATATTATTAATAAATTAAACTTGCGTTAAATATTCATGTTTAGCATATGTAGTTTATTCTTTTGTGTTGAATAACATGTATTTGATGATAGTTAATGAGTGGCTCGGATAATTGTGGATGCGCCGGGTTCGATATTATCCTGCGACTGTGGTCAAAGGAAACATTGATTTAATAACATTTGCTGCATATTTTCCTCGTGCAAATGTATTTGTCTATACATATACGTGTGTGTTTGTGTATATGTGAGCGTATTCAATTACGCGGAACGCTGTTTTTGATTTATGCCTCCATAAAAGAACAGATTTCATTAAAGCAGTAACAAAGCGAAATCGATCGGCATTTTAATTAAAACGGTTATACTGCTACTATTCCGATCTTTTTTTTAATATATTTTTTTCTTTTCGTGCTCACATATTTTTAGCTATAAATGAACCAATCAAATAGAAATCCATTCAATAATCCACCGATTCACCGACTCTTTTTGGGAAAGGGTCTCTTTGTGTGTTCTTGCGCGAACGTAATTGAGTTTCGTAAATACATCTAAAGTGTTTGGTTAGTGACGCAGTGTTGATGTTAATCAATCCATACTGTTCGCAGCAGCAAAATCATCAACATGATCATCATCCTGCTGATAATGATGGGGATGATCGCAGGATGGTAGCAGAGCAACGAGAACTGTCGGAATAACAATCAATTCCCAGCTCGTTTCGCTTTAATGTTATGCGAAGGGCTCTGATTGCTGATTTAGCTCGGCGCCGATTGTTTGCACTATCTGCGGAATCAGTGTGTGCGGTCTCGGGGGTAATCTGAGAAACTTGGCTCCGTGAACATCCGGGGGAGAAAATGGAGGAGGAGGAGGTTGGTTTGGAAATGGCGCTGCTCGTTCACGCAGACTTTTAATTAGTTTAAAATGATCCCGGCGGGAGGGTCGAAAGAAGTTTGTCGTAGGGATGAAGGAAACTTACCCTTGATTTCTTGAGTGGTTTCGATGATGCGATCACGTTGTACGTCGTCCGCAGGATCAGCAAGGAGTCGAACGGTTACATTCAAGGGTTGCAGACTCGCAGGTCCATGCAAGGTTACCAACACTGCTGTCGTCTTTCCGGGGACGGCCAATTCGGGAGCGACCACCGAAAATCCACTGAAAACAACACAATTGCTATTAATTACATGCACTCTTCATTAACTAACTAGTAATTACGCGATACTTACCAAGTAACAAGTATTAACGTAAACTACTTATAAAATACTATTATAATATACATCTCGACACTTCATAATAAACGTCAAATAATTTAATTTGAAGCGCCCCCAATCGTTGATTTATATAACCAAAAATCAAAAACATCGTACATTGTTTTTTTAAATTTTTGATCCTTTAAGACATTCTAGCTTTCAGGAAAATTACAGGATTGCAAAATTATTTAGATTACATGTAAATAAATATTTAAAACAGAATATCAAATGTTATATAATTTTAAGCACCATCAAGCGGTGATTTATGTAATCATTTTCAGCTATATTATGCAAACGTCACGTTGTTTATTAATAAACAAAACTATCGATGATTTGACGTACCGCAAAAAAATAATTTATTTCAATTATGTAAACGTGTTTTAAGATTTACTTCGACATAAGAATTATTTGAGTGCCATAATTGTTGAAATGTATTGATTGTAAAGAAGCCGAAGATGTTTTATAAGGTGAGTGAAGTTTTTTAAGTAAAATATTGAAGAGAAGGCTGCTTTGATAATTTGATTAGTATTCTAATATGAATGTTAATGTAATGAAAAGTTAAACAAATATGCGCTTTTCATAAAGTGTGATGTTGAATTTGCTGACGAATTGGGATTAATATTTTACAAAAATGAAGAAACGTGTGTGTGTTCAGCGGCGAATGCTGAAGCGCCTCGATGTAATATTAAGTGTAGCAAGTGACATGTGTGCGGTATTAATCCGCAAAGCTGAGGGGGATGCGACTGTAGATTTATCTATAATTTATCCCCACGGTCATAAACTGTTCGGGCTAAGCGTTTAGTCTACACTTGATTTACGACCCCGATCACCTTAATAGTTGATTATGTACGCTACAAGGGCCGATCTCTCAATTATCGATCAAAATTGAACCGAAACTAAAAATAAAGAAAAGTAATAAAAGGGGATGCGTGTGTGCCCTTTTGCCGTTTTCGTTTCGAGTGCGTGAGAAGGGCTGCAAATTGACGGGCACAGCTGGAAAAGGGGGGCATCTGTTGAATATGTTAAAGCGTCCGGACGAGGGCGGCTCGATGTCAAGTGCGTGTTGCACACATTAAACCCAAACTGTGCGTTGGTATTATATATGTTTGAGTGTGTGTGTGTGTTTTTGGGATTGTTACGTAGCAAAGTTAGCTACTTAGTCGGCATGCGGCTCAAACGTTAATTAGTTATTCTGATAGTTGGGCTGGCGAGTGGCACATATTTCATTGGATAATAATTAGTCAAAGCGGCCTCATCAAAGGTTTTCCTCTCCTCTCCTGCACTCGGCGTTCCATCCATCCGACGTACAGCACGCGTACCCATCGGCTTCATCCATGTTATTGTTACGAGCTGCACCTCCTCCTCTGTTATTGCAGCAATTTGCAATTTGGCCCAAACAAACAATTACGTCAAACCGGTCGGTCGGTCGGCCTCTGCTGCGGATTGATTCCGAATACAATCGAGCACAGATTACCTCGTTACACAATGTTATATATTTGTATCCGAACTAACGGCCAACAGCCAACAGTTAACCCGGAAATAAGCCCGTAAATATTAATAACGCCATATAATGAGTGCGAATATCGCGCACGGATTGCTAATAAATTTAAAGCCACGTACGCCATTTATCCAATTTTGCCACCCCCTGTGCGACCTAAAACCCACCCTTCAGCCGCTACTGCTGCACTCGCTCCGACAACTAATTACGTTACGTCGAAAATTTACTTCGTTCATTTTTCCCCTCACGCGAAACTTCCAAATATAAATTAAGTAGTCGCGCCTTCGCAAACTCGCAGCAGTTCATAATACGTAATCCAATTTTCAATGAATAATTCACTTAACCCTCCCCCCGACCATTTCTTCCTTAAGCATACACACACATTCATACGTACAGTTCAAATGAAGCTTTACATCTCATTAACTTTACTACCAACTCAGTTACAACTTATCGATGCATACAAAACTCACTCACATTTAAGTCTGTTTCCCAAATTAACATTATAATACTTAAATAATCAACTATATAAAAGTCCATCAGTGAAATATAAGCAATTAATATAAATCAGGATTAAATTTACTGAAAGTTAAAGAGGATAATTGAAGTATCTTTTTCTAAATTGTAATAAAATGTCACATTTTCTTGCCGTTATTGTACTAATGATATAAATTTCCGATACTGAATCTTGCATAAAATCTCTGTTATTTATGGCTTTATTAGTTATGAATTGGTGGAACGTGACGATATTTTAATTTCGATATAAAAATAGCGGTGTAGTTCGTGCGGCGGAAATAGCCCGAAGGAGGAAAAACGTGTAAAAGGCAAACAACGTTATCGTGCGGCAGCTCTTGATATTTATTTGCGTCGACCTTATGAATAAATCGAAAATAAATCATCCGTCCGCAATTTTTCCTCGTGATTAATCCGCGCAACATTCTAATGAGTTTCCATTTCGGACCTGGTGCATGTGTCGCTGCGCAGTTTTTCACCGGAAAAGACGAGAGAGGTGGGTTCGCAAGGAGGTGCCGTAAACGTCCGGAACGCTCCGTACAAAATTACATCCTTAAACGACCCCATTAAACGCGAAGAAAGCAACAGCGACGCGTCGGGCCGCCCAACCCCGACTTCGCATTGCAGGAATGAAAAAGAATCGGGAGAAAGAAGTGTGTATACATAGAGGGTGGTGGAAGTGGCCTTTCTCCATCTCTCTTTCTTCCCACTTTTTTATTTCTTTCTTTATTCGACCCCCGAACCCCAGTTACATTCATTATTCCCATAGGAAATTGCCGCGGAGCATGAATTGAGCCATTCATAATGTTCTAATAACCGTATATACATATACATTGTGTTTGCGGTTTTCGGCTTCAATTTGTTTAAAAATGATCATTTCCTTGGTCTCTCAATCCCCCAGGATCTATAAATTATTACGTAATATCATATGTATCACATGGAGATTATTGCATATGCAATAGAACTGATGCTGCAATTGTCTATAAAACACCATTTTTTTTTACTGAAATGTAAATATCAAAAAATAATAACAAAAATCAACTAAAGTAATATAATAATAGCAAAAACCATAATCGAAATCATTTTCATAGAAATTAATTGAATTTAACTATTAATAATGTCGTAATAACCTTACGCAAATAAAAGCTTTGCAATCAATTTAATTTATTTAAAATGATCATTTCCATGGTATTTTGTGCGGTAAAGTGCATGGGTGTATGACGCAAGTGCGTTTAATTAGTGAGTGTCCAATTTTGGCAATTGCTAGGGAGTTCCAATATTGATTTAACAATATGAATAATAGATCGAGCCGCATTAATTCTCTCGCTCGCTCTCTAATGGATGATCATCATCATCGTCATCATCATCAACTCCATTAGAGATCGAAACCGCCGCCGCTGCCGCTTCTGCCGCCCTTCGCTCGCTAAATTATTCACTATTCCAATCCCTTCATCTTTCGCGCAAAAACCCTTCACCCGACGACCTTGCCCTCGGATTCTTCCGTCCGACCCAAAACCGCCTACATCCAAAGGCAGATTTATTTATTTATTTATTTACTTACTTACATACCCCTCTTTTACTTGTTACCATCAAGCAGATTTATCGTGGCACCCTTCGTCTCCGCATCCCTCTTGTTCACCCTCCCCAACGAAATAATTAATTGATACACGCCAAGAAAACATTCTGTTAGCGTCGTCTTCGTCGTCTGGAAAACCCGTCCGAAATTGAAATTCGTCTCTGCCGGATTTGCCGATTTGCAGAGCCGTCCGTCCCCCAATTTACTTTTCCAATTTGAATGCGCGACGAAACTTTTACAAGATTATGGCACGAAACATGTTCCCTCCGGCCCTTACAAATACACCCGATTTATTTGGATTTTGCATACCTGACGACATCCATAATCGTATTATAGGTAGTAAAACCCCCTGAAATATCGCCTGGCATAGAAACTTTCAAAACCACAAGAAGCAATTAAATTTTAGTCATTAATCTTCATATAATATGAACGTTAGATAATGTAATATTCTCTTCTCATATAGTTTTAGTCAAGTAATAGTTATGTTACATAATATTAATTAATATATGTTGCAAATTTTCTGTTTTTTTTTAAATAATAATAATTTAATTTAAATTTTGAATAAAGTTAAAGTTGAAATATATAAATAACCCATCACATATTGGGCATAACTGAAAATGACGGGTTGTAATTGCAGTAAACTGCAGGAAATAACACAATCGTTTTAATAATTGCACTCAATTTGCCAAAACACTAATGCTAATGTGCATGTCTGATTGTCCATTAAAATACATTGATTAGAGCTTATTTTGATTTATTTGTAATTCAGTAGAAATTGTATTATTTTTGCATAAATAATTAAATAAATACAAAAAAAAAATCGCTTCCAATAAAGTTCAATTTTGAACAAATTGCGGATTAATTAAAAAAAACAGAAGTTTCGTTTCTACTAACGACAATATAATGATATAACGCAACGAATGGTTGGCTGAGTGTAAAAATTCCGACGTTTGTTGAGAATTTTTTTATTATCGTCGTTTAAAATATTTACGTTGTCGGTTTTATGTGCGGGTTCAGTCTCCAGGGAGGATAAACTTTGACTTTATTTATTTAGGTATACGTGACCGGATACTGCAAGACCAAACCGTATATTATTCATATAATTGCTACGTTTATGTTCTTCTACCTTTTTGCGCAAGAAAAATCTTTATTGCATCAGAAAAACAACTGAGAAAAATTTTCCACTAGCATCGAATATTCAACGACTCCTGTTTGCATACGGCTATATCCGACGAATAAACATTCAAGAAATTGTGAATTGATCCTGCTGGGGTTAAAACTTTGGAGGATAAAGAAATAATTAAAAATTAAGATGCAAAGAACGCGATGGAGGGTTGTTTTTTTTTAATTATAAGAGCTAATGAATTTTACATTAATAATTAAGGGTTGGTTTAAAGATGTTTTGAAAAATATTTATGATTTTGGTATCTTGAACTAAGTTTAAGTAAATTTATATGACTTTCGTTTAATAATGATAATTTACAAGATATTCTCCAAACGTAGCTTCTTCGGAACTTCTTTTTATACAACTGCGAAACGAGCTATTCTTCATCAATTGAACAAACTTGAAAGTTTCTGAAGTATTATTAGCCTGCATCCAACTAGTGAGCATGTTTTCGACATCTTTGTCCGTCCTTTCACCACATCCTTTACCCTGTTTGTAACAAAACTTTCCATGTACTAGTTTAGATATTCTCTCAAATCATCCAGTATTTTGTTAATATTTAGTTTTTTTTATTTAGCTCATGTTTTGACTTAAGGAATAAACTATTACGAAATATTAAGAAATTATTGTAACTTTTATTTATTTTATAGCGTTTTGCAAAAAAAAATATAATTTTCTTAAATATTGATATTTTTATAAAAACATATAAACAATGAACTTGTTAGTTTTTAAGAAGGTAAATAAAAGTTTTGCACGTGAATAAAAAATCAAAGCTAGGAAGAAGATGAGGAGCATTTCTTTTTCTGAATAGTCAATGAATGCTGAAAGCTCATCTGCATTTAGTTGAAACACACATAAATGCAAAGCCCTCCTCCTCTCAATCCGTGCGCGCGGATCCCGCATGTGTCCCGATGCAAATTTAGAAATTAATTATGCAGGACTAAAGAGTCCAATCTATACGGGAAGAGCTTTCGCACTTATTTCGCAAACGCGATTTAATTACTTTCGCTCCGTTGGGGCTCTGCTTTTCCTCGAGTTTGTTATTTTTTTAAACGAATTAATTGATAAAGTTTACACCCGCTTCTTCGAGAAGTGGTAAATATTGCCGCAGACAAAGGAACAAAAATAAAATGTAAAAAAAAAATCCTTTGATCCCGTTTTCCCCCCATTTAATATAACTGCGAATTGGCGGAAAGTCCTTATTAGATGTGAAACGCAATTTCGGTTGGAGTTATAAAAAAATTAAGCTTTTTTCCGTTTCTATCCTTTATTTAACTCTTTCACACGTTTGGTTGGTTAGGGGTTGTGGGTGGTGCTTCGAGCAGAGTGGCAGTTTCTGAGAGCAAAGTGGCAAACTTATTCTGGGTTAATGTAACCTAAATGAATAAAACATTATTCGGGCTGGCGTGAAAAATTAAATTATCTCATTAAGCTCGAGCCTCCCCCGGGTCCCGTCCGACGCACACATCACATCACATCCTGTCACAAATTTACATTTGCAACGTGAAACTGCTGTGAAAAATACATGCACACCAGCAAATATAAGTACAGAATGCAGTGTGCAACGTACAGAACAAATTAAAAAAAAAAATCTACAACAAGAATAAAAAAATAAATAAACTAGGGTACATGCTTTGTCGGGGAGCGTTTTCCCGTGTATAATTGGCATTTTCCAATTTTACACGTCCATGGCGAAAGCGCAATCCGATATTTTATTTCGGCCCTATTCTACGAAGGGAAAATAGAAATACTAGTGGTTTCGGTTTCAATTACCTATTTACTTTTTTTTTCTCCAAAGTAATCTTGTTTTAAACTTTCCTGATTTAACCTACGCGTAAAAAAAAACAAAGTTTGCTAAGTTAAAATCGAGTACTTTTTAAAACAGTTTTATATAAATTTCGAGCAGTTTTATAGAAATCAAATAAAAAAATAAAGTTTTTAATTTACTTATTCTCATAATCGCGTATTTTCAAGGAAAATCAGTTTTATTAAACTTATATAAAGTTTCATCATATTTTTTTTAATATTGATTTAATTCAAGTGAAAGCCAAAATTTAATTATGAATTGGCTGAAAATATTACAGTTAATAAAAATAAAGATTTCAGTAAGAAAATATTAATAAAAAATATATTCAAGTTGTAGATTTATAATAAACGTATTGCAGAGATTTTCGTTAAAAGCAATGAAAGGTAAAATTCTCATATTTTTTTGTTCCATATTTTCCTCCCTCTATCTCGATCGAAAGCATAAATACCAAGCATATTTACGATTTATAAATCACGAGCCGGGTATTACTATCTGTTGTAGCAGGAGTATTGGAGTTATCTCGTTAAATTCGTATTCCTCGACTTTATTTTTTTCTTTTCTCTCTTTTTTTTTCCACCCTGTACTTTTGTGGGCGGAACCCCGAAGGGTGGTAAAACAAATAACGCCGGGGGCTGAGATAACGCAAAGCGCATTCCTCCAATAAAAATGCAAACTAGAATTTAAAAATACGCCGATTTGGCACTTCCAGACTCCATCGTGTGCGCGTACAATGGAAATCCCCGTCGGATAAAACAAATAAAAAGAAGAGAGCAAAGATTACTGCGGTTATTTTCTCCTCATCGAAAATAATGGACTTTTTACGTAAAGTTTATAATAATATAATTTTAAAAAGAAAATAATTATAATTTGAGTTTTTTTTATGCAATTAGAAATATTTTCTGTAATTTATGTACTTTAATTAGGGTTTAGTTAATTATTCTTCTCGGAAGATAAAAAGGGATTGAAAATGAGTAAAAAATTATAATTAAAAAAAAATTGCGAGTAATTCTCTTTTATGTAGCGATGAAAAATGCGGAAAACTTGAAACAATGGGTTTGCCCTTTTTATTTTTTTTGCAATTTGCGATCAAAGAATCTCTCACAATTCTCGTATTCAATGTTATATTTATTAAAGTATTCATAATGTACATAAAAGTGTTTTAATTGAAAAAAGTTAAGCTAATTGGTGTTGTCTCAAAAGTTGAGAATTTAGCCCGGATTCGTTTCATACAAATGTCCGGGGCGCAATTTAAACCTGCCCTTAGAAAATAAAATAAAGTACGAAACAGCGGCAGAAGCGTACGGTGCGAGGAAAGCGGATTTGGGAGAACCTCAATTCCCGTTTGTTTGTCGAGAGACTTTCTGGGCGTTTTGTAACTTCATCTGAAAATCCGCACTATTTCGGGTTTGCTATTTAGAAAGAAAGAAATAAATAGCGGGAGGGTGAAAAAAACCGAGCCGAAATCAATTTCTCTCGCAAACACTGATTTTTCTTTTACTCGGATTTTATACTTGTTATATATGTATGTAGAGGGAGAGTGGCAAAAGAAGATATATATTTCTCGGGTGGAATTTGTTTTATGTGTACCATTAATATTTTCCGGGCCGGTGAGGTTTTCCACCAAGATAATGTACGGTTCTCGGTCCGACATTCGGGTCAGTCCTCTTTCATGGAAAACGCATAGCTCATTTCTCTTTGGAAAATTTCTTGTGTAAATCTTGCGGATCGCTAACGAACGAAGGTTTTTTTTTGTGTCTGTTTCATCTTGCGTGTATCTCGTATACATTATTCATCTCATTTGTCTTAAACGAAGAAAGACACTCGACGATCGCGAAACTTTAAATGAAAACCTCAGTAGCAAAGAAACACGAAACGAACAAATAATAATAATGATAAGTGTGCGTCGCGGATTCGGCCGAAAACAAACGTAAACTGAATCAGAAGTTCCAACAATTTCGCGTTAAGAGCATCGCAACTTTGGAAGTTGTCAGCTTCGGACGATTATTGCACACTTCAAACACGCTTTGCAAATAATTCTCTTCAACTCTCTGTGTGTCTCTTACAGAAATGCATTGTTAAATTACACGCGACGATTTACTCAAATACGTCTAAATTTACTACGAATTAAACGCGATTGTAGAAACTCACCAATTTTCAACTGTTTTAAGTATTAAACGTTTTATATCCTTTTATGCGTATTTCTTGCAATTAAAATCTGAAACGAATTCCTTTGAGAAGTAAATAAACAAGACTTATAGAAATGCTATTAGGAGTTCGAACATCGATAATCCCAGATAGATATTGGAAGCTCGGAAAGTATTTGGTGGATGAAAGTTTTCTCGTGGATTGGGGGGTGAAAATATCATATTTCAAAGTATCGCCTGCAATAAAAACGGGAAGTACATGCAGGACGGTCACAAAAGTTCCAAGGTAAAACTCTTCGAGAGGAGAGGAGAAAAATTGCAAACTTTTTCACCGCAATAAATTTAAATAAATTCCACGAGAACCGACCGCAAATATAACAAATCTTTGAAAAACAAAATTATTTGCAGCTGCTTAGTTTTCATAACATTTTCTTAAGCTTAATTTTAAATATTTTAATTTTACTTTAATCTACATTCAACATTCATATTAAGTTATTGAACTTTGACCTGAATGTTTTTTTTTTGCTTTTGATTATTTGGGTTTAAGTGCAGTGGTTTAAAGTCAGGTTTGTATTGCGGAGAAGAATAAATATTGGCTGATGATTTGGTATGTTAGAGAAGTAATTGCAACTGCCAGATGCATTGCAGTCCGTATAAGTGGAAAATCTGTATTGAATTTGGAAAACGCGTGGAACATACTGATCCTTTGTGGGATATGAAATAGCAGATTTTTCAGAAACTGTTGTGTTAGTTATGAGATTGGGATTTCAGCATGGGAGAAAAATAAACTTTGAGAATACATCAAACGTTGTAGGAAAAAACGGAATAAAATTAAACGCGGTGGTTGAGGGAAAATGAAAAAAAATCAAATAAATATAATCACAAAGTATTATTGTATTTCATGTGCGTCGTGCAAATTCGTTTCGCCAAGTTGTTTTACATACAACGAAAAACATAAATATTCATCCAACAACCTTCACAATTTACATAAACTCCACGGCACATGCACACATACAAATATATAAAGTGCTGTGCAGGAATAAAATAGAGAGAAAGAGAATAGTGTTTCGGCGTGAAAAGTGATGTTGAAATTGACGTACAAATACTAGTATAATGGCTTTTGATGAATGCTAGCAATTGTGGCAATGAAATCCTGATCCGATTGAAGGATTTGCAGGTCGTGGTCGATCGATGCGTTCTGTCATCGGATTTTTCTTGTAATTTGGTCCGCTGAACCCAGAAATGCGGCGACACGCCGGACCATCCGGGTCACGGAAATGGATGGGCAATTCACGATTCACGCTCAAACGAAAACTATTCCAATAAACAAATTTCGTCGTTGCGTGAGGGTGCAGAGCAAAATTGTAAATTTCCCAATTAGTATACACCCCTTTCACTCGTCGCAGGAAACGCTAAATTTGCATCTTTCATTGTGCCGCAGACTTATGGAATTATTAATGAAGAGTAGGTCCGTATTGGAATCCCCCTTCAATTTTCCGGGATAAAGGGCGGAAATGACGAATTAATAATCCGAACGCACACCAAAATACAGCGCGAGATAATTACTGTGTTCCGGAATTAGCTTCTGCCATCCATAGTCCGCATCACCACCCTCACCCCATCATCCAGCACAAACGCAACGCGCTGCAATGCATACAAATCACTAAAAAAAATAATGTATATGAAGTGAGCAAAATGCCGCGCCATTTGTTCACTGTTTTTTTTTTGTTGCTCGTTGTTTAGTTACTCATAATTCCCTGCACGCAAAGTTTAATTGGTGAAACCTATGGTTTTTAACCGGATTGGAATTACGTCCAATTCCACTCATTCATGACATTCTCATATATCAATTATATTTTTAAACCCATTTGCATAATAATACCTCCAGTGCATATTATTAAAGCCACAATTTGAATTAAAATTGCGGCAGATTTGGAAGATGTATGAATCATTTAGAAAACTAAATTGGAGTAAGCAAAATTACATAAACTGAAGAAATTAAAGTAAAATGTTGAGCTTTTGCAACAGTGAAAAGAAAGAAATAAAGGGAGAGGAAAAAAATAACCTTGTACGTGATCTTAATTTTAAGGGGAGCTTTAATTACGCTACACGGAAACGCACTTTGCCTAAAACCTAGTTAGATAAGTGGATAATTCAGAAAGTTTATGTACAGAAAATTTTAATTATATTTTTATTTTAATATAATTTACATTTAGACTAAGGCTTTTTACTTTTGATTAATTGATTTAATTAATGTAATTACTTGAATATTGCTTTACTTGTGGCTAGCTTTGATTAGTATTGATTCTTATATAACATAGAATAGATGGACTTAAGGAATGATTGATTCATCTGACAAAGGATTTCCAAGCGGAAAAGATGAAGCGTTAGTGTTTAAACTGTTGAGTTTGATAAATGCTGCGCTAAATCTCTATTAGAATTAAACGCGGTGGAGGTGAACCGTAAGACAGTCGTTCCAATTTCTTGCGTTTTATATAAGTGCGAGAAGAAGAAAATAGAGAATAAAATTAAATTAGAAATAAAGGGGACTTACGTGGTGCAATCGTCGGCCAGGGAGAAGGGTGCACGAAGGACGATGAAGAGGGCCGCAGCGACGACGCCGACGGGCGACTTCATTATGTCTCTTCAGATGAGCTGCTGCATCACTGACACTCTGAAAAAGGAGGCAAAAAAGAACCATGTAGAAGAATAAAAATACACATACATCCACTACTTTAAAATGCTGAAGGATAAAGGGAGAAACTGAGAGAAGATGGAAAAAGCTTTAAAGTCAGCGGATCGAGTCGATTTGGGGCGCGCACAGAAATGAAATTAGGGCAAAATAAATCCGCGAATTTAGAGCGACCGACGTAAAAACGGCATTACCATCGCAGAAGGAGGAACCGAAGGGGAAAGACAAAGAGCGTCGGGTTTCGGGGTTTTTGGGTCCACCCCGTTTAAACTTTCGTTCCGACTCATAAATACGAAATCCGCAATAAGAAAAACAGGCGAAAAAGAATTTCGGGTTCTGCTGGAATCTGGAACTAATGGCTTTCTATGCCCACGCCCCTCTCTTGATTTACTATAAATCGGATCAAAAGAAACACGAAAAAATAACCGCAGGTATCTTTACAATCTGGACTAAAAGCTCGGATCCTATTAGATGCTGCAACACTTCGATGTTCGAATCGTTGCATCAATATAACCGAATCCTGTTGAGGTTGAGTAAGTGAAATATATTGATTCAGATTTATCTTTTTTTTTGTGATAATTTTAAATCATTCAAACAAAATTTTAATAAATTAAGTGTATTCAAAAAAAGTAACATTTCTGTAAAAAAAAGGTGGATGCGCTGGGTCACATAATATTTTAATTATACAAAGAAATTATAATAGTTGAGAAATAGTTGTATAATAAATTAATTTCGGTTGGGTGCTACATAAGAAATATGTTTGAAATCAAATAAAGCTGTAATTACGTACACTTCAAAAATTATGTTTGAGTTACACAATGAAGATAAATAAACCGGCGGAGCGGAAAAAGTAACAGACAACTAAAATGAAGAGTTTCATTTTTATTTATATATAAGAAGAAAAAACAACAGTGAACTGTACGTCTGTTGCGAGAAAGAAAAGACCGTTTATTCTCGAATTTTCCTTTTTAATTAAGCTTCTGTTTGCCTGCCGTTCCCGGCTTCGGATTTTACGATTCCAGTTCGCATTTATTGTTGTTTCAGTTCGTCCTGCGACGCTCCTCCGGGGGCCGCGTCTGGATGAAGGATTTCGTCTTTTAATAACGTCGAAAAAGGATAAAACCACCGTCCTCGCCGCCGCCTCCGATGGAGACGGAGCAAATCCTGCTCCCCCGGGTTTCCCCCCAACCCTTCCAGCCTTGTGTAAGCAATACACAATTTGTCTGGAACATTTACACAATAAGCGGCGCGCGATTTTATTTACCGAATGTGTATGTGCTCGGGTCCTTTTATTTTCGGTTTTGTTCTTCGGCTTTGCTTTTGTTATTATTATTTCTCGGCGGTAAATAATAGCGGCACGGTCACGTATTAGCTGTAAAACCGTGGGCGGCGGCAAAGGCGGAGGCGGGGAGGCCTTAACATTGAATTACTGCCCAATAAACTTGATTAAAAATCGCACCCGAAACAAATCGATCGTAAACCTCTAATTAATACCGTTTACAGCTTTGCGCCGAAAGCATTATTGGAATTTAAATTGCCCGAATGCCGAGCAGCTTGCAAATTAATTTTGCTCCTTTTTTTTATATATATATATATAAATTTCTTTATTTCTGCCATACTCGCAATATCGTGAAATTATTTAGTTTTAATTGATCCGAACATTTGGTTTTGCTTCACGTTTCATTGCAAATTCTTATTTAATTACGACTAATATTTTTTTGATATTTTTCAAATAATTATTAATCAATTAGTTGCAGATTAACTAATTACAAAATTTTAAAAACTTAATTAGATTTCAATGATATTACATAAGAGAAAAGTTTATTTTATTTAGTCGCCATTTTTCACCATTAATGTTATGTAAGTTTTCATTAAATTATCATTTATAATAGATTTTATTAAAATCATATTTTTTTTCATAATATTTACGTTAATTAACATCATTAATAACATATTTGGACAAAATTCATTTGTATTTTCTACTTGCAATCCGATTATGTGATTGGCTGGATTCGGCGCAAAGTTTAATTTAACACCGCCGCGGGACGTCCGCTAATTACGCTGTAATTCATATCAATCTATTACGCCGTTAAATCACTAATTAACCGGTGGCGATTAATTGGTGCGAAGCCTTCCTAAAGTTCATATCATAAATTTCCAAATATATATACATATATTTGTGTGTATATGTACGATATTCCGGAATTGATTTCTTCGTGTCACGAGCAATTGAGTTATGTTTAAATTCCGATTGAACGAGAGTCGTTCCATCCCTCATTCCTGTCACACACAATACATTTATAATGGATTTAGCATTGAATCTTTGTGAAAGAATGTTGCGTTTATTGAACATCTATTTTTAGTAATTTTTTTAAATTGCACTTATTCATATATTTTGAAGAGTAAATTAAAACGTAGATTTTTTCATGTTGCTTCAAATAGATGTAATGAGTGAATTTGAAAGTCAAAATTGTTGTAGGCTTGTTAGAATGTGCTTCCAGTTTATACCTAATCAGGGTAATTGGGTGCATCAACATTGTGGGGTTGTAAAATTATGTATTTTTTATAGGCTTAATATATGAAGATGGTTAGTGTTATGGTGGCGGGAGGAAAACAAACAGGATAATGATAATAGTAATAAAAATATACGAGTGCACTCTTGGGGGATGGTATGAGTCAGGATGGATAGGACAATAAATGTGTATATCGCATTTCGCGCGTGCAGAGGCGGACTCCTAGTAGTCCTTTTCCTAGTAGCTAGTCACACAATGTTGGAACTGGAGGAGAGTGTGAGTGCGCCGTAAACTAGAGAATGAAAGAGTCGGTGAGCACCATTACCGTGATAAAGAAGAGAAAAAGTAGGTACGTAGAGCATGCAGACAGGGATGCTGGAAAACTCGGAGCGAGAAGAAGTGAGACTTAATAATTTAAGCGGAAACAAGCGGGTGTAAATCATTCGGTGAAGGAGTGAGTGGAAGAGTGAAAAAAAGAGGAGAGAGTATGGAGGAGGGAAGATAAAAAGGAGTTAATAAATCCACCCTCGCTCGGGCTCTTGATGCGATTGTTCGCTAAGACTGTTAGGGGTCGGTCATTTGCTGGAAGATGGGAGAAAAGCATAGTATCCACAATTCATCCATGGCCAAGACATCCAATAACTCCTCTCTCATTCCTTCTAAAACTAAATCAAATTACCTCCCCCCATCGAACGTAAAACTTCCCTCTTAATTCCGAAAGGCTCCATTGACTCCTTCCGCCGCGGCAATATTTCCACGTCCTCATCCTCTTCCTCAATTCCCATGCATTACCATAATGGTCACGATAACTTTTCAAATTTTTTTTTTGTTGAAAAATGTCCCTACCATTCGACGCACTAAATAGACATTTCCAATTTAATAACGGTCGCATTTCCGTCCGCCGATTCACTACGGATTCATTCATCATCGGACAGATAAAAATGCGAAAGGCTTCCAATAAATTCAACTGAAACGTAATATCAACGCACACCCATAGTCCAACCCACATTCCTGCTACTACAGTTATATGTTTTTCATTTTCAAATTCCCTGTTGTTTTCCGTCGACGTGAGGCGATGTTAAATGGGACGGGGCACGGAAGTTAATTAAACCGGCGCTAAAATACACCTGGTGAGTAAATAACTCAGTTGGAAGTTGAGCAGAAAAATTGCCACCGTTTGTAGGTGCGGTTGTATATATGTGAGAGCGCGCAAGATAAATCTAATTATGCTTCTGATGGTATTAGCAGTGACGGTAATAAGGGTAAAACTTTGGCGCAAGATTAAATCGCGACGAGCTTAAGATTCTCGCCTGCAAATTAGACCCCATTACCATCATTATCGTACCCGAAACAATAGATTCGCATTTGAACACGTTCCCCTAAAAAAACATTTTTTAGGGGAAACTGCTACAAACTAAAAAATTACGATTTCAATCATATTTTAATAAAACTTATTATAAACTTTAATAATTTCCAGCTCAAAGTAAATGAGACACACACACACAAAGCGCACAACAAATTACTCGTTGTTTCTGCAACTGCTGTAATTTTCCGTACTGTTCAGTTGTAATCAATTACGCACAACAGCTTTTCGCCCGACGGCAATAATTTTGTAGGGGCCGAGGCCAATAAGCGGAACGGATCGCAATTAAAAGTTTTTGATAATTAGAATTTCGCGCGTTCCGTGCATTCGGCGTGAAAAAGGTGCGGATTTAAATTTCCCGCCGCGCCGGAAAATAACGGCGGAGCGTCGCGACGCAAAAGCAATTTTGGGCGAGAGCCATTCCCAATTACCCGCGACATAATCGGGAAATTCGCATTTTTTGTTTCTAACTTTTCACGTTCGCAATTTATTTGAGCATTTCAATCCATATTTAACTTTATTCGTTTCTAATGCTTTGCTATTCGAAATTTATAAAAAAATACAATTTTCTGACTAGTGGCGGATATATCCGCCCAACCATTTACGCTCCGAATGCAAAAACCTATGCCTTTACACTCAAAATATTCTGTACAATTTTAGTTTTAATATTCCGATTCAATTTATCCGACTTGCTGATATTATACTTTAATGTTGCAAATCTACGTGTGTGTGTGAGAGAGAGAGAGATATTATAATTAAAGAAGGTTATCGGATTTCAGTCGGTTTTAATCTTCGCGAAACGGAGGGAGTCCTTTGATCATGCCGAGAGAGGATCTAATAACATTTTACGCACGCACGCACCCTTCTTGAACAGAAGAATTTCACAGGTCACAAGCCTTCGTCCATGGTGAGAGCCAACAAAAGGGAACGATGAAAATCGATTCAATAGAGAAAGAAAAAAAATGTAATATAAATAAAAGGGAATTGAAAAGCTGAATGTTGAAAAACTTTAATTTGGTTTTTCAATTTTGACCTCGATTTACAAGAATATCAGAAGAGCTAAAATTATACAAAAATGAAAAAAACTACCAATTTATTTAGAAAACTCCCAACAAATATGAAAATTATTCAGGTGAGCAAACGTTTATTCTATTTATTCTTTATATAAATATACATACATATAAAAAAAGGAAACTAAGGGAAAACAAATAGAATTGCGACTGCGAATGGCGTTTTTCGCCCGGCACTCGACATGCATTTGATCGATCAGTATGCGGAGAAAAACGAAAATGTTTATGTAACTTTTTTCTCTTCATTTCCTTTCTATTTTTCGCCCGACGTGTTTACAGATTTCCTTTTACATATTTATTATTGCGCCTCTGTTTTCGCTTCAAAGTCCACAACAGAAATAGACGTAGCTCAATAGTAAAATTAAAAAAAAATCGAAATGAAAACTTGAAACATTCATTATCTTCGCAATTTCCTTTTTGGGCCCAAAATACGTTTCGTTCGTTATTTCTCTCGGTCTATTTTGTTAAATAATTGGCGTATGCAAATTTTGTAATTGGAGCAGCCTACACTTGTTTTTTTGTCTACTGCTTTTTTATCCCTTCAATTTTTTGTTGTTGTCTTGTAGAAGCGCTGTCACCGACAGTGATCCTTCAAGCTCGGTTGAAAGCATAAAATCTTAATAACTTAAGCCCTTTGTGTCCCTCTGGGGGTAATGGAAAAGTGGCGCCCTCATCGATTAATATTATTTATTCCTTCTTTCTCACTCCCTTCTTTCGATGGGAATTATTTCCGACAGCTACAAGCGCATTAACTTTTCGGGCATCGCGTGACGCCCAGAGGAAAGTGTCGGCGGCGGCGGCGGCAACCGAGTGGCAACAATTGCTTCTGCATTCTTCGTCGCTTCGGAGGATGTATAAAAGCGATCGGGAAATGAGGTGGAAGCATTTCCGGTTTTATTGCCGTTATTGAAACAACACAGAGAGGACCGACTGTATTCATGTGGACACGATTTATTAATATTCGGGTACATAAAAAGTAAAGAAACAGGCCGTATTGCAGTATCGTTATTAAATATCAATTTTTTCAAACTAGATTTTCATTTCAAGGATTACAGTTACTCATTTAATTCCCTAAAGATTTATCTTTTATTTAATTATTCAATCATATTTCAGACTCTCGTGAATGTAGAGGAAATCACTAAAAACTTTTTTGAAACTTAACTTTCAATAATATTAATGTATGTTAAAAAATTGTTGAAAACTGTAGACACGAAAGCATTCTAACTAGAATACAGTGTTAATTTGCATTTAATTGAAAAAAAGTTAAATAATGGATTTTAATATCGAGACGAATACATTTCTTTTCTTCCTTTTAATACGGCAGCTGGTGAAGACCGGCATTCGAAATTAATAAATTTCGCGTCGTTTTCTTCCATTCGGATGGTGCAAGATGGGCATGTTGCATGAGTTTGACAAAATTAAAAAATTCTGCCAAGCGTAATGAAAATCCTGAAACGAATCGAAGAACAAAGATGTTGCATTTCGTAATTTATTTGCACCCGTTTTGTATTCCACCATCTAAATTGTTCCTAAGGGCATTGGGTGTGTGTGTGTGTGTTTTACGGTTTTGCGGAAAAATATTGATGATGGAAACATACTTTCAGGATGATTGGGTCCGTGTCGTCGTAAATAGCGGAGGAAAAATGTTCCGCATGGAAAATTGCCGCGCCGCTAAGACTCGCCCTCCTCGCTCGCTCGTGCATGCTCATAATAAAAGTCCTCCTCCCTACGGTATAAAATATGGCTGCGTCGTCCCTCTTTCTCACTCACGGTGTTAGTGTGTATGTGTTATGAGGGTGAGTAAGTGTATCTGTTGCGAACGAGTAGGGATTCCACCCTTTTTAACACTTATCGAGGACCCCGACGTCCGCCCTCGAGTCTATAACATTTAACAAGCCATCGCCGAACCAAAGATATACAAATATTAATAATTCATGCGACACAATACACTTCGTCACAATCGAATCGACATTGCCACTAAATATCATCAATTTACACATACAAACTTATTATTTCCAATGAAAACGTATTTTATAAAGTAAATCCCGAAAATGTCTTTACAAAAAGCTTTGTGATTTTTATCAAAAGAAACGGTGAAGAATCAAATATTTAAATGTTATTACGACATTTAAAGTAGCATTGAAAATGAGGAATAAAGGACGAAAAGAAATGTCGAACAGGCAAATATATTAATTGGGACGAAGTCAAATACTTGCGGAATATGAAAAGAAAGGTAACGATTTGCAAACAATCTAATCGGATGAAAGGACGCCGAAAGTAACTGTAATGAAACCCATGTAATATTATCATGTTTTATAAGCGGACGTAACGAGATTTCCAATCCAAAGGAGAAAAAAAAGTCAAAGTTGCAAACTTTCTGCGAGTCGACTCAATGAAACTTTTTAAATCACATTTTTCGCAGCGGCTCAAATTTTCCCCGTTTGTTATATTCATCCTTCATAAACTTAATTAATAAACACCGTTGATCAAATTTTATATATTTTATTATTTTTATTGAGAAAATGTTAGTATTTTTAGTGTTCTTTTGCAAAATAAATTTTATATTTCAACTTGTCACCCATTTAAATAATATCCTTCACACGCATTGTTTAACTTTCATGACTTGATGGACATATCGCATTCGGTAGTTTTATAACATCTGCAAAAACTTTTATGCAATCGTGCTCTTTTGTGCAACCGCACTGAATAGAATTAGTTTGCAATCAATTATACATGCCCGGCGCGTCCACCAAACGATAATACCCGGAGGTTTAACGGCGCGGCATGAAACGTAACTAAAAATAGCGCCAAAGCACATAATCGTTACGTTTTTTAGTTGCATAATAATTGGCAATCAAAAAGTGTAAATTTATGTTACTAATTACTTCATGATTTATTAAGTCAAATGTAGATTATATAGATTTTAATTAACGATTTCTTATTTATGTTATTTATTTATTGACATTCTAAAATTCAATTTTATGAATGGCTCAAAAAATAATGAAAGTGCATGTAGACAATAGTGATAAGTTAGAAACGATCGTAAATTAGCAATAAACACACGAAATTAATTCGTGCAGAACGTATTGTTTCCTTCAATAAAGTCTTAAAAGCGCGCAATTCCGTTTTGCAGCACGAAACATTTTCTTGCCAACCATTCGTGGCAGACGATGTTCAAATTAAATTTATACGATTTAATAAAGGGCGGATGCGCCGGGTTAACCGAAAATTTACGTTCGTGTCCGATGCACGAAACAATCCGCGCCCGCTCGCGCGAAACGGCATTCATCTACAACGCCGTAATAATATTCAAGGAAATACGCAGCGGCGTCGAAAACATTTCGCATCGGAAAACTTTTTGATGGCGTTCGAAAACACACAAAAAAAAAGGAAAATCTCCACACGAGAAAGAATCATAATAAAAATGGAAAATTTCCAATAGCAAAATCTCTGCAAAAAACCAATCACATTTCAATTTTCGTTTTGTTAATTCAATTTCGTGTTAGTAAAGAATTTTCACATCTGATTTGTTTAACAAATATTGTGGGAAATTCATTACATTTTTGATTAATTTTGAATATATATTATTTGCAATTAATAAATTTTATAATTTGAACACGATAATAACATGGAAATTCTGTGTACTATTAATTTGATTCTTTATTTAAGTGAAGGGAATACAGACGGTGCTTTATTCTGCTCGTAATTGAGGTAGATTTGAATAAAAGGGGGAGAGTGGTCTGCGGTAATGCGATGATGTAACTTTTCCTGTGGAAACTTGTACATTAATATTGCGTACGTTCAATTATTCGACGGCCTTTCCGGTCTCCCCCGGGGGGACAGATACTCACAAGAGAGATACGGGTTTAATAGGGGGCGAGGATAGGCTGCAATTAAGGCGAACTTCTCACCCCCCCTAAAAGTTTTGCAGACACAAAGGGATTTGCTGCGGCATCCCCTATTAATGCCCACCGAGTACACATTGCGAAACGATTGTAGATATTTGCCTCTTGCAAACTATCACTGTTTCAATCGATTGATTATATTGATTAATCTTAATATTTTAATTCATAATTATTAATAAAAATATGTAAATTAAGTTTGCCTAAGCATGAAAATCTCAAATTACGTGAGTAAATTTACAATCTGGCTGGTTGGTATAAAATTACAACATTACGCAGTTAAGATGAGCAAAGCTAATTCAACGGAGACGCTAATTGACGTTCACAATTCAGTTATTCAACTCTCTGTCAACGTGGGGGATGGATATTGGCCGGGAATGTGGAGCATCCAGAGCATCCGGGATAATGCGATATTGAAACATGCGATGTTTATTCAAATATGCGCTCCGCATCGCACAATAACGATATATTCAAATTTATTAACATGCCTATCCAGAATGTAGAGAAGTATATAGTTTGATTCTGGATCCGACGAATATATATTTCATTAAGTGCACAAATTTAATATATTACAAATAAAAAACAATTATTTCTATGGTTACCAGTCTCTTAGTAACCTCACATAATTATCTAAGATTTGTTTATGTAACTATGGAAATCTTCTTTTAATCCAACACTTACAAACTGTTATTTGCAATTTTTTTAAATAATATTATTGAAAGGTTTCTCTTTTTTGGTATGTGTTTGGTGGTCGATTAATTCGTAATGTATAGGAGAGTCCTTGGGGGAATCTCGCTTACAAAAGGATCGTGGAATTGGGAACCGCCTAATCCATGGCCCGAGGCTTATGTAAATGTTCCATGGGACTCCCCACATCTCTTTCACTCTCACTCGCTCTACATCTCGCTCTCTCATCCCTTTTAGAAACAGTTCGAAACCGATGCGTTTTCTTACCAACCCGTCTGTGCGTGAAGGCTTCCGAACTAATCAGCGTCCCGATATACGGTCATTAGCGAAAAGGGTCTTTTAGAAATTGGGGGAGAGACGACGAAGACGATTTATCCGAAAGAGATTTCTACGCTTATTCGCAAACCATCTCCAATTTTATTGCAAGTGAACCATGCAGTTTTCTGGCAATTATAAATTCGGCCCTTACGCCACTCCGGGTAGTTCCCAAAACTCCTGCACGAACTTGAAGTTCTCTCTCCCTTACGCAAACTCGAACACATTTGCTCACTCGCTCATTCGGCTGCAGACCGTGAACGCTAATAATTCATGTAGTGATACAGACCGGACCCTGGTAATTAAGTTTCAGACCGCACATACAAACATACACGGACCGAATAAACATACACACACATACCTGCACGCACGCAAAACTCGGAACGAACAAACAATTTAAACGTATCCCTCCGGGGGTGAACTCTCATTTTTTTTCTCCTCTCATCTACTTTTTTTTTTTTTGGAAAAGCCACCCCCTTTTCGTGCACATGAAAGCGAAACACCCACACTCTCTCTCTCTTATACACATAAATACACACTCACAAAGTTCCCGACTCCTTCATTAAAATTACATCCACTTCATTATTGTTTGGGCCTTAACAAACTCCATTATGTTATTTCAACTTCGCCGGGGCCGAGGGAAAAGGTGAAAGAGAGGGCAGAGATGGAAACGCACGCTCACGGCAGATATGAATTTTCCACAACCGGCTACCGCATTTGTATTATGTAATTACCTAATTGAAAGTCTTTACCGCAGGAAATTGAAATCTAAATTGTAGCTCAAATTTATTGCAAAAGTAATAATAACAAAATTTAGTAATTTAAAATGAAATATTTATATTTTATAAATATTTTTTTAATTTTAATTAGGTGGATGCGCCGGGTATATTAAACATACTTTATATTTCATCTCAAAATTGTTAATAAATTAAACAGCACTTTGATATTTTCAATTAACCCTGGATTAAGTTTGAGTGTTTCGGCAGAAAATTGCATTTTCAATATTAAGTGAAACGTCTTGTAAATACATTAAAATTTTAAAAGCAATTCCCTACGTTTTTTTTTTACAAGAAAAAAGTCTCCTTAAACTTAATCATGTTTATCTTCGGTTCGTGCACGTAAATCATCCCGTTTACAATGATACACCAATTAAACTTTCGTCTGCGAACGTCTGAACTCTTTGTTTATTTTGGGCAGCAGTTAAGAAGCTTTACTTGAGCCCAAAGTATTTATTGGGTTTTGTTGTTCGAAAATAGACCTAACGTATGTTTCATTTATTTTTGTAATTATTTTTAGTGCAAGTGTGTTCCCATGATAATGTTCAGTTTTAATCGATTTTCGCAATTAGCGTGCAAAATATTCAGTCGACCCACGCACATTTCAAACTCGAATGGACGTAACCAACTTATTGTTATTACACTACCCACCTTCTTTTACAAAAAATATATCATGCTAATTCGACATTTGATGCATTTCATGAATGCAAACAGTTTACGTTTCAAAATTTCAAAAATAATTTAAAAGGTAGCAAAAGTTATGGAAAACCTAACGTATTGTAAATTTCGAATCGTTCATGCGGTTCCATCCAAATCAATCCCTTTGCCGATGATGGAATAGTTTTTTTTTTCGGT